>JAYESD010000003.1:200048716-200648716 GCA_036927565.1 Tuctoria greenei | reverse complement strand
CTTGTGTCTTGTTTTTGGTGTTCATCATTCTAATTCATCAATATAATCTAGGGTTTCATAATCATTACTCATCTTACGTTGGATTGTTAAACATAAGATTTAATTGTGATATAATCTAGAATATAACTGTGAAACCTTTATTTGGTTCTATTTTTCCGCTACACACATAAAAGAATCAATTTAATTGATCTAGCTTAATCAACTTAGTCCGTGAACACCGGACTAGTCTGCACTTTATCGAACTAGTCTGATATCTCTAGTATTGAGCTTGTTGTTGAGTGTTGCAGGATCCGACAATTTTCAAAAAGGCCTATTCACCCCCTTCTAGGCCCACATTCAGTTTCACACACGATTTCTTTAACAAATCATTTTTCTACCGAAGGGGTTGGGATTTAATTGTTTCCGCTGTGTAAGATTTTTAAAGCTACCATTCACCCCCCCTCTGGTAGCTTTTCACAGGCTCTTCGATCCTACAATTGGTATCAGAGCCACGGTGCTCCAATCATTGTGATTTGCACGTGTTTTTGACTAATCATCATGGAGAAATACTCCGCCAAACCTTGTGTGTTTGCTAGTATTGATTTTCAGGTTTGGAAGGCACGCATGGAGGCTTTCATCCAGGCGCAAGGCTTCGCAATATGGGAGAAGGTGTACAATCCTTACGAAGTGCCACCTAACGATCAAGTTACAGCTACAAACCTATGGGACGTCGACAACAAAAACAAATCCTGAAACTTGATCATCCAAGGACTCACTCAGAGCGACTTCGACCGCGTTGAACATCTCCGATCGGCATACGATGTATGGAGAGCACTTTGTGACTATTACGAAGGATCCAACACGATCAAGGAGGTAAGGAAAGACATGTTCAATAAAGAATACATGCACTTTGAGATGCAACCCGGTGAGTCCATCGATGATCTCTTTGCTCGCTTTAACAAAATTCTCAGTAACTTGCATAGTGTCACGTTAATTTTTCTGATGCTGAAAATGCTAGGAAACTTCTTAGTGTATTAGACATGTCAATCTGGGAGATGAAAGTTACATCTATTCATGAATCTACTGTCATGAGTACACTTTAGATCTGCTTTACTCTAAACTCAAAACTCATGAAATTGACATCTTATCACGTGAGAACCCAAATAAGTCTATTGCATTTGTCTCACAACGTGATACGCCTAGCTCTGGCCAATCATCATCTTGCAATACTCTTGCTTTGTTGTCCTCACTAACCCTAGAGCGGATCGAGGAATTTCCAGAGGAGGAGCTAGCGCTTCTCTCTACTAGGTTCTCAAAAGCATTGCAACATGTGAGAACTAGAAGGAGAGGAAGCTCCGGACCTCAACGATGCTTTGAATGTGGTAAGACAGGACACTTTCGTACAGAATGCTCTAACCTTTCAGGTTCTACTTCCCAAGAAGAAAAACAATCAAGGACGAAACACTCCTCAACAAATGATAAGAAGAAGAAGAAGGGCTTTACAGGTTGCCAACTAGTGAACAGTTTTATCTCCGCACTCCAGGAACTTGGCTCAAGCGTCGTGGACATTGGAAGTGATGAAGATGAAGATGATTTGGCCAACTTACGCTTCATGGCGGGCAAAACAGGATTAAGATCAAGTCAGGAGGATGCAGAACACAATAGTGACGACAATGAGGTATGTTCTACTTGTAATGAAATGTGTGATGCAATTTCTCGTGCAACTATTATTTTTAAGAAAAAGGACAAAAAACTTAGAGATAATGCTGCTAAAATTGAATCACTAGAATCTGAAATCAACCATTTGAAAACCTTGATTCCTAGTGATGATTCTTGTTCCTCGTGTGATTTAATCTATGAACAATTGTCCACATTAAGAACTGCACATTCCTCCACTCTAGATAGACTTGAACTTGAAATTGAAAAGAACAAAAAGCTTGCTACACTTGACATTGGAAACTTAAAAGATGCTTCTTGTTCTACAATTGATTTTCATTGTTCTAGTTGTGATGATCTTGAAAAGAAACTAAAAGATGCTATGAATGAAATTTCAATATTGAATAATGCTTTACGTTCTCATGAAGTTAAATATTGTTCCAATTGCAAATTAAGAGGAAAAAATTCATGTGAAAATTGCCTTGATCTGTCCAATAAACTTGATAACATGCATAGGACATTAGATCGGTTTAGCAATGGGAACAAGAACCTAAACTTGCTGCTAAATTCTTCCAAGTCTTGCAATGATAAAACTGGTTTAGGTTTTAATTCTCATGCTCATGCTAAGGCACATCCACCTAAAATTGTAAAGTCATTAGGAAGTGGTTTGATTCAAACAGTTCCAAAACAAAGAGAAGTGGTTTTCAAATCTGCAGGAGTGTTGTCTCATTCGGTTTCAAATAAAAATATTGCTTGCTCATCTAGATATGAACACAAAGTTAAATTTCATTGTACTTACTGTGGTAGAGATGGTCATGTCATAGATTTTTGTTATAGACTAGCTAAACAACATAAAAGGGAAATAATGATTGCTAGATCTCATAACTTTCATGCAAAATTTATTGCACACATTAAACCGAATGCCAGGAACATGCAACCTGCTGTTATGAGTCAAAAACATTCAAAGTTTACCTTCGGACCTTCTGTTTTTGCCTCCAGAGCTACTGATTTTTGTGCAACACAAGTAACACCTTATAGGTTAGTAGTTAAGAATAAAAAACCTTAAACTTTGCCTCATAAACTTGCTCCTTTATCTCAGCTTTCGCGTGTTTTTCCTGCTGCACATCGTGTGACTCCGTACTGGATACCTAAATGCCTTTTGACTAACCCCAGTATTGAGTCATCGATGTATTGTGCTTCTATGTATGTTACACATTTGAGGAAGGAGAACATTTGGATTGTGGATTCAGGTTGCTCACGCCACATGACCGGTAACAAAGATTGGTTCTCCTCCCTCTCTTTTGTGTCACGTGTAGAGAATGTTACTTTTGCCGATAATTCTTCAACTCCTATAATTGCTAAAGGTTCGGTTAGAGTAAATGATCACTACACTTTGAAGGATGTTGCACTTGTCAAAAATTTGAAATATAACTTGCTTTCTATTTCACAATTGCTAGATGAAAATCTGGAAATTATTTTTAATAAAAAATGCTGCAAAGTTGTAGGTTCAAATAGTGACCTTATTTTTAACATGTCTCGGTTTGGAAGAGTTTTTAAAGCTGATTTTTATATGTCTTCCTCTAAGCATAGGTGTCTAGTTGCTAATGATTCAAAGGACTTATATTTTTGGCATCGTAGACTTGGTCACGTAGGCTTTGATCACCTAACGCGTGTTAGTGCTCTTGATCGCATACGTGGGCTGCCTAAGATTAAAGGGGACAAAGAAATTGTGTGCTCTTATTGTATACATGCTAAGATGGTTGAAGGTTCACATACTCCTCTCACAATGATCATGACAACTGAACCGGGTCAACTTTTGCACCTTGACGCCGTAGGACCTTCACGTGTTCAATCCTTCGGAGGTAAATGGTATGTTCTTGTTATTATTGATGATTATTCTATATACTCTTGGGTTTACTTTATGGCGTCTAAGAATGAAGCTTTTAGTCACTTTAGAACTTTATTTCTTAGACTATCAATTGATCACCCAAGATCTTTAAAAGCAATTAGAAGTGATAATGGAACTAAATTTAAAAATCAATCTTTTGATCACTTTTGTGCTGAAAATGGAATAGATCATCAATTTTCTTCACCATATGTACCTTAAAAAAACTGTGTTGTATAAAGAACAGAACATAACCTTAGTTGAGATGGCTAGGACTATGCTTGATGAATATCAAACTCCTAGGAAATTTTGGGCTGATGCGATTGCAACCGCTTGTTATGTCTCAAATCGTGTTTTCTTGCGCGCTAAGCTAGGTAAAACACCATATGAGCTCCAGTTTGGATATAGGCCTAGTGTTACGCACTTTCGGGTCTTTGGTTCCAAATGCTTTGTTAAGAAACATGGTAATCTTGATAAATTTGAACCTAGATCCATTGATGGCATGTTTCTTGGTTATCCATCTCATACTAGAGGCTACCGTGTGCTTTTACTTGACACTAACAAAATTGTGGAGACTTGTGAAGTGTCTTTTGATGAAGCTAGCCCAGGTACTAGCTCAAACATTGCACGTCCATATTCATATCCGCAGGGGGAGAGCATTTTTGTTGAAGATGAGGAAGAGGTGGAGCTGCTGCCTGAAAATTCAGCAGCTAATGACATTGTTCGAGCTCCTGATTTTGATTCACAGCCAGCACCGACGACCACCATTGCTGGTCCAGATCCTCCTCAAGTCACAATCTCATCAATTTGTGATGAACATGAAGAAGAAGAAGATTGTGAAGTGTCCACTCCCCTCCGGGTTCTCAAAATTCATCCCCCACAACAGATTATTGGAAGCTTGCACGAACGAGTTACATGGTCCAGGTTTTGCGATCCAAACTCTCATGCCCATTCTGCGTTTGTTGCTTCTTTTGAACCCAAAGATATATCACACGCACTCACTAATGAATCTTGGATTATTTCCATGCAAGAAGAGTTAGAAAATTTTGAAAGAAATAATGTTTGGAAACTTGTACCTCCACCTCAAGGTCACACTTTAATTGGAACTAAATGGGTGTTTAAAAATAAACAAAGTGAGGATGAGGTTGTGGTTAGGAATAAGGCTAGGTTGGTTGCTCAAGGTTTCACTCAAGTTGAAGGTCTAGATTTTGATGAAACTTTTGCTCCTGTTGCTAGATTAGAAGCCATAAGAATTTTGTTAGCTTTTGTTGCATCTAAAGGTTTTAAGCTATATCAAATGGATGTTAAAAGTGCTTTTCTTAATGGCTACATAAATGAGGATTTTATGTCAAACAACCACTGGGTTTTGAAAATTCAGATTTTCCTAATCATGTTTACAAACTGTCCAAAGCCTTGTACAGTCTCAAACAAGCCCCTAGAGCATGGTATGATAGGTTAGAAACATTCATACTTGAAAAGGGGTTTACCATGGGCAAGGTTGATAAAACTCTTTTTGTGCTTAAGCATGGCAATGACTCATTATTCGTTCAAGTGTATGTGGATGATATTATCTTTGGTTGTGCTTCTCATTATTTTGTGTCCAAGTTTTCAGCCATGATGAGTTCATAATTTGAGATGAGTATGATGGGAGAACTCACGTACTTTTTGGGGCTGCAAATCAAGCAAACCAAGGAGGGTACCTTTGTGCATCAAACGAAGTATACAAAAGACCTCCTTAGGCACTTCAACATGGACAAAAGCAAGCCTCTTCGGACACCAATGGGAATAGCAACAACACTTGAACTTGATGAAGATGGTGAATCCGTGGATCAAAAAGAATATAGAAGCATGATCGGATCACTTTTGTACCTCACGGCATCAAGACCGGACATAAAATTTAGCGTATGTCTTTGTGCACGGTTTCAAGCTTCCTCACGTGCTTCACATCATCAAGCCCTCAAAAGGATTCTTAGGTACTTACATGGAACTCAAGAATTTGATATTTTCCTTCCTTCTTCCTCAACCGTTACCTTGAAAGCTTTTTCGGATGTTGGTTTTGGGAGTTGTAGGATTGATAGGAAAAGTACTTCTGGTGCTTGTCATTTTCTTGGTAATTCTCTTGTTGCTTGGTCCTCTAGAAAACAAAGCTCAGTTGCACAATCCACAGCTGAATCTGAATATGTAGCTGCTGCTAGTGCTTGCTCACAAATTGTTTGGATTGTTCAAACACCTAAGGACTATGGGGTTGATCTAGATAGTGTTCCACTGTTTTGTGATAAGACTAGTGCCATTTGCATTGCTAAAAACCCTGTGCAACATTCTAGAACTAAGCACATTGATATCAGGTATCACTTTCTCCGTGATAATGTTGAAAAAGGAAACATTGTGCTTCACCATGTAGATACCGAACAACAATTGGCTGACATTTTTACAAAACCTTTGGATTTCACTCGTTTTTGTTATATTCGTAGTGAAATAGGGGTTATGCATCCTCATGGCTTACATTGAGGGGGAGTTTTGGAACTTGGGAAGTCTATGTGTGAATCTGAAATTAAAATAATATGAGCGTAGTATTTCATACATATATGACTTTGTGATTCCTTTTACATGCTGAAAGTTCTTACTACATTACTCGTGTTATACATTATGTAGTTTTTGCCATGTCTAGTAATTGGAATAATTACATAAACTAAATTTGGTCATGGTCGAACTTTCTTGCTCTTTTGAACTTGTTGCATGCTCACAAGTGCTTTTAATCATAAAGAATTAATCAAGCAATCAACTCACATGTTGAGTTTTTGTGAACAAATATAAGTTGAGAAAAGATCAAGAGAATATGCATGCATCGCACTTCTTCTTTTGAGATGGCTTATCATTGCACTTTGATATGAACTTGGAAGAAGTTGTGTATGACTAAAACCATGTCCTTAAGCTTCTGATTGTCAAATGACATAGGCTTGGCTTGTTTGGTTAGAATAAGGCAGATGCGCATATAATCTCTTGCAAATATCATATGATCTAAATTTATGCCTTGAAAAATAATAAAATGCAGCAACAAGTGTTATGCTTTCATGTATTGAAATAGTTAAGTTTGTGAGATCATGACTTTCTTAAATTGAAAATTACATTTGATCTCTAGCATGGCTTACACTACTTTATGTATATCATTGTTGTGATAGTGTAAGTTAATTGATAGTATGACTTGGATGAGCTTTGTTTTATATGTATATGTTATAATATGCTCATAACAATTAAAATTTCTCTTTTGAACCTTGCTGAATACAGTGTCAAAGGGGGAGAGATAATATGGTGAATTATGCAAGGGGGAGAAATATGTATAGGGGGAGAAATTTATTTCTATCTCATTTGATTTTCAAAAAGGGGGAAATTGTTCTCAAAACTGTTCATGCCAAGGTTCGGATTTTAAATGGTGTTGCCAATGCATTCATCAAGGGGGAGATTGTGAGACCTATGTGTGCTGAATACATTGGCTTTGACAATAAAAGTTTTGAATGCTGCCATAACATCTTTTTAGCAAGGTCCGACTCTAGCTCCGAGCTTCTGCAAGGTCCGACAATAGGTCCGACTTACTTTGTCTAGATCCGACGTGTTTTGGATAGCTCTGGTGAGCTTTGTCTTTAGTTCCGGCATGTCTTTGATAGATCCGGCATGTCTTTGTTAAGCTATGATATGTTTTGCTAGGTCCGACTTATGTTGGTTAGCTCCGACATGTTTCTCTAGCTCCGACTTTTGGGTTGACTAGTTCTGACTAGTTTTGGTTAGCTCCGGCGCTAGGTCCGACTGGCTTTGGTTAGCTCTGGCACTAGGTCCGACTAGCTTTGGTAAGCTCTGGCGCTAGGTTGTACTAGCTTTGGTAAGCTCCGGTTAGCTTTGGCTAGGATCGGAGCTTGATCGCAATGTTCCTGCCTTTATCTTGCAATGTTTCGAACTTGCTTTATATTTTTAGGAAGGTTGCTTAGTATTCTTTTACTATGTTTTGGTGTGTTCTGGTGGTTAAGTCTTATATCATTTTGATATGCTTTGCAACATTCTTATGTGAGGTGCTCACGTAAGGTGTTGTGTTCGGAATTGACTTGAGTCAAGTCGCGGACTTGGGCTCGTATGGAATGGTTGTTTATTCATGTGCAGGTGTTGCTTGAGTTCAAGTCATGGCTGGTGACAGGATCCTTTGGACTAGTCTTAGGGAGGAGATGAGGTTCGAACAACCAAGTTTGGGAGGAATTGTGGTTGAGTGGGTCAGAAGGTCGCGCAGGATGATTGAATCAAGGGCAGTGCATATGAAGGTTACTGGACGTCGAAGGAAGGTATTTGCACGTATGCATGTGGTTCATGACGTGGCAACATGGTTCCAAAGATTTTTTATGGATGGGAAGATCTGGTTGGAAGGATCGTATTGTATCGGTTGATGACTTTGGCTGCGGCGGAGTCGGTTATGGCTCGGTATGTAAAGTATCAAGTTGGTTATGATAGGATTTCGTGTGGGTCACAAATTTGAGTTGTTTTAGGAATGTGGGATATGTTCCTAAGGTGTTTGTAAGTCTTAATATTGCTTCTATCTGCGTATAGAAGAGTCCTAAGCAGTTATGGAAAGTTTTGATTCGTGAACGGAGTAGGATTAGGGTCCTGATTTGAGTTGAGTTGGCTTTCGAGCTGGTTATATAAGCAAGGGAGGCCAGAGATCGTGGTGCACGACTTTGGGGCTGTTCCTCTTATGTTCTATTGAATAAAATTCGTAGTTGAAAGGAACTTTTGTGGCTTGTTCGTCCGACTTGTTCCAGACAAGTTTTACTCGTCAAGTTTCTGGACAGCACTACCTTTCATCGGTGGTTTTATCAAAACTCGATTTTTACAGATTCAATTGACGTGATTCTTTTTGGGTTGTCTTCACAACTTGATTATATATCATCTGTAAAAAATTCATCGTCATTGGATTTGTGGTTTCGGATCTACACGAGTTTCTTTGCAGCATTCCAGAACTGTTTTTCTCGTGTAGGACAGATTGAGCTTTGTTCGATCTTTCGATCATAACTTGAGTTTCTCTCGACGGATTTGAGTGATTCTTGTTGTGTCGTATTCGTTACTTGATTCTCTCAGATATCTATCACTTTTGTCCCAGTGAAACACGTTTAGATTAGTTTAAAACATGATTTCTTTAACAGATTGTTTTTCTGCCGAAGGGGTTGGGATTTAATTGTTTCCGCTGCGTAAGATTTTTAAATCTACCATTCACCCCGCCCCCCTATGGTAGCTTTTCACGTGCTCTTCGATCCTACAGAGAAAAGCGTTATATATGTCTATCTCCGATTTTTGACCTATTTTTAGCTCTCGCGCGCTCTCTGGCAACAATTTTTGCGCAAAACTTACTTGCGCTCTCTCGATCAGAGAGAGTTGCTCAAATGAGAGATGGGTGTTATGAGGCTTGTCTCCGAGTTTTGCTATTTTTATCTCTCGCGCGCTCTCTCCCAACACTTGGGCAAAAATTTTTAGCTCTCGCTCACTCTCTCGACCTAGAAACCACAGCTCCTGAGCACGCCGCCGCTGTCCCTCTTTTGCAACTCGCTCTTCGTCATTGTCACGCTGCCGCCATCAACCCCGACCTTCGTCATCAGAGAGTTGAGCATGCTAGAGCATGCCACCTCGTCCCCTGTCCCCGGAGCACACCGCTGCCTCGACCCGACCTCGGTAATTGGTATGAGCACGTCGTCATCTTCATATAAGTGAAAATGTTCTCACTGTCCCCGAAGCACTCTGGCCTGCTATCATCAGAGAGTTGAGGAATTGCTGCCCCGGCACCTCCGCCAGCTCATCCTGGAGCACGCCGCCACCTCACCCCTTGTCCCTAGAGCATGCTGTCGCCTCGACCCTGTCCTTAGAGCGTGCATTTCAGTGACTTTTTTAATTTAAGGATGTCCAATGAAGGCTCATCGTTAATGAAGTCATTGATCCAAAGGAAGAATTTTCATTACGGTATACGTTCATCTTCCTTATTTATGTCCAATGCAGAAGTAATGTATTTGTTTTGACTATAATTGTATATAATGAATTCTAATTCGCAAACTCTTGAAACTGCAGGAACTGTGGTTGACACTAGCATTTGACATCCTAGTGAGTTTGATTTTACCTGCAGCCATGCTGGAATCAAGGTACCTATGTGATAATTGGTGTTTCTCTCATGAGTTTTTGATATCGGGCTATTAATGCATCAGTGGAATGTAAATTGTTTGGTTTTTCAGGAGACAAGCACACTAGCTCACTACCATGTCTTTTATGATGAGAACAATTTTCTGCTGATTCTTTGAAGATGCTCGCCAACTGCCTGTGTTACAAGTAAGCTCGATTCGCCATTAACTAACAGTTCATGCGTTTCTTACAATTGTATACCAATTTGTTCCTAGCCCTTCAGATATTTGCTCCCTTATGTGACTATTTAAGTGAATGTGACTGCAATTTGATAATGTATTATATGATTTCAGTGATTTTATTGAATTTGAGGATGTCTTAGTCGGAGCATTAGAGGCTATGAAGCCTCATCAATAATGAAGTCATTGATTGGGAGAATTTTCATTATAGTATACCAGATTAGATGATGACAGTTATGATGTGTGTAATTAGTTACTTTGTAATCAGGATGAATAGACGGACATTCTTTGTGTAATTAGTATACTTGACAACCACAATTGACAATTTATTAATATTCGATTGGTCAATACAATTTAATGTGTGATCTTTTTAGCTATACATATGTTCATGTATGTGTATGTTGCTGACACTGGTAATGCGATTGCCAAATCCTGGCTAGCTCCAGGGTGCAGTCGGCAACCAGGATAATCAGGAGTGGGGACACCTAATAGGAGACCCTGCCTGTAAACAATTCTCAACGAGCTGTATAGAGATCATCTCGGATTTACTAAATAAAGGAGATAAGCTTCCTTAAAGCCCGTCTCATATCAGTCAACAAATTTGTGATGCGCTACCATAATGCACGTCTCAGATCAGTCAATAAATCTGTGTCGCTCTATATTAGAGCTTGTCTCACATGTATGCTGATAGGCGATGCACGTGACTCACATCTCCAATGATCCCATAAAGCACGTCTATTATGACTCAAAGAAAGGAGACGCACTATCTTTGAGCTTATCTTGCACTTAGGCTGATCGACGACACGCTAGCCGCTCATCTATGATGACAACGTAATGCAAGACGCGACAACGGAGACTCATGGTTTGTTCGTCTCCCTTCTTCATTCGGGCACATCTCGGATGAGCCTTTCTCACGTAGTGATATATATATATATATATATATATATATATATATATATATATCACCATTAGGGGTTTTTAATCAATCCAATACAGTTAATATTTTCTTTCTCAATTATCTCTATCATTATATCAGGCAGGTTAACCTAACTTCCGCTAGCTACACCTGACGCCGCCTCTCCAGCTGCAGGCTGCCGCCGGAAGATTCCCGTGCATTGAGTTTCGAGCTCTCGGCCAATCGCTACCCCCATAGAATCATGTTTTTTTTTGTGTGTCTGTGCCACAAGAAAGCTCCCGCGCGCCCAACCCTCACACGAGAAAGCTCGACCTTCCGCCCATTGTCGCGTTGGGGCTCCACGCGCCCCATCCACCGCACTCCTGGTTCAGGCGCTCTGAAGATTCGCGCACCGCACGCACACGTGCGGCCTTCTGCTGAGTCTTGCACCCGGCCTCCAGATTTCCCGCGCCGCTCGCCCACGTACCGATTGGGTCTTGCACTTGTGCCTGGCTCCAGACACTCACGCACGTCCGAATTCTCCTGGATCTCACTCGCGCCCATGATTCTTCGTGATTGTTTGCTGCTAAGATGGCTTATACAGGCGACGAATCCACAAACGCACAAGAAGTTGCGCAGGATGCTGCTTTTGTTGACGATTTAACTCGATTGATAGCGGACGCTGATCGACTAGCGACCAGACAGCATGTGCACGTGCAACAGCCAACAAGGCGCGTCACAAGCTACTTCTTGCAGTCGACAAGATTCGTTGTGACTTGATCGACAATGAACCACTTCCTTTGACGGTTGACGATGTTGCTTCTCCACATGCTCAAGCACTCACCGTTATCAACATCAAGTCAATGATTCCCGTCATCCTCGACAACCTTTAACTGCACTTCAATCGGTGGAAGAGTCTCTTCCTCAACACCCTCGAGAAGCACGAGCTCTCTGGTCACATCCTCACCTATGTTGACCATGCTACCATCGACTCTCGTTGGTGCCATATGAACTGCACCATCATCTGGCTTCACGACACTATCTCCCCCAATCTTATTGATATTGCCTCGGGAGTGATTCATCGGCAACCGGGATACTCACGCTATGATTCTCGATGCTGAGTTCCACATGTTCATTCAGGAGGACCTCTTAATCATCGACTACTGCCGCCATCTCGAGTTAGTGGCCAATATGCTCGGTGACTTGGGTGAGGTCATCCTCGACCGCACCCTCGTTCTCGCTATACTTTGTAGCTTCAACAAGCGGTTCACTCACATGGCATCCTATTTAAAGAGACAACACCCCTTTCCCACATTCGCCGAGGCCCGTAATTACCTCCAACTTGAGGAGATCAAAATGAAGTCCAAGCACGAGAACGCCAATGCCTTGGCAGTCACCTCCACAATTACGTGATGCAACTTGTCTCCCGCATCATCCGGTGGCACTCCTCCACGTGCTCCCACTCCTGGCGGCCCTACTTCTATCACCCCTGCCTCTAGCGCTGCTATCTCTAGTGTCCTGTCCTCCAACCAAAGTCGAAACCCGTGTAATTAGAACAGGCACAATGACACAAGAAATGACGACGGATTTCGCACTCTGGAAAACCCATGGAACGGGACCCTACAGCTTTGGGGTGGTGTTGTGCCCCATCCTAGTCCTCCTCCTGGATTCTTGGCACGTTCATGCACACCTCCTCCACCTTAATAGGATCTTCTGGCGCACGGAGGAATCTACGATGCACTACCTATTAGCTACCAAGCCCCTGGACACCTGGTGGACAGACCACATCATTCTACTACAGCTAGACTGCACCTATCGGTAGCCAGACCACCTCCTTCTACAACGCCCAAACTGTGGCTTGTCCTCTATGACATGAGATCATAACGAGCTGGCTAACTCATTTAACACCATGTCACTGAAGCCGTCACCGTCCGCTGAATTGTACATGGACTCTGATACCGATAGCCACATGTGCTCCTCCTTTGGTAACCTCTACTCCTCCCGCCCTCCTTCATTTTTGACTCCTACATCTATCGTCATCGGTAATGGGTCATTGCTACACGTTACCTCCACGGGTTAAACTTTTTTTTACTTCTACTCGCCTTTTGCACTAGCACCAAGTTCTTGTATCTCCTCACATAATCAAAAACTTGGTTTCTCTCATTAGTTCACCATTGAAAACAATGTTTCCATTAAATTTGATCTATTTGGTCTTTCTATGAAGGATGTCGACACCAAAAGCGTGATCGCCAGGTGTTATAGTTCCAAACAGCTCTACTCCATCTTCTTGCCAACACTTTCTCCACCACATGTCTTAGCCGCAACCACCACACTGTCTATGCTTTGGCATTGTCGTCTTGGTCATTTAGGATTTGAGGCTTTGTCTAGATTATTTCCACAGTGTAATAAACAAGAACTTGACACTCTTAGTCATGCCTGTCAGCTTGGTCGTCACACACGTCTTCCATTTTCCTTATCAAATTCTCATGCCTCAAACAATTTTGATTTAAGACATTTTGATCTATGGATCTGTCCCATGCAAAGTGTTTTTGGTCACAAGTATTATATTATTGTTCTTAATGACTGCTCGCATTATTCGTGGACTTTTCTTCCATGCCTCAGATTTGACACTTTTGTGTCCTTGTCACAGCTTATGTCTCCACTCAATTTGGTCGCACCATAAAGGCGGTCCAATGTTACAACAATCATGAATTCAATAATTCCACACCGTGTGCATTCTTTCTCCGTCTTGGTGTTCTATTGGGTTTTTCTTGTCCTCACACGTCTTCTCAAAATGGATGTGTTGTTCGTAGAATTTACACCACCAATGACACCATGCGCTTGATTATGTTCCAAGCAAGTGTTTCAGGCGGTTATTGGGTAGAAAGCTCCACACCGCTACAAAGCTCATAAACTTGCAACCATCCAAAACGCTCTCCTTTGCCGCACAACATTTCACCCTCTTTGGCACCAAGCCTTATATTGCTCATCTACGCATTTTTGGTTGCAAGTGCTACCCAAACCTCTCTGCCACAGCTGAACACAAGCTTGCTCCTCACTCTACAATTGGTGTCTTACTTGGCTATCCATCTGATCACAGAGGACACTGATACCTAGATTTAACCACAAACCACATCATTTTCTCTCATCATGTCAACTTTGACGAGTCCTCCTTTCCGTTTGCAAAAATATCCAACCCTTCTTCATCCCACTTTGACTTTCTTTCTTATACTAACGGTTCATTGATGCTCCCTAGCACTGACTATTTTGCAGGTACTCATCGACTGTGGGCCTCCACTAGGCTTTTACACGCCTGGCAGTCAGACCTAGCCGGTCAGACCACACCTATGTTGAGAAGCCTTCTCTACCCCTGTCCACCCGATGATATATCCAATAGAGGCCAGGAGATTCTATTCACCTTGCGGTCCCACCGCAATCCAGTACTATTAGACAATCAGCTCGAGTAGAGGACAAGCAGGGACTGTGCTATTTAGACAGTCAGACCACGGATTCTCACAGTCAATCGATGGTACTCTTCTCAAATGCTAGACGGTCCTCTGTTCACCGGGTGGTCTAACTGCCACCCCGTGCAGTCAAACCTCCCTGATCTCAGATTTGAGCTCCTCCTCATCACATGGCACTCCTCCATGCTTCAGCCCTACATTGGCTCCACCGTCTACTCTTCAACAACAGCTGGGCTTTGTACGCGACTCATGGTCCATGCTCGGGGTGCTCCATTGACAACAAGCATAACATGCAGACACATGGGAAGGTCGGTCTTCATATTCCTATATAGCACCTGAACCTTCAGGCATCAATGCTGTCACCAATTCCGAAGACTTACCGTGATGCTCTTGCTGATCCCAACTGGCGAGAGGCCGTGACCGAGGATTTAACTGCTCTGCAGGCCAACAACACTTGTGATCTCGTGCCACGTCCTTGAGGTACAGATGTCATCATTGGCAAGTGAGTTTTTATCCACCAGTTTCATTCAGATGGCTCTCTTGATTGCTACAAGGCTCATTGGATTCTTCGTGGCTTTACTCAATAGCTTGGTGTTGATTTTGGTGAGACTTCCATCCCTGTGGTGAAGCCTGCTATTTATACCGTTCCTTCAGTTGCACTCTCCCGTGAATGGCCCATTTACCAGCTTGATGTGAAGAACATGTTCTACATGGTACTCTCTCTAAGACAATTCATTGTGAGCAGTATTCGCAATTCATTGTGGCCCATTTTCCGCTCGTTCGGATTTTTTGTCTCCTGAACAAGTTCTTATATGGTTTTGAACCAAGCTCTTCGTGCCTGGTACAATTACTTTGCTTTCCATATTATCTCATTTGTATTTGTTGGTGCTCAGTCCAATACTTGTCTTTTCGTCTACTAACACAAGATATACATAACCTATGTATTATTGTATGTGGATGATATTGTTTTGACTACCTCATCAGTACCACAGCTCCATCGCATTCATGATGCTCTTGCTGCAGAATTTTCACTGATGGATTTGGATAGCCTACATCATTTTTGGGCATTACTGTTACTCGGAGCAGCGCAAACTTCTTCCACTCATAGAAGTAATACATGGTTGAGATTCTTTAAAGAGCGGGTATAAATGATTGTAAATCATGTTCCACTCCAGTTGACATGTGTGCCTAGTTATCATCTTAGTTCCCGTTTTAGATGCTACTCACTACTGTGGCCTTCACTCGGCTCGACATTGCATATGTTGTGCAACAGGTGGGTCCCTATACACATGATCCTCGTGAGCCTCAACTTGCATTAGTGAAACACATTCTTTGGTACATTCGAGGCATCTTGGACCATGATCTTCAGTTTCACCGCTCTCCGATTAACAAGCTTGTGGCATATTCCGACGTTGATTGGGCCGATGGTCCCTACATGCGTCGTTCCACCTCCGCACACGATGTATTCTTCAGTGATAATATTGTACCTTGGTCTTTGAAGCATCACCACACGATATCCCGCTCCAACACCGAAGCAGAATATCGTGTCATTGCCAACACCGTCGCCGAAGCTTCTTGGTTGCGTCAGTTGCTGGAGGAACTTCACTATCAACTTCAGAAGGCTACCTTGGTCTATTGCAATAATGTGGTGTGTATCTCTCGACCAATCTGGTGCAGCATTAACACACCAAGCATACCGAGATTGATTTGCACTTCGTTCGCAATTAGATGGCCACTGGTGCAGTTCGGTTTCTTCACGCCCCCAAAAACTCACATTATGCGGACATCTTCACCAAGAGATTATCATCTTTGGTGTTTGTGAAGTTTCAGTCGAGTCTGAATATTCTAGCTAGTAGACATCCAGAATGCGGGAAAATATTAGAATAATAGTATCACACAATGGCTGTCTAACCAAGAAAGGTTACGTGACCCCTTATATATATATATATATATATATATATATATATATATATATATATATATATATATATATATATATATATACATACATACATACATACCACCCCTATGAGTTTTTAATCAATCCAATACAATTATTATTATTCTCCCAATTATTTCTATTAGAAAGAACCAAGCAAGCTCTCTCCTCTTCCTCTTCACGTCAGCACGTGGCACGGATCTCGGCCGCCACATGCTCTATCATATGACGATCGACAAACTCTGAGCTACATCTCCATCGATTATGCAAACCTTCCGCAGCTCCACTGTCAGTGCAATTGTGCAAAGATATTGACAAACGGGCAACAGTGTTTCTGTTTTCTTATAATAAAGCCTAAAAAGAAGCTTGTGCATACAGCAATATGCTATTATGCTCCCCTGAATCTTGAGCAAATTAGTAGCGATAGATCTAGTTGGCGTGCAAAGTGTATTACTGTTAAGCCATATGGACACCAACCCTTGCTTTCAACGTGCTGTGCCTTAGTACTCATAGCGAAGTCTGTGAGTCAGAAAGAAGGAAGAGAAAGAGTCTGAAAGAAGAAGAGAAAGAAGAAGCAAGGCTGTTGATTGGAACGCGCACGCGACAATACAATTTGTTAGGATTTGGCTTGCTATGTGCAGCTCACTTATGGGCTCATTTATTTGGATCAACTCCCCTAGTGGAAAGTAAACGTGATGTGGAGAGATGACTGGGATATTTAGTCCCAAATTGTCCACCTAGATGGGTGTTCCCCAATATATATAGTGGCTCCTGTAGTAGTTCTCAACATGAGAATAATGAGGGATGAAGGCTGCTGCTATGAACACAAACACACACGCACGCACGCGCACAAGTTTTGCGATTTTACGCTTATTTATCGCATGACTTGTGACTTCCGATGTTGCGTGTTTGCGTCGTGTCGAGTTGTGTTCCACGAAGCTTTTATTTTTCTGCCACATATATAATTTGAAATATTTTATCAACACCTAGACTGCTAGGTCAACATGAGGAGTAATATGAGGCATAACTGCAGAAACACGTTTAATGTGTGTAATGCCCATAAATGCTCCCATTAGTTGCACGTTGAGGGATTTCAAGAGGCGATTTCTTGGAATTATGGTAGATTGAGTCTGAGGCGATTGTTGATCCTCTAGTATACGGAGACGTCTTGTATACCAGAGAGGACGCAAAGAACACATAAACTCGCCTCTCACAAATTGCTCTGCATCACCGTTTTTTCCCTTACCATCCCTTCATCCACCGTGCAGCGGATCGAGGGAGAGCGGTGTCTCTGAACCGACACTGGTGATTTGAAGACCTACACAGCTGTCGGCGATTAGGTTTCTGGGAAGTGCGCTCGCACGACCGCTCGCAACACTTCCTTCATTCTCAACTTTTCCATCAAGTTCGTCATCGGATCTTCTACTTTCTAGCGGTATTCTTTGTAAGTAATTACTCAATCCATGGCTAATTCTACGCTTGCGATGAGCGATCTGTTCGCATTCGTTTCAATTCTTGTTTGTGTAATACTAGGACTATTCATGTTGACTGCTAGTAGAACAGTTCGAGTTATTTTGCTGTTTCGGATCATCAAATTAATTGTATGCCATATGTATTTTCCAACAATCTAGAAACCTGATAGAATTAACATGGCCAATCTTACTGATGCGTTGGAACCGGGACGATTTGCCTGGGGTGACAATTTTAAGAGATGGCAGACACGAGTCAAGTTCTGGCTCATGTCGATGAAGATCTGGTGGGTGATTTCCCCAGTTCTTCCTCTCACCGAGGAGCAGAATCGTGACTATGATCTAGACAATTCCACTTGTCTTGGCTGCTGTTGAAGTGTTAATGCGACACTTCCCCCGGATCTGCGAAGGAGCAGCCCGCGGAGGTTCTTGGTTGGCGGGGCTTAGGCCTCAAACTAGTGTTCTAGCGGAAGAGTATGAGACACAGTGGTTTTTACGTGGTTCGGGCCGCAAGAAGCGTAACACCCTACTCCATGATGGATTGTATTGCTGGTGAGTGTGTATGTGTGTGTGTGTGTGTGTATGTGTATCAGGGATTCTGAGTCTGGTCCCCCAGTCCGAGCGGACTAGAGAAGATGTCTAAGTTGGTGGCTGCCCAGTCCTTTTATAGTCCAAGGCCAAACAACTTACAAGTGGGGTCTGGGCCCAACAGGTGGCCCAGGGTGATCTTATTCTGTACAAGATCTAAGGTTTCTTGCGTATGCTCCCTCTAACCGCGCCTTGAGGACTTGCTGTCTTGCCGCGTTGGTCGCCAGTGGCTAGGCATAGTCGTTGATGATGGCAGGGAACGCCCCATCCGTCTTGTCGTCCTAAGCTACCCACTTGGTGGTGTGGGGTAGGCCTGCGGCGCCTTCACTGCGATGTGATTGTACGCAGCGGTACCTGAAAAGAGGTGTGCACCGCACCTGTATGCTTGGAGAAGGTGCGTGCCTTTAATGCGCGACTGGACGGGATGCACCACCCCTTACTCCCATAACCTACTGCCCAGGGCAAGTTGCAGGACACATGGCAGCTCCGGAGCCCTCATCGGTGGGAGTAAGGGCCCAGAACTGGAGGACGCATGGCAGCTCCGGAGCTCTCCTTGGTGGGAGCAAGGGCCCAGAGCCGGGGGATGCGTGGCAGCTCTGGAGCCGGAGGACGCGCGACAACTCTGGAGCCCTCCTCGGTGAGAGCAAGGGCTTGGAGCTGGAGGACGCGAGGTAGATCCGGAGTCTGCCTTAGCGGGGAGGCCGGGTCCAAAGCTTCTTCTTGTATGTGGGGGTACCCGGTATTGAGGGTACCAACATCTGCCTATTGTCACTCCCGTCAGATCAGTTATGTGACATTTACATGAACCACACTTCGACTAAGGAATTATGGGAGGCTCTAGACCGCAAATATGCAGAATCAGATGTTGGACATGAACTATATGTTAATGACCAGTACCACGAATACAAGATGGTCGATGACCAATCTATCATGGAATAGGCTCATGAGATCCAACTTCTGGTGGGGGAACTTGCACATTTTGATACGGCCTTTCCTGATAAGTTCGTGGTTTGTGGAATTATTTCCAAACTGTCTCCATCATGGATAAGTTTTTCCATGAGCCTTATACACAAGAAAGAGGTTATGACTATTGAAAGTCTGATCTCAACTCTTGATGTTGAGTAAAAGGCAAGATCCAAGGATGTGCCTCGTTCTGTTCCACAAGAAGGAAATCCCTCTAATGTCGATGTGGTTGAAGGTAAATCTGATGGTGGCAATAAGAACAACAAGAACTGGAAAGGAAAGTCCAAACAAAACACTAGCTTTAAGAAGAAGAAGAAGGAGAAAGAAGACCTGACTTGCTTTGCGTGTGGCGAGCTTGGCCACATAGCCAGGAAATGCTGCAATAGAAAAGGTAAGAAAAGTAGTGGTCAAAACTCTGTGAATGTCACTATTAGCAAGGTTGGAGAAACGTCCGGATCAGGGTATGTTCCAGAAGTTTTTCTAGCATGTCATTCCACTGATTGGTGGTTAGCCACGGGAGCTAATGTGCATCTTTGTTCTGACTACAATTTATTTTCTTCTTATCAGGCTACCGACAGTTGCTCCGTCTTGATGGGCAATGGGTCTAGGACTGCAGCACATGGAATTGGAAGAGTCAATCTGAAGTTGACCTCCGAAAAGACTCTCTCTTTGAAGAATGTGCAACACATTCCTGGAATAAATAGGAACCTAATTTGTGGTTCTCTATTGTGTCGTGATGGCTATAAGTTAGTGTTTGAGTCGAACAAATTTGCTATTTTGAAGTTTGGTTTATTTATCGTAAAAAGCTATGATAGCGGATGCCTATTCCGCCTTTTAGTTGTTGAGGATTGTAATAATCTTGTGAACTCAGTTGCTTGTTCTAGTTCTGAATGCAATTGAAGAGAGGCTACTATTTGGCACTCTCAACTGTGTCACATTAATTATAATCGCATCATTAAATTATCCAAACTTAATTTGATTAAAAAATTCATGTTAAAAGAAGATCTAAGTGTCATGCGTGTGTGCAACCTAAACAGCCACGTAAACCTTTTAAAAGTGTGGAAGAGAAGAGCTTGTCACCACTATATCTTATTCACTCAGATTTGTGTGAAATGAATGGAATTTTGACTAGAGCAGGGAAGAAATATTTTATATCTTTTGTTAATGATGCTACTAGATACTATCATCTCTATCTTATTAAAATGAAAGATGAGGCACTAGACCATTTTAAAATCTATAAGGCTGAGGTAGAAAACCAACTAGAAAGAAAAAAGAAACGTGTTAGGTCCGATAGAGGAGGAGAGTATCTTTCTAATGATTTCGACGAATATTTTGTGGAGCATGGAATTATCCATGAGACATCTGCTTCCTACTCACCCCAATCTAATGGGGTGGCTGAGCGGAAAAAAACAAACACTAATAGACTTGATTAATGCCACGTTGGACAGTTCGGGTTTATCCAACTCATGGTGCATGGAAGCCATTTTGACCGCATGTTTTGTGCTAAATCGAGTTCCATCATCCAAGGGTGAAATAACCCTATACGAAGAATGGAAAGAAATAAATCCTTCTCTCAATTTCTTACGTGCATGGGGCTGTTTGGCCAAAGTTAATGTGCTTGCATGTAAGAAATGAAAATTGGGACCAAAAACTGTGGACCATGTCTTTTTAGGATACACACAATATAGTGTAGCCTATAGATTTTCAGATTAAATCTAAGATTCTTGATGTGCACGTTAACACCATGACTGAGTCTCATGATGCCACATTTTTTCGAGAATATTTTTCCAATGAAGGATAGAGTTGCAGGTCGTAGCGACATATCTACTAGTTTTACTCGTGATCCTTCTCTAATACGTGTACCTTGTTCTTACACTTAAAACCCCATTGAGGATGACAGTACAAATATTGCTCCTCGAAGGAGCAAGAGAAATAGGATAGAAAAATCCCTTGGTGATGATTTTACTGTCTACCTTATTGATGATACACCCAAAACACTTTTAGAGGCATATGCATCAGCAGATGCAGAGAGCTGGAAGGAAGCAGCACAAAATGAAATGGAGTCCATTTTAACAAATGGAACTTGGGAAATTTGTGATTGTCCAGTTGGGTGTAAACCTGTTGGCTGTAAGTGGATATTCAAGAAAAAACACAAACCAGATGGTACAGTCGATAAATATAAGGCTAGACTTGTAGATAAACGATTTACCCAAAAGTAAGGTGAGAATTTTTTTATACTTATTCACCTGTTGCTAGGCTAACCACAATTCATGTGCTTGTTGCACTTGCTGCATGTCATGATCTCCTCATCCATCAAATAGATGTGAAGAAGGCTTTCTTAAAATGGCGAGCTCGATGAGGAGATCTATATGAAGCAGCTTGATGGTTTTGTGGTTCTTGGGCAAGAGAACAAAGTGTGTAAGTTACAGAAATCCATGTATGGCCTCAAGCAGGCACCAAAGCAGTGGCATGAGAAGTTCGATAGAACTATGACCTCAGCAGGCTTTGTGGTAGATGATGCTGATACATGTGTGTACTATTGGTTTGGTGAGGGTAAGGGAGTAATACTGAACTTATATGTTGATGACATATTAATTTTTGGGACTAGTATCAATGTGATAAATGATGTAAAATCATTCTTGTCCCAAAATTTTGATATGAAGGATTTGGGAGTGGCTGATGATATTCTAAACATCAAACTAATTAAGGGCGATAATGAGATTACTTTAAAACAATCTCCTTATGT
Organism: Tuctoria greenei; assembly: GCA_036927565.1. Lineage (NCBI taxonomy): Eukaryota > Viridiplantae > Streptophyta > Magnoliopsida > Poales > Poaceae > Tuctoria > Tuctoria greenei. Next base: position 200,626,752 of record JAYESD010000003.1, on the reverse strand, counting down.
GAAGAATATTCTGAGTCGATTTGGGTACTCAGATTCTAAAGCTTCTCCAACGCCATATGATCCCAGTCTAAAGCTTCGTAAGAACAGAGGACAAGGGATTAATTAGTTGAGATATTCCCAGATTATTGGTTCTCTCATGTACCTTGCTAGTGCAACCGGACTTGACATCTCATTTGCAGTAAGCAAATTGAGCAGATTTACTTCCAATCCTGTAAGAGATCACTGGTGTGCACTAGAAGTGTAATGAGATACTTGAGATGTACATCAACATATGGACTTCACTATATGGGGTATCCAACTATACTAGAAGGGTATAGTGACTCAAATTGGATCTCAGATGCTGATGAGATCAAAGCCACTAGTGGATACATTATCACTATTGGTGGTGCTACAGTTTCATGGAGGTCTCGCAAGCAAATTATTTTGACAAAGTCTACTATAGAGGCGGAACTTGTAGCACTTGAGACAGCCACAACTGAGGTGGAGTAGCTGAAACAGCTCTTGATGGACTTGCCATTGGTCGATAAACCAGTGTCAGCCATTCTTTTGCATTGTGATAATCAAAGTGTGATCACAACTGTTGGCAATGCAAAAGAAAATTTGAAGTCCTCAAGACATGTGAAACGGTGAATCAAATCCGTGAGACATTTGAGAAATACACGAGAGATTGTCGTGGAGTATATTAATACTAAAAGAAATCTTGTAGACCCTTTTACTAAGAGATTAGCACGTGCGATAATTGAAGAAGCATCAAGGGAAATGGGCCTGAAACCCACGTGATGTTATCATACAATGATAACCCAAACTATTTGATCGGAGATCCCGTGAAGTAGTCCTTGGGAAAACATGTTTATGGATAACTGGAGTACTTGTTTAATTACTCATTTCCACTAGCAGATGCGTACTTTCTGTACTGCATGGAAGGTTGACTTTAATGTCTTAATGTGTTCTGAGGCCCAAATAGGCAACGTACCGTTGTGCAAGGTATACCTGTAAGAACAAACCTATGTGAGTTTGACTGTGAGGTCGCATGAACAGACATGGGTGATCTCAAATAAACTCATGAACAGACATGGGAGCAAGGCCGTAATACTCCAACAATAGGCGTGGCTTTAGGCGGCTTAGTATCAGCGATGCTTTCATGTGAAACTTGCTCACACAAAACTAGCAATTCAAGGCTATGTCCATTGCAAAGTTGTGAGTATGTGAATCATGTAATGCTAAGTGCAGCTCAACCCATAATGGGTCTGCACTGGAAAACTGGTATATCAAAGCATACAAATGTTACTTGTAGACCTTGGCTTCTGGTGGGGATTGTTGGGATATGGCCTGCTACGTGCAACCTACTTTTGAGCTCATTTATTTGGGCCAACCCCCCTAGTGGAAAGCCAAGGTGGTGTGGAGAGGTGGCTCGGATGTTTAGTTCCACATTGCCCACCTAGATGGTTGTTCCCCAACATATATAGGGGCTCCTGTAGTGGTTCTCAACATGAGAATAATGAGGGATGAAGGCTACTGCTATAGACACAAACACACACGCACACAAGCACGCTCGTTTCGGAATTTTACGTGTGTTTATAGTGTGACTTGCGATGTTGCACACTCGTGTCGTGTCGAGTTGTGTTCCACTAAGCCTTTATTTTTCTGCCACATATATAATTTGAAATATTTCATCAACGCCAAGACTGCCAGGTCAACATGAGAAGTAATTTGAGGCGTAACTGCAGACACACGTTTAATGTTGTGTAATGCCCATAAGTGCTTGCATTAGTTGCACGTTGAAGGATTCCAGGGGGCGGTTTCCTGGAATTATGGCAGATTGAATCTGAGGCAATTGCTGATCCTCTAGTATAAGGAGGCGTACTGTATACCAGAGAGGACACACACAACACAAAAACTCGCCTCTCACAAATTGCTCAGCGTCACTGTTTTTTTTGCCTTGTCGTCCATTCATCCGCCGTGCAGCGGATCGAGGGAGAGCGGTGTCTCTGAACTGACGACGATGATCTGAAGACCTGCACGGGTGTCGTCGATCTTATTTTCAAGGAAGTGTGCTTGCACGACCACTCGCAGCACTTCCTTCGTCCTCAACTTCTTCGTCGAGTTCGTCATCGGATCTTCTACTTTCTACCGGGATTCTTTGTAAGTAATTACTCGATCCATGGCTAATTCGACGCTTGCGATGAGTGACTGTTTGCATTCGTTTCAATTCTTGTTTGTGTAATACTAGCACTGTTCATGTTGTCTGCTAGTAGAACTGTTCTAGTTGTTTTGTTGTTTCGTATAATCAAATTAATTGTATGCCATGTGTATTTTCCAACACAATTAATAGTTCCCAGGTCTTCATCCAGGTTGTCGGCAGGTCATAATTGCAGAACTGACCAACGCTCCTGATAATCTGCTCGGCAGTCACAATACTCACTAGGCGAGTACACAAGGAAATACGTATGTACACGTGCAACGCGAGCGCGTAGCTAAACGTACTGTGTACTGCGTAAGAAGTTGTAGCTAGTTGACCTACAACTTCGATGCACGACTAGCTTAACGTCATGAATTGAGAGATTGTATATATAGTCGAGTTCTTGTTCAATAGTTCTCACTGCTACAATAAGCCTCATCTCAGGCGGCTACAAACGTATTATCACACGCAGTTTTCAAAACCGCCTAAAATTCTGCAATTTCACAGGCGAAAACTAAAACCACATGTGAAATGAATTTATCACAGGTGGTTCTTTACCTATTACTAGCCGCCTCTGAAGACACTTTATCATAGGCGGTTTTTACCGTAATAGTAACCACCTATGATAATGGAGTTATCACAAGCAGTTCCTAACCTATGACTAGCCGCATGTGAAGGCACCTTATCACAGCCGGTTTGTACCATAGTAGTACCGCATGTGATAATAGAGTTATTACATATGGTTCTTTACCTATTACTAGCCACTTGTGATAATATAATTTCACAGGCAGGTCTAGACATAGGTAAAGAACCGCCTGTGATAAAGTATACCCTATGCAGTACTACCTGCTGTTATTTCTAATTTCCAGGTCAATTTCACTAAATGAATATAATCACAGAATTCATCTCATAGTATACACTAAAGCAATATAATCACATAAGTCATCTCACAGAAGTCAATTTCACTAAAACGATATACATATGTACAAGTTACACTTTCAATTTACATACAAGTCATCTCATAGTTTACACCAAAATGTTGTTACACCAAAAGTCATCTCATAGTTTACAAGTTTCACTAAAAACTGTTTCTATTTTCATACTCGCAAAGTTCCGGCACATTAGCTATTACACCTTCGTGATCGAAGAACAACCCTCTTTGGTGAAAAATTTCGTGACGCATGAAGTGAAACAGTTCACTCGCAATCTTGTCGGCTCCTCCACCAGGAATACTTCTAGAAACCGACCATCCTTGGTACACATTCTTTGTGTTGCTGCAATGAAACACTGAACAAGGTTTAGAATGTGTTAGTTTGAACTACCTCAATGTTTAGATCAAAGTGAGTATACAAGAATTTATTTGGTATTTTTGGAGCAGTTCTAGTATGAGCAATTGAATTTTGAAGTTGGAATCAAAATCTAGAAATAATGTTTCTGGTAATATTGAACAGCAGAGATAAAATTTGAATTTGGGAATTTTATACAGGTGAAATGGCTATGAACATTATACAAGATGTGAGGTGCATCTAATTTGAGGTTCTAGTAAAATTTGGTGAATTTCCAGTGAAGGAATCTGCTGTGAAATTCTAGGAGTGATTGAGGTAAATGAATTATATAGATATGTATATAGGCTTTCATGGAAAACCACTTGCACTATTGGAAACTAGAGTTCAATACCTTTCTAAAAAAATATAAGTATTAAAATACGCTAGTTACAATGAATATGAAACTCAAAAGTAAGAAAATACAATATCGACATTAAGGATAACTTACATCCTCACGATTCACTATATATTCGCAGGCGGTCCGAAGATGCTCACATACATAATACCCGCATAAGACGCTCCTAGGAGGCTTCTTGGGACAAGGATAATATGTTGATATGTGCAATGCACCTTATTAGGAGGTCTCTGGCCGCCAAGTTTTTCCGCGTAAAACCGCCAAGCGTTGTAATACAAGGAACGTCATATAAAACTTGTCAACACATTCTAAATGTGTGTAAATTAAAAGTGTCAAATAACTGTACATTTTCAAGATGGAAAGGAAATCTTTGTAACGATTTGGTGAGTAATCAGCTGAGTCGAAGATCGTTGCCAAATCCAGCATTGGCTTGATGAAGATCATTATGTAGTGTTCACTGCACACGTACAAACATATGTGTTAAGTTAACAACTAGCAATAATTGCTATTTCAATGTCATGTGTAGAACTTGCTCGAAGTGGTACGGAGCCTTTATGAGGTCCTTGTCATCTTTGACAAAGTTAAACGTGGCATGTCCTACGTAAGCTGCAACCCTTGTCCTTCTATCCTTCTTTTGTTTTGCGATTGATTATTCAAATTCTTTTTTTTTCAGGTGCTTGTACTCTTCTTAGTTCTATTCCACCTTAAAGTTGAAAGTCAACTTTGCAATCACTATGGGGTCAAGGATACCTGTCTTGGTGTTCACCTTTTCATTATCCATGTATTGCATCCTATTGAAGAAGTCTGGAATTGTTATAATCTCATGAAATGTGTATGCGTGTAGTAAGAAAAGGAAATATGAAATATTAGAGGTACTTACAAGAACTAGATAAGTAGCAGGTTGATTTTGAGCATGCCTTGATGGAAATGCTATGTAGACCTTCAAAGAGAAGGGCTCGTTTATCTGCTCCAGTGCTCCTGAATGCTTCTTTGGCACACGAAATCTGACATAAGAAAGATTATATTTTGTGCTAGCTGTGATGTACAATTTGTGCATTCCTTTGAGCGGGAAAGCTACTTTTCTAAGTTGTACCGATGTCATGAATGACTTCCCATTCTTATATTTAGGAGGGGCATCCTTAATCGTGTATACTGGAACTCCTGGTTTAACTAAAGCCGTTTACCGATTATATGACACCGTCTTCTTCCCCCTCCTCAAGATCTTCTAATGTTGGCTCATGTGAAGAACGAGATGCATTTGATTTTTAACACCCTCATTTTCATCCAACATGCATTGCATACATTCTTATACTTGTTTAGCATTAAGAAACATAAAGAGGAACAAGATTAAAATGAATTAGAACCAAAACAACATTTAAATTCTGCAGCAGTGTGGACTTGTTCGGTTGGGACCCCGAACTAGTACATTTGACTCTCTGTTGTCCTACGGACTTATCCGCTTTCTGCCCCGGATTAGTCCGAATTTGGTTCTGATGATTGTCCGGACTTGTCCGTTACCCGGTACAAACTAGTCCGTTCTTCGCTACTAGAACCCTTCGGGGTTGTCTGGTGAACCCCCATTTGGTCCGGGTTTTGGAAATTTTGGCAAATCTCTGGACTTGTCCGGCCTAGCACCGGACTTGCCCGTTCAACTCTCTGGAACTTCGATTTGCCTACAAGCGAACTTGTCCAGCTTGAGACCGGACTTATCTGTTTGACTTTCTGACTTCCATAGGACTAGTCCAGCCCCCCTAGCGGACTTATTCGGTATGCCTAACTCGGATTCAATCTTTTCCTCCATGATATGTTATTGATTATTTACCTTAATTGGGCCCAAAAACGTCATGTCCAACCCCTGTGGAGCCCATGTGGGACCCCTACCTGGCCTCCACCACCTTGAACTCGAAATCCATCAAACCCTACCACCTCCACCTCTATATAAACACCCCACCACCCCAACTTTCATCCCTTTTGTCACAATTGAGAAACTCCAAACCCTAACTCGTGGGAGCCGCCGTCAAGAGGAGATCACCACATCCAGGAGAAGAGAAGGATGAAGGAGAAGGATCAAGCAAGATCAATCTTCGTCAGCTCATCGACATCATCGTCAATTCTCCACCAATTCTCCATCTTCCTTGGATCTAGAGGCCAAGATCTTGACTTTCGTCGAATTTTCTACCCTTGAGTTGTTGAATTCACGGTAATTACCTTAGATCATCTTTCTACAGCAATCTTGGTCCTATAATTCAACTCAAACTATACTCTAATTGGAATTTTGCCAAAAACCCTAGCCGAGCGGACTTGTTCGGTCCTGGTGCGGACTAGTCCGATGAACTTTCTAGTCCAGGGCGGACTAGTCCGGCCCCCTGAACAGACTAGTCTGATCTTGCTGTCTGTTTTGTGCTGAATTAGTTCCAAATAGACTCAAATCAACTTGAAACCTATTCAAACTTGTTAAAAATTATTGTAACTAGTTAGTAAATATTAATAGCAACTTAATAACAAGTTTCACCTCATAATTTCATTAATCATGCATGTCATGGCATATTGAGTAATATATGAGCATTTATTGATTGTATTGTCTGTTTTGTATGTCTTTTGCATGGAATAGAAGGTGTTGCGCTAGAGGGTGCTGTCGAGGACCTGCAGTACCAGAACTTTGAAGCTCTTGACCCAAACCAAGCTCAGGAGCAAGGCAAGTGTCCTTGATCATTTTGATCCTATTTTTAAATGTTTTGTTTGCAAATCTGCATGCTTGTGTCAAATTGAAGGGAAACCCATGATAGGTGTTTACTAGACTTGTTTGACCATCCTTGCCACTTGGAATATATTATAGAGAGTCGGTAAGGGCTTTTACCTTTTTGCTTCGCTCTAATTAATTGGGATGGGAAAATAACAAAATGGCTTAAAAGTGAATTATTGCACTCGTGGATGACGAGTATTTATGAATATGGTTAATTAGTAACATGGGACTTGGGAGATCTAAGCAAGCATGGTTTGTGGAATGGGTTGGATGATATGGTAGTTTGCTTGCCTTGGATCTAAGGACCGGTTCATGCGAGAATAAGCCAGGAGTACAGTACCACCACAAGGACAAGTATGGGTGTGACTTAGATAATCAATTATGTGAATTGCCATCATTGTTCAGATCATTTGGGGAGCGGGGAATGGTAGTCGTTTGGGTTTGCGATAGTGGCGGGACTGCCCTGGGATCCTAACGACACAAGAGGGGGCCCTTGGTTTCATGTGCTCAGTTGGAGGCATCACCATCGGTGAAACCTTAGTGGGTTTGAATATGCTGGTACTCCCTTTGTAAAGGCTATTTTGTGATCTCTTGGCCATACACCTAAGGAAGTGTAATTGGCATAAGGGAGGTTTCTTTAGTCGCCAACGGGTGATGAAATCACGAACTTGTGGGTAAAAAGGTACAACCTCTGCACAGTGCTAAAAACTATCATGATAGCCGTGCTCCCGGTTATGAGCACCTGGACAACTTCCATGATTAGAGTGGAATTTTGAATTTGGGATGGTTTGGTCATGCTTATGGTTATTGTCGGTACCCGGCATATCGGGTACCCTCACGCACAAGCTAGAGTAGCCTAGGTACCTCACCTCCCAGCAGGGACAGGGTCCGAGGGTGCCACGTGTTCAAAGAAACCCAAACCCACCAGCCTCAGATGGGAAGTTCGTTGTGCCCATGAGACATCCAGAAGTGGGAGCTCAGCTCCACCTTGACGACAAGGTCCCAGGAAGCCACGTGTCCAGCAGGGCAGGACCCGACCTCCTCCGCAGAGGTGAGCTCCCAAGCTGCCACATGGCCCACGTAGTCGAGACCCGATCTCCTCAGCGGAGGTGAGCACCCGAGCAGCCACGTGGCCCGCAGGGCGAGACCTGGCCTCCCCGACGGAGGTGAGCTCCCGAGCTACCACATGGCCCGCGAGACGGGCGTGGCCTCCATCATGGTGGAGAGCTTCCCAGCATCCACATGGTCAGTCCACTTGCCCTAAGCAGATAGTGAGGAAGTTAAGAGGGCGGTGCGCCTTGTCTCCGTCAAGCCTTGAAGATACGCGACTTCCCCAGATGCATGGCGCGGTGCACGCCTAATCTCAGGTACCGCTACAACTAATCGCATCATAGTGAAGGCGCCGCAGGCCTATCCCACTCCACCAAGTGGGTAGCTTACGGCACCAGAGACAGTTGTATGGGACATTCCCTGCCAATGTCAGCAACGACGCGTGGGCTACTGACAACACGGGCAGCAAGACGGCGAGTCCTCATGTTTGTGGTCAGAGCAATCTTACAAAAGAAGCCTTAGATCTTTAGGATAAGATCTCCCCGGGATCACCTGTTGGGCCTCGAGACCCCACTTGTAAGGCGTCCGACCTTAACTATAAAAGGCTCGGACCACCATCAATACAAAACCAGACTCAGAATCCCCGATACACACACATGCATACACACTCACCAGCAATACAATCCATCGTGGAGTAGGGTGTTATGCTCCTTGTGGCCTGAACCACGTAAAAACACTAGTTTGAGGCCTAAGCCCTGTCGAACAAGAACCTCTGTGGGCTGCTCCTTAGCAGATCCGGAGGAAGTGTCGCATTAACACTTCGACATTTGGCGTGCTAGGAAGTGGGATTTTTCCCTCAAAATGTGGTAGTGCTTTTGCCACCATGGTGTTCATCAGGCCCGTGGAAGGCGATTTTCGCGGTCGTTGTCCGATGACCAAATCCATCACTCGAGCGGCACTCTCTAGTCCTTCTCACCCCCGTGCAGGTATGGCTGGCCAAAATGGCACGTCGGGACACGCCCCAGCTCAGTCGGCTCCACCAGGACCCACAACAGCGAGCCCGGAGAGCGCTTTGGCGGTGGCCAGAGCTCTCCTCCACCACCCGCGGTCACTGAATGCCTCTCAGGGGGCGGCTCAGCAGCGGGTCCAAGACATCGACCACCTTGTCGTCACAGCAATCAACCCCCCCCCCCCAACAGGGGAAGGCGCCTCGTGTCGCTATCACAAACGCCGTCCATCGACCGTGACACCGCCAACTCCTGCTCCTCCAAGCCTACGAGCGTTGGCCGACTACCCACGGAGGACCTCAGGGCTGAGCTTGACCGTCGTCAAGCTCACATGGACGGTCGTGTCATCATTGAGCGGCAGCGAGAGAGGTGGCGCAACCTCGACGCCGAATATGGACCTGAATGCCTTGTTCACGACATGTCCTCCATCCAAGGTGCACCGCAGGTAAACCCTCCGCCACCTGACCAGGAGTATGTCGGCTCGATAGCTCCCTTGCAGTACTCGGTGCAGCAGGATGTGCAGCAACATTACTTGGTGCAACCAGTACCGCTGCAGCAACTCATGGCACAACCAGTGCCACAACCGCAGGTGCAGCAAGTGCCACACGTCGTGCAGCAGACCCCCTAGGGGTATGCTGTCCCATCTGCCTCTCCGACAAAGCCCATGGGAGGCTGCTCGGTGTTGGCTCTGCACCTCTGCATCGCAATGTGCCACACAAGTTCCGGCCACATATTCCGAAGATATTCGAAGGAAGCATCAACCCGGCGGAGTTCCTGCAGATCTACACAACAACGCTCCTTGCTGCAGGAGCGGATGAGACCACCCTGGCGAACTACTTCTTAGTCGCCCTAACTGGATCAGCTCGCTCGTAACTTTTTCTCATTTCATAACGATCAGCATACTGTGTGACTTCTGCGTGATAGTTCTTGCATTTCGTTTGTTTCTTTGCTGATGAACCTTCCTGAGGGGTCTATAACCTCTTGGGATGAGTTGTGCTGGCAGTTCACGTCGAACTTCAACAGCTCCTACATGCGCCACGACACAAAGCTCGACCTCCACACCGTGCGACAGCAACCCATGGAGACGCTGCGATCATTCATCCAGTGTTTCTCCCAGTTACTCAACTCCATTCCCAACATCCCAAATGCCTCTGTCGTAGTGGCATTTCGCGAGGGAGTGCATGACCGCAAGATGCTCGAGAAGTTAGCCGTGCACAATGTGCAAGATGTCTCCAAGCTCTTCCCCATCGCCGATCGGTGCGCCAGGACGGCAGAAGGCCGCGATTGGCACGCTCAGCCTGCCCCCAGAGTGGGCAAGGTCGGCCAGACTAGTGAAGGAGCCGCTATCCCTGTTAGCGGCAAAAAGAAGAACAAGAACCAGGGTGGCAGCCAGAACAAGCCCCTGCATGGATCCCCCGTCGCGGCAACAGTCGCAACCGGGGGAGGCAAACTCCCACGCACGGAGAAACGCCCTCGTTAGCCACCTGCCACTGATGAAGACGTCGAGCATTGCCCGGTGCACAAGACTCGCGAACACACCGTGAGCGAGTGCTGGGAGATAAAAAGGTGCGCCGAACACTACCAAGAGCGGGCGTAGAAGTGCCCGGATGGTGCCCCCTTCCGCCAACAGGGGGGGCAAGCGGAAGGTCGAACCAAAGGTCGACAATGACGAGGAGTTGGAGTACCAGAAGAAAGAGCGGGCCGTCAAAGTGGTCCACCAAGATGAGGACTCTAACGCCAGCAGCGACAACGAGCATCACAAGACCATTCCACGTCATCTTTGGAGGATCTTGGGATCCCGCATCCCGGAACGCGGTCAAGACCCTTCATCGTGCGGTGGCTTTGATAGCCCCTATGCACACTACAACATAGCACCACCGCTGGAAGGAGACGCCGATTAGCTTTGACGCCTCTGACTGCCCCAAGAACATGGCTGGGCAGGGGTCCTACCTCTCCCAATCGCCCCCACCATAGCCAACGTCAAGCTCCACTACATCTTGATAGATGGCAGGGCTGGACTTTACCTCCTTAGCCGCGCAACCTTCGAATAGATGCAGATCCCGGTGTCCAAGTTGGCCCCTATGAGCCCATTCTTGGGGGTGGGACATGGGAGCATCATCCTGTACGGCAACATCCACCTGCGAGTGACCTTCAGGACACCTGACAACTACAGGACGGAGAGCATCCTCTTCGACATCGCCGATGTCAGCCTCCCCTTCAATGCCATAATTGACAGGCCTGCCCTGTTCCAGTTCATGGCTATAGCCAACTATGGGTACCTCAACCTGAAGATGCCAACCCCCTCCGGCGTCCTCAGGATCCGCGTAAATCACACTGCTGCAGTGTTAGCCTTGGAGCAGCTCCAAGCACTCACAGCGGACCCAACACCTGTCCCGATCGGCGCTGGATAGAGTCGGCCTCTGCCAAGATCACGACAGCGCAGAGCACCCACCGCGCCTTAGCTGCATCTCTCCTGCAGCATTGACACCTCCGTCAAAGCTGCCAAGCCCAGTCCCGGCTCTGCTCGGACCACTCGCAACACGGGCAGTCAAGGGAGGAAATAGGGATGCTCGCTCGTCGCCCCTCTAGGTAGCTGTTGACAGCAAGGTTGCCCGCCAACCATCGCAGATACCCATGGAGCTTTGGGCACCCATGGAGAAGAAAACTCGCCTTTGAAGTAGGAGACTTCGTTTACCTCAAGGTGTCACCAATGAGAGGTCATAAGAGGTTTAACATAAGAGGCAAGCTAGCACCTCACTATATTGGGCCATTCAAGATTTTGGACAAAAGAGGAGAAGTAGCATATAAGTTGGAGATGCCAGCTCATCTTTCAGATGTCCATGATGTGTTTCATGTTTTCCAGCTCAAGAAGTGCTTGAGGGTACCGGAAGAACAAGTGCAATGGAAGAATTGGAACTAGAGGAAGATTTGACTTATGCCAAGCAACCGATCAAAATCTTGGAGACAAAGGAGACAGTTACAAGGAACAAGGCTATTTGATGGTGTAAAGTTCAATGGAAGCACCACACAGAATCAGAGGCAACATGGGAATTGGAGGATGATCTCAATAAGGAATTTCCCTATCTCTTCTCTTCCGCATCGAATCTCGAGGGCGAGATTCATTTTAATTTGGGTAGGTTTGTAACACCCTCATTTTCATGCATCATGCCTTGCATACATTCATATATGTGTTTAACATTAATCCACATAAAAAGGAACAAGTTTAAAATGAATTAGTAACAAAACCGCACTTAAGAATTCTGGGAAGTGCGGACTAGTCCGATTTCTCTCTGACTTCAATCAGACTTGTCTGTTTTTCTGCGGACTAGTCTGTTTTTCCCTCTGGACACCTTCGGACTTGTCCGGTCCTATGCGGACGTTCCAAGATCCTTGAAAATTTTGCTAAGTCCCTGGACCTATCTGGACTAGTCCGGTGTCCCAGCGGACTTGTCCGTTTTCCCTCTGACTAAAGTCACACTTGTCCGATTTTTGGCCAGACTTGTCTGTTTTTCCCCTCTGTATAAGTTCGGACTTGTACGATGTCCAGTCTGGACTTGTTCGATTTCTCACTGTCCAACTTCGGACTAGTCCGGTCCTTTTCGGACTTGTCCGGTAAATCACAACTCTGAGTTGATCATTTGTTAAATGACTTGTTTCTTAGGTTTTACGTTAAGTGGGACCAGGGACGTCGTTCCTAACTCTTTTAGAGCCCATGTGGGACTCTAAACCGGCCCCTACTCATCTCAAACTCGAAATCCATCTAACCCTAGCCTCCACCTCTATATAAACAACCCCACCCCTTGGCTTGACATCTATTTGCCACTTTTCCACCACACCCAAATCCTAGCTCGTGATTAGCCGCCACCAAGGAGGGAGAAAGAGATCTAGAACAAGAAGAAGAAGAGGAGGAAATGAAAGAGGATCAAGATCTCCATCAACTTCGCGTTCTTCATCAACAATCCACCATCAAGTTCTTCATCAACCCTAAATCATCAAGATCCAAGTGTTGCCTCCAAGATCCTTGATTCATTGGAGCTCTAAACACTTGGTATACCTTCTATTGTCTTTTCCTTACGTGAATTCAACCCCAAATCTCTACGTCGATCTAGAAAACCCTAATTTGCTGATCTCGCGCAGTGCGGACTTGTTCGGTCCTTAGTGGACTTGTCCGATTTTCCTGGTTAAATTGTGTCGAATTAATTCTAAAATTTGATCTAATCAACTTCAAACCTGTATAAACTTGTTAAAAGCTATTAGAACTAGTTAGTGGACGTTAAAAGCAACTCATTAACAAGTTCCACCTTGCACATGCATCAGTAATGCATGCCATGTCATATTGAGTAATATATGTGCATCTATTGATTGTAATTCTTGTCTTGTATGTTTGTTATGCGGATTAGACTGATTTACGCTAGAGAGTGCCGCGGAGGACCTTCAACACCAAGAGTTTGAAGGCTTTGACCCGAACAATCCCAAGAGCAAGGCAAGTGTCCTTGAAGCTTATTGATCCTGTTTTAAAATAAATGTTTTGTTTGCAAACTGCATTCTTGTGTCAATTTGATGGGAAATCGTATGATAGGAAGTTTACTAGATTTGTATAACCACCATTGTCACCTAGAATTCATGGTAGAGTGTCCGGAATGGCTTTTTACTCTTTTGCTTTGCTTAATTAATTGGGATGGGAAGACAAATATACTACTTAACCTAATTATGATTTATGAGGCTATGATTAACATGAACTGGTTAATATGATGTGATAATGGGTGATCTAAGCAATCATGGTATGTAGATGGGTTGGATGTTATGGTTGTTTCACTTGCTTTAGATGTAAGGACCAGTTCGTGGAGCGACCATCCATGATTTACAGTGCCACCACGAGGCCAAGTATGGGTGCGGCATAGCTGATTAATTAGGGTGTTGCCAGTGCTATTTGGACAATTAAGGATGCCCGGGGAAGGGGTAGTTGGATTGGGTTTGTTGATGGTTGGTGGGACTACCCTGGGATCCGAATGGCTCAAGAGGGGGCCCTTGGTTGAAGATGTGCTTAGTTGGAGGTATCGCCACCGGTGAAACCTCAGTGGGGTCCAAATAGGCTAGTAATATTTTTTTAAAGGCTATTTTGTGGTCTCTTGGCCACACACCTAAGAAAGTGTGAGATGACATAATTGAGATTCTATAGTCATCGAAAGGCGTTGAAATCACAAACGCGTGGGTAAAGTGGTACAGCCTCTGCAGAGTGTGTCTAAAAACTATCATGATAGTCGTGCTCCTGGTCATGAGTAAACTGGACCCTCACATGATTAGGGGAAACTTTGTTTTGGGATGGTTATGGTTTGGTAATGGTTATGGTTAACAATATGGTTATGGCTGGTTATGGATTAAATGCTGGTATTGAATATGATTAATGGAAATGGTGAAATCTGGTATAATGGTTGATGGATATGGAATATGGACTTGTACTATGATATTACTTATGGTTTATGATGGGATTACTTCACACAAATGTAATATATTGGTTTTCAAATGTTTTAATGCACTTTTCAGCACTTAGCCATTATTATTGTCGTCATTTGAGTCAGCTACATGTCATACTTTCCACACTTGCTGAGTACGACATGTACTCACCCTTGCAATTCCCCCACCAACAGTTGCAGGTCAGGATTGGGAGTTTAACGATGATAATGCGGAGTTCTAGGCTGTGTCTACCGTCAGCTTTGCCTGTGGAGTGTTGGAGCTGCGCTATCCCTTTTGCTTAGTTGCTTATTTAGTTTATTTCCGCTGCATTAGTTGAAACTGTCATTAATATTCATTAGTGATTGTACTCAAGGATAATCTGGTTTGTGTAATAAAATGGTTAATTAATCTTGTCTTGTGGTAATTTTCTGTATATCCTTTTGTGAATGCACTCTTGTATGTGTGTTGAACGTCCTGGGCACACATATGTGTTCACTTGGTTCATATTCGGAACCGGGTGTCACAAATTGGTATCAGAGCCACAGGTTGACCATAGGATGCAGCCTAGATAGAATGGACACTTTAGAGCACATAGGAGCACTCAGGAAGTGTTGTGTTTTTGCTTGGTGTGTTGTGTGCTATATATTGTTTGTTTGTGTGCTTAATAGAGTATTTTGGGATGCTTTAGCATTGCCATGTCCACCTAGGCTAGTGTAGTTAGTTTCTTAGATTCATATCCCTTGATGCATATAGTTGGGGACATTTCTAAATCCTTATCTCTTTCTTTTTTTTCAGATGGTGAGGACTCGCAACCAGAGAGATGGCAATGATAAGGAGGAGAACAATGGAGCACCTCAAAACAATAATGGACAAGGACCTGCTCATGGAGCTATAAACATTGAGCAGCTTTTGGCTATGCAAAACCAGCTCATGCAGACCATGATACAGACTATGGGACAGCTGCAGACTAGTAACATCAACAATCAACCCACATGCCTCCACTGCCACCCCCGCCTCCTCATAACCGGTTGGGGGAGTTCATGAGGACTAGGATGCCTAACTTTGCTCAAGCCGCTGACCCTATGGATGCGGATGATTGGCTCAAGTCTGTGGAGAAGAAGCTTGTTGTTGTCCAATGCAGCAACCGGGAGAAAGTTCTATTTGCTTCTCATCAACTAGTTGGAGCAGCTGCGGATTGGTGGGATGCTTATTGCAATGCTCATGATAACCAGGAGAGGATCACCTGGGTGGAATTCAAGGAGAGATTCTGTTCTCATTATGTGCCAGAGGGAGTTATGATTTTAAAGAGGCAAGAATTCGAGAACTTGAGGCAAGGAAGATCGAGTGTGGGTGAATATCTCAATAAATTCACTCAACTTTCAAGGTATGCCCCTGAAGATGTTAGTCAGGACAGCCGGAAGCAGTATTTGTTCATGAGGGGCCTTAACAACGAGATCCAAGTGCAATTGCTCAATTGTGATTATGCCAACTTCCAGAAGCTTGTGGACAAGGCAATCGTTGTGGAGAACAAGGTCCGTGAGATGGAGCAAGACAACAAGAGGAAGGCACCATATCAAGGACAACAACAGGGAAGTACTAGGCCGTGTCTACCGTCAGCTTTGCCTGTGGAGTGTTGGAGCTACACTATCCATTTTGCTTAGTTGCTTATTTAGTTTATTTCCGTTGCATTAGTTGAAACTGTCATTAATATTCATTAGTGCTTGTACTCGAGGATAATCTGGTTTGTGTAATAAAAGTGCTTAATTAATTTTGTCTTGTGGTAATTTTCTGTATATCCTTTTGTGAATGCACTCGTGTATGTGTGTTGAACGTCCTGGGCACACATATGCATTCACTTGGTTCATTTTCGGAACCGGGTGTCACACCTGCCGTCGATGTCTCCACAACGATGGTGGATGACGACAGAGCATCCAGCTCCAGCACCTCCCAAGGGGCCTGTCGTCGACGTCTCCACGACGATGGTGGACGACGCCAGAGCATCCAGCTCCAGCACCCCCAAGGGGCCTATCGTCAACATCCCAGAACGTCAACGACGGGACCAAGCGCGGATAAGTGAGTAAACTCTCCTGCCCCGCTCTTGTTGTTAACAGGGTTCCCTTGCGATAGCTTGTAAACCAGGGGCCTGTCGTCAACGTCTCTACAATAATGGTGGACGACGCCAGAGCATCCAGCTCCGGCACCTCTTAGCCATCGACGTCTCCACGACTATGGTGGACGAAGCTAGAGCATTCAGCTCCGGCACCTCCCACGGGGTCTGCCGTTGACGTCTCCACGATGATGGTGGACGAAGCCGGAGCATCCAACTCTGGCACCCCCCAAGGGGCCTGCCGACAACGTCTCCTCGATGATGGTCGACGACGCTGGAGCATCTAGCTCCGGCACCTCCCAAGGGGCCAGCCATCAATGTCTCCACGACGATGGTGGACGACGCCAGGGCATTCAACTCCAGCACCCCCAAGGGTCCTGCCGTCGACGTCCCAGAACGTCAATGACAGCACCAAGCGCGGATAAGTAAGTAAACTCTCCTGCCCCGCTCTTGTTTCTAACACGGTTCCCTTGCGATAGCCTGTAAATCAGGAGTCTGCCGTCGATGACTCTACGAAGATGGTGGACGATGCCGAAGCATCCAGCTCCAGCACCTCCCAAAGGGCCTGTCGTTGACACTCCATGACGATGGTGGACGATGCCAGAGCATCCAGCTCCGACACCTCCCAAGGGGCCTGCCGACGATGTCTCAACGACGATGGTGGATGATGCCGGAGCATCCAGCTCTGGGACCTCCCAAGGGGCCTATCGTCGACGTCTCCACGACGATGGTGGACGACGCTAGAGCATCTTGCTCTGGCACCTCCCAAGGAGCCTGCCATCGGCGTCTCAGAACGTCAACAACAGCACCAAACGTGGATAAAGTGAGTAAACTCTCCTGCCCCGCTCTTGTTGCTAACAGGGTTCCCTTGCGATAGCCTGTAAACCAGGGGCCTGCCGTTGACGTCTACATGAAAATGGTGGACGATGCCGGAGCACTCAGCTCTGGCACCTCCCAAGGGTCCTGCCGTCCACGACTCAACGACGATGGTGGGTGATGCCGGAGCGCCCAGCTCCGGCACCTCCCAAGGGGCCTGCTGTCGATGACACTAAGATGATAGTGGACGACGCTGCAGCATTCAGCTCGGGCAAATGGTGGCGTTACGACAGTCCAACCCGGCGGTTCCCATAAAGACGGAAGTGAAAGCAGCAGAAGTGCAGCAGGCGCCATGGGAACCATCGTGATAATGTCGCAGCAAGCAAAGATCCCATTGCCATGACCCCTCAACCAGAGAGGAACGCATGGTCACAGCAGCAGAAGAAGGCACCGCTTTAACTAATCAAGACAACATTAAAAGACCGCGCGGGAAAGCAGGATAAGGCCCCAGCCTCGGGCTTGTCGCCTCACCCCAAGGTGGACCCAGGGGCCACTATCAGTACCCAGCATACTGGGTGAATGTGGCCTAGAGGGGGGTGAATAGGCCTTTTTGATAATTTGTTGGAACCTGCAACACTTAATCACTAGATCAAAACTTGAGATATCGGACTAGTCTGGTAAAGTGCGGACTAGTCCGGTGTGTACCGACTAGGTTGATTAAGTTTGATTGATTACTTTGATTCTACGATGTATGCAGCGGAAATATACAGTTAATTAAAGTGTTGCAAGAGTATGTACTAGGATATATCACAATTCAATCTTATACTTAGTGATTCAATGTAAAGTAAGCAATATTGATTCAAACCCTAGATTGTTGTAATGAACAAGAACAATGAACACAAAGCAAGACACAAGAGATTTATCCCGTGGTTTGGTTCCCACAGAGGCAACCTACATCCACGTTGAGGAGTCCACAAAAGGATCGAGTCTTCTCCAACCCTACCCTCGTCGTATCACCACGAAGGCCAATCCTCTTACACTTATCACAAAGGGGTGAATAACCGAATTCAAAGGGGCCTTCTCACACATTGAGGGCTCCCTTAGATTACAACATGAAATACCACCAAGAACACACTCAAAAAGATTACAATGAAATCACAAGAGTGTGTTAGAGAATCAAACCAAGAGCTCAATGAGTGTTGGACGTGTCTCTCCAATGATCTAGAGTGTATCCTCAAAGGATTGATCTTTGTTGCACTTAATTTCGTGGAGAGATGTGTTTTTGAGGCTCTTGGGAGGTGTGACGGCGCTAGGGTTTGAGAGAGTTTGAAGTTGGGCCATGCACCTCTATTTATATGGGGTTTCTAAAAGTGACCGTTAGGGTTTAGAAAGATCGGACTAGTCCATGGTGGACACCAGACTAGTCCGGTGTGCTGTGTGTAGCAAACCCTAAGTGTCCTGAAATATCGGACTAGTCCGGCTAGGAGCGTACTTGTCTGATTTTGCTTCTAGAAATCTTCGGACTAGTCCGATGGACATCGGACTTGTCTGCATAGTGAAACCCTAAGTGGTTATGAGGACAAGTCCGCACTTGGAGGACTTGTTCGATTTAGGTCAGAGAGTTTTTCGGACTAGTCCGTGCTAATATCAGACTTGTCCGATTTAGATCAGAATGAATATCGGACTAGTCCGGTGGTGATTGGACTTGTCCAATTTTGTGTGACTTGTGAAGTGTTTTGAGGACGAGTCCGCACTGGGGAAGGACTAGTCCGATTCTAGTCAGAGAGATATCGGACTAGTCTGATGGATATCGGACTTGTCCGATCTTGTGCAGAGAGGATATCGAACTAGTCCGGTGACATTCGGACTAGTCCGGTCTTGTATAAATTTGTGTAATGTGTGTGTTTATTTTTGATTGAGCTCTTGGGGTGTGTTTCCTTAACACACTCCATACACAATGATCTACTATTCTTCTTCCTTGAGCTCATTTCCACTTTGCTCCTCATTCTCCCTTCTTTTTGGCACTTTGCTTATTTTGCTATTTAAAACATGTGCTCATCTCAACAAAGTGGTTAGGATCTCATTTTCTTGTCATAAATCATCCAAAACCCACAAGAGATTCCTAGATGCACTTTCAATCTCCCCCTTTTTGGTGATTGATGACAAACAATTGAGATTTCATAGAATGTGATAAAAATTGAGATTTTCATAAAGCATGCACATATGAGTCTAAAATACATCAAGCAATGAAAACATAATTCATATGTGCATTCTTTATGGTCGGATGCATAACTAAGTATATTGAAACAATGAGAATGACATAATTGACATTAATCAACCAAAACCAAGCATATATGTCATTCTAGGAGGAAAATCACATAACTCAACATTTACTTCTCAAAAGATCATAATATTGCATCACAGAACCATAATTAACTTAAGAACATAGTTAAAGCTTTACAACTCACAAAATAGTCAAAAAGCATAAAAGAGAGCTCTCTCCTCGCATCCTACAGCTAAGACTAAGACTCCCCCTCAATCTCTCCCTCTTTGGCATCAAGAATCCAAAAAGAAGGAGAGGAGGGTCCTAAAGTCTTCACTCCTCGCTGTCGGTCCTCTCATCGTCTTCATCGTCGTCTTCGGGCTGATGAGGAGGAGGAGCAGGAGGTGCGGAGCCACTCGAGCACCCAATGCCAAAGTAGGCAAGCTCGGAGGGGGTCAAGGGCCCGAGATCGATGATGCCAGGGGTCAGATTCCTCAGAAATCACTGGAGATCCAATGGGGTCAATCTCTAGCTTCTGGCAAATCTGCTTCACATTTGCCTTGACATACTTCATGTCTTCCTTTATCTTCTTGTTCAGCTTGTGGGCCCTCACTTCGGCCTTTTTGCAGGAAGCAAATATAGCAGTCAAGTACATGAAGATCCCACTAGCAGATCCCCTTTGAGGAGCTGCCCTAGTGGAACGAGCAGCTCTTGCATCTTCACTTCTTGCCGGAGCCTCAGGACTGGAGGCCGGCGAGGGAGTAGCCTGGACATTTGCTTGTTGAGGCTTCTGAGGCCTCAATGGTGTGTGCTCCACATCTTTCACAAACTCGATTCCTGTGACTTTCTCAATCATGAACATGAGATAAGGGGCATAGCCACATGATCCGTTGGGAGTACTAGAGATGTTGATCATATCGTTCCAAATGTAGTCAGCCACATCAAACTGACGATCCTTGCTTATCACTCTCACAAGGGTCCGAAGATAACCCTACACACTCCCAGCATCTCCATCCTTGGGAGCAATCATCTTCCTCAAGACTCTATTCAGGACCACAAATAAGGGCTTCATGTTCTTTGTGAAGGGAGGGTTGAACTATGAGTTTGGCTCATAAAGGAATTCCATCCTTTCCTTCTCGATGACACCAACATTGTGGATGATCACATTGTCATTGCTCGAGGTGTCTAGATGCAACATTATTGCAAAATCCTCATATGTGATAGTGTACATGGATCCATGAGTCATCCAAGTCACTCTTTCTTCTTCATCGCTTGCAAAGTGACAAGTGACATAGAACTGGGCCACCACTTCATCATTCCAATTGTACTTGAAGGCAAAGAGGTCATTCAAGCCATGTCTTTCAGCTGCCGCAATCACTTCATCAAATGTGGAGCATCTCTTCTTCTCAAGATGTGCCCAGTCAATCCACTGACTGCGCACTACCGGTGTCTTCATCTGCAGGTATACAGCCCTGTAATAGTCAGCATGAAAATTGCTCCATAATTTTTCATCTGTAGCTTTCTTTGGATGACTGTAGCAATCCATACCGCGGAACTTGGCCACTGAGTCACTGCCATTTCCATTAAACTTCTCTTCAGTGGGGTCCCGAACCCCTTCCCTCGGAGCATGCAGCTTCAACAGGCCAACTGGACGCGTTACTATTCCTTTGCCCTTGCCTTTGGCTAGGCGGGCACTTGTCGAGCTAGGGCAACCATCGGTGGTAGCCCTAGAAGCTGGCATCTTGGAGGCCGACTTCTTTGCTAGCACTTTCGTCTGAGGTTGTGGAGGAGACGAAGCTGGCTCAAAAGGATGCTCTTGGCGTTTCTTGCCAAGGCTCGTCGAGGGCCGAGGTGCCACCTCGTGGTCCATCTCGGCCTCGAAATCAGAAATCTCATCATTTGTGCTCGACATGTCCTGAGGATGAATTGTGTAAGGCATGAATGAGTATTGATGATTCAAGGCATGGGTGAGGAATAGTAAAAGGGCATTGCATTGAGGAATTGACAGGCTAGGTTTTGAGTTCAGAAAAATCGGACTTGTCCGGTGTACAGGCAAGGACTAGTCCGGGGTGATCGGACTTGTCCGTGCATGGACCGGACTAGTCCGGTATTCATCCTCAAAAACCTAAGCGATAGGACAGATGTTGATTCCTAATGCAGAGCTAGCTTAGCATAGACATAATAAACCAAGGAGGCATGTATATAGTGAAAGATGCTAGGCTTTTCGATCAACAATGAAGAAAATCAAGGTTTCTAGGGTTTGAGTGAAAATTACCAAGGAATTCGCTTGATTCTCGAAGAAGGAGGTGTTGAAGTCTGGACTTGTCCGAGAACTTCAATCTTCAAGGGAGGAAGCTTGATTTCCACCCAAATGCGGAGCTTTTTGGTGGAGGGGATGCAAAATCGCCTTGGGAGCTCGAGTTTGAGAGAGAGAACGCGTGAGGCAAGAGTGAGGATAAGGGGATTAGGTTTTAGTGGCTAGGGTTAAGGACACGAAAAATCGGACAAGTCCGAAGACGACAGGACTAGTCAAACTTTTCCAGAGGCTATATCGGACTAGTCCATTGTCTATCGGACTAGTCCGGCCTAACCGGCACTCCGCGAACTAGTTTGCATGGGCGGACTAGTCCGAGTAACCACGGACTAGTCCATGGCCACTAGGAAAGAATATCTTAGCCCATTCATATATATTTGAAGGTACATATTTAGAAAATAGGGAGGCAAATCAAATCAAATAATCTTGATGAATATGATCAGTAAGCATACAACAATCAAGAAATGATCATAATTTACCAAGATCTAATAATTAACATAGTTTTCGGAAGAAACTTGAGAGAGATGATTTTCACAATCCAATCAACATATTTTGAAGAATTCATACAGGTATGCAACATTTCAAGCCACACTCCGAGCATCAAGGATGTTTAGCTCATTTCGGAGTTCACAAAAGCGCTTTTCATCAAGTGGCTTGGTGAATATGTCGGCCAATTGCTTTTGGGTGTCTCCTTTCATGGAGTGGTCTCTCAAGAAGTGATGCCTTATGTCTATGTGTTTGGTTCGAGAGTTCTCAACGGGATTATGGGCAATTTTAATGACACTCTCATTGTCGCAAAGGAGTGGAATACGTTTCATATTGTAACTGTAATCCCTTAGAGTTTGTCGCATCCAAAGGAGTTGTGCACAACAACTCCTGGCTGCAACATACTCCGCTTCGGCTGTGGATAAGGCAATGGAATTTTATTTCTTGGAGGACCAAGAAACTAAAGATCTCCCAAGGAATTGGCATGTACGGGAGGTACTCTTTCTATCTACTTTGCATTCGGCATAATCTGCATCAGAATAACCAATGAGGTTGGATTTTGAGCCTTTTGGGTACCAAAGACCAAGGTTGGGTGTATGAACTAAATATCTCAAGATCCTTTTTATGGCTGTCAAATGACACTCCTTAGGATTGGCTTGAAACCTTGCACACAAACATACACCCAACATAATGTCTGGCCTAGATGCACATAAATAGAGTAGAGATCCAATCATGGAGCGATATACCTTTTGGTCGATGCTAGGTCCATCTTCATTGAGATCCAAGTGGCCATTTGTTGCCATGGGAGTCTTTATAGGCTTCGCCTTGTCCATACCAAACTTCTTCAATATTTCTTGCGTGTACTTGGTTTGTCTTATGAATGTCCCTTCCTTTTGTTGCCGCACTTGGAATCCCAAGAAGTACTTTAGTTCTCCCATCATTGACATTTCAAACGTATCTGTCATGATTTTACTAAATTATTCACAAAAAGATTGATTAGTTGACCCAAAGATTATATCATCAACGTAAATTTGACAAATAAAAAGATCATTGTCAAAATTCTTTGTAAATAGTGTATAATCTACTTTGCCAATCTTAAAGCCATTTTAAATTAAGAAATCTCTAAGACACTCATACCAAGCTCTAGGAGCTTGTTTGAGGCCGTAGAGAGCCTTACGCAATTTAAATATGTGGTCGGGGAACTCTTCGTCTTCAAACCCGGGGGGTTGCTCCACATACACCTCCTCCTTGATTGGTCTATTGAGGAAGGAGCTTTTCACATCCATTTGATACAGCTGGAAATCATGGTGAGTAGCATATCCAAGTAATATTCTAATGGATTCAAGTCTAGCTACGGGAGCAAAGGTCTCATCGAAATCCAAACCTTCGACTTGTGAATACCCTTTGGCCAGAATTCGTGCCTTGTTCCTTGTCACCACCCCGTGTTCATCTTGTTTGTTGCGGAAGACCCACTTGGTGCCGACAACGTTCGCATTGGGTCTTGGCACGAGTTCCCAAACCTTGTTCCGCTTGAAGTTGTTCAATTCTTCTTGCATTGCCACCACCCAGCCCGGATCATTCAATGCATCCTCAACCCTGCGTGGTTCCAAAAAGGATGCAAACAAATAGTGCTCACAACAGTTAGCTATGCAAGATCTAGTGGTTACTCCCTTTTGGATATCACTGATGATATTGTTGATTGGGTGATCCCTTTGGACGCATTGGTGTACTCTTGGGTGTGGCACTTGAGGCGTTGTATCTTCATGATCATCTTCTTCTCCCCCTAAATGGTTGTCCTCGTTGATTTGTTGATTATCTTTGTATTCTTGTGGTTGATCTTGTGTGGAAGCTCCCCCTTGATCGTTGACCTCCTCTTGTGGTTCATCTTCCTCATACACGTGTAGAGGTGACTCTTGTGGTCGAACTTCACCTAAGGCCATTCTTTTCAATGCTTGACAAGGAGCTTCTTCTTTACCTATAACACATGGATCAACTTGCTCCTTTTGGGAGCCATTAGTTTCATCGAACACTACATCACGTGCTACTTCAACAAGTCCGGAGGTCTTTTTGAAAACACGATAGGCGTAACTGTTCGAATCATAACCAAGCAATAAACCTTCATCGGACTTCGAAGCGAACATTGAAGTCCTAGGCTTCTTATTCAAGATATAACATGGAGAACTGAAAACTCGAAAATATGAAATATTAGGCTTGTTACCGGTGAGTAGCTCATAGGATGTCTTCTTGAGTAGTCGATGAAGATAAAGTCGATTTACGGTGTGGCAAGCGGTGTTAATCACTTCTGTCTAAAATCGATCCGAGGTCTTGTACTCATCTAGCATTATTCTTACCATCTCTATGAGAGTTCAGTTCTTTCTTTCGGCAACTCCGTTTTGTTGAGGGGAGTACGGAGCTGAAAACTCGTGCTTTATGCCTTCTTCATCAAGGTACTCCTCCACTTGTGTGTTCTTGAACTCCGTGCCATTGTCGCTTCGAATGTTATTGATTGTCAATGAGAATTCGTTTTGAGCTCGCTTGAAGAACTTCCTTAGTATTCCTTGTGTTTCTGACTTATCATGCAAAAAGAAAACCCAAGTGAAGCGAGAAAAATCATCAACAACTACTAAACCATATTTGTTACCGTCGATGCTTATGTAAGCAATTGGACCAAATAAGTCCATGTGAAGTAGCTCGAGCGGTCTTGTTGTAGTAATGACGTTCTTGGTGGGGTGAGGTGCTCCAACTTGCTTCCCGGCTTGGCACGCACTACAAGGCCTGTCTTTCTCAAACACAACATCCTTTAAACCTCAGATGTGATTGCCCTTGAGGAGTTTTTGAAGGTTCCTCATACCAACATGTGCTAGCCGTCTATGCCACAGCCAACCCATGTTGGTCTTTGCAATCAAGCATGTGTAAAGTTCGGCTTTATCCTTGTTGAAGTCAACAAGAAAAGCTTTCCCTTTAACATACCCTTGAATGCAACAGAACCATCACTCCTCCTAGAGATGGTCACACCCTCGTTAGTGAACAAGCAATTATAACCTTTGTCACATAATTGAGATATGGACAGCAGGTTATAATCTAAGGATTCAACATGTAATACATGAGAAAGTGTGTGTTTAGATGATATGGCAATTTTATCGGTACTGAGCACCTTTCCTTGGCTATTATCTCCAAAATAGATGCCCTCGTTTGGATCCTCATTTTCTTCATATTCCATGAACATTCTTCTTTCTCCGGTCATATGGTTGGTGCAGCCACTGTCTAGCACCCATTTAGATCCACTGGAGGAATAAGCCTACAAAAACAAATTATGCTTTGGTTTTAGGTACCCAAGCTTGCTTGGGTCCTTGGAGGTTAGTTACATGACATTTGGGCACCCACACATGAGACTTGGTGTTCCCATGGCGTGGCCCAACATAATGAGCATAAACCTTTCCATAATTATTTCTCATTAAGACATACGAGGCATCGAAAGTGTTGAAAAGTAACTTTTGTTGTTTATACACAGGACTGGTCTGGGAGGCTGGACTTGTCCGGAGTACCGGACTTGTCCGGACCCTCACCGGACTAGTCCGGCGGTCATGCGTTTTGTACTCATTATTTTTTTATTTTCCAGTTTGAAATACTCCTCCCTTTACAAAGACATTGCTATCCCTGTTATTCTTATGGGTTCTAGCTTGTTGCTTTTCACCATAAGAGTAACCAATGCCATATTTGACATTTGGAGGTCTTGTGACCAAGTATGCACTACGTGCATATTTGATCTTCTCCTTGTCAAATATGCCACTTTGGGCAGGATGCTTGTCTTTAATAGAGTGTTACTTGTCTTTCAAAATGTTGTCAGTTTTACCACATGTACAAGTAGAAGCTACTTCAGTTTTAATGGGTTGAGAAGGTGAACTTGAAGCGGATGAAGGTTCACCTTGCTTGAGAGACTCAACTTGCACTTCAATAATCTTGTTAACCTTGATCAGATTAGCAAGTTGGTCCTTGATTGTAGCATTTGAGTCGATTAACTCCAAGCAAGCTTCCTTGCTTGAAGCTCACTCAAGCTCTAGTGATTTGCTTCGCTCCTTTTCAAATTATAGAACTTTGTCAAGTTCGACATATTCCTCCTTTTGGGAGATAATCATGTCCTCTTAACTGTGTATCAACCTCTCCTTCTCAACAAGTTGATCAAGTAAAAATTTCATTTCTTGTGGCAGTTTTCCTATCTAGTCCAATAAGCATATCCTCATTATCACTATTGACTTCATCATCGCTAGAATATGAATGCATGAAAGGGGGTTTGGTGTTTACCTTGCGTTTACCTTCCTTTGCCATGAGGCAAGTGCCATTTCCCTTCCATGCGCTGAGTGTAGGGAAGAGAGTAGACTTCTTGGATGTCTCTTCGATGGCTATGCTAGCCATCTCTTCTTCTTCGGATGATGAGGACTCATCATTTGAGTCCCACTCTTTCCCTATGTGCGCTTGTTCGGCTTGTTTCTTCTTCTTGAAGAATTTCTTGGGTTGAGGCTTGGCTTCTTTGGTCATCTTCTTGTTTTCTTCATATGGTCAGTCAACTATAAAGTGGCTATACTCACCACAATTATAGCATGCCCGCCTCAACTTTGACTTTGTTCTGTCCTTGTACTTCCCTTCGCTTGATTTAGTGCCTTGTCTTTTCTTCATTATTCTCTTGAATTTCTTCATGAACAATATCATGTCTTCTTCATCTAATTCACTGTTCTCATCATCATTGTCTTCTTCTAGCTGAGTTTCTCGAGCTTCTTTAGATAGGGGCTTGAGGGTGGACTTCAAAGCAACCCCTTTCTTCTTTGCCGAGGTGAGGCCGGCAATTTCCTTGACATGCTTTGCTTGTTTTTCCATCATCTCGAAACTGATGATTTTTCCAAGTAATTCATCCAGAGTCATTTTCTTGTATCTGGGGCTTTCTCTAATCATTCAGCATAAGGTGACGTTGCAAGGCATGAAAGCTCTAAGGATGAGTTTCACCACCTCGTGGGCATTCCACTTCTTGCTTCCATAAGATCGAACCTTGTTGACGAGTGTCTTTAATCGGTTCTACATATCTTGAGTTGACTCATCTTCTTCGATTGTGAATCTTCCTAATTTGCCTTTGATCATTTCGATCTTTGCTTCATGCACATGTTGGTCACCTTCATGTGCAGTTTGCAGTGTGTCCCATATCTCCTTAGCAATCTCGAGTCCATCCACCTTGGTGAACTCATCCCGACTAAGCGAAGAGGTAATTACGGTCGCGGCTTGAGCATTTCGGTGAATTGCCTGCTCTTGGCTTGGTGTGAGTTCTTCGTCGTCGTCCGGGATATCTATTCCTGTGCACACAATATGCCATAGACTTGGATTGAGAGAGATTAGATGCATTTTCATATTTTACCTCCACATTGAATAATCACTACGTCAAAATGTGGGGCTTTTCCAAGTGGGATACACGAATAATGATTATTGTTGGAATTGAGACGATCATAGTTGAAAGGATATCGGGAGTAGTCGGTGTGACTACTCCCCTTCTTCTTTTCTTTGATCTTCACTTTCCCTTTGGAAAGTGTCTTCTTTCATAGGAGCGCCTTTAGTTCTAGTGTCTCCTCATCGTCGTCCTCAAAGTCTTGAATGGCTTCGAGGAGCTTCTCCACCTTTAGGTTCTTGTCTTCATCAACCTTTTCTTGGTTGTTGCTCTTGTGGATGTCCTTCATGTCTGACATGATCTTCTTCGAGCAGTTAGTCTCTTTCTTGAAGAACCTGCTCTGATACCAATTGAATGTGGCCTAGAGGGGGGGTGAATAGGCCTTTTTGATAATTGTCAAAACCTG
Source organism: Tuctoria greenei (assembly GCA_036927565.1). NCBI lineage: Eukaryota > Viridiplantae > Streptophyta > Magnoliopsida > Poales > Poaceae > Tuctoria > Tuctoria greenei. The sequence continues at coordinate 200,598,819 of JAYESD010000003.1, read as the reverse complement.
CAACACTTAATCACCAGATCAAAACATGAGATATCGGACTAGTCTAGTAAAGTGTGGACTAGTCCGGTGTGTACTGACTAGGTTTATTAAGTTTGATCGATTACTTTGATTCTACGATGTATGCAGCGGAAACATACAGTTAATTTAAGTGGTGCAAGATGATGTACTAGGATATATCACAATTCAATCTTATACTTAGTGATTCAATGTAAAGTAAGCAATATTGATTCAAACCCTAGATTGCTATAATGAACAAGAACAATGAACTCAAAGCAAGACACAAGAGATTTATCCTGTGGTTCGGTTCCCACAGAGGCAACCTACATCCACGTTGAGGAGTCCACAAAAGGATCGGGTCTTCTCCAACCCTACCCTTGTCGGATCGCCACGAAGGCCAATCCTCTTCCACTTATCACAAAGGGGTGAATAACCGAATTCAAAGGGGCCTTCTCACATGTTGAGGGCTCCTTTAGATTACAACATGAAATACCACGAAGAACACACTCAAAAGATTACAATGAAATCATAAGAGTGTGTTAGAGAATCAAACCAAGAGCTCAATGAGTGTTGAACGTGTCTCTCCAATGATCTAGAGTGTATCCTCAAAGGATTGATCTTTGTTGCACTTAATTTCGTAGCGAGATGTGTTTTTGAGGCTCTTGGGAGGTGTGACGGCGCTAGGGTTCGAGAGAGTTTGAAGTTGGGCCGCGCACCTCTATTTATATGGGGTTTCTAAAAGTGAACGTTAGGGTTTAGAAAGATCGGACTAGTCTGTGGTGGACACCAGACTAGTCAGGTGTGTTGTGTGTAGCAAACCCTAAGTGTCTCGAAATATCGGACTAGTCCGACTAGGAGCGGACTTGTCCGATTTCGCTTCTGGAAATCTTTGGACTAGTCCGATGGACATCGAACTTGTCCGCACAATGAAACCCTAAGTGGTTATGAGGACAAGTCCGCACTTGGAGGACTTATCCGATTTAGGTTAGAGTTTTTTGGACTAGTTCGTGCTAATATCGGACTTGTCCGATTTAGATCAAAATGAATATCGGACTAGTCTGGTGGTGATCGGACTTGTCCGATTTTGTGTGACTTGTGAAGTGTTTTGAGGACTAGTCCGCACTGGGGAGGACTAGTCCGAAGCTAGTCAGAGAGATATCGGACTAGTCCGATGGATATCGGACTTGTCCGATCTTGTGCAGAGAGGATATCGGACTAGTCCGGTGACATTCGGACTAGTTCGGTCCTGTATAAATTTGTGCAATGTGTGTGTTTATTTGTGATTGAGCTCTTGGGGTGTGTTTCCTTAACACACTCCATACACAATGATCTACTATTCTTCTTCCTTGAGCTCATTTCCACTTTGCTCCTCATTCTCCCTTCTTTTTGGCACTTTGCTTATTTTGCTATTTAAAATCTCGCTCATCTCAACAAAGTGGTTAGGATCTCATTTTCTTGTCATAAATCATCCAAAACCCACAAGGGATTCCTAGTTGCACTTTCACTGGGTACCATCGCGCACAAGCTAGAGACGCCTAGGTACCTCGCCTCCCAGCAAGGACAGGGTCAGAGGGCGCCACGTGTTCAAAGTAACCTGGACCCACCGGCCTCCGATGGGAAGTCTAGGGTGCCCACGAGACATCCAGAAGGGGGAGCTCAGCTCCACCTTGACGATAAGCTCCCAGGCAGCCATGTGTCCAGTAGGGTAGGACCCGACCTCCTCCGCAGAGGTGAGCTCCCAAGCTGCCACGTGGCCCATGAAGTCGAGACCCGATCTCCCCAGTAGAAGCGAGCACCCAAGCAGCCACGTGGACCGCGGGGCGAGACGTGGCCTCTGCGACGGAGGTGAGCTCCCGAGCTGCCACGTGGCCCGCGAGACGGGTGTGGCCTCCATTATGGCAGTGAGCTCCCCAGCGGCCGCATGGTCAGTCCACTTGCCCTGAGCAGATAGTGAGAAAGTTAAGAGGGTGGTGCGCCTTGTCTCCGTCAAGCCTTGAAGATCCGCGGTCAGAGCAAGCTTACAGAAGAAGGCTTAGATCTTTAGGATAAGATCTCCCCGGGACCACCCGTCGGGCCTCGGGACCCCACTTATAAGGCGTCCAACCTTGACTATAAAAGGCCTGGCCTGCCACCAATACAAAGACCAGACTCAGAATCCCCGATACACACACACACACACATACACACTCGCCAGCAATACAATCCACCGTGGAGTAGAGTGTTATGCTCCTTGCAGCCCGAACCATGTAAATACCACTGTGTCACATACTCTTCCGCTAGAACAGTAGTTTGAGGCCTAAGCCCCGCCGAACAAGAACCTCCGCGAGCTGCTCCTTAGCAGATCCGGGTGAAGTGTCGCATTAACACTTCGACAGTTATGGTTTGTGTTATGATAAATGAACATGGTTATTGATGAAAGTAAGAATTTGGTGTATGGATGAATAATTGATGATGGATTCATATTATGTTAATTATGTGGGATATGATGGGATTACTACACATAGACAATGTAGAATGTTGTTTCCATGTTTTAAATGTACTTTTCAGTAATTAGCCATTGTTATTTATCATTCCTTGTTTAATCTACATGTCATTATTTTCCCACACTTGCTCAGTACGACATGTGCTCACCCTTGCAATTCCTCCCACCAACAGTTATAGGTGATGTTTGGGAGTACCCTGAGGATAATGCAGAGTACTAGGCTGTGTGCTGCTGTCAGCTTGCATGTGGATTGCTTGGAGCCGCGCTATTCCCCTATGCTCAGTTACTTAGTTTGCTTAGTTGCTTAATTAGATTATTTTTGTTGCATTAGGTTTCAAAACTCATTAATAATGATCATTAGAGTTGTAATTTGAGGATTATTTGAATATTGTAATAAAAGTACTTATTTAATAATTTTTGGTGTGGTAATTATTTTTTTATTATTTGTGAATCACTTGTGTATGTGTGTTAAACATCCTGAGCACACATATGCACCACGCTTGGTTCATTTTCTGAACCGGGTGTCACAGGATGAAATCATGTCTTGTGGGTAAAGGATACATTCTTTGCAGAGATTGGAAAACTATCATGGCAGTCGTGCTCACAGAAAAGAGTGGCTTGGTGTCGAATTCATAATTAGTCAGCAGTTGGAATGGTGATTGGGAATGGACATTGGTATTGATTCTTTATTTATTACACTATTATGGTTGGGATTATTCACCTAGATGTAGGTGGCTAATTAAAGGTAAGGTTAGGTTTGATGCTTAGTGCTTAAACGACTATCAGCCTTTTCCTTTTGATCGCCTACATGTCATTTATTTCCCACACTTGTTGAGTAATCTATGTACTCATGCGCTTGCTTTTGTGGTTTTTATAAATGCTTCTCAGTGAAGAGAAGATCTAATGAAGACAAGTGACAAGTGAAGACAGTGCATAGGTCGCATTGCTGCCAATCAATTTGCCTGTGGTTGCCCAAAAGATTTGTCTCTTCCGCTGCTATTCAAAATTCTTTTCAAGGTATTAATGTTGTTTGTATTCGATATAGAACTATTTATCACTATTTGTCGTACATGTATGGTGAAACTGATCCTGGCATATATGTATTTTGCAGCTGGTTTTATTCTTAATAAAACCGAGTGTGACAAAAGTGGTATCAGAGTTATATATTGACTCTAGGCACGTGACCTTAGTTAGAATGGACCTATTAGACTTTCCTTTGACCTCGTTTATGAAGACGAAGATTCGACTCAACCGATCGGACCTTGAAGATCGACGTATGAGGATAACATGAAGGAATAAGAAGACTTTGGAGATTATCACACATCACTTGCTTAGGTCCCCTTTGGTCAGCAAGTGAAGCCCATACCTTTCCCACAATGAATTAGAATATCTTGCTAGATGTATGGCATTAGATTAATAATAATAACAACAATAAATTTTAGCATTTGTCTGTTTAAGGGGGGTAGCCGACCCACTTGAATCTCGAGGGCGAGATTTCTTGTAAGGTGGGTGGTGTTGACGGTTGTTATATACCAATTTCACCCGTCGTTATAACTAAATTATGTGAAGGAAATATCATTTCTTACACACATCACCTTTCTATTTAACTTATTTCAACTTGTCCTTGGAGAAAATAGTGCATGCAGGGATTATATGCAGACTTGAAGTGAAACCAGGGGATGGATCCTATAAAATATCATTACAACCAATCAGGCGACGCCACATGGCACCACATGGATCAAATGACCCACGAACAGAACTATCCGAGGCCATCCAACGGTGTAGCACCCATAGCATGGAATGGGACCCACATGTCAGTCACCTAGAGGAAGAACCGGCCGTTTGGAGCCAGGACCAGGTCGGTCGACCCCCTAGTTGGCCGACTAGGTCCTGGCGCCAAATGTGGTCAAACGCCACGTGTTGGCTCCTCCCGGCTTGAAGAGGTCATGGGTGACTGATTCGCGCGCTCTTGGTGGCGGGAACCGACCCTTCTCCAAGCTATAAATAGGACCCCTCACCCCTCACTTCAACACACACCACTTGAGTATTCATCCATTGTATCCACTACTCTCCATAGGTTTAGAGGAGTATAGGCTATAGAGAGGAGTCTAGTCCATAGTCCAAGTAGGAGAGGAGTAGAAGGAGTCTCTTCCCAATTTCCAATTGGGGAAGGTATGTCTCCTATATTCCTATTTGTATTTGTGAGTTTATTCTTAATAAAGATGTTATCTTTGGTCTTCTATTATTCATATACTTGGATGAAGCATTTCTTGTTTGATTGTGGATTCCATGTATGTGGTAGGAATAGTATTTATGATTATGTTATACCATTATCAATATATCATCATAAACACTATAAACCTCTACTATAGTCTAATTAGCTATGATATGATTATGTTAACATGAATCACTTATGCTATGAGTTAACATTGGTTCAACGATGATTTAGATCATTGCCTTAGGATGGTTTGTGTCTAGGCTCTTAAGGTAATTACTTAATATGCTAGCATGGTGCTATGATAGAGAGTAGCGTTGAATGTATCGTATGCCCATGGATTGAAAAGGTAGGCAGTAGGTGATGACAACCCTATCTGTCCTTTGTAGTCCTCCACGTTCGGCTATGCCACAGGCTCTTGGCTGGAGTCGTCCTAGTATTGCTAGGGGTAAACCCGTGCTCGATGTGTTAATCCACTTAGCATGAGAATTCATAATTGACATGATCATTAGTAACTAACTTAGGCTATGTATATGTACATTAGAAGTATTATAGGAGTATCTACCTAGTTCTTAGCCTAGTCCCTCTTTATAAAATTATCCCCTTAGGATAGAATGCTCTTGTGTGTGTCACACTACCTCAATTACCCTTTATCTATCCTTGCTAGAACCCTACCTAGGCCAACCTAGCCTTACCACTTGATGATTGTTTTACTTCCATCTAGCCTTCCTTTGGGAGAATATAAATGACACCCTTTGGGAATACTCTTAGAGGGGAAATGCTACATAGATAGTTTTTGTGCGCTTGTGGATTTACATGTACAATCTAAAACTACCAACAAGCATTTCTAGCACCCCTGCTAGGGATGAATTGTTAGTAGTGCATAGGGAATATCAACAAGCATTTTTGGCACCGTTGCCGGGGAAGGCAGCCGAAGTATTACATGATTGAGTGAGTAGAATATTACCCTAGTAGGTTTTAGTAGGATGACCCTTCTTTGTTTTTGCATTTATGTGAAAACAGGGTAGTGTATGTCTGGATTCCGCTTGCCCGAAAACTTTGTTGAAATCCCGAATCCCTTCTGAGAGATTGACCTTGTGCCTGTTGGGCCCACAGTTAACATGGGAGACGTAAACTTCCAAATCAAGACTGGCCTTATCACTATGGTGCAAGACAACCATTTTGTGGGAAGGCTAATGAGGATGCAAGTGCTCACCTGCAATAGTTCCTTGAGATCTGTAACACTTTTAAGATGAAGGACGTATCTCCCGGTGATGTTTGTCTTAGGCTGTTTCCATTCTCTATTCTTGGGAGAGCAAAATAGTGGTTCTACGCGAACTGAAGTGTCGTAGGTACTTGGGAGAAATGTTCTACGGCATTCTGTAAGACCTATGTGTGCTGAAAACATTGGCTTGTAGTGAATACACTTGGCTTTGATGATAAAAGTTTTAAATATCACCAAAACACCTTTTTATCAAGGTCCGACTCTAGCTCTGAGCTACAGCAAGGTCTGACGGTAGGTCGGCTTGTTTTGGGTAGCTCCAGTTACGTTCGATGCTAGGTCTGACTAGCTTTGGTCAGCTCCGATGAGTTTTGTCTTTAGCTCTGACATGTCTTTGATAGCTCCAGCGTGTTTTTACTAAGCTCCGACTTACATTGTCTAGCTCCGGTTTTGGGTTGACTAGTTTGGACTAGTTTTGGAAAGCTCCGGCGCTAGATCCTGCTAGTTTTGGTAAGCTCTGGCGCTAGGTCTTGCTAGTTTTGGTAAGCTCCGGCGGGTGCTTGATTTTACTAGCTCTGGTAAGCTCCGGCTCAAGGTCCGGTTTGCTCTGGCAATGTCCGGAACTTGACCGCAGTGCTTCTGCTTTTCATTTGCAATGTTTTGTACTTACTTTACATTGTTGGAAAGATTGCTTAGTATTCATTTGCTAAGTTTTTGGTGCGTTTTGGTTGATATGGATGATATTGTTTTCCTATGCTTTGCAACATGCTTATGTAAGGTTCTCACGTAAGGTGTTGTGTTTGAAACTAACTTGAGTCAAGTCAAGGACTTGGGCTCGTATGGATTGGTTGTTTATTCATGTGCAGGTGTTGCTTGAGTTCAAGACATGGCTGGTGACGGGATCCATTGGACTAGTCTCAGGGAGGAGATGAGGTTCCAACAACCAAATTCAGGAGGAATTGTGGTTGAGCTGATCAGGAGGTTGCGCAGCATGATTGAATCAAGAACAATGCATGTGAAGGTATCGTGGACGTCATTGGAAGATGTTTGCACGTGTGCAAGGAGTGCATGGACGTGTGTACATGGTTCCGAGATGTGATGAAGAGATGTGGACGTAAAGAGTTGGTCGGAAAGGTCCAACCGACTAGGTTATGGGCTCAGGCTGCGGCTGAGTCGGGTTTGACTCAAATATGGAAAGATTTGAGTTGGTTATGATAGGATTTCGTGTGGGCCACGAATTTGAGTTGCTTAGGAATGTGGGATACGTTACTAAGGTGTTTGGAAGTCTTAAGATTGCTTCTATCCACGTATAGAAGAATCTTGAGCAGTTATGGAAAGTTACGATTCGTGATCTGAGTAGGATTGGAGTCCTAGTTGATATTGGGTTGGCCTAAGGGCTGGTTATATAAGCAAGGGAGCCCAGAGCTCGTGGTGCACGACTTTGGGGCTGTTCCTCTTGTGTTCTATTGAATAAAATTCGTATTTTGAAGGAACTTTTGTGCCTTGTTCGTCCGACTTGTTCCAGACAAGTTTTACTCGTCGAGTTTCTGGACAGCGCTACCTTTCGTTGGTGGTTTTATCATAACTAGATTTTTACAGATCCAATTGACGTGATTCTTTTTGGGTTGTCTTCACAACTTGATTATATATCATAGGTCAAAATTTCACGGTCATTGGATTTGTGGTTTCTGATCTACACGAGTTTCTTTGCAGCATCCAGAACTGTTTTTTTCTCGGGTAGGACAGATTGACCTTTTTGATCTTTTGATCATAGCTTGAGTTTTTTCTCGACGGATTTGAGTGATTCCTTTTGTGTTGTCTTCATGACTTGATTCTCTCTGATATCCATCACTTTTGTCACGGTGAAACACATTTATATTAGTCTCACACACGGTTTCTTTAAGAGATCGTTTTTCTGCCGAAGGGGTTGGGGTTTAATTGTTTCCGCTGCGTAAGATTTTTAAATCTACCATTCACCCCCCCCCTCTGGTAGCTTTTCACGTGCTCTTCGATCCTACAATTGGTATCAGAGCCACGGTGCTCTAGTCTTTGAGATTTGCACGTGTTTTTGACTAATCATCATGGAGAAGTACTCTGCCAAACCTTGTGTGTTTGCTGGTATTGATTTCCAGGTTTGGAAGGCACGCATAGAGGCTTTCATCCAGGCACAAGGCTTTGCAATATGGGTTAAGGTATACAAGCCTTACGAAGTGCCATCAAACGATCAAGTTACAGCTACAAATCTGAGAGATATCGACAACAACAACAAGGCTCGGAACTTGATCATACAAGGATTAACTCAAAGCGACTTCAGCCGTGTTGCACACCTCCGATCTGCATACGATGTGTGGAAAGCACTTTGTGACTACCACGAAGGATCTAACACGATCAAAGAGGTAAGGCAAGACATGTTCAAAAAGGAATACATGCGCTTCGAGATGCAACCCGGTGAGTCTATTGATGACCTTTTTGCTCGCTTTAATAAAATTCTCAGCAACTTGCGTAGTGTCAATGTTAATTTTTCAGATGCTGAAAATGCTAGGCAATTTCTAAGTGCATTAGATATGTCAATTTGGGAGATGAAAGTCACATCTATTCGTGAATCTACTGTCATGAGTTCACTTACTTTAGATGTGCTATATTCCAAGTTAAAAACTCATGAAATTGACATAATCTCACGTAAGAACCCCAATAAGTCTATTGCATTTGTTTCACAACGTGATATGTCTAGCTCCGTCCAATCATCATCTTGCAATACTCTTGCTTTGTTGTCCTCATTAATCGTGGAGCAGATCGAAGAATTTCCAGAAGAGGAGTTGGCACTCATCTCTACTAGATTCTCAAAAGCATTGCAAAATGTGAGAACTAAAAGGAGAGGAAGCTCCGGACCTCAACGTTGTTTTGAATGTGGTAAAACAGGACACTTTCGTACAGAATGCCCTAACCTTTCAGGTCCGACCACCCGGGAAGAAAAACAAAGCAAGGTTCGAACCTCCTCTGGAAATTTCAACAAGAAGAAGAAAGGTACCATAGGACGCAAGATGATCAACAGTTTCATCACCGCGCTTTAAGAGTTCAGTTCAAGCAACGTGGACATTGGAAGTGATGAAGATGAAGATGATTTGACAAACTTGTGCTTTGTGGCGGGCAAGTCAAGATCAAGTATGGAGGAGGCAGAACACAACAGCGACCATGAAGAGTACTGGATTCCTAAATGCCTTTTGACTAACCCCAGTATTGAGTCATCGACGTATTGTGCTTCTATGTAGGTTACACGTTTGAGGAAGGAGAACATTTGGATTGTGGATTCAGGTTGCTCACGCCACATGACCGGACCTTCACGTGTTCAATCCTTCGGAGGTAAATGGTATGTTCTTGTTATTGTTGATGATTATTCTAGATACTCTTGGGTTTACTTTATGGCGTCTAAGAATGAAGTTTTTAGTCTCTTTAGAACTTTATTTCTTAGATTATCAATTGATTACCCAGGATCTTTAAAAGCAATTAGAAGTGATAATGGAACTGAATCTAAAAATCAATCTTTTGATCACTTTTGTGCTGAAAATAGAATAGATCATCAATTCTCTTCACCATATGTACCTCAACAAAACGGTGTTGCAGAAAGAAAGAGCAGAACCTTAGTTGAGATGGCTAGGACTATGCTTGATGAATATCAAACTTCTAGGAAATTTTGGGCTGATGCATTAGCAACCGCTTGTTATGTCTCAAATCGTGTTTTCTTGCGTGCTAAGCTAGGTAAAACACCATATGAGCTCCGGTTTGGACATAGGCCTAGTGTTACACACTTTCGGGTCTTTGGTTGCAAATGCTTTGTTAAGAAACATGGTAATCTTGATAAATTTGAACCTAGATCCATTGATGGCATGTTTCTTGGTTATCCATCTCATACTAGAGGCTACCGTGTGCTTTTACTTGACACTAACAAAATTGTGGAGACTTGTGAAGTGTCTTTTGATGAATCTAGCCCAGGTACTAGCTCAAATATTGCAGGTCCAGATCCATATCCGCAGGGGGAGAGCATTTTCACTGAAGATGAGGAAGAATTGGAGTTGCTGCCAGAAAATTCAGCAGCTAAAGACTTTGGTTCAGCTCCGGATGTTAATTCTCAACCAGCACCGACAACCATCAATGCTGATTCAAATCATCCTCAAGTCACAAGCTCATCGATTTGTGATGAACATGAAGAAGAAGAAGCTTGTGAGACATTTGTTCCCCTACGGTTTTACAAAGATCATCCCCCACAATAGATGATTGGAAGCTTGCACGAACGAGTCACACGGTCCAGGTTTTGCAATCCAAATTCTTATGCTCATTCTGCTTTTGTTGCTTCTTTTGAACCCAAAGATATACACGCACTCACTAATGAATCTTGGATTATTTCCATGCAAGAAGAGTTAGAAAATTTTGAAAGAAATAATGTTTGGAAACTTGTACCTCCACCTCAAGGTCACACTTTAATTGGAACTAAATGGGTATATAAAAATAAAAAAAAGTGAGGATGGGGTTGTGGTTAGGAATAAGGCTAGGTTGGTTGCTCAAGGTTTCACTCAAGTTGAAGGTCTAGATTTTGATGAAACTTTTGCTCCTATCGCTAGATTAGAAGCCATAAGAATTTTGTTAGCTTTTGCAGCATCTAAAGGTTTTAAGCTATTTCAAATGGATGTTAAAAGTGCTTTTCTTAATGGCTACATAGATGAGGAGGTTTATATCAAACAACCACCGGGTTTTGAAAATCCAGATTTTCCTAATCATGTTTAGAAACTGTCCAAAGCCTTATACGGTCTCAAACAAGCCCCTAGAGCATGGTATGATAGGTTAAAAACATTCTTACTTGAAAAAGGGTTTACCATGGGCAAGGTTGATAAAACTCTTTTTGTGCTTAAGCATGGCAATGACTCATTATTCATTCAAGTGTATGTGGATGATATTATCTTTGGTTGTGCTTCTCATGATCTTGTGTCCAAGTTTTCAGCAATGATGAGTTCCAAATTTGAAATGAGTATGATGGGTGAACTCACTTACTTTTTGGGGCTGCAAATCAAGCAAACCAAGGAGGGTACCTTTGTGCATCAAACGAAGTATACCAAAGACCCCCTAAGGCGCTTCAACATGGACAAAAGCAAGCCTCTTCGGACACCAATGGGAACAGCAACAACACTTGAACTTGATGAAGATGGTGAACCCGTGGATCAAAAAGAATATATAAGCATGATTGGATCACTTTTGTACCTTATGGCATCAAGACCGGACATACAATTCAGCGTATGTCTTTGTGCACGGTTTCAAGCCTCCCCACGTGCTTCACATCGTCAAGCCGTCAAAAGGATTATCAGGTACTTACATGGAACACAAGAATTTGGAATTTTTCTTCCTTCTTCCTCAACCGTTACTTTGAAAGCTTTTTCGGATGCTAATTTTGGGGGTTGTAGGATTGATAGGAAAAGTACTTCTGGTGCTTGTCATTTTCTTGGTAATTCTATTGTTGCCTGGTCCTCTAGAAAACAAAATTCAGTTGCACAATCCACAGCTGAATCTGAATATGTAGCTGTTGCTAGTGCTTGCTCACAAATTCTTTTGATTGTTCAAACACTTAAGGACTATGGGGTTGATCTAGATAGTGTTCCACTGTTTTGTGATAACACTAGTGCCATTTGCATTGCTAAAAACCCCGTGCAACATTCTAGGACTAAGCACATTGACATTAGGTATCACTTTCTCAGAGATAATGTTGAAAAAGGAAACATTGTGCTTCACCATGTAGATACCGAATAGCAATTGGCTGACATTTTTACAAAACCTTTGGATTTCACTTGTTTTTGTTACATTCGTAGTGAAATAGGGGTTATGCATCCTCATGTCTTAAATTGAGGGGGAGTTTTGAAACTTGGGAAGTCTATGTGTGAATCTGAAATTAAAATAATATGAGCATAGTATTTCATACATATATGACTTTGTGATTCCTTTTACATGCTGAAAGTTCTTACTACATTACTCGTGTTATACATTTTGTAGTTTTTGCCATGTCTAGTAATTGGAATAATTACTTACACTAAAACAGGTCATGGTCGAACTTTCTTGCTGTTTTGAACTTGTTACATGTTCACAAGTGCTTTTAATCATTAAGAATTCATCAAGTAATCAACTCACATGTTGAGTTTTTATGAACAAATATAAATTGAGAAAAGATCAAGAGAATATGCATGCATCGCACTTCTTCTTTTGAGATGGCTTGTCATTGCACTTAGATATGAACTTGGAAGAAGTTGTGTATGACTAAAACCATGTCCTTAAGCTTCTGATTGTCAAATGACATAGGCTTGGCTTGGTTGGTTAGAATAAGGCAGATGCGCATATAATCTCTTGCAAATATCATATGATCTAAATTTATGCTTTGAAAAATAATAAAATGCAGCAACTAGTGTCATGCTTTCAGGTTTTGAAATAGTTAAGTTTGTGAGATCATGACTTACTTAAATTGAAAATTACATTTGATCTCTAGCATGGCTTACACTACTTTATGTATTTCATTGATGTGATAATGTAAGGTACTTGATAGTATGACTTGGATGAGCTTTGTTTATATGTATATGTTATAATATGCTCATAACAACTAAAGGGGGATAGATAATTTGTTTATATGCTCATGACTTGCTGAATACATTGTCAAAGGGGGAGAGATAAGCATGAAGAGAAAGAGAATATGTGCATAAGGAGAGATAATAAAGGGGGCATAAGGAGAGAATAAAGGGGGAGAGATTTTCTTCTCATTATACTTTCGATTTACAAAAGGGGAGAAATTGCCTTCAAAACTTTTATGTGAATAAGCCAATGTTCGGATTTTAAATGGTGTTGCCAATTCATTCATCAAGGGGGAGATTGTAAGACCTATGTGTGCTGAATACATTGGCTTGTAGTGAATACACTTGGCTTTGATGATAAAAGTTTTAAATATCACCAAAACACCTTTTTATCAAGGTCCGACTCTAGCTCTGAGCTACAGCAAGGTCCGATGGTAGGTCCGGCTTGTTTTGGGTAGCTCCGGTTACGTTCGATGCTAGGTCCGACTAGCTTTGGTAAGCTCCGATGAGTTTTGTCTTTAGCTCCGACATGTCTTTGATAGCTCCGGCGTGTTTTTACTAAGCTCTCACTTACATTGTCTAGCTCCGGTTTTGGGTTGACTAGTTTGGACTAGTTTTGGTAAGCTCCAGCGCTAGGTCCTGCTAGTTTTGGTAAGCTCCGACGCTAGGTCTTGCTAGTTTTGGTAAGCTCTGGCGGGTGCTTGATTTTACTAGCTATGGTAAGCTCCAGCTCAAGGTCCGGTTTGCTCTGGCAATGTGCGGAACTTGACCGCAGTGCTTCTGCTTTTCATTTGCAATGTTTTGTACTTGCTTTACATTGTTGGAAAGATTGCTTAGTATTCATTTGCTAAGTTTTTAGTGCATTTTGGTTGATATGGATGATATTGTTTTGCTATGCTTTGCAACATGCTTATGTAAGGTTCTCACGTAAGGTGTTGTGTTCGGAACTAACTTGAGTCAAGTCAAGGACTTGGGCTCGTATGGATTGGTTGTTTATTCATGTGTAGGTGTTGCTTGAGTTCAAGACATTGCTGGTGACGGGATCCATTGGACTAGTCTCAGGGAGGAGATGAGGTTCCAACAACCAAATTCAGGAGGAATTGTGGTTGAGCTGATCAGGAGGTTGCGCAGCATGATTGAATCAAGAACAATGCATGTGAAGGTATCGTGGACGTCATTGGAAGATGTTTGCACATGTGCAAGGAGTGCATGGACATGGCTACATGGTTCCGAGATGTGATGAAGAGATGTGGACGTAAAGAGTTGGTCGGAAAGGTCCAACCGACTAGGTTATGGGCTCAGGCTGCGGCTGAGTCGGGTTTGACTCAAATATGGAAAGATTTGATTTGGTTATGATAGGATTTCGTGTGGGTCACGAATTTGAGTTGTTTAGGAATGTGGGATACGTTCCTAAGGTGTTTGTAAGTCTTAAGATTGCTTCTATCTGTGTATAGAAGAATCTTGAGCGTTATGGAAAGTTACGATTCGTGATCCGAGTAGGATTGGAATCCTAGTTGATATTGGGTTGGCCTAAGGGCTGGTTATATAAGCAAGGGAGCCCAGAGCTCGTGGTGCACGACTTTGGGGCTGTTCCTCTTGTGTTCTATTGAATAAAATTTGTATTTTGAAGGAACTTTTGTGCCTTGTTCGTCCGACTTGTTCCAGACAAGTTTTACTCGTCGAGTTTCTGGACAGCACTACCTTTCGTCAGTGGTTTTATCATAACTCGAGTTTTACAGATCCAATTGACGTGATTATTTTTGGGTTGTCTTCACAACTTGATTATCTATCATATGTCAAAATTTCACGGTCATTGGATTTGTGGTTTCTGATCTACAGGAGTTTCTTTGCAGCATTCCAGAACTGTTTTTTTCTCGGGTAGGGCAGATTGACCTTGTTTGATCTTTCGATCATAGCTTGAGTTTTTTCTCGACGGATTTGAGTGATTCCTTTTTTGTTGTCTTCGTGACTTGATTCTCTCTGATATCCATCACTTTTGTCATGGTGAAACACATTTAGATTAGTCTCACACACGATTTCTTTAAGAGATCGTTTTTCTGCCGAAGGGGTTGGGGTTTAATTGTTTCCGATGCGTAAGATTTTTAAATCTACCATTCACCCCCCACCCTCTGGTAGCTTTTCACGTGCTCTTCGATCTTACACATTCCTCGCGAAGTTTTTCTCGTTGGGCAAGACCAATGCCCTACTTGGAAGAATTTCCAGCTTCCAGCAAGATGCCAAGGAATCTATTCCTGAGGCTTGGGAAAGGCTTCAGGAGTACATCCTAGTCTATCCCCACCATGGTATGGATGACTGGCTCATCTTCTAAAACTTCTACAATGGGTTGATCCCTTCTGCTCGTGACCATGTGTATGTTGCTGCTGGAGGTGCCTTCTTCTCATTGTCGGTGCCCAAAGCCAAAGATTGAGAAGATGGTGTCAAACATGGGTTGGAGCGACGAGCGTCTCCATACCAGCCAGGGAGGCATGCACACCTTGAAGGAGGTGGACATCATCGCTACCAAATTGGACCTCCTTATAAAGAAGATTGATGGACAAGGCAATGGTGAGGTATGTGGCAATGCCTATGCCTTAGACTCTCACATCACTTGTGAAGTCTGTGGCAACACGAGCCATTTGGGCAATGACTGCCCAGAAATTCATGTGGATACCTTATATGTAGCCAACAATGGAAACAACAATGGCTATCGTCCAGGAGGTCAAGGGTGGGGACAACCACGCCCATTCTTTCAAGGAGGGTACAATAACAATGGCAACAATGGAAATCAACCCAACTTGAGAGAACTTGCCATTGTCCAGCTGAAGATCAATGAGGCTATATCCAAGAAGTTGTCGACCAATGACAAGACCCCAGATAGCATAGATGACAAGATTGAAGGACTATCCTCACCCTTCAAGAATCAATTGAGTTTCAACAAGATGTTGGAAACTTAGTTGGCTCAACTGGCAGCTGTTGTTCCTCCAGTGGAGAATGGCAAGATGCCAGGACAGCCTGAACCCCCAGTGGAAAATGTCAACATGATTTCTCTACAAGGAGGCAACTGGCTGAAGGACCCTGGATGTCCTACAATCTCATGCTCAATTGGGGCACACCACTTTGACAAGGCCCTTTGTGACCTTGGAGCAAGTGTGAGTGTCATGCCCAAGGTGGTTTTCGACCAGCTGAACTTTATGGAACTTACTCCAACACCAATGCAGCTCCAACTGGTTGATTCCTCTATTCGTTATCCGGCGGGTATCGCTGAAGATGTCCCAGTGAAAATCCAGAAGTGCTTCATACCTGTGGATTTTGTGGTGCTCGACATGGAGGTCAAGAAGGATACACCACTCATTCTTGAGCGCCCGTTCCTAAGCACTGCGAAGGCTCGCATAGATGTGGGAGTGTTGACATTTCTTACATCACATATATTAATCCGCAAGTGCACGGAAATTGTCGTGTAGCACTTCCCCTTAAGAGAGTATTCTCAATGGTATCGAATCCAAGGAACATGTGTGTAATCTTACGAACTAATCCACCCAAGGACACAAAGTTGTTTGGTAGGTAAGGAAGAGAGAGGAATTCAAAGTATTGATTCTAATTCAAAGGAATTTGCAGTAGCTTCTTATTCGGGCACGGGTTTAACCCTAGCAACACTAGTCGACTCCCGCCAAGAGCCTATGGCATAGCCGAACGTGGAGGATTACAAAGGTCCAATAGGGCTGTCACCACCTATTGCCTACCTCTTCAATCTGTTGGTATATGAGATATTCACTGGTGATTTCTAACCTAAGCACAATGCTTATGTTCTAAATCACAACTCTAGTTGTTTCGAACACAAAGCTACAACTAGATCCTCTAATAAATTAAAGCAATGAACCCACAAGTAACTACTTGCGCAAACAACTATGAATTGAGAATAAAACATGAATTGAATTCACAAAGGCTTACTTGATTTGAGTACACCTTTGTAGGGGTACAAGTTTAGAAGAGGGGCTTGACAAGCCCAAGCCTCCATCTCCTAAACCTTTCACCACACTCTCCTACTTGGCAGCCTGTAGGACTACTCTAAACCTTAGGAGTGGTAATCTATTCTCAACTTTTGTGTGTGTGTGAAATCAGGTGTGGGGTTCTATTTATAGGGGGGGAGAAGGGTCGGTTCCCGCCACAAAATGCGCGCAAATTAGTCACCCGTGAACTCTTCAAGCCGGGAGGAGCCAACACAAGGCGTTTGACCGCAATTGGCGTCATGACCTAGTCGGCCGACTAGGGGGTTGGCCGACCTGGTTTCCGCATTATTGGGCCTGTGCTTCCTCTAGGTCCCTACGAGGTGGGTCTCATCCCCTTATATGGGTGCTACACCGTTGGATGGTCTCGGATACTTCTGTTTGTGGGCCATTTGACCCATGTGATGACATGTGGCGTTGCTCGATTCATCGAAACCCAATTTTATGGATTACTCCCTACATGTCTTGGTAGTTTGGATCTAAATTCACCTTCATACTAATAAACACCAACACTTGTAGAATTGGTTAGTTTTTAACCCTACCACTACGTTGTGTTTCTCTTTTGTGCTCATTATGAGGTGAATTGTTGGTCTAAATATGACACTTATGGACCGTCAACAAACTCCCCCACACTTAGTCCTTTGCTCGTCCTCGAGTGAAGGCGAGAAAAAGAACTAAGGTGTTGTCATAAGTTTGCTATAAGTTAGAAAAAGAGAATACTAGATATTTCAACTCATACCTCAATTCATGAATTCCCTTTGTGGAGTGTGGCTACCACATCAATCTTGGGTGTTTGAAGAGTGGAATGTTTGGGATGTAGTTCTCTTGGATCTTCCCCTGCTGAAATGATCTGACGATTTGCTACATTCAGAAAGTTGAAGGAACAATTGCCCTTATCTCTCATTTGGAATCTCTCAAGTCTCTCAAAGTGTTTTTATCTTCACCTTGGCATGTTGTGCCAATTTGTCCCTATACTTAATATGGCTATATCTGGAGCTTGGTAGGGATAAATGTGGCACATATTGCAATTCATGTATTACTAAGCCAAAAACTTGATCATATGAGAGACTTATGCAACAAACAAATTGACAAAGGAAATCCTTGTGCACATGAATGGAATGGATACATATGGACTCCATGGTTTTCTCTCTTTAAGGATGAAACATGGGTACTCTCTTTTAGCTTTTCCCTTTTTTGTGGCATGCTTCCTCTTTTGAAGAGTAGATGCTTTTCTCTCTTCTCTTTTTTTTTGAATTCCATAGCCATGTCTTCTACTCCTTTTTATTTTTCTAGAGAGATTTTGATGACCAAAATATATGGAGTTTCTTTATTGGATGGATGAATGGTTGATGAAAATTCTTAATGTGAGACATTTTGCATGAATAGGGTGCACAAGAATTTCTAAGTCAAAAGTTCATGCATGTCACTCAATTGGATCACGAGTTTGACAAAGTTCAATGAAAGGCAAAGTGGCATATGCATGTGGTTTTCAAGACCTTGTAACATATGGCCGTGGTGGGTATGTAAATCTCCAATGAGAGATCAGGCAAAGTTCAAGACTCCAAATTGTGCAAACATAAAAAAATCAATTTCAAGCAAGGAGATATCTCCTCAAGTAACTCATTTACCATATCACACTAGTCAAATACTTGGATGACATGTTTTTCTATTATGCTTGTGGGAATCAGAAACAGGGCAATAATCGAAATATAAAGTATTCAAATTTTTAGCTCAAGCAAATTTTGACTATCGAGTTTTAAAGTTAATTGTTGAGTTGAATTTCCTTCAAATATTTAGTATTAAATATCAAATCAACTCAAACAGTAACGTAGCATGCATATTTAGAAGTAGGAGATCCAAACTGAATTTGTGAACCGAAATGAAGCCTTGTGGGGCCCATACCAGGTCAGCCGACCAGGGGGTTCGGTCGACCCCCTTCTGGCCTCTCTGTTGCTCTGTTTCGACGTGTTGAGTTGTATAATCAGTTGCGATGTGTTTTGAGATGCAAAGATATTTTTGCACGTCGGGATTTCGCGAATTTGGACCACCTCCCCCACACTTGTTTCCCGAATTCTTTATTCAACACAAATAAACTAAAGGGGAAACAGATGAACCGGTAAGTTCACTTTATTGAACTCAAAATATGGGGATGCTTACATTATTCAATCTAGGTTTAATGAATATAAATTTGGGATTAAACTAAACTAAGCTAGTAAGCATCCTATGCGGTCGGGACATTGTAAGGATCGAATGCCCAAGAGGGGGGGTGAATTGGGCTTCTTTTCAAAAATCTAAGCAATAAAACTTAATTCCTAAAATTCCAATTCCCTCCGCAAACTATCTATGCATTGAGGTAAATAGCAACTTCGCGGAATATAAAATGCATAAACGTAAGGGAGAGGAAGAGGATGCAAACTCCCGAGGAGACACGAGGATTTATCCCGTGGTTCGGCAAGATCGTCAAGATCTTCCTACATCCATGTTGTGGCACCCACCAAAGGGTTTAGCCACACCCAAGTCACCGAGACGAGGGATCTCCACTATTCTTCTCCGTTTGCCAACCTTGGCAAGGTGGAGCTCAAGACTTGTACAACTTCGACCCTCTGGGCTTCCACAAACGCCTTGGCAAGCTCCGGAAGTCTCTCACAGTTACAAACACCAAGGGGCACTCCCTTGAGGCTCTAACTATCCTAGAGATTCCACTCACCCAGAATGGAGGCACACAAGCTCTCTCTCTAGCTAGCTCTAGCCTATCTCTTGGTGTGTAGGTGGTCGAAAATAATGTAGAAGTGATGGCTCTTGGTCTTGAACGCTTGTGGATGTGTTGAGAATGTTTTGTGATCAAGACTTATCGAAATGACCGGTTTAGGGGGTATTTAAAGCCAGCCTTCACGAAATAGCCGTTGGAAAAGTAGGCTGACAGAACTTTTCTACGAACATCAGATGATCCGATGTCTCCCCTTTAGTTATCATCGGTCAAGTTTACTTTAGCTGACATCATTGTGTCAGATATGACCGTTGTTAGACCAATGTTGCACTTGTCTTCTCATCGGATGATCTGGTGGCTCTTCCTCCAGAATTGGCTCAAACTTGATGCTTACTGGAGTGACTGACCGATGTGTGTATTTCTGTACATCGGATGATCCGGTGCTGCACTTGGTCCAAGGATATTGCAAACTGTACTGATGGACCGATGTAGCTGAGCCCTTAACATCGGATGATCCGCTGAATGCTTTGTTCTGAGGTCTTCTTCTTCTGCTGAACCAACTCGACTGATGTGTTGTTCTCAGAAATCATCGGTTGATCTGGTGAGTTGATTTTGTTTGCTTCGAGTTGTTTCTAAGTGATTCTTTTGTGTCTTGCTCGATTGACCTCTTAGTCTTTTGTTGGAAATGTACTTCTGATGGTTGTCAAGCATTAAATGTCATCAATTGTGGTTGAATGACTTTGACATAAGAGCTTTCACTTCTTGTCTTCATATCATTGATTTGATCTCATAAAGTGATTGTATATGGGTCTCCAATGACATATAGATTTCATTTGATTGAGTGATTATGGGGACCTTGCATTCACAAATTCATTGGTAAAATCCAATGGTTGTCCTTAATCACCGAAACCGTACCTCATGGGGGCCTAGATGCTTTCAATCTCCCCCTTTTTGGTGATTGATGACAACACAACAATTTAAAGCACAATAGTAATTAATTTGATAGTACAAAGCTTAAGAGGATATGCAATGAATACAAGATTATTACACTTAAAAATTGAAAGCTCAATCAAAGAATAACTCAAGTGAATACGTGACCATAAGATAGGCACCAAATCAGCTCAATCGATTAACAACTTAAGAGTACTCAATAAACACCAAATGAGTAGCAAAAGTATCGAATTACAAAAGATGATAATATCGAATTACAAAAGATGATATAGGTAAACTCCCCCTAAGGCTAGGACACTCCCCCTGAGACTAAGCTATCCTCCCCCTGACTCCTCTAACTCTTCTCCCCCTTTGGCATCAAGACACCAAAAAGGGATCCGAGTGCCTAAGGACCCTGAGTACTAGGCGCGATGACGAACTGGTCACTGTCACTGTCGTCGGAGCTGCTGCTTGGAGTAGAGGTAGAAGGAGCTGTCGGAGCCGTAGGAGCCGTCGAAGCCGTCGTCGGTGCCTGCTGGGTAGGAGCAGCTGGAACAGGGGCACTGACGACAGATGCCGGCGTCTGCTGGAACAGTGTCGTGGTTGGCAGTGGAGAGTGAATCGGTGCGCCGGGAGCCAGCAGTGGAGACATGCTGATCGAAGGGATCGGCATAGTCGGCACCGGAGCGGCAGCTGGAGCAAGGACAGGTGGAGGTGGAGAAACTCCTTGCAGCTGCGACGGGAGGGCAATCCCGGTCTGGGTGTAGAGGTTGGTGATCAATCCCAGGATGCCCATCATCGCCTGCTGCGTCTGCTGCTGCTGGTCGAGGGAGCGCTGGTGCATCTGGTCGATCAGCCCAGTCAGCCGGTCAGTGTCCTCATGTCTCTCACGGGCGATCTGGCGCTGCATCTCCTGCTGCTGCTGCTGTAGCTCCAGAAGGCGTGCGGCCTGCTCCGCTCGGGCCTGCTCAGCTGCAAGCCGGTCCAAGTGCTGCTGCTCAACCATCTGCTGTAGGAGGGATGTGAGCTCGGACGGCTGAGAAACCTGTGCCTTTGAGACGGGAGGTGGAGTAGGGGGTGGCACTGTAGAGCCTCCAGCCTCAGCGTTGTGCTGCCTGGGTGAGGGAGGAGGTGGGAAGTACTCCTCAACACTGTCATCTGTGTCGCTCTCGGACCATATGTGCTGCAGGTCCTCACCCTGTGCCTCTGCCTCAGCCAGCCTCTCATCCTCCTTCTCCAGATCCGACCAGTCCTCCTCAGATAGACGAGCCCTGACCTGACGCTCGACTGGACGGCCAAGGCGGCGGTCTCTAGGAGCTGGGGCACGGTAGTGACCGAACCGTGTGACGCTCTCGTCAGTGAGACGGTCATGCACGGCGGACTCCTCATGGACCATCATGGAGAGAAGGTAGCTGATCCAGTGTCCATACACGAGCTGCCTCATCATGCCCACTCCATCAGTGATCACATCCTCCATCTCGCATATGAGGACGTCCACTATATCAAACTCCATCCCGTTCATGATGTAGAACAGGAGGGTCTGCTGCAGGCTGGTGAACCCCTCTAAGTAACCGGACCTCGACAAGAGAGTGTGGCGCAAGGCAAGGTGCACTGTGCACGCAGCAGGAGTCAGTAGTGCCGGTACCCTCGGCTGGTCTGGGGAGAAGGTCGGTCCAAACAGAGAGCAGATCTCCTCCGGCGGTGGTGCCACTCCTCCAGTGAGCGGCCTCCTCGGCGGGTCTGCCTGTCCGTATACCCTCTCATACACGCAAGTGTCGTGCAGGTCCACTCCCAGGAGTTGTGCCAGCGTCTGTCTCATCACGTGATGGTGCTGTCCCATGAAAATGAAGTCAATCGACCTACGGCCCTCAGAGACGTATAGGGTAGCGTAGAACACGTGTACCCAATCCTCCACATATGCGCTCCTCTCATAGGACATCAGCTGGACCAGCCCTCTGTACCTCTCAAAGTAGGGGCGTATCTCTGTCTCTGCAGCCAGGGCGAGCTGATCCCAGTCCAAAAAGTTGTGCTGGAATAACTTGTGGCCTCGGCGTCTGTAGGTCTCATAGAGTGACGCCTGTGTCACAGTCAAAAAACGACTGTCCACAAGAGCCTCTCTGGGCTGCGGGTACCACTCCTCAAGCAACACACTCCATCTGAGTCTTCGGAGTTGCTTGGCCTTCATCTTTCGGTAATCTGTCAATCGGACACCTTCACCGACACGGACGGTGGTGTCCATCTCGTAGATGGCTCTCTGGGCCTCCCTGTCCTCACGACGATCGGCAACCGTCGGTCTCGAACGTGGTGCTGCTGCGGGATGCCCCCCACGGGTCCGGGCTGAGCGCCGGCGGACGAGTGGCTCTTCCGGCTCTTCTTCAGCCTCGGACTCATCGATCACGGGAGGCTGCCTCGGACGAGCCTCGCGGATCCTCAGTGATCCTCCTCGGCCTCGCTCTCGCTCCTCGGCGGCGCGAGCGGCCATCAACGCCTTCTTCTCCTCCTTCGAGAGCTTCTGTTTCTTTGCGGCCGGCTCCGCAATGGCCTTGCCCTTGTTCTTCTTGTCGCGAGCCATTGCGATGAGGTGAGACGATGTCAAGCGCGCGGAACACGACGATCGACGCGGCCGGCAACCCTAGCGATGAAGAGATGACGACGGTGGAAGCACCATGACGACGATGTGCTTGGGGTGACGATGGTGCACGGGAGGAGGCGGCGCTTGGGTGCTGTGGTGGTGAGGGAGAGTGGTGGCGGCGCTTGGGTGGAGCGGCGACGGCGGCGGCTGGGTGGAGCGGCAGCGCCGGCTGCGGTGGAGGCGAGTGGCGGCGGCGCTAGATGGTGCGGCAGCGGCGCTAGAGGATGGCGGCAGCGGCCAGAGGTCGGCGGCGGTGGCCAGAGTGCGGCGGCGGCGACCGGAGACAGCGGTGGCGCGGGTGAGAAGAACAGCGGCGGTGTGATTCGGCGACGGGATCGGGAGAGAGAAGAGAGGAGGCGAACGGCGCCGCTTAACGATAGAAGCATCGATCGAATGGCACGGTAAGGGTATTCAAAAAGGTACTGTTGACATCGGATGGACCGACGTGCAAAGAAATAGCATCGGTCGAATGTCACGGTATAGGTATTCAAAAATATACCATTGACATCGGATGGACCGACGTGGAAGGGAATATCATCGGTGGAATTCGTCACAGTTCTAGAATTGTGAACACCGGATGGACCGATGTGTTTCCAAATGAACGCGTCGGTTGATTTGTGTTGCTGACTGGTCTGACTCTTGGCTTTTGAACACCAACTAATCCGATGATGGTCTGACCTAAGCATCAGATAGTCCGATGGCTACTAAACAGCAACATCCCATATATGTCCTTTGACCAAACAAACAAACAATGAGAAACACATGCCTTAGGACTTTTTGGGCAACCCCTTATCCCTCAAAAATGCTAATATGCCAATAACTTGACTAATCCTTAAAGTATATGGAACACCAAAGAAAATATGAAGGAAATCATCCAAATAAAATGTAAGACCCATGCTTTGTGAGCTAGAGTATGAAGACTTCTATCTCTTTAGAGCATGTTCCTCTAGGCATTAACGCACCTAACATTTTGTTCTTTCCACCTTATATGAGTTGAGATATTGCATTTCAAACAAGTCTCTTTCTCATGAGGTGGGTTCCCCTTTGTGACAATCTACCGTATGCAATGCCAAACATTTTATAATGCAAGAAATTACAAGTCTATATGGCAGGCATCATGCAAGGCATAAAATAAATCTATCTTGCCAAATTTGAACCTTTCAAAGGCTTCTTCAGGGAGAGCCACTCTCCAAACCTTGGGGAAACCCAAAAGAACCTCCATCCCAAGCTAACCTTTGCCCACCCCTATCCTTTTAGAGTTAGGCAAGATCTATATGAAGTGCATTTTTACATGATGTTTGTTGCATCTAGCACATTTAGCTCACTTCTTAGCCTAGAAAAAGTTTTCTCATCAAGTGGTTTAGTGAAGATATCCGCCAATTGTTTTTCGGACCTAACACCTCGCAATGAGATGTCTCCCTTAGCTTCATGGTCCCTCAAGAAATGATGGCGAATATCAATGTGCTTAGTGCGTGAGTGTTGAATGGGGTTTTTAGCTATCTTAACCGCACTTTCATTGTCACAAAGGAGAGGCACACAACCAAGTTTAATACCAAAGTCCAAAAGGGTTTGCTTCATATAAAGAATTTGGGCACAACATGCACCGGCCGCTATATATTCTGCTTCCGCCGTGGACAAGGCGACGGAATTTTGCTTCTTGCTAGACCAAGAAACTAGGGAACGCCCAAGCAAGTGGCACCCACCGGAGGTACTCTTGCGATCCACGCGGCATCCGGCAAAGTCTGAATCCGAGTATCCCAAGAGATTGAATTTTGCACCTTTAGGGTACCACAAGCCCATACTAGGGGTATGCTTAAGATACCTAAGTATCCTAAAGACCGCCTTCCTATGCGATTCTTTAGGTGCCGCTTGAAAGCGAGCACACAAGCATACACTAAACATGATATCGAGCCTATATGCGGTAAGATAAAGCAATGAGCCAATCATAGAATGGTAGTTAGATTGGTCAGTAGGTTTACCGTCCTTATCCGCGTCGAGATGACAATTTGTTGCCATTGGAGTGCTTCTTGAGCTACAATCTCCCATCTCAAATTTCTTCAAGAGGTCCTTGGTGTACTTCTCTTGATAGACGAAGGTCCCCTCTTGAAGTTGCTTGATTTGAAATCCAAGGAAGAAGTTGAGCTCTCCAATCATTGACATCTCAAATTCCCTAGACATCATTTTGCCAAACTCATGGCTAAGAGCTTCGTTAGTTGAACCAAAAATAATATCATCAACATAAATTTGACAAATGAACAAATCTTCGTTGATGTCTTTGGTGAAGAGTGTAGTGTCCACCCTCCCGATCTTGAATCCTTGCATGATAAGGAAATCCCGTAGTCGTTCATACCATGCCCTAGGTGCTTGCTTGAGCCCGTAGAGCGCCTTGTGCAACCTATACACATGGTTAGGATTCCTCAGATCTTCAAACCCGGGAGGTTGTTCAACATAAACAAGCTCGTTAATGTAACCATTAAGAAAGGCACTTTTCACATCCATTTGATAAAGTCTAATATTATGATGTGAAGCAAAAGCAAGGAGTATACGGATGGCTTCTAGCCGGGCGACCGGGGCAAATGTCTCCCCAAAGTCTAGTCCTTCAACTTGCTAGAACCCTTTGGCCACAAGTCTTGCCTTGTTGCGGATCACAACGCCATTCTCGTCTTGTTTGTTGCGGTACACCCACTTTGTTCCGATGACGTTCTTGTCCTTGGGTTGCTCCTCCAACACCCAAACTTCATTGCGGATGAAGTTGTTGAGTTCTTCTTGCATGGCCATCACCCAATTTGGGTCTTGGAGTGCTTCCTCAATATGAGTGGGTTCTACACATGAAACAAACGAGTAGTGCTCACAAAATGAAGCGAAATGGCGAGAATGTGTACTTACACCCCTTGACGGACTTCCAATGATTTGGTCCATCGGATGCGCATTGGAGATGCGTCCATGCCTCATAAGTGGTTGTGAAGCACTTGGCAAAGGTGATGCGTGTGGCTCCTCTTGTGGTTGGACTTGATCATGGACTTCTTCTTCTTCTTGATGTTGTTGTGCTTGTGAGTCTTGAGTCGGCAATGGATCATCCTTCTCTTCTTCGTCAACTTGAGGCGCCATTGAAGTGTTGATGTTGGAACTTGAAGCTCCCCCTTGATCATGGCTCTCCTCAACTTCAGGCTTGATGTCTCCAATGGTCATGTTCTTCATGGCTTCTCGTAGAGGCTCATCATCTATTTCATCATTACCAAAACTCTCCTCTTGGGAGCCATTAGATTCATCAAACTCAACATCACAACTTTCCTCAACTAAACCGGAGGTTTGGTTGAATACTCGATATGCTTTTGAGTTTGATGCATAGCCAAGAAATATACCAACATCACATCTTCTTTCAAACTTACCGAGCCTTTTCTTGCGGTAGATGTAGAACTTGCATCCAAAGACTCGAAAGTAGGAGATGTTGGGCTTTCTCCCAATGAGAAGCTCGTACGGGGTCTTTTGAAGTAGTCGATGGAGATAGACCCTATTTGCGGCATGGCACGCCGTGTTGATTGCTTCGTCCCAAAACTTCCCCGACGTGCCGTAGTCATCAAGCATTGCCCTCGCAAGAGTGATGAGTGTCTTGTTCTTCCTTTCAAAACAACACCGTTTTGTTGAGGGGTGTATGTGGCCGAAAACTCATGCTTCACGCCTTCACGGTCACACCACTCCCCAATGTTGTAGTTCTTGAATTCGGTGCCGTTGTCACTCCGGACCTTGATGATGGGAAGTTGAAATTCCCTTTGAGCGCGGCTGGCGAAGATCTTGAACACTTCCGGAGTTTCACTCTTGTCACCTAGAAATAGAGTCCAAGCATAGCGAGAGTAGTCATCAACTATAACAAGACAATAGAGGTTACCGCCAAGGCTTTGATATTTTGACGGTCCGAAGAGGTCCATGTGGAGTAGCTCAAGTGGCTTGGAGGTTGACACCATTGTCTTCATTGGATGGTGTGAAGCAACTTGCTTCCCGGCTTGACAAGCGCTACAAAGCTTGTTCTTCTCAAAAGTGACATCCATCACGCCGGTCACCATCCCAAGCTTGAATGACTTCTTGAGTTTGCTCATCCCTATGTGCGCTATGCGTCGGTGCCATAGCCAACCCAAGCTTGTCTTAGTGAAAAGACAAGTGGTCAAGCTAGCATTCTTGTTGGAGAAGTCTACTAGGTAGAGATGTCCATGCCGAAATCCTTTGAAGACTATGTCTTGGCTTGTTTCACTACTCACAACAACATCATTTTTGCTAAATGTGCATGTTAGTCCAAGATCACATAGTTGTGCAACGGAAAGTAAATTAAAACTAAGTGACTTGACATACGAAACATTGGAAATGGATAAATCATTTGAAATAGCAATTTTACCTAACCCAATTACCTTTCCCTTAGAGTTATCACCAAAGGTGACTTGTTCATGATTGCCGGGGTTTTCTATGGTGGTGAACATACCATCATTGCTGGTCATATGTTGGGTGCACCCGCTGTCGAGTACCCAATGCTTTCCTCCAGCTTTGTAGTTCACCTACACACATGAATTCAATTTTTAACTTTAGGCACCCAAGCAAACTTAGGTCCTTGTATGTGTGATACAAGTGTCTTTGGGACCCAAAGTTGCTTGGGGAGCTTCCCCTTCATGCCCTTCATGTCCTTGCCAATGAACCTAGCCTTCACCTTGCCATCTACTTTACTCAAGAGATAATAATGATCATTGAAGTAGATTTGTAATTAATGGGCAACTTGGGAGAGGGTCGGTTAGGAAGAGGACACTCCCTTGTGTGGTGACCGGTGACCTCACAATGTTGGCAATAAGAACCAACTTCCTTGATGAAGCTTGTTCTAAGCTCCGGTGAGGGCACCTTTCCTTTGTTGGGCACCGGGAAGGATCCAAGTCCTCTCTTGTTGAAAGCCTTTGCTTGTTGGAAGAGGATTTCCTTGTGTTTGACGTCCCCTTTTGAAAGTCTAGCCGCACTAGTGCGGAGACTCTCAATTTCTTCCAACAAGTCCTTCTCCCTAGCATTTGCTTTCAAAGGCAAAGACTTGTTCAAGGCATTAGTGACAAGAGAAGTAATGGATATCCTATCATTAAGAGTTTGTTTCTTTATATTTTTCAACTCTTGATCAAGCACATCATGAGCAAGGTTAAGTGTTTGATGTTCTTGCATTAGCTTGTTGTGCTCTTCCAAGAGTGTTTGGTGTGCTAAGTTAAGATCATGATTATCTAACTTAATTTTAGCCTTATCTTCCTCAATTTGCTTGACATGGGATTTGAGCGTGTCATCCTCTTTAAGTATGCTTTCATACTTGTCAAGCAAATCGAGGTTAGCACTCTCAAGTCTAGCACGAGTTTCTTCAAGAGCTTTAACCTTACTCTTTTCCCTCTTAATGATAGCATGATATTCATTTATCAAAGAAGTTAAATCATCGGGGGAAAGCTCATCATCACTAGAGTCGTCACATACCTTGGTGTTACCTTTCGCCATGAGGCACATGTGCGGTGGATGAAGAGGTGAGTTATCATTGCTGGCAATGGCGAGGCCGGCCAAGCTTTCTTCTTCCGCTTCACTCTCTTCATCACTTGTTTCTTCGTCGGTGACCCATTCATTTGCCTCACACCTGAACACCTTTTGTGGGCCATTTCTCTTCTTTGGGAAAAGTCTTGCCTTCTTGCCCTTGTCATGTTTCCTCTTCCCAAAGGATCTTGGTTTGGGTTTGGCCTCTTCTTCATCATCTTCACTCTCTTCAAGCTTGCGATGCTTGCTCTTGTAGTTCTCTCTTCTTTTGTCCGGTTTTGGACAATCATAGGAGATGTGGCCTTGATCACCACAATTGTAGCAAGTCTTGTGATCATCTCTCCTTGGTAGAAACGCTTTATTCTTGGGATCAAAGGTGTATCCCTTCTTGGTAATCTTGGAATTCAAGCGTGAGAATATTCTCATCATCAATGCAAGCTCATCATCATCATCTTCACTTGATACTTGCTCTTCTTCACTTAAGCTAGGCTCAACCACCTTCTTCTTCTTGAGGCTTGTTTTCTTGGTGGAGGCCTTTAGAGCAATTGTTTTTGAAGATGATTGCTCCATCATCCCAAGCACACTCATCTCATGAGCGTGAATTTCTCCAATGAGCTCCAAAACTTCAATGTGATCAAGAGACTCTTTTTGGAGCATGGAGTTGATGATGTTGTACTTTGGCTTGGGAAGGAGCATGAGGATCTTGCGGTTGATGAGTCCCTTGCCAAGAGAAGCAATGTCAAGAGCATTAATTTCTTCAATAAGTACATTCAAGCGAGAGAACATCTCATTAACATTTTCATGAGGTAGCATCTTAAATTCATCATATTTTGCTTTTAGCATGTGATATTTAAGTTCTTTAACTCGAGAAGAACCCTCATGAATCTCTATTAATCAAGCCCAAATTTCACATGCCTTTTCTTTGCTAGCAATCCTAGAAAAAACATCTTGACTAATGCACTCGTAGATTTCATTCCTAGCTTTAGCATCCCATTTAATTTGATCACCAACATAGTTGTGTTCTCCAAACCCCGCGTGGGTCACTTCCCATACTTCGGGAGCAATAGCCTCTAGATAAGCACGCATGTGTGCTTTCCAATAGGCAAAGTTCTTGCCCTCAAAGATAGGAACCGAACCCCCAACCTTGGCCATTTTAGCTCTCTAGCGGTGAAGCTAGAATGATCCTATGAGCAACCTTGCTCTGATACCAATTGTAAGGATCGAATGCCCAAGAGGGGGGTGAATTGGGCTTCTTTTCAAAAATCTAAACAATAAAACTTAATTCCTAAAAGCCCAATTCCCTCCGCAAACTATCTATGCATTGAGGTAAATAGCAACTTTGCGGAATATAAAATGCATAAACGTAAGGGAGAGGAAGAGGATGCAAACTCCCGAGGAGACACGAGGATTTATCCTGTGGTTCGGCAAGATCGTTAAGATCTTCCTACATCCACGTTGTGGCACCCACCAAAGGGTTTAGCCACACCCAAGTCACCGAGACGAGGGATCTCCACTATTCTTCTCCGTTTGCCAACCTTGGCAAGGTGGAGCTCAAGCCTTGTACAACTTCGACCCTCCGGGCTTCCACAAACGCCTTGGCAAGCTCCGGAAGTCTCTCACAGTTACAAACACCAAGGGGCACTCCCTTGAGGCTCTCACTATCCTAGAGATTCCACTCACCCAGAATGGAGGCACACAAGCTCTCTCTCTAGCTAGCTCTAGCCTATCTCTTGGTGTGTAGGTGGTCAAAAATAATGTAGAAGTGATGGCTCTTGGTCTTGAACGCTTGTGGATGTGTTGAGAATGTTTTGTGATCAAGACTTATCGAAATGACCGGTTTAGGGGGTATTTAAAGCCAGCCTCCACGAAATAGTCATTGGAAAAGTAGGCTGACAGAACTTTTCTGTGAACATCGGATGATCCGATGTCTCCCCTTTAGTTATCATTGGTCAAGTTTTCTTTAGCTGACGTCATTGTGTCAGATATGACCGTTGTTAGACCAATGTTGCACTTGTCTTCTCATCGGATCATCTGGTGGCTCTTCCTCCAGAATTGGCTCAAACTTGATGCTTACTGGAGTGATTGACCGATGTTTGTATTTCTGTTCATCGTATGATCCGGTGCTACACTTGGTCCAAGGATATTGCAAACTGTACTGATGGACCGATGTAATTGAGCCCTTAACATCGGATGATCCGGTGAGTACTTTGTTCTGAGGTCTTCTTCTTCTGCTGAACCAACGCGACCGATGTGTTATTCTCAGAAATCATCGGTTGATCCGATGAGTCGATTTTGTTTGCCTCGAGTTGTTTCTAAGTCATTATTTTGTGTCTTGCTCGATTGACCTCTTAGTCTTTTGTTGGAAATGTACTTCTGATGGTTGTCAAGCATTAAGTTTCATCAATTGTGGTTGAATGACTTTGACATAAGAGCTTTCACTTCTTGTCTTCATATCATTGATTTGATCTCATAAAGTGATTGTATATGGGTCTCCAATGACATATATATTTCATTAGATTAAGTGATTATGGGGACCTTGCATTCACAAATTCATTAGTAAAATCCAATGGTTGTCATTAATCACCGAAATCGTACCTCATGGGGGCCTAGATGCTTTCATACATCTAAACTATGGAGCGTTGTAGATGTCGGGCTCCCCGACAGCATTGCATATGCAC
Organism: Tuctoria greenei; assembly: GCA_036927565.1. Classification (NCBI taxonomy): domain Eukaryota; kingdom Viridiplantae; phylum Streptophyta; class Magnoliopsida; order Poales; family Poaceae; genus Tuctoria; species Tuctoria greenei. Next base: position 200,567,821 of record JAYESD010000003.1, on the reverse strand, counting down.
CTCAGCTTAGCGCCCATGCCACGGCGAACACCATCAATCTCCTCCTTGAGGGTTATGAGCTCATCCTTCAGTTCCGCCCTCTCGATTTGCCCTTCAGCCACTAAGTTCGATATCTTCTTGTTCTCCAAATGGAGAGAAGCTAACTCCTTAGAAAGTTGTGCCTTTTTAGGGGAATGAGGAGATTTCCTGTCGCTGTCCTCAAATTGGCCAGGTGGCCCTCTGATAGCAGGCGGCGAGAGGTGACGCCTAATTTTGGAGGGTGATGAGCCCGTCGATTCCTCCATCGCCAAATTATCCACTTGCTTCAAAAAGCCTTTTGCATAGCCTCCTTCAGGCTTGCACACCCCATGGATAATAAGACAGTCTCCCACATGCTCAGACGAGGTACGGGTAGGTGACTCGTAGTGGTGGCTCACTACGTCACCGTCCTTGGTCTCCAGAGTGTACATGAATTCCTCTCCAGGCTGCAGCATTGGAAGAGACTCATATTTTTCATGAAAAGACGGGTCTTGACTAACTTAAGGCCGGTCGGAGTCTAATGATGTGCAAGTGTCGACGACTTCATGGGCATCCTCCGAGGAGAGAGCGACCGTGCAGCACCACGAGGTGTGGTGCTACGCCCACGTGGAGTATTTGTTGGTGGCGGGATCATGGCGAGGGGAACGGCATCCAAAGCCATGACAGACTCCAAAGCGAGGGGGGACTTGTCATTGGCCGACGTGATGTCTCTGCTCAGGTTGAAGGTTGAGCTAGAGTGGGGATGAGGCACAATTTTCTTGTCGACCATGACTAAGAACAGGAGATGGATTTTCTATATGGTGCAAGGTTCCCCTCTTGGTTCCCGTCAATAAATAAGCAGGGGAAGTACGATAGCGCCAATAATCTTGTTGAGAAACGTCGGGAGAGTCCGCACGCAAAAACAGAAGGTTGACGGTGCAAGGGGGAGGTCGGCCGACCCCTTCCCGGCTCCGTATGGGCCAAGTTTTTGTGGGTTGGCTTAATGGGCCCCATAGATGAATAATTGGATTGGCCCATTAATTGGACGCAGAGAATTTAGATAGAATTTAAAGGAAGGCGTGAAAATCAATAAGAGTTATCACGTCAATTTCTTTTTCCGTCTCATCCTCTTGGGATTCAAGAAATAGTTTGAGTTGATGCCCATTCACTTTAAATAGATGATCATCATCACCTTGGAGTGTGATTCTCCATGGGATGAGGTTTCTACTACAGTGAAAGGTCCTTCCCATTTACTTCTGAGCTTCCCATGTTCAAAGAGATTAACCCTAGAGTTGAAGATTAAGACTTTGTCTCCAGGTTTGAACTCTTTAGGCGTAATCCTCTTATCGTGCCATCTTTTAGTTCTTTCCTTGTAGATTTTGGCACTATGGTACGCCTTATCTCTCCACTCTTCCAACTCGGAGAGTTGCTTGAATCGGTGCTTTCCTGCTTCATGAAGGTCCATGTTCCACCGCTTGATGGCCCAATAGGCTCTATGTTCCTATTCTACAGGAAGGTGAAAAGTCTTCCCATAGGCAAGTTGGAAAGGAGACATGATGATGGGAGTTTTGTAGGCAGTATGGTATGCCCACAATGCATCGAATAGCTTATGCTTCCATCCTGTTCCCATTTCCAATACGGTCTTTTGCAGAATATTCTTAATTTGCTTATTAGATGTTTCTGCTTGACATTGTTTGTGGGTGGTACGGGGTAGCAATGTTATGCTGGACACCAAGCTCAAGTTCCAGAAGGTCTTATCTATGAAATGAGACCCTCCATCACTTATGACCATACGGGGAGTGCCAAAGTGCGGGAAAATGATCTCATGGAACATTTTCCTAGCTTGCTTGGAATCAGCATTTTTGCATGGCAAAGCTTATACCCATTTTGACACATAATCTACAGCCACCAGGATATACTCGCAATCATAGGACCTAGGGAAGGTCCCATGAAATCAATACCCCACACATCAAACAATTCCACTTGTAGATTATATGTTAGGAGCATCGCATTGCGAGCTGAGATTCCTCCATTCTTTTGGCATTTCCAACATCTGCGGATGAATTCTTTTGTGTCTTCATACATAGAAGGCCAATAGAATCCTCTTTACCAGATCTTTGCCTGGGTACGGTAAACACCATAATGGCCACCATAGGGGCTAGCATGGCATTTCTCAATAATCTTGGTGCCTTCAATTGATGGGACGCACCTTCAAAGATGGCCATCGGCACAAACTCGATAGAGGTATGGGTCATCCCAAAGGTGTCTAAGACTCTCATAGATGAGTTTCTTTTTGTTTTCCCCCAGAGGTACGTATCCCGTGACCATTAAGTTCATGATATCCACATACCAAGGGTGAGAGTCAGTCACCTTAAGAAGCATATCATCTCGTAGGAAGTCATTGATAGGGATGTCCATGGTTTGCGTCACTTCCATACGTGAGAGATGATCTGCCACAAAATTCTCTACTCCTTTCTTACCCTTGATTTCTAAGTCAAACTCTTGGAGTAGTAGAATCCAACGAATTAGCCTTGGTTTAACATCCTTTTTGGTGAGCAAATACTTCAAAGCAGCATGGTTTGTATAGTCTATGACCTTGGCTCCAACCAAATAGGATCTAAACTTATCGATAGCAAAAACTACCGCCAAGAGCTCATTTTCAGTTGTGGCATAATTGAGTTGAGCTCCTGTTAGAGTTTTGCTAGTGTAGGCTATTGAATGATGCTTTTTATCTTTGGTTTGGCCTAGGACCGCACCAACAGCAAAATCACTAGCATCACACATGATTTCGAATGGCAGCGTCCAATCGGGAGGTTGAATGATTGAAGCTAAGATGAGTGCCTTTTTTAGTGTTTCAAATTATTTAATGCATTCATCATCGAAATCAAAGGGAGCTTCCTTAGCTAGTAGGTTAGTGAGGGGTCCAGCGACTTTTGAGAAATCTTTGATGAATCACCGATAGAACCCCGCATGACCTAAAAATGTTGTGGATTCCCTTAACATTGATAGGAGGTAGAAGTTTTTCAATGACTTTGATCTTTGCTTTGTCCACCTCTATCCCTCTCCCGGACACTAAGTGCCCAAGGGCGATGCCGTCACAGACCATGAAATGGCACTTCTCCCAATTAAGTATGAGGTCCTTCTCTTTGCATGTTTGTAAGACCTTGTCTAAGTTTTCCAGACAATGATCAAAATTTCTCCCATAGATGGAGAAATCGTCCATGAAAACTTCTATGACCTCCTCAATCATGTCGGAAAACATAGACATCATGCACCTTTGAAAATAGGGGGGAGCATTGCACAGTCCAAAAGACATACGCCGGTAGGCATAAGTCCCACAAGGACATGTGAATATGGTCTTACTTTGATCGTCGGGGTGGATTGGGATTTGATGATAACCCGAATACCCATCAAGGAAACAAAAGTAGGAGTGTTTTGCCAACCGCTCTAACATCTCGTTGATGAAGGGCAGCGGAAAATGATCCTTCCTTGTAGCTTTGTTAAGTTTTCGGTAATCAATGCACATCCTCCATGCCGTGACGGTTCGTTGAGGAATTATTTCATTTTTCTCATTTTGAACGACCGTCATACCTCCCTTCTTAGGCACTACTTGAATTGGGCTGACCCATTCACTATGAGGAACGGGGTAGATAATCCCGACGTGTAGATGTTTCAAAACTTCCTTCTTGATAACTTCCCGCACGCAATATTCAATCGCCTTTGGGGTTCCCTTGAAGGGACACTCTCAGGGTCAATGGGAATGCGATGGGTGCATAGTGCAGAGCTAATCCCCTTAAGATCCTCTAGTGAATAGCCAAAAACAGCTCTATGCTTTTCTAACATGGCAATGAGTTTGAGTGTCTCATCATCCGAAAGCTTGTCGCTTATTATGACAGGGGCTTCCAAATCACCATTTAGATAGGCATAATGTAGGCCTGGAGGTAGAATTTTTAACTTCACAAGAGGTTTTGGGAAGAACTCTTCTTTTGGCAATTCAATTACCTCCTGAAATTCATCCTCCTCTTGGATGAAATCTTCTTCTCCTTCTATTTCGGGAGTAGCTAAGAATTGAAGAGTCCTAACCTCCTCTAATGGTTCATCTTGGATGGGAGATTCTGTGGATGTGTTCTTGGAACGCAGGATAGGAATAGAAAGCTTTCTCCCTCCAAGGTTGACATTGAGGTTTCCTTCCAAAGGAATTTCCATGAGAAAATTCTCAATGGGAATCCCAATCATAATGTCGAAATCTTGGATTTTGAACACATGAAAATGTAGGATTTCCTCACTATCATTGTGTCTTACAGACACCTGTTGCAAAACCCCGCATCCTTCAAGGATGTTTCTGAAAGAATCTCGGAGGGATTTACATGTTGGTGCCAATGGCACATCGCCCAGAATGGCGAGAGCACAAGAATCTGAAATGGGTTTTGCTCCAACGGTGAGGTTGTATAGGACCTTCATTGGTGTTCCTCTAATAAAGCATAGAATAGTTGCCAAAGGTGAGATCATCCGAAGGATTTCGGGTGACAGCTCAACTTCTGCGGTCCATTCCCTACCTAAAATAGAGGTTAACTCCTTAACTGTGTGTTGGACGAACACACCATCAGGTGGGTCAGGTGGAGTTAAAGGAAATGATGGTTTCCTATGGCAACAGTACTTCGAGGTATTTCTAAAATCTTCAAATATCTCTTCCTCGAAGTAGAAGGGAAACTCTGAAGGTTGAATTTCTTCTGCCTTCGTAGTTTCAGGTTCAGGAGAGGATTCATCTGGCAAGGTTTGAGATAGGAAAGAGATAGGTTCTTCCTTTTCCATAGGTTTATCCTCGGATCTTGACACTATTTCCTCTGGAGGGGACTCATTAAAACCCATAATGAAGGAAGAATTTTCTAGAATTCGGTCTAGAAGATCCTTGCCTTCTTCCGGCGTCTTATGGAGGAAAGATCCTCCAGCTATAATGTCAAGATGTAGGGCAGACTCTTTGTTCAGTCCCATATAGAAGTGTTTCAAAAGCAATGGATTAGGGATGGATAAATCTGGGCCAGAATTTCTCAAAATAGAAAATCTATCCCAGTCTGCACTTATGGATTCCTTCTCCATCTACTGGAAGCATAGTACTTCCTTTCGTAAGGACACAATTCGAGCAATTGGAAAGAAAGCAAGCCAAAATCAGTCTTGTAATTCATTCCAATTTCTGTTTGTCTTCCCAACATTATGGTCGTGCCATTGTTTGGCTTTTTCCTTGAGAAAAAAAGGAAATAACTTCCATTTGAGAGTTTCTTGTGTCATACCGTTGATTAGAAGGCATGAACACAATTGTTCAAACACTCTTAGATGGTGTTAAGGGTTTTCACAATACGTTCCTAAGAAGGATTGCTCCCGAATCATGGCTATAAGGCCAGGGCGAAGTTCATAGCTGGTAGAACAAATGAGTTCCGTTGAAGGAGGTGGATCACAGAACTTGCTCTTTGGGGCAGAATATGAAAGAATGGTGGGCTGCTCCATAAAGGTGGTGGTGGTAATAAAAGGAAAGATAAGAAGATAGATACAAGGGTGAACAAGGTTCAAAGATTAACAGCAACCGCTCCCCGGCAACGGTGCTAGAAATACTTGTTGACGTTTCTTACGTCACAGATAATATTCCGCAAGTGCGCGAAAACTGTTGTGTCACACTTCCCCTTAAGAGAGTATTCCCAAGGGTATCGAATCCAAGGATTGTGTGTGTAATCTTACGAACTAATCCACCTAAGGACACAAAGTTGTTTGGTAGGTAAGGAAGAGAGAGGAATTCAAAATATTGATTCTAATTGAAAGGAATTTGCAGTAGTTGCTTGCTTCGGGCACAGGTTTACCCCTAGCAACATTAGGCGACTCCCGCCAAGAGCCTATGGCATAGCCGAACGTGGAGGATTACAAAGGACAGATAGTGCTATCACTACCTACTGCCTACCTCTTCAATCTGTGGGTTTACGAGATATTCACTGGTGATTTCTAACCTAAGCACCACGCTTACATTCTAAATCACAACTCTAGTTGTTTCGAACACAAAACTACAACTAGATCCTCTAATAAATTAAAGCAGTGAACCCACAAGTAACTACTTGTGAAAACTACTATGAATTGAGAATCAAACTTGAATTGAATTCACAAAGGCTTACTTGATTTGAGTACACCTTTGTAGGTGTACAAGTGTAGAAGAGGGACTTGACAAGCCCAAGCCTCCTTCTCCTGAACTTTTTACCACACTCTCCTTCTACTTGGTAGCCTCTAGGACTACTCTAAACCTTAGGAGTGGTAATCTATTCTCAACTTTTGGTGTGTGTGTGAAGTGAGGTGTGGGGTTCTATTTATAGGGGGAGAAGGGTTGGTTCCCGTCAAAAAATATGCGTGAATCAGTCACCCATGACCTCTTCAAGCCGGGAGGAGCCAACACGTGGTGTTTGACCGCGATTGGTCTCAGCCCCATTGGGGTTGTGCTTTCTCCAGGTCCCTGCTAGGTGGGTCACATCCCCTTATATGTGTGCTACACCGTTGGATGGCCTCGAATACTTCTGTTTGTGGGCCATTTGATCCATGTGATGATATGTGGCGTCGCTTGATTCGTCGAAACCCAATTTTATGGACTACTCCCTGTATGTCTTGGCAGTTTGGGTCTAAATTTGCCTGGATACTAATAAACACCAACACTTGTGGAATTGGTTAGTTTTTAACCCTACCACTACGTTGTGTTTCTCTTTTGTGATCATTATGAGGTGAATTGACGATCTAAATATGACACTTAAGGACCGTCAACAGGGAGCTGGAGAAATCCACTTCCATATCAATGGCAAGGAGGAGAAGTTTAACTTCCGTCCAAAGTTGGAGCAATGCTCCATTATACATATCAAGTATGGGCCAAATGTTAAACACATTCAAGAGGTCAAAATCACACCTCCAAAGGTGGACCCGCTTATTGCATTCATGAGGAATTTGATCTCCGCAGAAAACTCGTTTTATCGTCCACGCCGACACCTCAAGTAGACGGAGAAGCTCGTGCTTCTCCAAAGGCCCAAGTCCACCAAGCCGCCAAAGAAGGTATGGCGGAAGAAGCAAGACAAGCTGTCCGAGCCCATCCCTCTGGGCCCGGATGTCAAGAAATGAAGAAGGAGGAATGTCCATTTCATCGGACGGTGGTGAGACCTAGCCAATAGATTAAATTGGTAGTTATCCTTTTCTTTGTTTTTCTTTTCTCTTTATTTGGTTTTCCCCATTTAGTTTGATTTTGCCACTGCATATTTGATTTTCTTAGTAAGTTGAGAATCTTATAATCTCAACTATCATTTTTATTTCTTTATTTTTTCATAAAAATAAAATTGTTGGGTTTTGAAACAGGAGTTTTTATTTGGAAAACAATTTTTCTAAGCTGCAAAAGTGGTATTTCACCAACATGCTAATTTCATAGCCGTTGGGGAGCGACCTGCCAAAAGGAGGAATAGGGGAGCCCACCTGTTAGGTAGGACGCCCCTGTTCGGCTGACTAGGGGAAAGAGCCATTTTGGCTCTCTCTCCTTCAACGGCTACATTTGGTTCCCTAGTCACCGTTGGGGATTGCACACTATAAATGGTAGCCTGAGGAGCTCTTCTCTTCACACTTCACCTCATTTCATACATCCCGAAAGTCACCCTTGATCAAATTGTTTTTATTGCTCTTCATTGAAGCACTCTTGCTCAAAATCCAACTAAAAAATATTTGCTTTTGATTGCATTTGCAATCTGCTCTCAAGTTATTCAAGGGAAAATTCGCCGGGGTTTTGTTTTCACTAACATCACCTTTTTCGAGTTGTTGCCTTGTTAAGTTCTTGTTTGTTGTGGCCATGAAAGGAATGAAAATTTTGTTTGGAAAGAGGAAGGTGGCTGCAAGCTCAAGCCATGGTGGAGAATCAAGTGCACGCCCCTCTTCTGTTGCTTCACCAAGTTCACGCAGGAGGAGTGTAGGAGAGGACACTCCCATGGGTGAGAGGAGCAACCCTCACCAACTTCTTCACGACGACGACCTCGACATCCAAAGTGAAGTTGAAGATCAAGCACGCAAGCTCCTCTAAGATCGTGAGTTTTCTCATACAAAAGCTTATGATCTGGATTTGATCTCCAAAATAGGTATGAATTCCGAATTCTTTTCCATTTGGCGTACACTAGGATGGGAAAATTTTGCTCACATAGAGGAGAAAGGTTCATGCCTTCTCTCCATACACTTCTTTTGCACACTCAAAATAGGATTTGATGGTATTACTTTTAGATTTTCAAAAAGAATACAACATCCTATGGAAAGAATTAAGTGAAATCCTAGGATTTCATAAACGTTGTTTGCTAGATTTAGACACTTTGCCTAAGTTTAACAAACAAAGTTTTTCACAAGATTTAACTGGTGAGATCAGATGTAGTGCATCTAGGAATAGCCACTTGCACAACCGTACTTTACGCTTCACGCATAGATGGGTGGCTATGACTATGTCCCCTAGAGGAGATGTAAGGATAATACGTGATGATGAGCTGAAAATTCTATTTGCCTTGATTAAAAATATAAAAGTTGCTCCGGTTATTGCCATGATGACACAATGGTTAGATTACATTCCAAGGGTAGGGCCAATTGAATGTACTTCATTGATTACCGTATTGCAACTAAGGTAGGAGCACTAGAATATTCTTCATTTGAGTATATTGAAAATGAAAGAGAATTAATTGATGAAGAATATTTAGTGCAAGGACATACCCTTAAGCATGATCAAGATGGCTCTTTGATATTTTATTATCCTGGCTTTGTCAATGAAATTCGGCTACCTAACCCGGATTATCATTTGTACAAATGTTGGAGGCTAACCATTGACCTTCTTTCCATCGAGGAAACCAGAAGAAGTAATATCTCTAGCAGGGTAACTAGAAGCCGTACAAGGAGAGCGGCTATGCCTCCGACAACCTCCACGGTCCATGAGTACGAAGAGGAAGAGAACCCAATGGGTGATGCACCCGAATGGACTCAACCTCCATCGTATGAGACTGAAGGTTCGTCTTGGCATGGATGGCCAGATGCTACATGGGAGCCACGTCTATCCACTTCAAGCTCTAGCAGCTTGCCTCCATCTTCCATGAGAAGATGGTGTTCCTCTTCGGCTAGAAGTCATCATGACTATAGCCAAGGAATGATAGATCTCACTAGACGTATGGATGAGCTTGAAGTGAGAACGGGTGACATCTATAACACTCTCCAAGGGCATGTCCAAGGTACCCAAGACTGGCAACAACACATGGACACTAAATTCATCAACCTCAACTCCACGCTACAACAACAACAAGCTGATCTCGCGGCATACTTCCGTCATCAAGGGTTCAACCCTCGACACGGAGGTGAGTGAAGAACAAGCTTGGAAGAGGACCCCCACTTGAGGTAAATTGTATCACACCCTTGCATATTTATTTTCCATTTACCCATCATCCGCCTTGCATATAAAAAAGATATAGGATAGATTTTATTTCAAATAAAATAAATAATGTGCGGTAAGAATAGTTTGGAATTCACATATATAAAATGATGAATAGTTGCTATGTTTTAATTTACCTAAGTCCCTAGTTTACAACTTACTACTCTCCAACATATTGCTCTCATTGGCTGAAATTGCTTTTGCCTTGATTTGGAAATTGTGGGTAGCAAAAGCTTAATCCATTCTAAGTTCTTGTGAGTTATGATATAGTGATAGGGCTGTTATTCCTAGTTTGAAAGTGAAACTTAGATTTCCGGAGAAATTCTAAAAAGATTTAAGTTACTCTCATTTGATTGGAAATACCTACCAAAGTCATATGATACATTACCTTGATAGACCTTATGCATATGCTATTTATGTTCACATTGAGCTTTGTCAAACTAGTATAGACCTATGTGTGATTTCATTCATTACATTTTGAATTCAAGACTTAACTTGCACATGCTATATTTCTACACTAGAAGTAAGCAAAATTCCACCATACCACCATTCCACAATAAAAAGAGAAACTCCATATCATTCATGCTTAGTACTCTCTCCAAAATTCATTGCATAAAAAATGAGTAGAAGACATGGCTACAAGCAAAAAGAAAAAGAAAATGCATTCTTACATCATAAGCATGAGAAAAAAGGTAGCCATGTTTCATCCCTGCAAAATAAGAGAGTCCACTCAAAATAGAGTCATCTCAAGATCCACATCTACTCCATTCCATCACACATGCACAAGTCTTGAATCAAATTGTTTTGTAATGAATTCTCCTAAGGCTTACTCTTTTGACTTAGCAATATTATGTGTTGCAAATATGCCTATTATATTCCCTACCAAGCTCCACATACAAGTCTTATGTAGATGTAGGATGAATTTAGGCAAAATGCCTTGGTGAGGATATATTTCCAATACACACAAAGGAGAGACTTGAGATAATCAAATTGAGATACTTAAAATCTGAATTGAACTCTCCGGAATTTGAGTGGAACTTGACTTCTAGGGCATATGTGCTCCATTTGATGTTCTATCTTTCAACCACCCATGAATAGGAGATGGCATAAGCCCCATAATGACTTAAGATGGGTGAAGTACCAAGCCAATTTTTGCAATATTAGGTAGAGTATTTTGTTGTGCACATGGTACTTTTGAAAAATAGAATATAGTAGCAACTCTTGATCATCAACCTAAAGTCTTGACTTTGCTCGGGACGAGCAAAGGATAAGCTTGGGGGAGTTTGTTGACGGTTGTTATATACCAATTTCACCCATCAATATAACTAAATTATGTGAAGGAAATGTCATTTCTTGCACACTTTCTTGCACACATCATCTTTCTATTTAACCTATTTCCACTTATCCTTAGAGAAAATAGTGCATGCAGGGATTCTATGCAGAATTGAAGTGAAACAAGGGGATAGATCCTATAAAATATCATTTTAGCCAATCAAGCGACACCACATGGCACCACATGGATCAAATGGCCCACACACATAAGTATCTGAGGCCATCCAACCGTGTAGCACCCATATCATGGAATGGGACTCACCTGTTAGTCACCTAGAGGAAGAACTGGTCGTTTGGAGCCAGGACTAGGTCGGTCGACCCCCCTAGTCAGCCAACAAGGTCCTGGCACCTAACGCACGTCAAACGCCAAGTGGTGGCTCCTCCCGGCTTGAAGAGTGAAGGTGAATCTAGGCATCACTTGTGGTTTTTGGTTGATTTATGACAAACAAATGAGATCCCAACCAAATTATTGAGATGAGAACGGGTTTTAATGAAAACATGGAGTAAGCACAAAAAGAAAGGAGAATGAGGATCTATATGGAAAAGAGTTCAAGAGCTAAATATATTAGATCATTGTGTATGGAGTGTGTTGTAGAAACACACCCCAAGAGCTCAATCACAAGAAAACTCACTCACTGCACTAATTTATACAGGTCTGAACTAGTCCGATAACCCCTCTGTTCAAAATCGGACAAGTCCTCCCAGTGCGGACTTGTCTGCACACTCTAAGTCTACAAAGACCGAACTAGTCCGATGTCACCCGAACTAGTCCGATATCTTTCTGACTAAGATCAGACTAGTCCTCCCCAGTGCGGACTAGTCCTCAACACTTCACAACTTTGCACAAACATCGGACAAGTTCGATAATATCTGGACTAGTCTGAGAACCTCTCTGACTAAAATCGGACAAGTCCTCCAAATGCAGACTCGTCCCCAATTCACTAAGGAGTTCACCACAGCCGGACTTGTCCGAAAATAACCGGACCAGTCTGAACTTTTCCACAGCCTAAATCGGACTAGTCCGCCCTAAGCCGGACAAGTCTGATCTTCCTGAGAACTTAGGGTTTCCTACACGCCGCACACCGGACTAGTCCGAACTCCACCTCGGACTAGTACGGACCCTCGAAACCCTAATGGTAACTTTTGGAAACACCATATAAATAGATGTGCATGACACTACATTCAACTCTCTCAACTCCCAGCGCTGTCACACCCTCCAAGAGCTTAGAAAACACATCTCTCCACGCAATCCTTCGCGAGAAAGATGAAATCTTGAGGATTCACTTTGGATCAAAGGAGAGACACGATTCCACACGTTTAAGCTCTTGGGTTTGATTCTCTAACACACTCCTGCTGCTTCATTATTGATTTTAAGAGTGTGTTCTTGGTGGTGTTCAATTTGTAATCTTGGGGAACTCTCAACTTGTGAGAAGGTCCCTTGAACTTGGTGATTTACCTTTGTGATAGTGAAAGAGAATTGGCCTTCGTGGCGATTCGACGAGGTTAGGGTTGGTGATGACCCGGTCCTTTCGTGGGCTCCTCAACGTGGACGTAGGTTGCCTTTGTGGGAATCGAACCACGGGATAAATATCTTGTGTCATCACTTTGTGCATTTTGTTCTTACTTTTCATTGATATCTAGGGTTTTACTTGATCTTGTTCATATTATGTTAAAACATTGAATATAAGGTTAGCTTGTGCAACTTCCAATTTCATAGAAGAATTACACTCTAATTACAAGTATATTTCCGCTACATAGAGTTTAGGATCGAGATAATCGATCAAACTTGATCGATCTAGTTCGCACGCACCAGATTTGTCCGCACTCTACCGGACTAGTCCGATTTCTTGGTATTTGATCAAGTTGCTAAGTGTTGCAGGTTCTGGCGAAAAATCAAAAAGGCCTATTCACCCCCCCCCCCCCTCTAGGCCGCATTCAATTGGTATCAGAGCATGACTCTTCGCAAGAGACTAATCGCTCGAAGAGAACATGTCGGACATGAAGGATGTGCTCAAGTGTCTCAACCAAGAGAAGGTTGAAGATGAAAAAGCTCAAAAATTGGAGAAGCTCCTCGATGCCATTCAGGACTTCGAGGATGACGATGAGGAGACGCTTGAACTCAAGGTGCTCCTAAGGAAGAAAGCCCTCTCCAAAGGGAAAGTGAAGATCGAAGACAAGAAGAAGGGGAGTAGTCACACCGACTACTCCCAATATCCTTTCAACTATGATCATTTAAACTCAAACAATAGCCATTATCTATCTATTCCATTAGGAAAAGCCCCAAACTTTGACGGCAATGATTACTCAATGTGGAGGCAAAACATGAAAATGCACTTAATCTCACTCAATCCCAGCTTGTGGCATATTGTGTGTATAGGAATAGATATCCCGGACGATGATGAAGAGCTTACACCAAGCCAAGAGCAAGCAATTCATCAGAATGCCCAAGCTGCAGCAGTCATCACATCATCACTAAGTCGGGATGAGTTCACCAAGGTGGATGGACTCGAGATTGCAAAGGAAATTTGGGACACGTTGCAAACTGCACATGAAGGTGATCGTCATGTGCGAGAGGCGAAGATCGAAATGATTGAAGGCGAATTTGGAAGATTCGTCATAGAAGAAGATGAGTCGCCACAGGACATGTACAACCGGTTAAAGACTCTCATCAACAAGGTTCGAGCATACGGAAGTAAGAAGTGGAATGATCACGAGGTAGTGAAGCTCATCCTTAGAGCTTTCATGCCTCGAAATTTTACCCTATGCTCGATGATTAGAGAAAGCCCCGGGTACAAGAAAATGACCCCGGACCAACTACTTGGAAAGATCATCAACTTCGAGATGATGGAGAAGCAAGCTAAACATGTCAAGGAGATTGCCGAACTCACCTCAGCAAAGAAGAAAGGGGTCGCCCTAAAATCTACTTGCAAGCCCTTGTCAAAATAAGCTTGAGAAGCTCAACAAGAAGAGGAAAGCAATGACGAGAGCAGCGATATTGACGAAGAGGACATTATCCTCTTTATGAAGAGATTCAAGAAAATGATGAAGAAAAGACAAGGGGGAAAATCAAGTCAAGGAAAATACAAAGAGAAGTCAAGACCAAAGTTGAGGCGGGCATGCTATAACTGTGGTGAATATGACAACTTTATAGTTGATTGCCCGTATGAAGAAAACAAGAAGAAGACCTAGGAAACAAAGCCTCAACCCAAGAAATTCTTCAAGAAGAAGAAGCAAGCTGGACAAGTGCACCTAGGAAAGGAGTGGGACTCAAATGACGAGTCCTAATCCGAAGAGGAAGAGGATATGGCTAGCATAGCCATCGAGAAGACAACTAAGAAGTCCACCCTCTTCCCAAATCTCAGCGCATGGAAGGGCAACAACACTCGCCTCATGGCAAAGGAAGGTAAACAGAAGGTAACAACAAAATCTACCTCTTCGCATTCTTTTGATAGTGATAGTGACAACTATAGTGATGATGAGGACATGCTAGCTGGCTTAGACAAGAAAACTACTGCCAAAATGAAATTCTTGATGGATAAGCTTGTTGATAGGGAGGGGCTGATTGATCGTCAAGAATATATGATCATCCTCCAAAAGGAGGAGTATCTCAAGATCAATGAGCTCCTTGAACTTGAAAAGGAGCGAAGCAAATCACTTGAACTTGAGTTAGCTTCAAGCAAGGAAGATTGTTTGAAATTAAGCGACTCAAATGCAATCATCAAGGAAGAACTTGTGAACTTAACCAAAGTTAACAAGATCCTTGAAGTGCAAGTTGAGTCACTCAAACAAAGTGATCCTTCATCCTCTTCAAGCTCGCACTCTCAACCCCTTAAAACTAACACAAGCTTGAAAGACAAGTCAACCTCTACCAAGGACAAGCATCCTTCCCAAAGTGACATATTTGACAGGGAGAAGGTAAAATATGCTCGTAGTGCATACTTGGCCACAAGACCTCCTAATGTCAAATATGACATTGGGTATTCCTATGGTGAAAAGCAAAATGCTAGAAACCATAAGAATAAGAAGGAGTGCATTGCCTTTGTGAGGGGAAACTCCTCTCAAGCTAGAAAGACCAATGATACTAATAAGTCCAAGATAATTAACACATATAATAACCGGACGAGTCCGGTACCTACACGGACATGTCCGGTTTCCTGGACTAGTTCTATTCATGAAGAACAACAACTATTGTTTAGGACTTTCGATGCATCATATGTTCTTATGAAAAGTTTTGGTAAAGTTTATGCTCATTATGTTGGGCCACGCCATGAGAACACAAAGTCTCATGTGTGGGTGCCCAAATCTCTTGTAACTAAACTCAATGGACCCAAGCAAGCTTGGGTACCTAAAACCAAGGCATGATTTGATTTTGCAGGCCTAATCCTCTGGTGGGTCGAAATAGGTGCTAGAAAGTGGATGCACCAACCATATGACCGGAGAAAGAATGATGTTCCTTGAGTACAAAGAAAATGAGGATACAAGTGAGGGCATCTATTTTGGAGACAATAGTCAAGGAAGGGTGCTCGATACTGGTAAAATTGCAATATCATCTCAACATACTCTTTCTCATGCTTTACATGTTGATTCCTTAGATTATAACTTGTTGTCCATATCTCAATTATGTGACAATGGTTATAATTGCTTCTTTACTAATGAGGGTGTGAGCGTCTCTAGAAGGAGTGATAACTCGGTTGCATTAAAGGGTGTGTTGAAGGGAAAGCTTTATCTTGTTGACTTCAACAAAGATAAAGCCGAACTTTACACATGCTTGATTGCAAATACCAACATGGGTTGGCTGTGGCATAGACGGCTACCACATGTTGGTATGAGGAATCTTCAAAAACTCCTTAAGAGCGATCACATCCGAGGTTTAAAGGATGTTGTTTTTGAGAAAGACTGGCATTGTAGCGCGTGCCAAGCCAGGAAGCAAGTAGGAGCACCTCATCCCGCGAAGAACGTCATGACTACAACAAGACCGCTCGAGCTGCTTCATATGGACTTATTCGGTCCAATTGCTTACATAAGCATTGGCGGTAACAAATATGGCTTAGTAATTGTTGATGACTTTTTGCGCTTTGCTTGGGTTTTTTTTTGCATGAAGACAGAAACTCAAGGAACCCTCAAGAAGTTTCTCAAGCGTGCCCAAAATGAGTTCTCATTGAGGATCAAGAACATACAAAGTGACAACGGCACGGAGTTCAAGAACACTCAAGTTGAGTAGTACCTAGACGAAGAAGGGATAAAGCATGAGTTTTCAGCACCTTATTCCCCTCAACAAAACGGAGTTGTCGAATGAAGAACGGAACCCTCATAGAGATGCCGAGAACAATGGTCAATTAATACAAGACCTCAGATTGGTTTTGGGCAGAAGCGGTTAACCCCGCTTGCCACGCCATAAACTGACTCTATCTTCATCAACTACTCAAGAAGACATCATATGAGCTACTCACCAGTAACAAGCCTAATATTTCGTACTTTCGAGTTTTCGGTTCTAAGTGCTATATTTTGAACAAGAAGTCTAAGACTTCAAAGTTTGAATCGAAGTCCGATGAAGGTTTCTTGCTTGGTTATGATTTGAACTCTTACACCTATCGTGTCTTCAACAAGACCTCCGTACTTTTTGAAGTAGCACGTGATGTAGTGTTCGATGAAACTAACGGCTCTCAAGAAGAGCAATTTGATCCATGTGTGCTAGATAGAGAAGAAGCTCCATGTCAAGCATTGAGAAGAATGGCGTTGGGCGATATTCGACCACAAGCGCCACCTCAAAATGCAAATGAAGAAGATGAACCACAAGTGGAGGTAAACGATCAAGGGGGAGTCTCCACACAAGATCAACATCAAGAAGAGGAAGATGATCAACAAGTCAATGAGGGCAACCATCTAGGGGGAGTAGAAGATGATCATGAAGACTCAATACCGCAAGTGACGCACCCAAGAGTACACCAATGCGTCCAAAGAGATCATCCCGTCGACAACATAATCGGGGACATTCAATAGGGAGTAACGACTAGATCTCGCATAGCTAATTTTTGTGAACATTACTCCTTTGTATCCTTTATGGAACCACGCAGGATTGAGGATGCATTGAAGGATCCGGATTGGGTGGTGGCGATGCGAGAAGAACTCAACAACTTCAAATGGAACAAAGTGTGGGAACTCGTCGAAAGACCCAAGTTCAACGTCGTCGGCACCAAATGGGTCTTCTGCAACAAACAAGATGAACCGGGGTGGTGAAAAGGAACAAGGCGCGACTTGTGGCCAAAGGGTATTCACAAGTCAAAGGTTTGGATTTCGATGAAACCTTTGCTCCCGTAGCTAGGCTTGAATCTATTAGAATATTACTTGCATATGCTACTCACCATGATTTCAAGCTCTATCAAATGGATGTGAAAAGTGCCTTCCTCAATGGACCAATCAAGGAGGAGGTGTATGTGGAGCAACCCTCTGGATTTGAAGATGAAGAGTTCCCTAACCACGTATTTAAATTGCGTAAGGCTCTCTACGGCCTCAAACAAGTTCCTGGAGCTTGGTATGAGTGTCTTAGAGATTTCTTGATTGAAAATGGTTTTAAATTTGGCAAAGCTGATTATACATTATTCACGAAGCATTTTGATAGTGATCTCTTTGTTTGCCAAATCTATGTTGATGATATTATATTTGGTTCAACTAATAAATCTTTCTATGAAGAATTTAGTAAAATTATGATAGATAGGTTTGAAATGTCTATGATGGGAGAGCTGAAATACTTCTTGGGATTCCAAGTGAGGCAACAAAAGGAGGGGATGTTCATA
This sequence comes from Tuctoria greenei, assembly GCA_036927565.1. Taxonomy (NCBI): domain Eukaryota; kingdom Viridiplantae; phylum Streptophyta; class Magnoliopsida; order Poales; family Poaceae; genus Tuctoria; species Tuctoria greenei. The sequence goes on along the minus strand of JAYESD010000003.1, from coordinate 200,550,247 downwards.
AGCCAAACTAAGTATACTCAAGACATACTCAAGAAGTTTGGAATGGACAAGGCGAAACCTATAAAGACTCCCATGGCAACAAATAGACACTTGGATCTCAATGAAGACGGACCAAGCATGGATCAAAAGGTATATCGCTCCATGATTGGATCTCTACTTTACTTATGTGCATCTAGGCCAGACATTATATTGAGTGTATGTTTGCGTGCAAGGTTTCAAGCCAAACCAAAAGAGTGTCATTTGACAGCCGTAAAAAGAATATTGCGGTATTTAGTTCATACACCCAACCTAGGCCTTTGGTATCCTAAAGGTTCCAAGTTCAATCTCATTGGATAATCCGATGCAGATTATGCCAGATGCAAAGTAGATAGAGAAGTACCTCCAGTACATGCCAATTTCTAGGTAGATCCCTAGTTTATTGATCCTCCAAGAAACAAAACTCCATTGCCTTATCCACGGCCGAAGCGAAGTATGTTGCAGCCGGGAGTTGTTGTGCACAACTCCTTTGGATGCGAAAAACTCTAAGGGATTACGGTTACAATATGAAATGTATTCCACTCCTTTGTGATCATGAGCTATTAAGATTGCCCATAACCCTGTTGAGCACTCTAGGACCAAACATATAGACATCCGGCACCACTTTTTGAGACACCACTCAATGAAAGGAGACATATCTATTTCCCATGTCAACACCGAAAAACAACTAGCCGATGTATTTACCAAGCCACTTGATGAAAAATGCTTTTGCGAGCTCCGGAATGAACTAAACATCCTTGATGCTCAGAATGTGGGTTGAAAACTTGCATACCTGTATGGATTCTTCAAAATATATTGTCTGAGTTGCGAAAATCGTCTCTCTCAATTTTCTCAGAAAACTATTTCAACTACTTGATCTTGATGAATCATGCTCATTGCTTGATTGTTGTATGCTTACTTATCATATTCATCAAGATTAATTGATTGTATTGGCCCCCATGTTTTCTTTATAAGAACCTTTGAATATATACAAATGGGATACACTAATCTGTTCTGGTGACCATGGACTAGTTCGTGGTTATCCGAACTAGTCCGCACACTGTAGACTAGTCTGTAGAGTGTCCGGTAGTCCGGACTAGTCCGGTAGACCACGGAGTAGTCCGATTTTTTGACTCCATAACCCTAGCCGCCACCAAGACCTAATATTCTTCATCCTCACAACTTGCCCCATGCTCTCTCTCCTTGCTCGATTGCTCCCAAGGCGATTTCATCCATTCTCTATCTAATCCCTCCAAGTTTGGGTGAAAAACGATCTCCATTGCATAGGGATTGAAGACCACGGACTTGTCCGCACCTTCAACCCCTCCATCTTCAAGAATCAAGGATCTTTGGACAATGTCGAACGAGAGCATCTCTGACTTTGAAGATGAGATGGAAAAAGACTTGTTGTCACGTGCTTCAGAGTCTCGCGCTCAAAAGAGGCAAGAGCGCCCCTCCAAGCCTACACCTTCCCCACCTCAGGTGCGTCGCAAGGTGCTCGCCAAGAAGCCTGCGTCCAAGGTCAAGGACACAGCTGGCTCCAGCTCGGCGGCTCTTCGCCAAGTGAAGGGCAAAGGAAAAGTAATTGCTTTGGGCCCCATCGGCCCACTCAACATGCATGCTCCGAGGAAGGAAAAAAGAGATCCCTCCGAGGAGAATTTCAACGGCAAGGGAAGCGACACTGCTTCCAAACTCAGATTTGTGAATTGCTACAGTAGACCCAAGAAGGTTGCAGATGCCAGATTTTAGAGCAATTTTCATGCAGACTTCTATAGCTGTGTGTACCTTACCATGAAGACTCTGGTGGTCCGCAACCAGTGGATCGACTAGAATCACTTTGATAGGAAGAGCTGTGGAGCTTTCGATCAGGTGGTGGAGGCTGCAGCGAGGCATGGACTGAAGGACCTGTTTGCCTTCAGATATCACTGGAATGATGAGATTATAGCTCAGTTCTATGCCACTTGTTTTTTTGCTAGTGATGAGGAGGAAAGGGTAACTTGGATGACTCATGGATCCAAGTACACCATTACTTATGATGATTTTGCAAGACTCCTTCACCTTGAAGACACCGGCAACAATGAGTTGACTATTCACAGCATCGGTGTCTTGAGCAAGGATAAGATGGACTTCCTCTATGACACTAGCCTGAATTTCAATCCCCCCTCAACCAAGAACATGGAGCCCTTCTTCATGGTTCTCAACAGGGTGCTAAGGAAGACAATAACACCAAAAGATGGGGATGTAAGAAGTGTCCAAGGTTAATTGAGGACCTTGATGAAAGTGATAAGCAAGAACAGGAAGTTTGACATCTTTGACTATATCTGGAATGATATGGTCAACATCTCCTGCACGCCGAACAGATCCTGTGGCTATGCCCCCTACTTGATGTTCATGATTGAGAAGGTCACAAGGATCGAGTTCATGAAGGACATGGAGCACACTCCCTTGAGGCCCCAAAAGCCTCCCCAAGCAAATGTCCAAGCTACTCCATCTCTAGTGTCGAGTGAAGAGGGTCCGAGGAGAGCTCGAGGAGATGAGAGGTCTGCTCCCACCACTAGGGCCCCTCCCCAAAAAGGGTCTCCTAGTGGAATCTTGAAGTACTTGGCAGCAATCTTTGCCTCATGCAAGAAGGCCGAAGTGAATACTCACAAGTTGAACAAGGCGAGGAAGGCAGATATGAGATATGTCAAAGAATATGTCAAGCATATTTGCCAGAAGCTGGAGATCGAGCCTATTGGATCCCTAGTCATCTCTGAAGATTCATCCTCTGATTTCGCTGAGCTCGGACTTTTGACTCCCTCCGAGCTTGCTTACTTTGGCATTGGAGGCACTTCGAGTGGATCTGCTCCTCCTCCTCCTATCCAACCTGAAGATGAAGATGAAGATGAGGAAAGGACCGACAGCGAGGAATGAGCCACTAGATCCTCCTCACCTTCTTTTTGGTGTCTTGATGCCAAAGGGGGGGGAGATTGAGGGGGAGTCACTAGATCCTAGTTGTAGGTTGAGAGATGAGTGCTTCATTTGTGTATCTCTTCATGTCTCTTTGGGTTGTAAAACTTGAATTATGTTATCTCTATTTTTAAGTATTGTGGTGTGATGGAATTACTATGCTTATGCTCATGTTATGAAATTTGTGATTTTGCTTTTAAGGTTACATATATGCTTGAAATTGGTATTTTCATGTCAATCACTTGATTCTCATCACGATTATTTCTCACACTCACGTAGTTTTACACCCCACCATAAAAAGTGCACATATGACCTATGTTTTCATTGCTTAACTCGTACCTAACTCATATGTGCACTCTTTATGAAAATTTTGTATTTTTATCACATTTTGTGAAATCTCAATTGGTTGTCATCAATCACCATAAAGGGGGAGATTGAAAATGCATCTAGGCATCCCTTGTGGTTTTTGGTTGATTTATGACAAACAAATGAGATCCTAACCAAATTGTTGAGATGAGCGCAGGTTTTAATGAAAACATGGAGTAAGTGCAAAAAGAAAGGAGAATGAGGATCTATATGGAAAAGAGCTCAAGAGCTGAATAGATTAGTTCATTGTGTATGGAGTGTGTTGGAGAAACACACCCCAAGAGCTCAATCACAAGAAAACTCACTCACTGCACTAATTTATACAGGTCCGAACTAGTCTGATAATATCCGGACTAGTCCGATAACCCCTCTGTTCAAAATCGGACAAGTCCTCCCAGTGCGGACTTGTCTGCACAGTCCAAGTCTACAGACCGTACTAGTCCGATATCACCACGGACTAGTTCGATATCATTCTGACTAAGATCGGACTAGTCCTCCCCAGTGCAGACTAGTCATCAACACTTCACAACTTTGCACAAACATCGGACAAGTCTGATAATATCCGGACTAGTCCGATAACCTCTCTCACTAAAATCGGACAAGTCCTCCAAATGCGGACTCGTCCCCAATTCACTAAGGAGTTCACCACAGCCGGACTTGTCCGAAAATAACCGGACTAGTCCAAACTTTTCCAGAGCCTAAATTGGACTAGTCCGCCCTAAGTCGGACAAGTTCGATTTTCCTGGGAACTTAGGGTTTCCTACACGCCGCACACCGGACTAGTCCGAACACCACCTCGGACTAGTCCGGACCCTCGAAACCCTAACAGTAACTTTTGGAAACACCATATAAATAGATGTGCACGGCCCTACTTTCAACTCTCTCGAATCCAAGCGCCGTCACACCCTCCAAGAGCTTAGAAAACACATCTCTCCACACAATCCAATGCAAGAAAGATCAAATCCTTGAGGATTCACTTTGGATGAGAGACATGATTCCACATGTTTAAGCTCTTGGGTTCGATTCTCTAACACACTCCTGTTGTTTCATTGTTGATTTTAAGAGTGTGTTCTTGGTGGTGTTTGATTTGTAATCTTGGGGAGCCCTCCACTTGTGAGAAGGCCCCTTGAACTTGTTTATTTACCTTGTGATGGTGAAAGAGAATTGGCCTTCGTGGCGATTCGACGAGGTTAGGGTTGGTGAAGACCCGGTCCTTTCGTGGGCTCCTCAACGTGAACGTAGGTTGCCTTTGTGGGAACCGAACCACGAGATAAAGATCTTGTGTCTTCACTTTGTGCATTTTGTTCTTACTTTTCATTGATATCAAGGGTTTCACTTGATCTTGTTCATATTATGTTAACACATTGAATATAAGATTAGCTTGTGCAACTTCCAGTTTCAGAGAAGAATTACACTCTAATTACAAGTATATGTCCGCTGCATAGGGTTTAGCATCGAGATAATCGATCAAACTTGATCGATCTAGTCCGCACGCACCGGACTAGTCCACACTCTACCGGACTAGTCCGATTTCCTGGTATTTGATCAAGTTGCTAAGTGTTGTAGGTTCTGACTAAAAATCAAAAAGGTCTATTCACCCCCCCCCCTCTAGGCCGTATTCAAAGTGGTCATGGGTGACTGATTCGCACGCTTTTGTTGACGGGAACCGACTCTTCTCCAAGCTATAATTAGGACCCCTCACTTTAACACACACCACTTGAGTATTCATCCATTGTATCCACTACTCTCCATAGGTTTATATGAGTAAAGGCTGTAGAGAGGAGAGTCTCTAGTCCATAGTCCAAGTAGGAGAGGAGTAGAAGGAGTCTCTTAGCAATTTCCAATTGGGAAAAGTATATTTCCCATATTCCTATTTGTATTTGTGACTTTATTCTTAATAAAGATGTTATCTTTAGTCTTTCATTGTTCATATACTTGGATGAAGCATTTCTTGTTTGATTGTGGATTCCATGTATGTGGTCGGAATAGTATTTATGATTATGCTATAACATTATCAATATATCATCATAAACACTATAAACCTCCACTATAGTCTAATTATCTATGATATGATTATGTTAACATGAATCACGTATGCTATAGATTAACATTGGTTCAATGATGATTTAGTTCATTGCCTTAGGATGGCTTGTGCCTAGGCTCTTAAGGTAATTAATTAATATGCTAACATGGTGCTAGGATAGAGAGTATCGTTAAATGTCTCGTATGCCCACGGATTGAAGAGGTCAGTAGTAGGTGGTGACAGCTCTATCTGTCCTTTGTAATCCTCCACGTTCGGCTATGCCACAGGCTTTTGGCGGGAGTCGTACTAGTATTGCTAGGGGTAAACTCGTGCCCTATGTGTTAATGCACTTAGCATGAGAATTCATAATTGACATGATCATCAGTAACTTAGGCAATGAATATGTACATTAGAAGCATTCTAGGAGTCTCTACCTAGTTCCTAGCCTAGTCCCTCTTTACCATATTATCCCCTTTGGATAGAATGCTCTTGTGTGTGTCACACTACCTCAATTACCCTTTATCTATCCTTGCTAGAACCCTACCTAGGCCAATCTAGATTTTCCACTTGATGATTGTTTTACTTCCATCTAGCCTTCCTTTGGGAGAATATAAATGACGCCCTCTGGGAATACTCTTAGAGGGGAAATGCCACATCGATAGTTTCCGTGCGCTTGCAAATTTACATGTACAATCTAAAACCTACCAACAAGCATTTCTGGCACCCCTGTTAGGGATGAATTGTTAGTAGTGCATTGGAAATATCAACAGGTGGGATTGTGACCCTCATATATATAAAAAGTATAATAAACAATAATAATAAATATAGTAATCATGACAATGCATTCTAAATGAAAGACTTTAAAATTAAAACCATAGTGCAAATTTAAGCCAAATTCAAAATAATAATAAGAAGAAGAAGAAATAGAATGCAGAAGAACATAAAAATCATGTGTGTTGTTGTGTGATAATACTTTAAATTTTAACTAAATCAACATATTTCATCATAATTGCTTATTTGTGAAAAATGCAAATTTCAATTTTCAAAGAATATGTTTGAATTCAAATGAAATTAAGGCATAATAAAGAAAATTCAATCAGGACTCATAACACTCTTTTCAAAATTACAATAGCATTGATAATGAACTCTACATATAAAATAATAATAATGATAATGGTAATAGAATAAGATGTAAATTTGTGTGTGGTAATAGAAGTTTTCTTAAATCAATTTAAGACAAAAACAAATGTTTTTATGTATTCAGCTGTGTGCACTCCTAAACTTATAAAAGTGTTAGAAGATCATTATAAATAAAACAAGAAGTAAATTATTTTCAAAATAATAATAATAACTTGTTGATGGGTAAAAACCTAGTCCCATTCTTTACCAAATCTGAATCTCGAGGGCGGGATTCTTTGTAAGGAGAGTGGGATTGTAAAAACCGTGCGTTTAAAAAGTGAAAAGGAATAAAAATATACATTCATCATGAGGTATGGCTTCGGTGATTAATGACAACCATTGGATTTTACTAATAAATTTGTGGATGCAAGGTCTCTCATATCATTTATTCCACTTAATGAAATCTATATGAATATCATCTACTGCTCATTGGATATGACTGGAGACCCCTTAACAAATCATTCTATGAGGTCAATCGATTTTTATGAAGAATAGAAGAAAAAGCTCATATGTCAAAATTATTCAACCAATATTGACAGCACTCAATGCTTGATAATCATCAGAAGAATATTTCAAACTAATGTATAAGAGGTCACTCAAGAAAATTCCAAAAGAATCACTTAGAACAACTCGAAGCAAACAAAATCAACTCACCGTATCAACCGATGTTTCCAGAAAACAATACATTGGTCTAGTTGGTTTAGCAGAAGTAGAAGACCTCAGAACTAAGTACTTACCGGATCATCCGATGATGAAGGGGATGTTACATCGGTCCATCATTACAGTAAGCAATCTCCCTAGACCAAGTGTAACACTGGACCATCCGATGTACAACTATAAACACATCGGTCGATCACTCCAGTAAGCATTAATTCTGGACCAATCTGGATGAAGTGCCAACGGATCATCCAATAAGAAGGCAAGTATAACATCGGTCTAACAACGGTCATATCTGACACAGTGACATCAGATAATTTAGATTCGACCGATGATAACTGAAGGGAGAACATCGGATCATCCGGTGTTTGCAGAACAGTGATGTCAGCCTGCTTTTCCAACAGCTATTTCGTGGAGGCTGGCTATTTATACCCCTTCAACCAGTCTATTCGATAAGTCTTGACAACCAGATCTACTCGACACATTCTCAAGCATTCAAGACTTTGAGCTAACACTTCTACATCATCTACACCACTTACACACCAAGAGATAGGCTAGAACTTGCTAGAGATAGTGCTTGTGTGCTTCCATTCTCGGTGATTGGAATCTCTAGTGTAGTGAGAGCTGTAAGGGAGTGTCCCTTGGTGATTGTATTGGAGAGAGCCTTCCGGAGCTTACCAAGACGGTTGTGGAAGCCCGGAGGATCCAACTTGTACAAGGCTTGAGCTCCACCTTGCCGAGGTTGGCAAACGGAGAAGTATAGTGAAGATCCCTGGTCTCGGTGACTTGGGAGTGGCTATACCCTTTGGTGGGTGCCACAACGTGGATGTAGGAAGATCTTGACGATCTTGCCGAACCACGGGATAAATCTCCGTGTCTTCGTGTCTCCTCGGGAGTTTGCGCTTTCTTCCTCTCCCCTTACACTTATGCATTTCATATACTGCAAAGTTACTATTCACTTGAATGCATAGGTTGTTTGCATAGGGAATGGGGCTTTTAGTAATTAAGTTTTATTGCTTTAATTTTTGAAAAGAAGCCCAATTCACCCCCCCCTCTTGAGCATTTGATCCTTACAATTGGTATCAGAGCAAGGTTTCTCATTGGATCATTCTAGCTTCACCGCTAGAGAGCTAAAATGGCCAAGAATGGGGGTTCGGTTCCTATCTTCGAGGGTAAGAACTTTGCCTATTAGAAAGCTCGCGTGCGTGCTTATCTAGAGGTTATTGCTCCCGAGGTATGGTAAGCGACCCATGTGGGGTTTGGTGAGCATAATTATGTTGGTGATCAAGTCAAGTGGGATGCTAAAGCTAGAAATGTCATTTATGAATGCATTAGCCAAGATGTGTTTGCTAGAATTGCTAGCAAAAAAAAGCATGTGAAATTTGGGCTTGCTTTATTAAAATTCATGAGGGTTCTTCTCGCGTCAAAGAACTAAAATATCATATGCTTAAAGCCAAATATGATGAGTTCAAAATGCTACCTCATGAAAATGTCAATAAAATGTTTTCTCGCTTGAATATGCTTATCGAGGAAATTAATGCTCTTGACATTGCTTCTCTTGGCAAGGGACTCATCAACCGCAAGATTCTTATGCTCCTTCCCAAGCCGAAGTACAACATCATCAACTCCATGCTTCAAAAAGAATCTCTTGACCACATTGAAGTTTTGGAACTTATTGGAGAGATTCACGCTCATGAGATGAGTGTGCTTGGGATGATGGAGGAATCATCTTCAACCACAATTGCTCTAAAAGCTTCTGTCAAGAGAACAAATCTCAACAAAAAGAAAGTGGTTGAGCCTAGCCCAAGTGAAGAAGAGCAAGCATCAAGTGAAGATGACGATGATGAGCTTGCATCAATGATGAGAAAGTTCTCTCGCTTGAACTCCAAGATTGCCAAGAAGGGATACACCTTTGATCCCAAAAAGAAAGCATTTATACCAAAGATAGATGACAACAAGAATTGCTATAATTGTGGTGATCAAGGCCACATCTCCTATGATTGTCCAAAATCGGACAAAAGAAGAGAGAACCACAAGAGCAAGCATCACAAGCTTGAATATAGTGAGGATGATGAAGAGGACAAGCCCAAACCAAGATCCTTTGGGGAGAAGAAACATGACAAGGGCAAGAAGTCAAAACTCTTCCCAAAGAAGAGGAAAGGTCCACAAAAGGTGTTCATGTGTGAGGGAAATGAATGGATCACCGACGAAGAATCAAGTGATGAAGAGAGTGAAGCGGAAGAAGAAAGTTTGGCCGGCCTTGCCATTACCAACAATGATGACTCATCTCTTCATCCACCTCCCATGTGCCTCATGGATAAAGGTAACACCAAGGTATGTGGTGACTCTAGCGATGATGATCTTTCCCCCGATGATTTAACTTCATTAATAAATGAATACCACACTATCATTAAGAGGGAAAAGAGCAAGGTCAAGGCTCTTGAAGAAACTTGTGCTAAGCTTGAGAGTGCGAACCTCGATTTGCTTGACAAGTATGAAAGCATACTTAAGGAGCACGACACGCTCAAATCTCAAGTCAAGCAAATTGAGGAGGATAAGGCTCAAATCAAGCTATATCATCATGAGCTTGACTTAGCCCACCAAGCACTCTTGGGAAAGCACAATGAGTTAATCCAAGAGCATCAAGTACTTAATCTTGCTTATGAAGTTCTTGATCAAGAATTGAAAAATATAAAGAAACAAACTCTTAATGATAAGGTATTTATTAATTCTCATGCCACTAATGTCTTGCATAAGTCTTTGCCATTGAAAGAAAATGCTAGGGAGAAGGACTTGTCGGAAGAAATTGAAAGTCTCCGCACTAGTGTGGCAAGACTATCTAAAGGAGAAGTCAACCACAAGGAAATCCTCTTCCAACAAGCAAAGGCCTTCAACAAGAGAGGACTTGGATCCTTCCCAGTGCCTAACAAAGGAAAGGTGCCCTCACCGGAGCTTAGAACAAGCTTCATCAAGGAAGTTGGTTCCTATTGCCAACATTGTGAGGTCACCGGTCACCATACAAGGGAGTGTCCTCTTCCTAACCGGCCTTCTCCAAAATTGCCTACTAACTACAAGTCTACTTTCAATGATCATTATTATCTCTTGAGTAAATTAGATGGCAAGGTGAAGGCAAGGTTCATTGGCAAGGACATAAAGGGCATGAAGGGGAAGCTCCCCAAGCAACTTTGGGTCCCAAAAACACTTGTATCACACATACAAGGACCTAAGTTGGCTTGGGTGCCAAAAATCAAAAATTGAATTCATGTGTGTAGGTGAACTACAAAGCCGGTGGAAAGCATTGGGTACTCGATAGCGGGTGCACTCAACACATGACCAGCAACGATGGTATGTTCACCTCCATAGAGGACCCCGACAATCATGAACAAGTCACCTTTGGTGATAACTCTAAGGGGAAGGTAATTGGTTTAGGTAAGATTGCAATTTCAAGTTATTTATCTATTTCCAATGTATTGTATGTTAAGTCACTTAGTTTCAATTTGCTTTCTATTGCACAACTATGTGATCTTGGACTAATGTGCACCTTTAGCAAAAATGATGTTTTTGTGACTAGTGAAACAAGCCAAGAACTAATCTTCAAATGATTTCGGCATGGACATATCTACCTAGTAGACTTCACCAACAAGGATACTAGCTTGACCACTTGTCTTTTCACTAAGACAAGTTTGGGTTGGCTATGGCATCGACGCATATCGCACATTGGAATGAGCAAGCTCAAGAAGTCATCCAAGCTTGGGATGGTGACCGGCGTGAAGGATGTCACATTTGAGAAGAACAAGCTTTGTAGCGCTTGTCAAGCCGGGAAGCAAGTTGCTTCACACCACCCGACGGTGTCAACCTCCAAGCCACTTGAGTTAATCCACATGGACCTCTTCGGACCGTCCACATATCAAAGTCTTGGCGGTAATCTCTATTGTCTTGTTATAGTTGATGACTACTCTCGCTATGCTTGGACTTTGTTTCTAGGTGACAAGAGTGAAACTCCGGAAGTGTTCAAGACCTTCACTAACCGTGCTCAAAGGGAATTTCAACTTCCCATCATCAAGGTCTGGAGTGACAACGGCACCAATTCAAGAACTACAACATTGGGGAGTGGTGTGACCGTGAAGGTGTGAAGCATGAGTTTTCGGCCACATACACTCCTCAACAAAATGGTGTCGTTGAAAGGAAGAACAAGACTCTCATCACTCTTGCACGAGCAATGCTTGATGACTACGGCATGTTCGAGAAGTTTCGGGCCAAAGCAATCAACACGGCGTGCCATGCCGCAAATAGGGTCTAACTACATCCACTACTTCAAAAGACCCCATAAGAACTTCTCATTGGGAGAAAGGCCAACATCTCCTATTTCCAAGTCTTCGGGTGCAAGTGCTACATCTACTGCAAGAAAAGGCTCGGTAAGTTTGAAATAAGATGTGATGTTGGTATATTTCTTGGTTATGCATCAAACTCAAAAGCATATCGAGTATTCAACCAAACCTCCGGTTTAGTTGAGGAAAGTTGTGATGTTGAGTTTGATGAAACTAATGGATCCCAAGAGGTGAGTTTTGGTCATGATGAAATAGATGACGAGCCTCTACGAGAAGCTATGAAGAACATGACCATTGGTGACATCAAGCCAAAAGTTGAGGAGAGCCATGATCAAGGGAGAGCTTCAAGTTCCAACATCAGCACATCTATGGCACCGCAAGTAGACGAAGAAGAGAAAGATGATCTATTTCCAACACAAGATTCACAAGCCACACAACATCAAGAAGAAGAACAAGTCCATGATCAAGTCCAACCACAAGAAGAGCGACATGCATCACCACCGCCAAGTGCTTCACAACCACTCATGAGGCATGGACGCATCTCTAAGGCGCATCTGATTGACCAAATCATCAGAAGTCCGTCAAGGGGAGTAAGTACACGTTCTCGCCATTTCGCTACGTTTTGTGAGCACTACTCGTTTGTTTCATGTGTAGAACCCACTCACATTGAGGAAGCACTCCAAGATCCAAATTGGGTGATGGCCATGCAAGAAGAACTCAACAACTTCATCCGCAATGAAGTTTGGGTGTTGGAGGAGCGACCCAAGGACAAGAACGTCATCGGAACAAAGTGGGTGTACCGCAACAAACAAGATGAGAACGGCGTTGTGGTCCGCAACAAGGCAAGACTTGTGGCCAAGGGTTTCTCGCAAGTTGAAGGACTAGACTTTGGGGAGACATTTGCTCCGGTCGCCCGACTAGAAGCCATCCGTATACTTCTTTCCTTTGCATCACATCATAACATAAAGCTTTATCAAATGGATGTGAAAAGTGCCTTTCTTAATGGTTATATTAACGAGCTTGTCTATGTTGAACAACCTCTCGGGTTTGAAGATCCGAGGAATCCTAATCATGTGTTTAGGTTGCACAAGGCACTCTACGGGCTCAAGCAAGAACCTAGGGCGTGGTATGAACGACTACAAGATTTCTTGATCATGCAAGGATTCAAGATCGGGAGGGTGGACACTACACTCTTCACCAAATACATCAACGGAGAACTCTTTATTTGTCAAATTTATGTCGATGATATTATTTTTGGTTCAAATAACGAAGCTCTTAGCCATGAGTTTGGCAACATGATATCTAGGAAATTCGAGATGTTGATGATTGGAGAGCTCAACTTCTTCCTTGGATTTCAAATCAAGCAACTTCGAGAGGGGACCTTCATCTATCAAGAAAAGTATACCAAGGACCTCTTGAAGAAATTTAAGATGGGAGATTGTAGCTCAAGAAGTACTCCAATGGCAACAAATTGTCATCTCGACGCGGATAAGGACGGTAAACCTATTGACCAATCTAATTACCATTCTATGATTGGTTCATTGCTTTATCTTACCGCATCTAGGCCCGATATCATGTTTAGTGTATGCTTGTGTGCTCGCTTTCAAGCGGCACCTAAAGAATAGCATCGGAAGGCGGTCTATAGGATACTCTGGTATCTCAAGCATACCCCTAGTGTAGGCCTGTGGTACCCTAAAGGTGCAAAATTCCATCTCCTGGGTTACTCGGATTCGGACTTTGCCGGATGTCGTGTGGATCGCAAGAGTACCTCCGGTGGGTGCCACTTGCTTGGGTGTTCCCTAGTATCTTGGTCTAGCGAGAAGCAAAATTCCGTTGCTTTGTCTACGACGGAAGTGGAATACATAGCGGCCGGTGCATGTTGTGCCCAAATTCTTTATATGAAGCAAACCCTTTTGGACTTTGGTATTAAACTTGGTTGTGTGCCTCTCCTTTGTGACAATGAAAGTGCAGTTAAGATAGCTAAAAACCTCGTTCAACACTCCCACACTAAGCACATTGATATTCGCCATCATTTCTTAAGGGACCATGAAGCTAAGGGAGACATCTCCTTGCGAGGTGTTAGGTCCGAAGAACAATTGGCGGATATATTCACTAAACCACTTGATGAGAAAACTTTTTCTAGACTAAGAAGTGAATTAAATGTGCTAGATGCATCGAACGTCATGTAAGTTGCCATGATCATGTAAGAATGCATCTCATATAGGTCTTGTCTAACTTTCAAAGGATAGGAGTGAGCAAGGGTTAGCTTGGGATGGAGGTTCCTTTGGGTTTCCCCAAGACTTGGAGAGTGGCTCTCCCTGAAGAAGCCTTTGAAAGGTTCAAATTTGGCAAGATAGATTTAATTTATGTCTTGCATGATGCCTACCATATAGACTTGCACTCACGTTTAATTTCTTGCATTATAAATTGCTTGGCATTGCATACGGTAGATTCTCACAAAGGGGAACCCACTTCATGAGAAAGAGACTTGTTTGAAATACAATATCTCAACTCATATGATGTGGAAAGAAAAAAATGTTAGGTGCGTTAATGCCTAAAGGAACATGCTTTAAAGAGATAGAAGTATTCATCCTCTACCTCACAAAGCATGGGCCTTACATTTTATTTGGATTTATTCCTTATTTTCTTCGGTGTTCTATTTGCTTTAGGGCTTAGACAAGTTATTGGCAACTAGTCTTTTTGAGGGGTAAGGGGTTGCCCAAAAAGTCATAAGACATGTGTTTCTTTGTGTTTGTTTGTTTGAGTCAAATGACATATATGGGATGTTGTTGTTTTGTAGTCATCAGATTATCCGATGATTAGGCCAGAAGCTCATCAGATCAGTTTGTGTTCAAGTGCCAAGGGTCAACTCAGTCAGAAAGACAAATCAACCGATGAGTTCATTCTCAGAAACATCGGAGCATCCGATGTTCACATTTCTGGAGTTGTGCCACATTCAACCGATGCTTATCCTCTCGTCAGATCATTCGGTGTCAATGGTACTTTTGGAATACTCTTACTGTACCATTCGACCGATGCTCCTATCATCTGACGTCGGTTCATCCGGTGCTAAAATTTGAGCTAGGGTTCGGGCCCCACCTATTTAGCGCGCCGCTTCACCTTATTTTTTCTCTCTCTCCCCGATTTTGCCTTTCGCCACCGACGCCCCGACACCTCCGCCGCCGCCGCTCCCTCGCCCTGCCGCCGCCCTCCGGCCGCCGCCGTCCTCCGGCCGCGCCGCCCTCTGAGCCGCTGCCGCCGCCTCCGGCCGCCGCTCACCCTGCGCCCCACGCAGCACCGCCACTGCCGCTCCACGCAGCGCCGTTGCCGCCTCCCCAAGCAACGCCGCCGCCGCCTCCCCACGCCTAACCGCTGCCACACCTCTACTGCTGCCCACACCACACTGCCGCCCTGTGCGCCGCTGTGGTGCCCCCCCCTACGGTCGCTATCGCTTCACCGCTAGGGTTCCCCGGCCGCGACAATCCTTGCGTCGCCGTCCCATGTGCCCGAGCTCGTTTGTACCGCGTGCTCATCCTCATTGTCGTCATGGGCCGTGACAAGAAAGGAAAGGGTAAGGCTATTGAGGAGCCGGCCGCTAAGAAGCAGAAGTTGTCGAAGGAGGCGAAGAAAGCCCTAATGGCCGCTCGCGCTGCTGAGGAGCGAGAGCGAGGCCGAGGAGGATCGTTGAGAATCCGCGAGGCCCGACAGAGGCAGCCTCCAGTGCCTGAGGAGTCAGAGGAGGAAGAGGAGCCTGAAGTGCCGCTTGTTCGCCGGCGCTCAGCCAGGACCCGTGGAGGTCATCCAGCTGCAGCCCCGAGACCGAGACCGTTAGCAGCTGACCTTCGAGAGGACAGGGTGGCCCAGAGAGCCGTCTATGAGATGGACACCAGCGTCCGTGTTGGTGAGGGTGTCCAGATGACAGACTACAGGAAGTTGAAGGCCAAGCAGCTTAGGAAGCTCAGGTGGAGCATTTTACTTGAGGAGTGGTTACCGCAGCCCAGAGAGGCACTTGTGGATAGCCGCTTTTGGACCCTGACACAGGCGTCGCTGTACGATACTTACAGACGTCGGGGCCATAAGATCTTCCAGCACAATTTCCTGGATTGGGATCAGCTTGCTCTTGTAGCCGGGACAGAGATACGCCCTTACATTGAGAGGTATAGAGGGCTAGTGGAGCTGATGTCTTACGAGAGGAGTGCCTACGTGGAGGTCCGAGTATTCTATGCCACACTCTACGTCTCTGAGGGCCGCAGATCCATTGATTTCATGTTCATGGGCCAGCATCATCACTTGACCAGGCAGACTTTGGGACAGCTACTAGGAGTGCATCTCCATGACACTTGCATGCACGAGAGGGTGTGTGGACAGGCTGACCCACTGAGGAGGCCGCTCACTGGAGGTGTGGCACCATCGCTCGAGGAGATACGCTCACTGTTCGCTCAACCCTTCTCTCCAGACCAGCCGAGGGTACCATCTCTTCACACTCCAGCTGCGTGCACTGTGCACCTTGCCTTGTGCCGCACACTTTTGCCGAGGTCCGGATACCTTGAGGGGTTCACCAGCTTGCAGCAGACTCTCCTGTTCTATGTCATGAACGGGATGGAGTTCGACATTGTGGACATCCTGATCTGTGAGATGGAGGACGTCATCACTAATGGAGTCGGGATGATGAGGCAGCTTGTGTTTGGTCACTGGATCAGTTACTTGCTCTACATGGTAGCTCCAGAGGGATCTGCCGTGCGTGACAGTCTCATCGACGAGAGCGTCACACGGTTCGCCCACTACCATGCTCCAGCTCCTGGAGACCGCCGCCTTGGCCGTCCAGTTGAGCGTCAGGTTCGTGCCCGTCTCTCAGAGGAAGACTGGTCAGACCTGGAGAAGGGAGACGAGAGACTAGCACAGGCAGAGGCTCAGGGTGAGGATCTACAGCATATTTGGTCTGAGAGTGACCCCAGCGACAGCGTCGAGGAGTACTTCCCATCTCCTCCCTCACCCAGGCAGCACGACACGGAGGTTGGAGGCTCGACTGTGCCACCTCCTACTCCACCTCCCGTGTCAGAGGCACAGGTCTCTCAGCCATCTGAGCTTACCTCTCTACTCCAGCAGATGGTTGAGCAGCAGCGCCTGGACCGGCTTGCAGCTGAGCAGGCCCGAGCTGAGCAGGTTGCACGTCTCTTGGAGCTCCAGCAGCAGCAGCAGGAGATGCAGCGACAGATAGCCCGTGAGAGGCGAGAGGACACTGCCAGGCTGACTGGGCTGATTGATCAGATGCACCAGCGCTCTCTCGACCAGCAGCAGCAGACGCAGTAGGCGATGATGGGCATCCTGGGGTTGATCACCAACCTCTACACGAAGATCGGGATTGCCCTGCGGTTGCAGCTTCCAGGCCTTGCTCCAGGTTCGCCTGTCCTGGCACCAGCTTCAGCGCCAGTGCCGACTACGTTGATCCCGTTGATCAGCATGTCCCCACTGCTTGCTCCAGGTGCTCCTATCCACTCTCCCCTGCCATCTACGACGCTTTTCCAGCAGACGCCAACGTCCGTTGTGAGTGCCCTGTTGCCAGCAGTTCAGACTCAGCAGGCACCGACAGCAGCTCCCATAGCTTCCGCCACCTCTACTCCAGCTTCGGTAGCAGCAGGCAGCAGCTCCGATGACAGCACCCCCGACGGTGACCAGTTCGTCATCGCCCCGAGCGCTCAGGGTCCTTAGGCACTCGACTTCCTTTTTGGTGTCTTGATGCCAAAGGGGGAGAAGAGTCAGGGGGAGGATAGCTTAGTCTCAGGGGGAGTCCTAGCTGTAGGGGGAGTCTATCTTTTTGGGAGTTCTTTTGTAATTTGGAGATTTGCTACTCTTTTGCTATTCATTGAGTATTCGTGTGCCACTTAATTCTCTTGATTTATTGATCGATTGAGATTTCGAGTGATTGATCGTTTTTTGAGCCTTCAAGTTTAAGTGTGCTAAACCTTGTACTTATAGCATATCCTCTTGAGTATCGTATTCTTAAATTCATTACTATTATGCTTTACTTGTTGTGTTGTCATCAATCACCAAAAAGGGGGAGATTGAAAGCATCTAGGCCCCCATGAGGTATGGTTTCGATGATTAATGACAACCGTTGGATTTTACTAATGAATTTGTGGATGCAAGGTCTCTCATATCATTTATTCCACTTAATGAAATCTATATGAATATCATCTACTGCTCATTGGATATGACTGGAGACCCCTTAACAAATCATTCTATGAGGTCAATTGATTTTTATGAAGAATAGAAGAAAAAGCTCATATGTCAAAATTATTCAACCAATATTGACAGCACTCAATGCTTGATAATCATCAGAAGAATATTTCAAACCAATGTATAAGAGGTCACTCGAGAAAATTCCAAAAGAATCACTTAGAACAACTCGAAGCAAACAAAATCAACTCACCGTATCAACCGATGTTTCCAGAAAACAATACATCGGTCGAGTTGGTTTAGCAGAAGAAGAAGACCTCAGAACTAAGTACTTACCGGATCATCCGATGATGAAGGGGATGTTACATCAGTCCATCATTACAGTAAGCAATCTCTCTGGACCAAGTGTAACACCGGACCATTCAATGTACAACTATAAACACATCGGACGATCACTCCAGTAAGCATTAATTCTGGACCAATCTGGATGAAGTGCCGCCGGATCATCCGATGAGAAGGCAAGTGTAACATCGGTCTAACAACGGTCATATTTGACACAGTGACATCAGCTAATTTGGATTCGACCGATGATAACTGAAGGGAGAACATCGGATCATCCGGTGTTTGCAGAACAGTGATATCAGCCTACTTTTCCAACGGCTATTTCATGGAGGCTGGCTATTTATACCCCTTCAACCAGTCTATTCGATAAGTCTTGACAACCAGAGCTACTCTACACATTATCAAGCATTCAAGACGTTGAGCTAACACTTCTACATCATCTACACCACTTACACACCAAGAGATAGGCTAGAACTTGCTAGAGATAGTGCTTGTGTGCTTCCATTCTTGGTGATTGGAATCTCTAGTGTAGTGAGGGCTGTAAGGGAGTGTCCCTTGGTGATTGTATTGGAGAGAGCCTTCCGGAGCTTACCAAGACAGTTGTGGAAGCCCGGAGGATCCAACTTGTACAAGGCTTGAGCTCCACCTTGCCGAGGTTGGCAAACGGAGAAGTATAGTGAAGTTCCCTGGTCTCGGTGACTTGGGAGTGGCTATACCCTTTGGTGGGTGCCACAACGTGGATGTAGGAAGATCTTGACGATCTTGCCGAATCACGGGATAAATCTCCGTGTCTTCGTGTCTCCTCGGGAGTTTGCGCTTTCTTCCTCTCCCCTTACACTTATGCATTTCATATACCGCAAAGTTACTATTCACTTGAATGCATAGGCTGTTTGCATAGGGAATTGGGTTTTTAGTAATTAAGTTTTATTGCTTTAATTTTTGAAAAGAAGCCCAATTCACCCCCCCCCCCCTCTTGGGCATTCGATCCTTACAGTAAACTCGTGACCTATGTGTTAATGCACTTAGCATGAGAATTCATAATTGACATGATCATCAGTAACTTAGGCAATGTATATGTACATTAGAAGCATTCTAGGAGTCTCTACCTAGTTCCTATCCTAGTCCCTCTTTACCATATTATCCCCTTTGGATAGAATGCTCTTGTGTGTGTCACACTACCTCAATTACCCTTTATCTATCCTTGCTAGAACCCTACCTAGGCCAACCTAGATTTTCCACTTGATGATTGTTTTACTTCCATCTAGCCTTCCTTTGGGAGAATATAAATGACGCCCTTTGGGAATACTCTTAGAGGGGAAATGCCACATCGATAGTTTCCGTGCGCTTGCAAATTTACATGTACAATCTAAAACCTACCAACAAGCATTTCTGGCACCCCTGCTAGGGATGAATTGTTAGTAGTGCATTGGGTGGGATTGTGACCCTCATATATATAAAAAGTATAATAAACAATAATAATAAATATAGTAATCATGACAATGCATTCTAAATGAAAGACTTTAAAATTAAAACCATAGTGCAAATTTAAGCCAAATTCAAAATAATAATAATAATAATAATAATAAGAAATAGAATGCAGAAGAACATAAAAATTATGTGTGTTGTTGTGTGATAATACTTTAAATTTTAACAAAATCAACATATTTCATCATAATTGCTTATTTGTGAAAAATGCAATTTTCAATTTTCAAAGAATATGTTTGAATTCAAATGAAATTAAGGCATAGTAAAGAAAATTCAATCAGGACTCATAACACTCTTTTCAAAATTACAATAGCATTGATAATGAACTCTACATATAAAATAATAATAATGATAATGGTAATAGAATAAGATGTAAATTTGTGTGTGGTAATAGAAGTTTTCTTAAATCAATTTAAGACAAAAACAAATGTTTTTATGTATTCAGCTATGTGCACTCCTAACTTATAAAAGTGTTAGAAGATCATTATAAATAAAACAAGAAGTAAATTATTTTAAAAATAATAATAATAACTTGTTGATGGGTAAAAACCTAGTCCTCTTCTTAACCAAATCTGAATCTCGAGGGCGGGATTCCTTGTAAGGAGAGTGGGATTGTAACAACCGTGCGTTTAAAAAGTGAAAAGGAATAAAAATATACATTCATCATGTAACTGAATTTAATTGAAAGATTAACAAAAATTAAAATCGTGGTGGAAATTTCGGTCAAATTAGAAGTTCAAAATGGAGAATATAAGTAAAAGTGAATAAATATATTATGGGCTAATGTGTGGGAGTATTTTTAAATTGGATAAATAATACATTTTCCCTCATGAGTGGTAATGCGACAAAAATAAAAATTGAAATTGTAGGGGAACATGTTTGAATTCCAATAAAATGGAGAAACAAACAAAATACCCTACCACATCTTGTAACACTTGTATTGTTCAAAAGTAAAATAAGTAGTAATAATAATAATAGTAATGATAAATATAAAGATTAGGTATTCGTCAAAATAGGGCATTTGAGTGAAAGGTTTTAAGTTTAAAACCACATTAGGAATGTTGGCCAAATTTCAATTTGAAAATATAAGAACAGAAGTAAAATAGATTTTTTTTAAAAAAAATATATGGACGATATTGTGTGATAACATTTTAAATCGAAATCAAGTAAATATATTTTATCATGATTGATTAGGTGTGATATATATATATATATATATATATATATATATATATATATATATATATATTACATTTACTAGATGAAATACGTTTGAATTCAAATAAAGTATAGGAATTATAAAGACAACGCTATGAGGCCATGTGGCACCATGTTCGAACTTATAATTGTATTGGTAATAGGGTCCATAAATGAATACAATAAGAAAAGAAAAATAATGTGTACATTTGTGTGACAACGGAATACTATCTTAAAACTATTTAAAATAATTTCATCGTGTTGCACTTCTTATATGTGTGACATTTTAAACTTTGGGAAGTTTTAAAATAAATTGTTTAACATCTAAAGTAGAAATGAAATGAGAAATAAATCACTTGCAAAAACAAATGATAACTTGTCAATTTATTAAAACGTAGATCATTACATTCCAACATTTTAGAATCTCACGGCAAGATTCCGTTTAAGAGGGTAGAGTTGTAACACCCTAAAATTTCTAAACAAGATAATCAATAAAAATTTATTTGTGGGCATCACTATTTTAGCATTTTATGAATGTTTGATTCTAAAATCAGATAAAAATTTGAAACTAAAATCAAATGAAAAAGAAAACGAAATGAAAAGAAAAAAACCTAACCCTAGCCTCCTGGGCCTCAACCAATCAAGGAGCCCAACTCCCTCTCTCTCCTTTCCCTTCACCGGCCCAAGGCCCAGCCGCGCCACCTCCTCACCCACCTCTCTTTCCCTGCACCCGGCCTACTAGCCAGCAGCCCACCTCGCCTGCGCCAGCCGAACCGCGCGCCAGTGCTCTTCGTCGCCCCCATCGAACCCTAGCCGCACAGCTGCCCCGACGTCGTCGCCATGCCTTTGTGCGCGTGCCCTCTGCGTGCAGGTCCCACCAGTCAGTGCTGGTTCTTCCCCACTATGCCCGCGTCGGACCGACAATGGCGCCCACGATCGCGCTGAAATTGTCACCCCTTGGCGTTCGTGCGGGTTCTGCACCCAATAAGACAGTAGGGGCCCCGATCTCCCCTTCCTTTCGTGTGCCGCCTACTCGCCGAAACCGCCGCATATCGCACCTTCATCTCGGGAAGCCGCGCTGCCGCTGTCGCCATGAACAGGAGACTACGAAGCTCAGCGCACCGCAAGGAGATGCTGCTCCAGTCCACTCCGACGGGTTGCCGAGAACCCCGATGCCCCTCCGCCCGCGTGAGATCCAAACTCGACAAGTTTCTATGCGTGAAGCACCGGCACGACATCGCCGAAGTTGGGACGCTGCACCTCTCCGTCGAGCAACCATCTTCGGTCGTTTATCCTCGTGCGCAACCCCACGATGAGCTTCCACATACTATCCTCTCCGTTTTTGGCCAATCTCCGTCGAGCTTAGGCCACTGAAATGTCGGATCAACGAGCTCTAGCGATGGTCCGACCATGGCGCTGCCGCCTATGGCCGTCGGTTGCCACTAGTCTTACCGAACTCACCACAGTCGTCCATCCATTTATCGACCGTCCAGATTAGAAGAGGTCAAGGGGTATGACCCCTAGTCCATGGTGGACAAGGACCGCCCACCCGCAACCTTTGTCTACCGGCCGTAGACCACGTCCACTCATTTTCATGAAGAAAAATAAAATCCAAAAATAAATAAGAAAGGTATAGTTGCAGTTAGGCCCCTGCCATTTTATGGTTTAGACCCTGGACAGAAATTTAATTATGCAATAACATGAAAAAGTACAAATAAACCTCTGTACTTTATATAAGTCATAATTTAATCAGTGATTTCATGTTTAGGCCCCTAGAACTTTAGTAAATAATACTTTTAGCCTCTTTAGTAAATAATACTTTTAGCCACTGTTCAGTTAGTAAAAATCACAAAATAGCCCTTGGATTTTATGAAAATTAGTTTATACTTTATATTATTATTGTTTTTATAAGAAAATTCCAGTAAATATAATTAAATTGCAGGAAAATATAGTTGATGTATGGAAAATGTTTTTAAATGATAAAATAAATATAAAATATAGTAAAAATTAGTTATAAATCTTTTTATGCTGAAAGAAAATTATAGATGCATATAAAATATATTTTGACCCTTGGAAACTTTAATAAAAAAGTTTTTAGCTATAAATAAATACTAAAAATAGAGAATAAAAGTAGAAATAATAGGAAACTTATCTATAAAACCATTTTAGCTGAATTAATATTATAAAGTGCATATAAAATATATTTTGAGTATGGGGAATTCATTAAAAATGTTTTAACCTATAAATAAATAATAAAAATGGAAAATAAATGGTAAATGCATTTCTTTGGTTATGAAAAATAATAAATCACTCATGACTCCTATTGAAATCATAACTGTAACATAATTAATGATAGCATTTGCATTGCTTGTATGATGTACTGTTGGTGATTACTTTTATTTTTCTTTTGACGGTAGTTTATATGCGTTCATGTCTCGATCAAGAAGCAACACGAAGAATATAGAGATCAAGAGTTCAATCATAAAGACTGGACAGCTATATAAAAATAGTCAAGTGCCCTTGACCATCTTGCACCTTTTATAAGGATTTAGTTAATTGCATGTTAATTTAATATGAATCTTATGTTATATCCTGTTGCTTTACCTTATTAACTTGTCGCTTGGGGTATGGAAGGGTGGTATTTAGGATTTACTTTACGCTTAACCATGCAAAGTAGATGGGTGGGAAAATATTGATCACATTTATTATTTATGACTTATGATTATGATTATGATGTTGGAAAATAAATCGTAGTACATAGGAATCTGGTGGGTTGGTTTGTTTGGTATGGTGCAGTACGCATGAGATTCGGGATTGGGGTTTGAACCTTGCCGAATTCTAAGGACCGGTTTGTGGAGTAACCACTAAGCTATACAATATCGCCACAAGATTGAGTATGAGGCAGTTTGGTCAATTAATTAGGTCTCTCCCAGCGTAGTATTGGTGATTGAATAATGCGGAAAATTGGTTCAGAGTTACTGCCTTGGGATCTGCATGGCTCAATAGGAGGCAACTGGGGTGTTGAGACGTAGTTGTCGGCTCACACTTTTGTACAGAGGCGAAACCTTAGAGGGCTAGTATGCATCGTGGGGACCTTTGTAAAGATCTCGTAGTGATCTCCTGGCCACACACCAAAGGAAGTGTGTAATGTGGTTCGCTACCACGGGCATTAGGGAGGTTTGTATAGTCCACCTGGCAACAGGGATAAAATCATGACTTTTGGGTAAATGATACATTCTCTGCAGAGATTGAAAAACGGTCATGATAGTCGTGCTCACGGACAAGAACGGCTTGGTGTCGAATTCATAATTAGTCAGTGGTTGGAATGGTGGTTGAGAATGGACATTGATATTGATTATTTATTTATTACACTGTTATGGTTGGGATTATTCACCTAGATGTAGTTGGCTAATGAAAGCTAAGGTTAAGTTTAATGCTTAGTGCTTAAACGACTATGAGCCTTTTCCTTTTGATTGCCTACATATCATTTATTTCCCACACTTGCTGAGTACTTTATGTACTCATGCGCTTGCTTTTATAGTTTTTATAAATGTTGCTCAGTGAGAAGAAGATCTAATGAAGACAAGTGACAAGTGAAGACAGTGCATAGGTCGCGTTGCTGCCAGTCAATTTGCCCCAAACATTTGTCCCTTCCGCTGCTATTCAAAATTCTTTTCAAGGTATTAATGTTGTTTGTATTCGATATAGAACTATTTATCACTGTTTGTCGTACATGTATGGTGAAACTGATCCTGGCATACATGTATTTTGCAGCTGGTTTCATTCTTAATAAAACCGGGTGTGACATGCTCCACTCAAGCTACACCAAAGAAATGGTCTCACTGGATTTCACTGCCTGAGCTTTGGTATAATTCAGCATATCATTCTGCCTTACAGTGCTCCCCATTCAGAGCACTTTATGGTGTTGATCCTTCTCCTGGTTTTCTGCCCAACCTTTGATCCTCACAAAATGCAGAGGTTTCAGAAATGCTAAAACAAATACAGATGTTCTTCACACTGCTGAAGAAGCAACTGACAAGAGCACAAAACAAGATGAAGACATCGGCTGATAAAAATTGCTCTGCAAGAAGCTTTCAAGTGGGAGACAAAGTAATGGTCAAGTTGCAGTTGTATGCACAACATTAAGTGGTTACAGTGGCGGACCTAGCATTTTGTTGAAGGGTATGCCGTATTATAAAAAATATATATTCTTTCCGTCTCGAAAAGATTGTTGCTTTATAGTTCAAAAACGAACTATAAAACGATAAGTTTTTTTGGGATGGAAGGAGTATATAATTTATATTTGGCGAACCGATCTTTAATCTCACGATATCAATGATGTCTCTCTTTCTAATGCATAAACAAATTACTATAAGAATGTGCAAAATAAAATAACACAAAATTTCATCCAATTACAACAGAAAAAAAATACGCAGAATGAGAAAAGCATGAACTGAGATAATTTCAAATGAAGACAAATTTCTTGTTCTATTTAAATAATTATGTCAGTTATTGTCAATTTATGATAGTGTTTATAGCTCTCAGGCCTATTGCTTATCTTGAGGAAACGAGAATAGAACTGAGTAATGAAATTACTCCCTTCCATCCCAGAATGTGTAGCGCCTAAGAAAAATGTGTGGAATCCCCGTAATCTGTCTTTAGGCATTAAAGCCATTGGAGGAGACTCCATGCATAACGTTTCAACTCACCGGACAGTTAATGCATTATCTCCGTTTGCATGCAGCGGAGTGATGCGGAGATTGAGGCTAAGTTATTTGCTGAGATGGTTGCTTCTCATCGCACTAAGCTCATAGCACAAATGCACAATACATGTTTCCACGTCTGCCATGGCTGGCCCAGCGTATGCCGGGACCCACCCGGCATACCCTTTGGGTCCGCCCCTGAGTGGTTAGCATGGAGTTTCCTAAACTCAGTTTCAAGTACTTTGGTCCATTCACCATACTGTCTAAGATTGGTGCTGCTGCGTACAAGCTCGATTTACCTGCTAACAGTTACATACATCCCGTCTTCCACGTATCACATCTCAAAGATTTTACACTAAATTATACACCTTTTTATGCCTCAATACCTGATGTTCCTTCTCTGGACATAACGGGTGTTCTGCCTAAAGCTATTCTTGACAGGAGGTTGGCTAAATAAGGCAATGCCGCTGTGACTCAGATCTTGGTCAGTTGGTCCGGTTTTCCTTCTTCGGCGGCCACATGGGAGGACTACAACCTGCTTCGACAGCGCTATCCAGACGCTGCAGCCTGGGGACAAGTTGGCTCTCAAGGAGGGGTGTTGTCACCAACCAAGCTGCAGTGCCAAGTGAAGACACGGGCGAGAGCGCGGGAAAGAAGCTGGCGGGAGAAGCAGCAGTTCAACTCAAACATCTGGACTCTGTGGACGCCCCAACTAGAGGCGGCCCATGAACCCGCGCGGAAGATATTTGAAGACGGCGTCGTCGCTCGTGAGAAGGCAGGAAGAAACGGAATTTTGTTACCTTGTCCCCTGCTCTCTCTCTCTCTCTCTCTCTCCCTCTCTCTCTCTGCTTCTCCCCTTTCTCCCCCTTCTCTCTACCAAACTTGTACCCAAGGTGATCTGAGACTTGTATGATCTAATGGAGGGAGAGTGAGATTGAGGAACTTCCTCGTGGGTGATATCTGAGCGTGTTGTTCGCTGTGTTATTGCTGTTTGTTGCTCTGAGTTTGATAGTTAGGTTTTCTGTTCTTTTGATCATTCGTCGACATTGGTAGATTTTCGAGCTCTCTGTTGCGCCTTTCTTACACCGTGCTCGCCTCGCTCGCCCTGGGTGGCACGCTGCTGCTATGTTGAGGAGGAATGGCGCAGATAAAGCACGGAATCTGTTCGAGTGGCGCGATGCGGGCGGCGCGACGCAGAGGAAGCACAGAATCAGCTGACGACAGCGGGGACGAAGCATGGTCCAGAGACGCAGCACGAAGGAACGACGGCGCGGGGTGGTGCAACTGGCGGGGAGGAGGTGCGATGCAGAGGAGTGGTTGAGGCGATGGCTCCGTGGGACTCCAAGGACGGCGGCAGGAAAGGAGCGCTGGATCCGAAGGCTGACAAGGGCAAGGGCCGATGAGGCCCGACACGATAGGGCGGCGCTCAGGGCGTGCCAACAGCAAGGCAGGGGAGGGGGCACGCAGTGCGGGCCAGGGAGCATTGAGGTAGGGAACAGGCGCGCTGGGGGGAGATGCGCGAGCAACAAGATGGGGCGTGCCGTATAGGTGACCAACGGGTCTGTCTGAGTCCGGTCGGGCTCGGACTTTAAAAGCTTCGGTCAGTATGCCCGAGTTCATTTTATGTGTATTAGGCCATGTCGGGCTATAAATGAGTCGTGTTGGGCTGACTAGTGACCCGTTTATTTTCAAATACACTAAAAAGCGAAAAAATATAATATTCAGCCTAAACGGGCTGGGCCTCCGCGGGTAACTAGGCCATACCACCGGGCTGGCCGTATCGGGTCTAAACAGGTCGTGCCGAGCAAGCCCACGGGCCGGAGGTCAAGGTCCGGGCATGATTTGCACTGGGCTTCGGGCCGGCCCGAACCTGATTTCTTCGTACCAGACTATTTTGTCAGGCTTCGGGCCAGCCCGATTGGTCCGGTCTATTTGACCACCTATTGCTTGCGGTGCGGAAAAGGAGAAGACTTGTGGGAGGGATGGAATGGGATGTGTGTCCAGCGTTTCTATATTTGGAACACATCTATATAATAACCCAAAATGGTTCATCTATTTTGGGTCTCCTATTGGAGACGTTTGGCTGCCCCTTGAGCACAAAATGAGTTTGGCCTCTTATTTGGAGAACCTGTTGGGTACAATCTTATTCCGCTCGTTTCCTTTGAGGGACAATTATTTTTACACAATTGGTGTTATCATCAACAATATAATGGAAAAACAACCGGAATGAACCTCCTTGATTAATTACTCTTAATAAATCAATGTATTTAATTATCAACCCCTAAAAAACTTCTAATTCTTTAAGGCTGTTCTTGTCGTGTTCACAATATTGTTACTTCCTTGTTCCACCTGTCCATGAAGCGGCTTACCCGTGCCAGTGCAACATCCAATGTCTCCAAGCTCATATTGGCGAAGCACACCCTGAACCAGCCGGGCTCCGAGCAATGACAGGATGAGCCTGGCGAGATGTTGAGCTTCACCTCGTCCAGCATCCGATCCCACATCCTCAACTCGCCGATGACGGTCGCCTCGCCGAGAAGCTTCCGCATGTCCATCCACACGAACAGCCCGGCATTGCTGCGCAGGCACGGCACCCCGGCGCGGGCCAGCCCGGAAACTATGTGGTCGTGCCGCTCCCGGAGGCGCTCGCGGTTGGTGCGGATGTAGGCGTTGGCGAACTCCGCGTCCGAGAGCATGCCGGCAAGCGTCTTCTGCGTCTGCGACGACACGAGCGTGAAGCTGGACATGCGCCGAGCCGTGGTGACCACGGCATCGTTGTACGAGTACACCACGCCGACGCGGAAGCCCGGTAGCCCCAGGTCCTTCGACAGGCTGTACACGATGTGCACGCGTCGCGCGATGCTGGCGTCACCGCGGCGGGCGCGGGACGCGACGAGCTCCGCTATGCTGACGAGGTCCGGCGCCGCGAAGACCGAGCCGGAGTATATCTCGTCGGAGATGAGGTGGATGTTCTTGCGCGCCACGAAGTCGAGCACGTCCTCGAGGACCGACCGCTTGACGGTTGAGCCGAGCGGGTTGGACGGGTTCGTGAGAAGGACACCGGCGACGCGCATTCCCGCGGCGGCGGCCTGCTCGTACGCCGCCTCGAGCGCGGCCACCGTGACCTGGAAGCCGTTCGCACTGTCGCAGTGCACCAGCACGATGTTCACCCCTGTCCTCCACCTCAAGTCCCGATCAAACCTGCACAAAGGAACAGAGCTGCCATGTCAGAACAAGAGCTACAACACTCTGCTCGTAAGCTGTAACAAGTGTAGTGCACTGTGGCAATGCAACTGTAGCGCCCGTAAGTGCATGCATGCAGCACGCTCGATGCTTACCCAGGGTAGTAAGGAGTAGGGATCAGCAGCGCTTCTCCGGGGTTAGCCAGGATGAAGGTGAGCAGCTCGTTGGCTGCCGTGGCGCCGGCGGTGAGCACGATGCGGTCTGGGTCAAACCTCGCCTTGCCGCCCCTTATCTTCTCCATGAAGCTCGCCATGGCCTGCAAGCAAACGATGGCGCCGTCAGTACGTTGCACTTGTCAACGACCCCGAGGACGAGCAAAGCAGAGCACTCTCACGATCACTCACCTTCCTGAAGGCCTTGAGGCCGTGGTAGTCCTGGAACAGGGCGTTGTCCCTGAAGCTGGCCACGCCGGAGCCAGCTCTGGCGCCGCCCCAGCCTGCCGCCTCCGGGTGGTCCCTGAGGTATCCCTCGAGGAGATCGAAGGAGACCTGGTTCTCCGCGAGGCCCATCTGAATGACGCCGCTCGGGTTGGAGACGGCGTCGTAGGGGTTGTCGTCGTAGGCCTTCCATCCCGCGAAGTAGGGGGAGTCCTCGCCATGGGCGGCGGAGGTGGCCATCTGCGACAGGGGAGGCGATGCCGCGGTGCTGGCATGAAGAAACAGCTTTCCACCCATGACCGCTTTCGCACTTCGATTACACAAGTAATGCAAAGCAGCAAGTAGGCTCCTTGATGCTTGCAAAGCTTTGCAGAATTTACAGTGCAATGGCCGTTTAAGTGTTCAAGAAATGAACACACCAGGCAGGGCAGAGGAAGGCAGGGTGTGTTGATCCTACCAGATGTGAGGGAGTATATATAGGCAGTGCAAGCATTTTATACTCGTATGAAACCACTATAAATGTCGAAGTTTTTTTTTTGCGACCACAATAAATTCAAAGCTGGGAGGGAGACATCATATGATATAATAATTGAGGAGGAGCATAACCCTCTTCTCTGTCAATGATTGTGTCTCTCTAATCTTTAATCCAGTCCAGTGTCAACTTGAGCTCTCGGCGGGAGGTACGTACTGATGCAGCTACGGAGTGTGCACGGCACAGAGTACAGCCGTTTCCCGCCTTAATCCTGCTCCAAAGGCAGCTTCAGTTGCCGCCATTCGCGGGCTGATGGAAGGGGAGCTAGGCTGTTGGTATCAGCAGCAGCGACAGAGAGCGCAGCTCCGCGACCGATCAGCGCACAGATGTGCGCGTTATCTCCTAACCCTTTCTTTAATTAATCCCGGACGCGATCGGAGCTGATGGACCTGCGCACGCCGGCCTTGGCGTTGCTGGTGGTTCCGCGCCAGCGAAAGCGGCAGGAAAATATTTGCCGGTTTCCGGAGCATGTCAGCCGGGGGAGATGCACAGCACAGCTCGACATGTTCGGGACTTTTGTCGCAAGATGATCTATTTTGTTCGTCGACAGATGTCGCTTTTGTCTCTGTTACCACGTTGTTACATGTCTTCAAACTCGTGTTGAACTTAAACCTATACCTTTGAAATTAAGCCGGGCTTGTCTATGAGGGCGTCGACAACACCCGGCGACCTGGCGCGACAGCGTATCATGCTCGGACTGGCTGCATCTGATTAGAAATTAAGCGTATCGACTAGCCGTGTTTGACCTCCAAGGCCCAGCGATTAAACAAGGGTGATGACGCCCTCTATAGTCTAAAGCATGGACGACTTGTCGAGCTCGAGATGTTCCCGGGCGGAGTGCTCCGAGGTCGCCCCCAAATTTGAACGGCGATAGAGATCACAACTGCCAGAGTAGCCAGCGGGCTGTAGTTGGCAGCGTAGCCACCCAAGTTAGATTTCTAAGAATTGTAACTCTAGGTTTCTAATCGAGATTTATTTTTAAATAATATTTCAAGTGCATCTGATGCGTGAAGACACGATGGTAGAACAACGTCTTCGTCGCACATCAGATTCTGATGATTTTTCGAAGGACGCAGTGGTAGAAGTCGTGTATAGTTGTAGGTTGTATATGTATGAAAGGTGTATGTTGATGTGAGTGAATGGCGTGTGTGTATTCACACATGAACAGATACTGCAACTGTAACGATAGAGAGACTTCAAATCCGAACGCGAATGGCGCTTCCTTGCTAGCTCACCGGTCAAAGAATTAAGAATGCCTCGTGATTGCTACCTCATCGGTCACAAGGCTATCCACCATTTAATTATGCAACTCATGATCGACGCAACAGGTTGTTATGATATATACCTGGGTCGAATCATTGGAAGCTGCAGTGTAAATTGTCGTCGTATAATCAGCAAACCAAATTTTCTGGATACGGTATGTATCGATGACTTAGTGCATACTGTATCGGATGTTTGACACATCATTTTTACTAATCTTGATGCAACACATTAAGATTAAAATTATAACTGGTGTGTACCTTGCAAAATCTCGACCGTCCATCCTACTAGGTGTCAAAGATCTAAAACGGTATGCACAGAAGCGGATCTGCATACCGGATGCATAAAATTTTTTTTCTATTATCAGTACCCACTTGATTGATTCAGCGTGCCGTTTGGAACGTATACCTTCTTGCTTAATCTGGAATTAACAATACGGATACTAGTACGCCTCTGAAGGTCTGCAAAACTGTGTATATGCTTTTTTAGAATTTTTGTTGTTGTGTGCTATCCTTCTTTTGATGTTCTACTACACGTGCTCCTATTACATGTATTAAATTGAAGAAATTGTAGCTGGAAAAGTTGAACCTGTTTTCGTTTGCGAGGAGCTTAAATTATCACTGGTTCATTATTTTCCACAGAGGCAGTACAATCAGATGACAACTTAAGCCTTTGCTTCGATTGAAACTACTTTTATATTGTGCCACTTAACATGCAGTGTAAGACCATCTGCACCAGCGTACTCTAAAGCATACTCTATACACTATTCTCCTTCAGCTTTTACAATACGTACTCTAAATTACACTGCAAAACAGTGTATCCAGTATGTTTTACAGTACGCCAAACGGATGATCTAAGCACAAGGGGTGCATGCAGCAAACCAGCGCCGCCGGAATTGACACTGAAGTGGAGAAACGCTGGTTGTGGTTTTTGCCAATTCAGGTTTTGCGGAAAGGAATGAAAAACGGGCTGTCTAGATTACATGCGATTAAAATCAAGTTTAATTCCAGGCGACGTTTAGAAACGTTAAATTTCAATACAATGATTTTAGAGTTAATTTTTACAGTTAACAGTTGATCTTGCAATTAAAAATAATAATTATTATTAATAAAACTAACTAACATTTTTATATGATATATTAGTTCATACGATTGATCATTTTATAACTAATATAATATTTACGGTCAACAAAATTAATAACTAACATAATCTCACCGACGGCAGCTACCACAGGCCACCGCCGCGGTGCCATCCTGCCGGTGCTACCGTAGCATGAATGGGTTCCAGGTGACTAAATTATAGCATTTCTGAATGAAAAAAAAAAAAGACCTCAACGGTTTTCGGCAACCGCATTTTTAAATTTCCCAATCTCGCAGCGAGTGGTAAAGCTTTAGCGCCAGCAACGTCAACATCACGGCTACGGCTGCACTAAAACAACAATTTTGACCAAGTCATTGGTGCTAGACACTATTACAATAAGTCTCATAACAGGCGGTTCTAAACTTATTATCACAAACGGCTTTTAAAACCGTCTGAAACGAAGAGCCTGTGATAATCCGCAATTTCACAGGCGGAGAAGTGATACCGCCTGTGAAGACACATTATCATAGGCGGTTCTTTACTTAGGCTAGCCATCTTTGAAGATATTTTATCACAGACGGGTAGTGCAGCATATATAACCGCCTGTGATAAATGTTTTATCACAGGCGGGTATTGAAGCATAACTAACCGCATATGATAATGTATCTTCACAGGCGGGTATTGAAGCATAACTAACCGTCTATGATAGTGGTGTTATCACAGGCGGACGTTTACTTACATCAGCCATCTCTGAAGACCTTTTAACGTAGCCGGTTTCTACCGTAACAGTCACCGTCTGTGAAAATTAGGTTATCACAGATGGTTCTTTACTTGTATCTAGCCGTCTGTGATAATTGTTTTTCACAGTCATGCATAGCCGTTGGTTAATAACCGTCTGTGATAAGGTATAACCTATGCAGTACTACTGCTGTTATTTCTAATTTCCAAGTCAATTCAATATAATCACAGAACAAAAAACAACAATATCATCATAGAACAAAAGTCAACAATATTATCATCACATAAGTCAATTTCACTAAAACAATATACATATGTACAACCTTCTAAAAATGGTTACAAGTATCAAGGAGCCTCTACGCCGACACCAAAAAGCAAACCATACCCCGAACTGTTTGGGCTATCTACCCAAGAGTAAGTTTTTTGTTCATGTTGTATGCACTGCATTCGTCATACTTGACTAAACTGAAAAAAACCTAATGCATTCGTTTTGAAACAGCTTGGATATTTAACCTCTTCTCTGAAGAGAGGTTAATGTCTTTAGGTATGAATTAACTTATTGAAAGTTGTCTTGCAGATAGATCTTGTTTCTGGCAGATATTCTTGTGTTCTTGGACCATTAGACGTGGATTTGCCCAGGATCAGACATCAATTCTTCAGTTTGGTCCCAACAGGAACATCACCTCAGAAGTGGAATAAAATCAAACATGACATCTATTAGGTATGGATCCATGCAACTTGTACAGCTTCAAATCCTGATCAAGTTTTACGGACATATGAAACCTCAACAGTTCATATTTTAGAAGATATGAGAGAGATCTGTTAGGTGCTTGTTTGTAAAGTTGCTTTAATCTAAGTTATAAATTGCACCAAGTGTCACACTACCTATGTCACGAAGAGATCGGCAGAGCGAGCAAAATCTGATGCACCCACCAAAAGGTTGCAACTTGTAATATGAGTGCGTGTCTATAGCTAGCTGACGTTCATGGCAAAGCCAGTTGAGACCAGAAATTGGAACTTGCAATAATGAAAAAAGAGACAATTTGGATGAAAAATGAAAAAAAAAACAGAGCCAACTTGGCAGAATGGAAAACAGAGGCAACTTGGAATAATAAAATCAAACTACTAAGGCCAGGAGTCTTGTCTTGATGAGTAATGGCATATGATTATACAGGAGCCCGATACATATTTTCCCTGGGGAAGAGAGGCGGAAAGAAAATCTATCGGCCACATGTAAATTGTATTTTTATTGTCATACTTGGTTTTATTAAGAAGAAAACCAGCTGCAAACTACATGTATGTCAGGATCAGTTTTGTCATACATACAAGACAAAAAGTGATAAACAGATTTATATCGAATACAAACAATATTTATATTTTTAAAAAGAGTTTTGAATAGTAGCGAAAGAGAAAAAACTCTAGAGCAACCACAGACAAATGACTGACAGCAACGCGTTCTTCAACGCACTGTCTTCAATAGAACTTGCCTTCGATGAATCTCCGCCTTCAATGAATCTCCTTTTTTTCTGGGCAGCATTTATGAAAAATAATGACAAGCACATGAGTACATAAAGTACTCATCAAGTGTGAGAAATAAATAACATGAAGCTCAATCAAAAGAAAAAGTTGATTGTGGTTTAAGCACTAGACATTAAATATATTCTTAGCTTTCATTAGCAACCTACATCTAGATGAATATTCTTAATCATAATAGAATAATAATAAACCATCAATATTATTATCATTCCCAACCATCATCTCATCTGTCGTCTAATTATGAACTCAGCCCCAAGCCGCTCTTGTCCGTGAGCACGGCTGTCTAGACAATTTGATAAAACTCTGCAGAGTGTGTACCCTTTACCCATAAGCAGTGATTTCATCCCCCTTTTGCCAGGTGGACTGAGTAAACCTCTCTATCGTCGCAATCCGTCGACCACATTTTATACTTCTTTTGGTGTGTGGCGAGGAGATCACTACATAGTCTTTACAAAGGTACTCCTAACTAGTGCTAGCCATCTAAGGTTTCACCGCTGAGGTATTCCTGGAGTAACCATCCACCTCAAAAGTCCCCTCTTGAACCATGTAGATCCCAGAGCAGTACCCCTGACCAATTCTCCGCACCTTCCAACTACTAGCATTTCGTCGGGAGAAACCTAATTAATTGTCCAAGCCGCTCCATCTCAGTCTCATGGTGGTACTGTGGAACTCAAAGGCTTCCTCCCTAAATTGGTCCTTAGAATCCACCAGAAACAAATTCTCAAATCAGAGTCTCGTGCACGCATGCACCATACCAACCAAAACCAGCGTGCTAGATTCCTAACCAGTAATTCATCATTTCCAACGTAACATGATGATCACCATTAATAATATAATCATGTGTCCAGATTTCTCTCTCAACTACTAAGCATGGTTAAGTGTTGTCGAAGTGTTTGATACGACACTTCCCCAGGACCTGCTAAGAAGCAACCCGCGGAGCTTCTTTTATGGTCGGGGTACGCAGAGATCAAGATCAAGATGATGACACCAGAGATTTACGTGGTTCGAGCCGCCTGTGCGTAACACCCTACTCCACGAGTTTTGTATTGTATTGTGTGAGTCTGTTCGCTAGTATGCCTGTTAGCTTGGATCAGCTCAGGTGAGATGAGAACAAATATCCTTGGGTACGTGCGGTACAACCCTTTTATAGTTCTAAGGACTGATCGTTACAAAGCTTGCCTGGCCTGACATGTGGCCCCGACATATTTAATGATCTAATACACTGTCTAAAGAGTATTAAGCATGATTAATAGTGTGATAATGTGCTTTAATGGTTGTGTTACCCCTATTAACAGTTCTCTGATCGCGGGTCATTAATACAACATTAACGAGACGTAATTACATCTTGTAACTGCCACTTTAACTATGCTTGATTGTTCATGCTGAAGGAGATCTGCCATTGTATACGTCGATGAAGGTCCGAAGGCTCCACACGTGGAAGCTCCGGAGCTTTCCCTTACAGGAGGTTAGGCCTGGGGCTACTATACACGTGTCAACACCGGAGCTCCTCTCTCCTGGGGGTTAGCTCCGGGGCTGTTGTACACGTGTCGGCACCGGAGCTTTGCTTCCTTGGGATCTTAGTTCCGGCTTTCCTTTACACGTGTTGACCCAGGAGCTACCCATATGAGCGGAGTGGTTCCGGTGCAATGCGACATGTGGGGCCTGAGGAGTCTTTCAACTCTGACAGGTAGACTCCCTTGTATTCTTCGCGGTATTAAGGGGTACCTGGTACGCAGGGTATCGACAGTGCCCCCCGACCCACCTTTGGGAGAAATCCTTTGGAGTTATTCTACCAGAGGTGGGACCATTCTTGATTCCCGCGCTTTGATTTCAAGATATACTGTTGGAGCGATGGTTCGGGAGTGAACCATTGACATGTGGCTTGTTATGAATGCGGAAGATGAGATCTTTGAGTGAGGATATCACGCAATTGAATGTCGCCGGTTCCCAATATGAAAACCGTATCGATTCCGCGCACCCTGTCAGGGTGCCACCATCGAGTTTCCCGCCGCACATCATGACAACAGTTCACCTAGGGTAAGAACCTCGATCTCTTCGTCAGGGTGGCTCTAGGCCCACTCGTCACTGACGGGGTAGACTTTTGAAAAGTGCCTTCGTTCTTTCTGTGGTTTCCATCCAAGCATCGCGGAGGCTTACTTAAGAGGGAAAGTGCGCACAGTTTGAGGACTCTTTACGCCTTCGATCATATTTGCACTCAGAGCCTCCCAAACTCTGCCTAACTTCCCTTCCTTTGCTCCGCTTTGCCGCGATGGAGTTGGGTCTCCCCAAGATCCGCCTTAAGAGTGACGATGATTTGAAGAAGATTCAGACCTATATGGGGTGATCCATCGACTCCTTCAACCACTTGGTTCGCGCCGGCAAGATCCCGTTCAAGAAGGAACATAGTGGCGACATTGTGTACTTCTCGGCGTATGCCATGGTGGGATTCATTACACCTTTCTCTTCTTTTCTTTTGATGCTGCTAGACTTTTATGGTCTGCAACTGTATCACCTTGGCCCCCATTCTCTTCTTATCGTGGCGACATTCTTCCACTTTTGTGAGATGTGGGTGGTTATTCCCCCCCTCTCTGCGTTGAGCTATTCCACACCTTCTTCACCATCCACACCACCGGCAAGGGGAGTGAGTTTCTTGGCTTCTACTATTTCGTGAAGCGCAAGAACTGCCCCTTCAAGTATTTGAAGTCGTTTCCTTCCAATACATGGGACGACTGGAAGAAAGATTGGATCATCATTACAGTGGAGGAACATGAAAAGTTGGACCTACCTGAAGGTCTCCCCAACATTGAGACCGATGCCTGGAGTGTAGTTCCGGTGCTGTCAGATGCCTTCAACCCTGTCTTGACCAGGATCCGCGAATGCGTGGAGGGTGGAGTGACTCCTCAGATGGTCTTCTGCAACTTCCTGGTTAATAGGTGGGCTCTGCTAAAGAAAAGGGAGAAACTCGCGTGGGCCCTCAACAGCGTGATGGATGATGACTGGATTGAAACCGGTCTGAAATCCAACTTGGATGATGAATCTTTGGAGTTTCATCTTAAGAAATTCCTGCATGGGATAAATGTCAACGGTGACGACTTAGTTCCGACGGCAGCTTCCCCCCCCCCCCCCTAAACATGGAGGCGCAGTTCAGTAGGAAGCTTCAGAGGAGTATGCCGGTGCTTGACGACCTTGGTGAGGTAGAAAGGTGTCCGACCACCAGATTGGTGATTCCCGGAGCTTCTGAGGGTGGTACTGCCTCCGTCCCGAGCCAGAAGACTGAAGACACTGGCAAGGGCAAGTCTAAAGAGCCAGCTGAACCCTCCAGCCAGAAGAGGAAGTTGAAGCACGCTGACGGGAGGTCCGTCAGACCTGCTCCTTCCACCACGGCTCCTTCTCCCCAGCGGGGGAGGTCTTTTGCAGCTACCCCTGCTTCGGTGCAAGCGTATTCAAGAGGCGTCAGCTCCGGGCAATCGACCTCGGCCTCAGTACCAGCTAAAAGCTCCAGGCCTGGGAGTTCTTCCTAGCCCAGAGAAGCTCCAGCCGAGAAGACTCTGGCTGCTGTAAGCGGCCCTCAACTGAGGTCCGAAGCCGTTGTCTCGCCAAACTTGGTGGGTTCTAGCTCCGGGCCTCAAAAGAAGAGGTTCCGAGGCGACTGAGGTAGTAACATCCCTAGGTAAGCATTGATTGCTCACTCTAAAATGCTAGTATTGTTTTTTATGTGTCTTTAATCTTCTCTTCCCTTTATTTCTAGGGTGTCGAAGAAGGGCTCGGGAACTTCAACGCCTGTCGCAGTGACCGGGGATGCACCTGCTGAAGCTCTGACTTCAAGCGCTGAGCCTCCTCGTCAAGCGGAGGCAGAAGTTGCGATAGCTCCGGCTCCAACTGTCATGAGTTTGGACTCGGAGTCCTCACCCGAAGCTCCTGTGGTAGCGCCAGACCACAGGGGAGAAGTCGAAGATATACCCCTGGCGATGGTGACGGAGGCTGATGCTCCAGCACCGGCGATGCCAGAAGTTCCGGCCTTTGAGCCAGAAGTCGTCGGAGCCCTGACCGTTGAGCCGGAGATAGCTGAAGGTTCGACGGCTGAGCCAAAAATGGTTGAAGGTCCGGCCCTTGGGCCGGATGATGTTGAAGATCCGGCAGCTGGGCCGAAAATGGTTGGAGCTCCGGTCGCTGTACCAGAAGCAAGTGACATGCCGGCGTCTGGGCCAGCTGCGGCAGGGGCGCCGGATGAAGCCCCGGCTGCTGCTCCAGAGGTAGTTGTCCTGGAGGTGCTTGGGCCAGAGCCGGAGCAACTTGATGAATTGGCAACAGGTCCTCCGCCTTCGGAGCCGGCGACTAAAGACCCTGAAGCAGCGCCTTCAACTGCTCCAGAGGTGGAAGTTCCCCCAGTGGGTTCTTCTGCTGCCGCTGAAGGGCTCCCGGAGAGCGGTCCCTATGCCGCAGAAGTTCAAGGGTCCTCTCTTGTAGAGTGGGACCCTATTTTTGTGATGGAAAACCCTCCGGAGCCTGCAGAAATGGTCCCAGCAGGTCCGGAGCCTATCCCTCTTGCGTTGTCCATAGACAATGCCTGCTCGAGTCTCCGATAGATCCAGCTTGCCTTTGATTATGAGAGCAAAGCCTTGGAGGAGGAGCACCACACCTTGAGGCGTTGGCGCAACAGACTCCATTTTGAGACCAGGCTTGCCCAAACGAGGATGGCTGAACAGAAGGAGTGGATTAAGAGGGAAAAGGTCCGGTTAGAATACTGGGACAAGCTAATGAAGGAGAAGGAATCCGCCATCCAGGCGCTCGACGCTAACTCCAGGGAGATCCTTGAGCAAGCTAAGGAGAGGCGTGATGCTTCTGACGAGTGTCACAAAAAACTCACTGAATTGAATGAAATTCTCCTAAAGCATCGAGCGGACCTGGATGTGAGGGAAGAAAAGCTCCTGGAGCAGCAGGAGGATGTGGTCAAGAGAGGGGCGGAGGTCACCCAGAAGTTGACTCTGGGTGAGCAAAATTTGTCAGATCGCAGCAAAAAGATGGATCTATGGAGGGAAGAAGAAAAGGTGAAGTACTGGAAGGTGGGGCAAGAGCTCTCGAAAAGAGAGGCTGACGTTGCCGCTAGGGAGGAGAGAGTAAGAGGCAGGGAAAAAGACCTGGCTGAAAGGTGGAACCACATCCACCTCCAGGAGACAGAGCTGACCGACCGGGAGAAGCAAGTTGCCGAGAACATGCACCAGCATGCTAAGTTGGCCGAGCGCATTGCCGGTGAATGTTTGGAGCTTGCGGCTGCCCGGAAGTCGCTGGAGGAGCTGCGGAGCTTGAAGGAGACTGAAGCCATTCAAGTGTGGGACTCCTTGGGGCGGGCCAACGATGCGCTGACACCGCTGGGCTTCAGTCCCGTACGTCCGGACAACCTGGAACTGGACTTGGACCGAGCGCTGGTGGCCCTCAATGGTGCTGGCGGCTGAAAGCATCTAGGCCCCCCCATGAGGTATGGTTTCGGTGATTAATGACAACCATTGGATTTTACTAATAAATTTGTGGATGCAAGGTCTCCCATATCACTCAATCAAATGAATATGAACATCAACTACTGATCATTGGAGACCCCTAAACAATCATTTTATTAGATCAATCAATGTTGTGAAGATAAGAAGTAAAAGCTCATATGTCAAAGTCATTCAAGCATAATTGACAACACTCAATGCTTGAAAATCATCAGAAGTACATTTCCAACAAATGTCTAAGAGGTCAATCGAGCAAAGTTCAAAAGAATCACTTAGAACAACTCGAAGCAAACAAAATCAACTCACCGGATCAACCGATGATTCCTGAGAACAACACATCGGTCGAGTTGATTCAGCAGAAGAAGAAGACCTTAGAACAAAGCACTCATCGGATCATCCGATGTTAAGGGCAGTGTTACATCGGTCCATCAGTACAGTATGCAATATCCTTGGACCAAGTGTAGCACCGGATCCACCAATGTACAAAGATATACACATCGGTCAATCACTCTAGTAAGCATCAAGTCTGAACCAATTCTGGAGGAAGTGCCACCGGATCATCCGATGAGAAGAAAAGAGTAACATCGGTCTAACAACGGTCATATCTGACACAATTACATCAGCTAAAGTGAACTTGACCGATGATAACTGAAGGGGAGACATCGGATCATCCGGTGTTCACAGAGCAGTGATGTCAGCCTACTTTTCCAACGGCTGTTTTGTGGAGGCTGGCTATTTATACCCCTTCAACCTGTCAAATCGATAAGTCTTGACTACCAGTCATACTCTACACATCCTCAAGCATTCAAGACATTGAGCTACCACTTCCATATCATTTTCACCACTTGTACACCAAGAGATAGGCTAGAACTAGCTAGAGATAGTGCTTGTGTGCCTCCATTCTGGGTGATTGGAATCTCTAGTATAGTGAGAGCTGTAAGGGAGTGTCCCTTGGTGTTTGTAACTGAGAGTGACTACCGGAGCTTGCCAAGAGGATTGTGGAAGCCCGGAAGATCCAAGTTGTACAAGGCTTGAGCTCCACCTTGCCGAGGTTGGCGAACGGAGAAGAATAGTGAAGATCCTTAGTCTCGATGACTTGGGTGTGGCTATACCCTTTGGTGGGTGCCACAATGTGGATGTAGGAAGATCTTGACGATCTTGCCGAACCACGGGATAAATCTTCGTATCTCCTCGGGAATTTTCATCCTCATCCTCTCACCCTACATTTATGCATTTTATATACCGTGAAGTTGCTATTTACTTGAATGCATAGATTGTTTGCGTAGGGAATTGGGCTTTGAGTAATTAAGTTTTATAGCTTAGATTTTTGAAAAGAAGCCCAATTCACCCCCCTCTTGGGCATTCGATCCTTACAATTGGTATCAGAGCTAGGTTGCTCATAGGATCATTCTAGCTTTACTGCTAGAGAGCTAAAATGGCCAAGGTTGGGGGTTCGGTTCCTATCTTCGAGGGCAAAAACTTTGCCTATTGGAAAGCACGCATGCACGCTTATCTAGAGGCCATTGCTCCCGAAGTATGGGAAGCGACCCACGCGGGATTTGGTGAGCACAATTATGTGGGTGATCAAATTAAGTGGGATGCTAAAGCTAGGAATGCTATCTATGAATGCATTAGTCAGGATGTGTTTGCTAGGATTGCTAGCAAAGAGAAAGCTTGTGAAATTTGGGCTTGCTTGATAGAAATTCATGAGGGTTCTTATTGGGTCAAAGAACTAAAATATCATATGCTTAAAGCCAAATATGATGAGTTCAAAATATTACCTCATGAAAATGTCAATGAAATGTTTTCTTGCTTAAATGTGCTTATTGAAGAAATTAATGCTCTTGACATTGCTTCTCTTGGCAAGGGACTCATCAACCGCAAGATTCTTATGCTCCTCCCTAAGCTAAAGTACAACATCATCAACTCCATGCTCCAAAAAGAATCTCTTGACCACATTGAAGTTTCGGAACTCATTGGAGAGATTCACGCTCATGAGATGAGTGTACTTGGGATGATGGAGCAATCATCTTCAAAGACAATTGCTCTAAAGGCCTCCACCAAGAGAACAAATCTCAACAAAAAGAAAGTGATTGAGCCTAGCCCAAGTGAAGAAGAGCAAGCATCAAGTGAAGATGACGATGATGAGCTTGCATCAATGATGAGAAAGTTCTCTCGCTTGAACTCCAAGATTGCCAAGAAGGGATACACCTTTGATCCCAAAACGAAAGCATTTCTACCAAAGAGAGATGACAACAAGACTTGTTATAATTGTAGTGATCAAGGTCATATCTCCTATGATTGTCCAAAACCGGACAAAAGAAGAGAGAACCACAAGAGCAAGCATCACAAGCTTGAAGATAGTGAGGATGATGAAGAGGACAAGCCCAAACCAAGATTTTTTCGGAAAAAGAAATATGACAAGGGCAAGAAAGCAAAAATCTTCCCAAAGAAAAGAAAAGGACCAGAAAAGGTGTTTTTGTGTGAGGCAAATGAATGGGTCACCGATGAAGAATCA
The DNA here is from genome assembly GCA_036927565.1 of Tuctoria greenei. Lineage (NCBI taxonomy): Eukaryota > Viridiplantae > Streptophyta > Magnoliopsida > Poales > Poaceae > Tuctoria > Tuctoria greenei. The sequence goes on along the minus strand of JAYESD010000003.1, from coordinate 200,508,050 downwards.
AGTGATGAAGAGAGCAAAGAGGAAGAATAAAGTTTGGCCGGCCTTGCCATTGCCAACAATGATGACTCACCTCTTCATCCACCACCCATGTGCCTCATGGCGAAAGTTAACACCAAGGTATGTGATGACTCTAGCGATGATGAGCTTTCCCCCGATGATTTAACTTCATTAATAAATGAATATCATACTATCATTAAGAGGGAAAAGAGCAAGGTTAAAGCTCTTGAAGAAACTCGTGCCAAGCTTAAGAGTGCTAACCTCGATTTGCCTGACAAGTATGAAAGCATACTTAAAGAGCATGACACGCTCAAATCCCATGTCAAGCAAATTGAGGAGGATAAGGCTAAAATCAAGCTAGATCATCATGAGGTTAACTTAGCACACAAAACACTCTTGGGAGAGCACAACAAGTTAATACAAGAACATCAAAAACTTAACCTTGCTTATGAAGTGCTTGATCAAGAATTGAAAAATATAAAGAAACAAACTCTTAATGATAAGATATCCATTACTTCTCATGCCACTAATGCTTTGCACAAGTCTTCGCCTTTGAAAGAAAATGCCAGGGAGAAGGACTTGTTGGAAGAAATTGAGAGTCTCCGCACTAGTGTGGCTAGACTATCAAAAGGAGAAGTCAAGCACAAGGAAATCCTCTTCCAACAAGCAAATGCCTTCAACAAGAGAGGACTTGGATCCTTCCCGGTGCCTAACAAAGGAAAGGTGCCCTCACCGGAGCTTAGAACAAGCTTCATCAAGGAAGTTGGCTCTTATTGCCAACATTGTGAGGTCACCGGTCACCACACAAGGGAGTGTCCTCTTCCTAACCGACCTCCTCCAAAATTTCCTACTAACTACAAGTCTACTTTCAATGATCATTATTATCTCTTAAGTAAAGTAGATGGCAAGGTGAAGGCAAGGTTCATCGGCAAGGACATAAAGGGCATGAAGGGGAAGCTCCCCAAGCAACTTTGGGTCCCAAAGACACTTTTATCACACATACAAGGACCTGAGTTGGCTTGGGTGCCAAAAATCAAAAATTGAATTCATGTGTGTAGGTGAACTACAAAGCCGGTGGAGAGGATTGGGTACTCAATGGCGGGTACACTCAACACATGACCGACAATGATGGTATGTTCACCTTCATAGAGGACCCCCGACAATCATGAACAAGTTACCTTTGGTGACAATACTAAGGGGAAGGTAATTCGGTTGGGTAAAATTGTATTTTTCATGGTTTGTTCATTTCAAATATGTTGCATGTTAAGTCACTTAGTTTCAATTTGCTTTCTATTGCACAAACTTTGTGATTTTGGGCTAAAATACACCTTTAGCAAGAATGATGTTATGACAAGCCTAAAATCAAGGAGAGCCGTGATCAAGGGGGAGCTTCAAGTTCCAACATCTACACATCGACGAAAGATTATTCATTTGTCAAATTTATGTCGATGATATCATTTTTGATTCAACTAACGAAGCTCTTAGCCATGAGTTTGGCAAAATGATTTCTAGGGAATTCGAGATGTCAATGATTGGAGAGCTCAACTTCTTCCTTGGATGCCAAATCAAGCAACTTCAAGAGGGGACCTTCGTCTATCAAGAGAAGTATACCAAGGACCTCTTGAAGAAATTTGAGATGGGAGATTGTAGCTCAAGAAGCACTCCAATGGCAACAAATTGTCATCTCAACGCGGATAAGGACGGTAAACCTATTGACAAATCCAACTACCGTTCTAAGATTGGTTCATTGCTTTATCTTACCGCATCTAGGCCCAATATCATGTTGTGCCCAAATTCTTTATATGAAGCAAACCCTTTTGAACTTTGGTATTAAACTTGGTTGTGTGCCTCTCCTTTGTGACAATGAAAGTGCGGTTAAGATAGCTAAAAACCCTGTTCAACACTCCAGCACTAAGCACATTGATATTCGCCATCATTTCTTGAGGGACCATGAAGCTAAGGGAGACATCTCATTGCGAGGTGTTAGGTCCGAAGAACAATTGGCGGATATCTTCACTAAACCACTTGATGAGAAAACTTTTTCTAGGCTAATAAGTGAGTTAAATGTGCTAGATGCAACAAACGTCATGTAAGAATGCATCTCATATAGGTCTTGCCTAACTCTCAAAGGATAGGGGTGAGCAAGGGTTAGCTTGGGATGGAGGTTCTTTTGGGTTTTCCCAAGGCTTGGAGAGTAGCTCTCCCTGAAGAAGCCTTTGAAAGGTTCAAATTTGTCAAGATAGATTTATTTTATGCCTTGCATGATGCCTGCCATATAAACTTGCACTCACTTTTAAATTTCCTGCACTATAAATTGTTTGGCATCGCATACGGTAGATTGTCACAAAGGGGAACCCACCTCATGAGAAAGAGACTTGTTTGAAATGCAATATCTCAACTCATGTGAGGTGGAAATAACAAAATGTTAGGTGTGTTAACGCCTAAAGGAACATGCTTTAAAGAGATAGAAGTCTTCATACTCTAGCTCTCAAAGCATGAGCCTTACATTTTATTTGGATAATTTCGTACCTATTTTCTTCGATGTCCTATTTTCTTTAAGGCTTAGCCAATTTATTGGCAATTAGTATTTTTGAGGGGTAAGGGGTTGCCCAAAAAGTCCTGAGACATGTGTTTCTTATTGCTTGTTTGTTTGGTCAAAGGACATATATGGGATGTTGCCGTTTTGTAGTCATCGGATTATCCGATGCTTAGGTCAGATCATCATCGGATCAGTTGGTGTTCAAGTACCAAGAGTCAGTTCAGTCAGTGTGACAAATCAATCGACGAGTTCATTCTGAAAAACATCGGTGCATCTGATGTTCACACTTCTGGAACTGTGCCTAATTCCACCGATGCTAATCCATTCCACGTCGGACCATCCGGTGTCAACGGTACTTTTTCTAATATCCTTACTGTGCCATTCGACCGATGCTTCTATCGATTAACGTCGGTCCATCCGGTGTTAAATTTTTGGCTAGGGTTTGGGACCCACTATTTGAACGGCCCTTCGCCTCCTCCTTTCTCTCTCCCCGACCCCGACTCACCCGCGCCTCACCTCCGCTGCTCCTCTCTCGCCCTGCGCCACCGCTGTCTCTGACCACCGCCGCCGCCCTCTTGCCGCCGCCGCACCACCGCAGCCGCTGCCGCCACTTCGTCCAGCGCCGCCGCCGCTGCCTCCAGCGCCGCCGCCGCCTTCTCCAGTGCCACCGCCGCTCTCCTCCACCGCCGCAGCCGCTCCACCCAAGCACGCCACCCTCGCCGTCGTGGTGCCTCCCTCTCCGGCCGCAACTACGCCACTAGGGTTTCCGGCCGCGACAAATCTTCACGTCATCGTTTCATGCACGTGACATCATCAACTTCACTCTCGCGCATCATCTCAATGGCTCGTGACAAGAAGAACAAAGGCAAAGCCATTGCGGAGCCGGCCGCAAAGAAGCAAAAGTTATCCAAGGAGGAGAAGAAGGCCTTGATGGCCGCTCACGCCGCCGAGGAGCGAGAGCGTGGCTGAGGAGGATCACTGAGGATCCGCGAGGCTCGTCCGAGGCAACCTCCCGTGCTAGATGAGTCCGAGGCAGAAGAAGAGTTGGAAGTGCCACTTGTTCGCCGGCGCTCAGCCAGGACCCGTGGGGGTCATCCGCCGGCAGTACCACGTTCACGATCGTCAGCTGCCAACCTTCGTGAGGACAGGGCGGCCCAGAGAGCCGTCTACGAGATGGACACCACCCTCCATGTTGGTGAAGGTGTTCGGTTGACTGATTACAGAAAGATGAAGGCCAAGCAGCTCAGAAGACTCACATGGAGTGTTTTGCTTGAGGAGTGGTTCTCGCAGCCCAGAGAGGCACGTGTGGACAGCCGGTTCTAGACCGTGACTCAGGCATCACTGTACGAGACGTATCGACGCCGAGGCCGCAAGATCTTCCAGCACAACTTCTTGGACTGGGATCAGCTTGCCCTGGTAGCCGAGACGGAGATACGCCCCTACTTTGCGAGGTACAGAGGGCTGGTGGAGCTGGTGTCCTACGACAGGAGTGCCTACGTGGAGGACTGGGTCCGTGCATTCTACGCAACCCTCTACGTCTCTGAGAGCCGCAGGTCTATAGACTTCATGTTCATGGGCCAGCACCATCACTTGACGAGGCAGACGTTGGCACAGCTGCTAGGAGTGGACCTGCACGACACTTGCGTGCATGAGAGGGTATATGGACAGGCAGACCCGCCGAGGAGGCCGCTCACTGGAGGAGTGGCACCACCACTGGAGGAGATATGCTCTATGTTTGGACCGTCCTTCTCTCCAGATCAGCCGAGGGTACCGGCACTACTGACTCCAGCTGCGCGCACAGTGCATCTTGCCTTGCGCCGCACACTCTTGCCGAGGTCCGGGTATCTAGAGGGGTTCACCAGCCTGCAGCAGACCCTCCTGTTCTACATCATGAACGGGATGGAGTTTCGATATTGTGGACCTCCTTATATGTGAGATGGAGGATGTGATCTATGATGGAGTTGGCATGATGAGGCAGCTTGTGTATGGACACTGGATCAGCTACCTGCTCTCCATGATGGTTCCTGAGGAGTCCGCCGTGCGTGACTGTCTCACTGACAAGAGTGTCACACGGTTCAGCCACTACCGTACTCCAGCTCCTGGAGACCGCCGCCTTAGCCGTCCAGTCGAGCGTCAGGCCAGGGCTCATCTATCCGAGGAGGATTGGTCAGATCTGGAGAAGGAGGATGAGAGGCTGGTAGAGGCAGAGGCTCAGGGTGAGGACCTTCATCATATATGGTCCGAGAGCGACACTAATGATAGCGTTGAGGAGTACTTTCCACCTCCTCCCTCACCCAGGCAGCACGACGCGGAGGCTGGAGGCTTGACAGTGCCACCCTTTACTCCACCTCCCGTCTGAGAGGCACAGGTCTCTCAGCCATCAGAGCTCACCTCACTCCTGCAGCAGATGGTTGAGCAGCAGCGCCTGGACCGGCTTGCAGCTGAGCAGGCCCGAGCTGAGCAGGCAGCGCACCTTTTGGAGCTCCAGCAGCAGCAGGAGATGCAGCGCCAGATCGCCCGTGAGAGGCGAGAGGACACTGACCGGCTGACTGGTCTCATAGACCAGGTGCACCAGCGCTCCCTCAACCAGCAGCAGCAGACGCAGCAGGCGATGATGGACATCCTGGGGTTGATCACCAACCTCTACACCTAGACCAGGATTGCCCTGCCGATGCAGCTGCTAGGCGTTGCTCCACCCCCGCCTGTACTTGCTCCAGCTGCAGCTTCGGTGCCGACCACGCCGATCCCGACGATCAGCATGTCTCCACAGCTGGCTCCCGGTGCACTGATCCACTCTCCACTGCCGGCTACGACGTTGTTCCAGCAGACACCGGCATCCGTCGTCAGTGCCCCATTGCCAGCAGCTCCGACTCAGCAGGCACCGATGGCGGCTCCTACGGCACCTACAGCACCCTCCACCTCTACTCCAGGCAGCAGCTCCAACGACAACACCCCCGGCGGTGACCAGTTCGTCATCGCTCCGAGCACTCAGGGCTCTTAGGTACTCGACTTCATTTTTGGTGTCTTGATGCCAAAGGGGGAGAAGAGTTAGAGTAGAGTCAGGGGGAGGATAGCATAGCCTCAGGGGGAGTGTCCTAGTCTCAGGGGGAGTCTTTATCTATATCTTTTGTACTTTGAGGTGTTATTGCTACTCTTTTGTTATTCATTGAGTACTCGTAACCTATTGGTCGATTGAGCTTATTGGTGTATATTCATGTGCACTTATTCTCTTGTGTCATTAATCTCTTTTGAGTCTTCAAGTTTAAAATGCCATGTCTTGTATTCATTGCATATCTTCTTGAGTATCGTACTATCAAATTCATTATTATGCTTCACTTGTTGTGTTGTCATCAATCACCAAAAAGGGGGAGATTGAAAGCATCTAGGCCCCCCCCATGAGGTATGGTTTCGGTGATTAATGACAACCATTGGATTTTACTAATAAATTTGTGGATGCAAGGTCTCCCATATCACTCAATCAAATGAATATGAACATCAATTATTGATCATTGGAGACCCCTAAACAATCATTTTATTAGATCAATCAATGTTGTGAAGATAAGAAGTAAAAGCTCATATGTCCAAGTCATTCAACCATAATTGACAACACTCAATGCTTGAAAATCATCAGAAGTACATTTCCAACAAATGTCTAAGAGGTCAATCGAGCAAAGTTCAAAAGAATCACTTAGAACAACTCGAAGCAAACAAAATCAACTCACCGGATCAACCGATGATTCCTGAGAACAACACATCGGTCGAGTTGATTCAGCAGAAGAAGAAGACCTCAGAACAAAGCACTCACCGGATCATCCGATGTTAAGGGCAGTGTTACATCGGTCCATCAGTACAGTATGCAATATCCTTGGACCAAGTGTAGCACCGGATCCACCGATGTACAGAGATATACACATCGGTCAATCACTTCAGTAAGCATCAAGTCTGAACCAATTCTGGAGGAAGTGCCACCAGATCATCCGATGAGAAGAAAAGAGTAACATCAGTCTAACAACGGTCATATCTGACACAATGACATCAGCTAAAGTGAACTTGACCGATGATAACTGAAGGGGAGACATCGGATCATCCGGTGTTTGCAGAGCAGTTATGTCAGCCTACTTTTCCAACGGCTATTTCGTGGAGGCTGGCTATTTATACCCCTTCAACCTGTCAAATCGACAAGTCTTGACTACCAGTCATACTCTACACATCCTCAAGCATTCAAGACATAGAGCTACCACTTCCATATCATTTTCACCACTTGTACACCAAGAGATAGGCTAGAACTAGCTAGAGATAGTGCTTGTGTGCCTCCATTCTGGGTAATTGGAATCTCTAGTATAGTGAGAGCTGTAAGGGAGTGTCCCTTGGTGTTTGTAACTGAGAGTGACTACCGGAGCTTGCCAAGAGGATTGTGGAAGCCCGGAAGATCCAAGTTGTACAAGGCTTGAGCTCCACCTTGCCGAGGTTGGCGAACGGAGAAGAATAGTGAAGATCCCTAGTCTCGGTGACTTGGGTGTGGCTATACCCTTTGGTGGGTGCCACAATGTGGATGTAGGAAGATCCTGACGATCTTGCCGAACCACGGGATAAATCTTCGTGTCTCCTAGGGAATTTGCATCCTCATCCTCTCACACTACATTTATGCATTTTATATACCGCGAAGTTTCTATTTACTTGAATGCATAGATTGTTTGCGTCGAGAATTGGGCTTTGAGTAATTAAGTTTTATAGCTTAGATTTTTGAAAAGAAGCCCAATTCACCCCCCCCCCTCTTAGGCATTCGATCCTTACAGCGGCAAACATGATGTGATGGGCGATGTCATCACGGATCAGCTGGAGACGGAGGGGAAGACTCTGGTTACAAACATCGCAGAATACGTGCTGACGTGTTATGTAAGCCGAGACCCCCAATTCTCCTTGAACCCAGTGCTTGAAGGTCCCGTTGCCGAAGAGTAAGACGTCGCCAAGGCCAGCGTCGAAGAAGTTGCCCAAAAAGTTGCTTCATTCTTCCGCAGGTCTTAGGTCCTCCAATAGCTAGGGTGATCTTCCTTTTGCCTTCTGTTGTACTCTCAATTTTGTAATCCAGTGCTTCAAATTAACAAAATCCATTTTGCCATGATTTTGACATGAATTTCATTTTTTTGTTGTCGTCTTCAATATATTGTCCTCTGTCTTGTTGGCCCCCTGGTATATGTGCACAGGTGTAGTGTGGACATGTACCAAAAGGATTTCACAGTATGTTGATTACTTGAATGCTTCAAACTTGTAAATTTTAGGTTTGAAGTCTTTATCTTTGATACGTCGACTGTGTGCTCCCTGGGATAGTCGAAGGTTCGTAGCTTTGATAGTGGCCGATGCCAACGTGCGAGTCATCGACGATAGATCTCCGGAGGTTGTCGGAGCTTAATAGCTCCGACAATACCCACTGTCAACGTATAATGCGTTGATGGCATGCTCCCTTGGAGGATGTCAAAGATTAGTAGCTCCAGCGTCGTCTACCATTGCTATGAATTTTTGCTTTTCCTGCACATTAAAGGCAAGAGAGAAAGTAAAATTCTTCCTCTTGTATATAAATTGGTTGTGACTTATTGTTCTTATTTGGACTTTAGGTCCAAAGGAACTCGACATGATAATGAGCATTTTGATATAATCTTTCTAGATCTGCATGCCTTTTTAGTACTCACCCTACTGAGGCCTGCCGGGGTGTAGGTAGAGCGGCGTACTTAGGGTGCAGGACCAGGCTAAGTCGATAGCACACTCCGGACCTATAGTGGCTTGGCGTTCAGGCAAGTAGACTGTGTAGCAATGTTAAGATCCAAAAAGACTATCAATAAGGCTTGTAATGCATGTGAATTACTTGGAACAAAGCTCAAAAAGATTTGCACAACTTTATTATAGACAAGTGGGGTGAAAATAATTTGATATATTGAGGCTTGCACAAAAAGTAAATGCACATGGAGTTTGTTTTCACACAACAATGCCTTTCATTATAGGTCCGGATTACAGGGGAGACAAGGACACACTTAGGGTGCCAGGCCATGCTAAATGTGCTTTACATCTTGTACTAGCCCAGAGCAAGTAGTTACACTTTTAGAGTTGTAACTGTCTCAAGTGTTACTTGAACTTCTCGGACCCTCCCGGAGGGGTCCGGATACTTTGATCACTCGGAATGGACCTTCCCAACTAGGGGAAGTTTGTTCATTCCTTCACGAGTTAGTATCTTCCGAAGCACCAGATCGCCTTCCTCGAGTTGTCGGTTGCGCACATGCCTTTGATGATAGCGCCAGAGCGCTTGGCGATAACATGCATTCCGAACAGCTGCTTGGCACCTTCCCTCGTCGACGAGGTCAAGGTCTTCATGCCAGAGCTGGTCCTGCGTGGCTTTGTCGAAGTTCTAGACCCAGAGGGACCCCAAGGTGATTTCCGGAAGAAGGACTACTTCAACTCCGTACACCAGGAAGAATGGAGTTTCCCCGATTGACCGATTTAAAGTTGTCCTGTTCACCCATAATGTGGATGGAAGCTCCCCAATCCAGTTAGCTCTGTGCTTTTTCAAGCGCTCATATGTGCACGTCTTGAGTCCTTTTAATATTTCTGCATTTGCTCTCTCGGCTTGGCCATTGCTTGCTGGATAAGCTACTGAGGCGTATCTTAGTTGAATGTCGAAGTCTTTGCAATATTCTTGAAATGCAACACTTGTAAATTGAGTTTCGTTGTTAGTTATGACTTTGTTCGGAACTCCAAATCTGCATATAATGGACTTAAAGAACTTGATTGCTGATTGCTTGTTGATTATTACCACTGGAGTTGCTTCCAACCACTTGGTGAACTTGTCGATGGCGACATACAGGAACATGTAACCTCCAATGGCTTTTGGGGAAGGTCCCAAGATGTCCATGCCCCACACAGCGAATGGCCATGTAGGAGGTATCATTTGTAGTGATTGAGCCGGTGTGTGAATTTGTTTTGCATGGAACTGACACACTTCACATTTTTTCACTAACTCAACCGTATCCTGAAGTGCAGTAGACCAGTAAAAGCCATGCCATAAGGCTTTACCGACCAGCGTGCAAGAAGAAGCATGGTTCCCGCACTCGCCTCCATGGATCTCCGCGGGGTCTCGCAACCTTCTTCCCTTGCAATGCACCACGTTAGGATTCCATTGGCATCGCGTCGGTAGAGATCCCCTTCTACCAACGTGTATATTTTGGCCATCTGACAATCCGGTCAGTGTATATATTGTCTTCATGAAGGATGTTGTCTTTCAAGTAGCTCCGGATCTCTGAGATCCATGCATTGGAGCTAACTTGAGCTTTTGAGTCTTGCATGTTGGGTTGCTCGGAGCTTTCGACAGCACCTACGACCCTTGGTGGATGCCATGGTAGCAGGGTCACCGGGACTGCCAGCTTCGTGGTGCTAGTCTTGTCCCCTTCGCTCAGTTCGGCAGGCTGAGCTGTTGGTTTTGACAACCTCTGGAAAAAGATTCCGTCAGGAGCCGGAGCTCCGGTTGAAGCTTTCATCGAGAGTTCGTCGGCTTCAGCCTTTTGAAGACGCTGAACATGATGGAGATCCAGGACTTCAAAGTCCTTCTGAAGTCTCTAAACTTCAAGGAGATAATTAGCTAGTTGAGGATTGTTGCAGGAACATTCACCTTTGACTTGTTTTATGATGAGTTGTGAATCTCCCTTCACTAGCAGTTGTTTTGCACCATAAGATAGTTCCACCTTGAGTCTGTAAATAAGAGCTTCATACTCCGCCATGTTGTTGGTTGCCTTGAAATCAAGGTGTACTATGTACTTGACCTTCTCCCTAGTCAGAGCCAGGAGAAGGATTCCAGCTCCTGCCCCCTGCGTTTGCACGGAGCCGTAGAAGTAGTGGGTCCAGTGAGACTCGGTGAATTCTGAAACTTTGAGTTCTGGTTTCTGCTCACTGTGGCCCCTAGAGTTTGATGGAGATGGGGTCCACTCCGCCACAAAGTCAGTCAAGGCTTGAATTTTGATTGCTTGTCTTGACACAAATTCTAAATCGAATTCAGCCAGTTCCGCTGCCTACTTTGCAATGTTCCTAATAGAATTAGGGTTATGCAAAATAGCACGCAGTGGGAAAGAAGTTACCACTGATATTTTGTGTGCTTGGAAGTAATGATGAAGCTTCCTTGAGGCAATAAGAACTGCGTAAAGCAGTTTATGCACCTCAATGTATCTTATCTTGGCATCGTGGAGTACTTCACTGATGAAGTACACCGGGCGTTGGATGGTCCGGACCCTATCAGAAGGACTAGAAGCTTCTTCTCCATCGACCCGAACCCTATTGGAGGGTTCCGAACCTTCAGGCTGTGCTTCTTGGACCCTCCCGGAGGGGTCCAAAGCTCCTTCTCGTTCGATCCGGACCTCATTAGGAAGATCATCTTGGCCAGCCAGGTGAACCTCCTTAGACGAATGAGGTTAATCTCCTAATATTTTGTTTTGAGGTTCCGTGTCTAGGAGATGAGACCCGGTCACGTCTTCAGGCGATTCTAGACCCTCCCGGAGGGGTCCAGACTTTTGGATTCAATGTGGCTCCAGTCTTTCCGCAACCAGGACCATACTGACAACTTCGGTGGTTGCCGATATGTAAAGCAGTAAAGGCTCAACAGGATTAGGAGCTACCAATATTGGTAGTGTGGTGAGGAGCTGTTTCAGCTCTTGAAATGCCTTTTCTGCTTCTTCAGACCAATGAAATGGTCTGGACTTCCTCAAGAGTTTGAAGAAGGGTAGCGCCCATTCTGCCAGTCTTGAGATAAACTGACTGAGTGCAGCTAGGCATCCAGTAAGCTTCTGGACATCTTTAATGTGAGCTGGGGGCTGCATATCTTCTATAGCCTTGATCTTTGCCAGATTTTCTTCAATTCCTCGGTGAGTCACCAAGAACCCCAGAAGCTTTCCGGAGCTAACCCCGAAGACACACTTGTTCGGGTTCAGCTTGGTGTGCGTGGTTCGCAGCTTGTTGAAGACGGCTTGTAAGTTGTCAAGGAGTGGCTCCTTGTTTTTGATCTTCACAACGATGTCATCGACATACACCTCCACCAAGTCCCTAATTAGCTCTCCAAATGTTTTGTACACAGCTCGCACAAATGTTGAAGCAGCGTTTTTTTAGACCGAATGGCATGGCAGTATAATAGTACAATCCATCTACTGTTATGAAGGCAATATGATCTTCATCTTCCTTAGACATTTGGATTTGATGATATCCATAATATGCATCTAAGAAACACAATAGCTCACACCTGGAGGTGGAGTCCACTATCTGATCTATTCTATGTAGTGGAAATAGATCCTTTGGACATGCCTTATTTAAAATGGTGTAGTCAATACACATCTGAAGCTTCCCACCGGCCTTGGGTTCCACAACTGGGTTTTGGATGGAAGACTTCCCGGATGAATCCAGCTTCGAGCAACTTCTTGATTTCTTTTCGGATGAAGTTTTGTCACTCGATGATTGCTTTTGGGGCTTCTGGTGTACAGGTCGTGCGTCTGGGTAAATCTTCAGATTATGCTCAATCACCTCCCTAGGGATCCCAAACATTTGTGACGATTGCTAGGAAAACACGTCAACATTAGCCCGGAGGAAAGTGATGAGCGCGAGTTCCTATTTGTTGTTCAGACCCCCTGATATACGGGTAGTATGAGCAGCATCGAAACCAATTTGGACGACCTTGACAGGAATGTCGGCGTCGCCGCTTGGTTGCACACGGGGTGCAGAGGTAGAGCCTTTATGATGAATGCTCGAAGGATTCAGAGCTGGCTCCTTTCCAGATGCTTCCTCTTGCGTTGTGGTAAGCGCATAGAGTTCTTCTAGAGCGGTAACTCCAGCGGTGTGATATCCGCAGATCCGAAGAACACCTGTGGGTGTTGGAATATTCAACACCACGTAGCCATAATGGGCAGCAACCATGAACTTGTATAAAGCTGGTCTGCCCAGAATGGCATTAAACGACATACTGATCTGCACAACGTCGAAGACCAATTTCTCAATTCGGTAGTTCTCTCGGGTCCTGATGGTCACTTGGAGTGTGATGGAACCGAGAGGAATAATGGTTCCTGGACCTACTCCAGAGAAAGGTCGGGATGGGCGAAGGTCCAAAGGCCGGAGCTAAAGCTTAACGAAAGCTTCGAAGCTTATGAGGTATAGCTCGGAACCTCCGTCCACCATTACATGGTGGATTTGGATATTGTTAATGGTGGGTGACACCATCAACGGGAGTTGGCCAGTCCCGATCATATTTCGAGGGCAGCCCGAAGCATCGAAAATGATGGGATTATCCATCCACTTCCGATGTGGCTCCGCCTTAGCAGTGGGAGCTGCCACGGCCATGTCCCGCCGCATTGTCTTGAGGATGAGGTGAGAGGTGATGTCCTAAGAACCACCATAGATGGTGTTCAAGGTCTTCCGACGCTCATTGTCAGAGACATCGGAATTGTCACCAACAGTGTTGTAGACGGCTTTCAAGACCTTTTTTGGGTCCTGGAAACCTAGCTCCTATTCGGCCGGAGCTTCGTCGACTTTTTGTTTTCCTTCCCTTTGACGGTATGGAGCTTCTTCCCGACGCTTGTTATAGTGCTCGGCAAGGTTCTGGACCTCCCGAAACTCTTCCAAGCTGTGTCGATTCATCTTGTGAATCGGACACCATGCTTTGGAACTATTGCCGTCTTCTGATGAAGGGCGAGGTCGTTTCTCGAGGCGTGGCCCCCGGCTTCCAATAGCTTCGGTAGCAGCAGCGGCTGGTGCGCCGGTCGATGGCTTCTTTTTGCTGTTGCGCTTCTTTTTATTCTTGCCACTACCAAAAGTAGCGGATTAAGTTATGGAGGACTTTTGGTCGGCCTCTGGAGCTGGCTTAGAATGCATTTCATGGCCCTCCGCAGCTCTAGCACATTTGTTGGCTAGACTAAAGAGTTTCGTGACGTTGGTAACTTCTTTAATGGCCAACTTTTCCAACATCTTCTTATCTCGAACACCCTGTCTGAATGCAACGATAACAGAAGAGCTCAAGATTGAAGGAATAGTATCATGTACCTGAGAAAACCGCTGGATGAAGGATCGTAGCGACTCCCCCGATGTCTTCTTTACAGCAAACATATCCAATTCAGTGTCGGGCCAGGTGTAAGAACTCCCAAAGTTGGCAGTGAACTGCTGTCATAGCTCCGCCCAACTATTAATGCAATTGGGTAGAAGACTCATGAACCAGGACCTTGCAGTCCCAGTTAAAGCCACCGGGAAGTAATTGGCCATCACAGCCTCATCACCCCCGCTGCCAGTATGGCAGTGGAGTAGATTTGAAGGAATTCGAGGGGATTGACAGTCCCGTCGAATTTTTCCGGCAAGTGAGGCCGGAACTTCTGTGGCCATCTGACCATTCGCAAATGCATAGCCAGGGGCAAAGCAGCCTCCTCCTACTCCTTGAGGAGCAGGGTTGTCCCGAGCCTCTCGTCTCTCACGAGCACGCTCGATATGGACACGATCATCCTGCTGCTAGTAACGGCGATCCAGTTCTGACTGCAAAACATGAGTCGGGATCCTGGTGATGGTATGGGTGTGTCGTGCCCCAGGAGGCAGCAAAGTCACCTGCTAGGAGGCAACACGTCTCCTTTGTTGCGAGACTTATGGACCAAGTCGGCCAGACAAGGTCCATTGTTGTGATGGTGCTCGCCCCGAAGGAGGAGGACCTTGATTGCTGATGCCTGCAGCTGTAGCTGCGACTAGATGGTCAACATAAGCTCTCCACTGATCCATAGCACCCTGGGGTGCACCTGGAGGTGGTGGGTGTTGTAGGAGAGCTCGCGCAGCAATGAGCGTGTGCTCAGGGTTGTTGTTTGTCGATGTAGTGATCGACACGGATGCCCCATCTTGTTGACCAGCATTGTTTACCGGAACAGATGGTGGCTGTGGGGCCATAGCGCCTGCTGGAACAATGGCACCTGCTGGTTGTTGAACGTTGGAGGGATTGCATCCGACAGGTTGTCCAACGTGGTTGCCATTGGAGGATCCAACAACTGAATTCGCCATCTTGTGATCTCGGGACCTGTCTGCCCCCCCCCCCCTACCTGGCGTGCCAAATGTCAAAATGTTTGATACGACACTTCCCCCAGACCCGCTAAGAAGCAGCCCGCGAAGGTTCTTTTATGGTTGGGGTAAACAGAGATCAAGATCAAGATGATGACACCAATGATTTACGTGGTTCGGGCTGCCTGTGCCTAACACCCTACTCCACGGGTTCTGTGTTGTATTGTGTGAGTCTGTTCGCTAGTATGCCTGTTAGCTTGGATCAGCTCAGGTGAGATGAGATCAGATATCTTTGGGTACGTGCAGTACAACCCTTTTATAGTTCTAAGGACTGACTGTTACAAAGCTTGCCTAGCCTGACATGTGGCCCTGGCGTATTTAATGGCCTAATACACTGTCTAAAGAGTATTAAGAATGATTAATAGTGTGATAACATGCTTTAATGGTTGCGTTACCCCTATTAACAGTGCTCTGATCGCGAGTCATTAATATAGAATTAATGACACATAATTACATCTTGTAACTGCCGCTTTAACTATGCTTGATTGTTCGTGCTGAAGGAGATATGCCAGTGTATACGTCGATGAAGGTCCGAAGGCTCCACACGTTGAAGCTTCGGAGCTTTCTCTTACAGGAGGTTAGGTCCGGGGCTACTGTACACGTGTCGACACCAGAGCTCCTCTCTGCTAGGGGTTAGCTCCGGGGCTGTTATACACGTGTTGGCACCAGAGCTTTCCTTCCTTGGGAGCTTAGTTCTGGCTTTCCTTTACACGTGTTGACCCAGGAGCTACCCATATGAGGGGAACGGGTCCGGTGCAATGCGACATGTGCGGCCCGAGGAGTCTTTCAACTCTGATAGGTAGAACTCCCTTGTACTCTTCGCGGTATTAAGGGGTACCCAGAACGCAGGGTACCGACAAGCGTGATAGTAATACTCAAAACAACCCAATCCAACCGGGGTGACAAGAAATTATATGAAACGGGTAAATAAAATAGGATTCACATTAATTGAGCATGGAACTAACTATATTTCCTAAAATATGAGTAATGTGATCAAGGGCACTTGCATGTTTTTATATAGCTGCTCAGTTCTTCTTCATTGAACTCTTAATCTCTATATTCTTTGTGTTGCTTCTTGATCGTGACACGAATGTGTGTAAACTACCATCAAAAGAGAAAATAAAACATTCAAGAACAATACACCAAAATGTTAACATAAGCATAAAAATCCTATACTAATATGTCCTTATGAAGTATTTATTAATTTTCATTGTCAAAGAAATGCACTTACCATTTATTTTCCATTTTTAGAATATATATTCATAGGCTAGAAACATTTTTAATGAATTACCCATAGTCAAAATATATTTTATATGCATTTTATAATTTTATTTCATCTTAAAAGAATTTATAAATAATTTTCCTACTATTTCTACATTTATTCTCTATTTTTTATTTATTTCTTAGCAAAAAACATTTTTAATAAATTTTCCATGTCCAAAATATATTTTATATGCATCTAGAATTTTATTTCGGCCATAAAAATATTTATAACTTATTTTCCTACATTTCCTATATGTATTCTATCATTTAGAAACATATTGTAACACCCTCATTTTCATGCATCATGCCCTACATACACTCATATACATGTTTAACATTAACCCACAACAAGAGAAACGAGTTTAAAATTGATTCGGAGAATTTAAAAATTGATTTGGAACAAAACCGCACTTAAAATGCAGGAAAGTGCAGACTAGTCCTATTTTGCTGAGGACTAGTCCGATTTCTCTCTGGCTAAAATCAGACTTGTCCATTTTTGCTGCGTACTAGTCCGATTTTTGGCACTGGAAACTTTCGGACTTGTCCGATTTTGTGCCCACTAGACCGATATTCCTAGAATCCTTGAAAAATTGCTAAGTCCTTGGACTTTTCCGGACTAGTCCGGTGTTCCAGCGGACTTGTCCATTTTCCTCTTTGCTTAAAGTTGGACTTGTCCGATTTTTGGCCAGACTTGTCCAATTTTCTCTCTGGACGACTTCGGACTAGTCTGGTCCTGTCCGGACTTGTCCGATATTTCGTGACTCTGAGTTGATCTTTTGTTTTACGACTTGTTTCTTGAGTTTCCTGTTAAGTGGGCCTAGGGACATCGTGCCTAACTCTTTTAGAGCCCATGTGGGACTCTAAACAGGCCTCTACTCACCCCAAAACTCGAAATCCATCTAACCCTAGCCTCCACCTCTATATAAACAACCCCATCCCTTGGTTTGACATCTTGCCACTTTTCCACCCACCCAAACCCTAGTTCGTGGGGAGCCACCATCAAGGAGGGAGGAGAAGATCCCAAGAAAGAAGAAGAAGAGGAGGAAACGAAAGAGGATCAAGATCTCCACCAAGTTTCGTCCTTCACCACCAATTCATCCCCAAGTTCATCACCAACCCTAGATCATCAAGATCCAAGTGCTACCTCCAAGTTTCTTGATTCATTGGAGTCCTAAACACCTGGTATACCTTATATTCTCTTTTCCTTACGTGAATTCAACCCCTAATCTCCGAATTTACGTCGATCTAAAAAACCCTAATCTTCTGATCTCGCAGAGTGCGGACTTGTCCGGTCCCTAGCGGACTAGTCCGATCTTTCTAGTTAAATTGTGTTGAATTAATTCTAAAATTTGATCTAATCGAATCCAAACCTGTATAAACTTGTTAAAAGCTATTAGAACTAGTTATTGATCATTAAAAGCAATCAATTAACAAGTTCTACCTTGCATTTGCATTAATCATGCATGTCATGTCATATTGAGTAATATTTGTGCACTTTTTGATTGTTTTTCTTGTCTTGTATGTTTATTATGTGGATTAGACGGATTTGCGCTAGAGAGTGCCGCAGAGGATCTACAGCACCAAGAGTTTGAAGGCTTTGATCCTAATCAACAGCAAGAGCAAGGCAAGTGTCCTTGAAGCATATTGATCCTGTTTTTCAAGTAAATGTTTTGTTTGCAAAACTGCATGCTGTGTTAATTTGATGGGAACCCTATGATACGAAGTTTACTAGAATTGTTTAACCACCCTTGTCACCTAGAATATATGGTAGAGAGTCGGAAAGGGCTTTTACCTTTTTGCTTCGCTTGATTAATTGGGATGGGAAAACAACACTACACATTTAATTATGTATTAATGATATTCTGGTTAATGTGAACTGGTCGATACGGTATGGTAATGGGTGATCTAAGCAAGCCTGGTATGTGGATGGGTTGGATGTTACGGTGGTTTGCTTGCTTTAGATCTAAGGACCGGTTCATGCGAGAATAAGCCAGGACTATTGTGCCACCACGAGGCCAAGTATGGATGCGGCGTAGCTCAGTAATTAGGGCCTTGCTAGTACTGTTTGGACCATTGTGGATGCTCGGGAAAGGGGTAGTCGGATTGGGTTTGTTGATGATTGGTGGGACTACCCAGAGATCCGAATGGCTCAAGAGGGGGCCCTTGGTTGAAGATGTGCTCAGTTGGAGGCATCGCCACCAGTGAAACCTCAGTGGGGTCTAAATAGGCTAGTAATCCCTTTGTAAAGACTATTTTGTGATCTCTTGGCCGCACACCGATGGAAGTGTGAGACGGCGTAATAGAGGTTTTAGTCATCGAAAGGTGATGAAATCACGAACACGTGGGTAAAGTGGTACAAACTCTGCAGAGTATTAAAACTATCATGATAGCCGTGCTCCCGGTTATGAGCACCTGGACAACTTCCATGATTAGAGGGAACTTGGTATTGGGATGGTATATGGGATGGTTATGGTTGGTATTATGGTTATGGATTAATTTCTGGTATTGAATATGGTTATTGGCAAATGGTGTAATCTGGAATTATTGATGAGGATGGTGAATTGTGTACTGGTATTATGGTATTACTTATGATTATGATGGGTTTACTTCACATACATATAATATATTGCTTTTCAAATGTTTTATGTACTTTTCAGCACTTTGCCATTATTATTGTTGACATTTGAATCAGCCACATGTCATACTTTCCACACTTGCTGAGTACGACATGTACTCACTCTTGCAATCCCCCCCAACAGTTGCAGGTCAAGATTGGGAGTTTAATGGCGATAATGCGGAGTTCTAGGTCGTGTCTACCGTCAGCTTTGCTTGTGGTGTTGATTGGAGCTGCGCTATACCCTATTGCTTATGCTGCCTAGTTGTTTAGTTTGCTTATTTAGTTTATTTCCGCTGCATTAGTTGAACTTGTCATTAATATTCATTAGAGGTTGTATTCGAGGATAATCTGGTTTGTGTAATAAAATTTCATAATTAATCTTGCTCTGTGGTAATTTTTTGTATACTCTTTTGTGATTGCACTCGTGTATGTGTGATGAACATCCTGGGCACACATATGCGTTAGCTTGGTTCATTTTTCAGAACCGGGCGTCACAGATTGGTATCAGAGCCACAGGTTGACCGTAGGATGCAGCCTAGATAGAATGGACACTTTAGAGCACATAGGAGCACTCAGAAATCGATGTATTTTTGCTGGAAGTGTTGTTTGCTATATATATTGCTTGCTTGTGTGCTTAATAGAGGATTTTGGGGTGCCTTAGCATTGCCATGTCCACCTAGGCTAGTGTAGCTAGCTGTTTAGTTTCATATCCCTTGATCCATATAGTTGGGGACATTCTCTAATTCTTACCTATTGCTTTTCTTCAGATGGTGAGGACTCGCAACCAGAGGGATGGCAATGATGAGGAGGAGAACAATGGAGTGCCTCAGAACAACATTGGACAAGGATCTACTCAGGGAGCTATCAATATTGAGCAGCTATTGGCTATGCAAAACCAGCTCATGCAGACCATGATACAAACTATGGGACAGCTGCAGGCTGGCAACATCAACAATCAGCCCCACATGCCTCCACCGCCACCCCCGCCTCCTCATAACCGATTGGGAGAGTTTATGAGGACCAGGCCACCAACCTTTGCTCAAGCCGCTGACCCTATGGATGCGGATGACTGGCTCAAGTCCGTGGAGAAGAAGTTAGCTATTGTCCAATGCAATGACCGGGAGAAGGTCTTGTTTGCTTCTCATCAACTAGTTGGAGCAGCTGCGGATTGGTGGGATGCTTATTGCAATGCTCATGAGAACCAAGAGAGAATTACTTGGGCCGAATTCAAGGAGAATTTTCGTTCTCATTATGTGTCGGAGGGTGTTATGATCTTGAAGAGGCAAGAATTTTAGAATTTAAGGCAAGGAAGATCAAGCGTGAGTGAATATCTCAATAAATTCACTCAACTCTCAAGGTATGCGCCTGAGGATGTTAGTCGGGACAGCCGGAAGCAATACTTGTTCATGAGGGGCTTGAACAATGAGATCCAAGTGCAACTACTCAACTGCGATTATGCCAATTTTCATAAGCTTGTGGACAAAGCAATTGTGGTTGAGAACAAGATCCGTGAGATGGAGCAAGAAATCAAGAGGAAGGCGCCATATCAAGGACAACAACAAGGAAGTAATGTGCGCCATCGCCTTGCACCACCCAATGCGCCCCATTACAGATCCTCTATTCCTGCTCAGCGCCCTGGTTATGCACCACGCCCAACTCAGTTTGTGCAGCAGCGCCCTGTTATGCAAGCACCTAGGCCTCCAATGCCATATGCACCTCGTGCTAATTTTCCTGCTGCAAATGTTCAAAACCAAGCTCATCCCAATAATTCTGGTGGAGTTAAGAAGTGCTATACTTGTGGAGAAGCTGGACAGTTTGAGCATCAATGTCCTAAGTCCGGCCTTGGTCAAGGAAGCAATGCACCAAGACAAAACCCAAGACCTAATGGAGGACAACCACAAGAGAACTGCGGACAGCAGAATTTTGCTCGTGGCAATGTGAACCATGTCTCTACGGAGGATTCTCAACAAGCGGATGATGTGGTCATTGGTATGTTTCTCGCCAACTCCAACCCCGCGACTATGTTATTTGATTCTGGAGCATCGCATTCATTCATTGCATCGAAGTATGTTGCCAAGTATAGTTTGCCTATCTCTCATATGAAGTTTACTCTATTGGTTAAGTCTACTGGAGGAGAGATAAGGACAAATATAATATGTTCAAAAGTAAGCCTTGGAATAAGGGGGGTAGACTTCGCTGCCAACCTTATATTATTGGATTCTCAAGGATTGGACATTATACTTGGTATGGACTGGTTAAGGAAGCACAATGGAGTTATTGAGTGTGCCACGAAGACGGTGAAGTTGACCAATGAGGAAGGGATCACTGTAGAATTTGAAGCATCTCAAACCGCACCGAAGCAATTGGAGTTGAATCATATGGATGGTGCCGCAATTGAGGAGATTCCAGTGGTGTGTGAATTTTTGGATGTTTTTTCGGATGAGTTGCCAGGTATGCCACCTGATCGAGACATTGAGTTTGTTATTGATTTAATACCTAGAACTGCACCTATAGCTAAGAGGCCGTATAGGATGCCTCCTATGGAATTAGCGGAGCTCAAGAAGCAAATTCAAGAGCAATTAGAGAAGGGTTTTATTCGCCCTAGCTCTTCACCTTGGGGAGCGCCCGTGCTGTTCGTGGACAAGAAGGATGGATCCCAAAGGATGTGTGTGGATTACCGAGCTCTCAACGAGGTAACAATCAAGAACAAGTACACCTTGCCGCGCATAGAAGACTTGTTTGATCAGATGAAGGGTGCTTGTGTCTTCTCTAAGATTGATTTGAGGTCAGGATACTTTCAAATGAAGATTAGACCATCGGACATACCCAAGACAGCTTTTAGGACACGGTATGGATCTTATGAGTACACCGTGATGTCCTTTGGATTGACAAATGCACCTGCGTACTTTATGTACCTCATGAATAAGGTATTCATGGAGTACTTGGACAAGTTCGTCGTGGTGTTTATTGATGATATTATGATCTACTCGAAGGATGAGAAAAAGCATGAGGAACACTTGAGGCTTACGTTGCAGAAATTGAGGGAGCATCGGTTGTACGCCAAGTTCAACAAGTGTCAGTTTTGGTTGAGAGAGGTGTCGTTTTTGGGTCATATAATTTCAGGAGGGGGGGTATCGGTTGACCCCGGGAAGGTGAGAGACGTGTTGAAATGGGAACCACTACAAAATGTCAAGGAAATAAGGAGTTTTCTTGGGATGGCTGGATATTACCGTAGATTCATCAAGGACTTTTCCAAGATAGCCAAGCCTATGACGGAGTTGCTAATGAAGGGAAAGGCTTTCCAATGGACTCAAGCTTGTCAAAATAGTTTTGAGGAGTTGAAGAAGAGGTTGACAACAACTCCAGTTTCGGTACTGCCGAATGTAAGCAATAGTTTTGACATTTATTGCGATGCATCGAGACAAGGAATTGGATGTGTGCTCATGCAAGAAGGTCAAGTGGTCGCTTATGCATCGAGACAATTGAAGAAACATGAGCAGAATTACCCCACACACGATTTAGAACTCGCGGCCGTGGTACACGCATTGAAGATTTGGAGGCACTATATCCTTGGACATAGGTGTGAAATTTATACGGATCATAAGAGTTTGAAGTATATTTTCACACAAACGGATCTGAACTTGAGGCAATGGAGATGGTTGGAGCTCATCAAAGATTATGATTTGGGAATCAACTATCATCCAGGAAAGGCCAATGTAGTGGCAGATGCCTTGAGCCGGAAAGGAGTAAGTAATCAACTCACAGTTCGAGAGTTACCATCTGAGCTATGTAAGGAATTCGAACGGTTGAACCTCGGATTTGTGAATGAGATGGGAATAATGGAGTTAAACCCAACCTTGGAGCAAGAAATTCGAGATGCACAAACCACGGATGAGGAGATCAAGGAAATCAAGGAAAGGACCGAAGAAGGGAGAGAATTCAGATTTGACAAGGATGAACATGGCACCCTATGGCTTGGAAAGAGGATCGTTGTGCCTAATGTATAGCATATTCGGGAGACAATATTAAAGGAGGCACATGACTCGCCTTACTCGATTCACCCTGGTTGTACGAAGATGTACAAAGACTTAAAGACTTGCTATTGGTGGGATAGCATGAAAAAGGACATAGCTGAATACGTAGCATTGTGTGACGTGTGCCAACGAGTCAAGGCGGAACATCAAAGACCAGCCGGATTATTGCAACCATTGAAGATCCCGGAATGGAAGTGGGAAGAAATTGGAATGGACTTCATAGTTGGGTTACCACATACTCAGTCCGGGTATGACTCAATTTTGGTAATTGTGGATCGCTTAACCAAGTCAGCTCATTGTGTCACTGTGAAGACTAAATATATAGCTGCACAATTGGCCGAGATATACATAGAGCATATTGTGTGTCGACATGGAGTCCCGAAGAAGATCGTGTCGGATAGAGGTTCACAATTTACCTCTAGATTTTTGCAAAAATTGCATAAAGCTTTGGGAATGAGGTTGAATTTTAGTTCGACATATCATCCTCAAACGGATGGGCAAACCGAGAGGACCAATCAGATTTTGGAGGACATGTTAAGAGCTTGTGCTTTAAAGCATAGGAAAAGTTGGGACAAAATCTTGCCATACGCGGAATTTTCTTACAACAATAGTTACCAAGCAAGTTTGAAGATGTTACCGTATGAAGCGCTTTATGGGAGGAAGTTTAGGACACCTTTATTCTGGAATGAGGCAGGAGAAACTCAAGTATTTGGACCGGATGTGTTGCAAGAAGCCGAAAAGCAAGTCCGAATAATTCGTGAAAACCTAAGGGCTACCCAATCAAGACAAAAGGGCTATGCGGACAATAGGAGAAGGAAATTAGCCTTTGAAATAGGAGATTTTGTTTACCTCAAGGTGTCACCAATGAGAGGTCATAAGAGGTTTAACATAAGAGGCAAGCTCGCACCTCGTTATATTGGACCATTAAAGATTTTGGACAAAAGAGGAGAAGTAGCCTATAAGTTGGAGATGCCAGCTCATCTCTAAGACGTGCATGATGTCTTTCATGTTTCCCAGCTCAAGAAGTGCTTGAGAGTGCCGGAAGAACAAGTGCCAATGGAAGAATTAGAACTAGAGGGAGGTTTGACTTATGCCAAACAACCGATCAAAATCTTGGAAACCAAGGAGAGAGTCACAAGGAACAAGGTTATTAGATGGTGTAAAGTTCAATGGAAGCACCACACAGAAAAAGAAGCAACGTGGGAATTGGAGGATGATCTCAAGAAGGAATTTCCCTATCTCTTCTCTTCCGCGTCAAATCTCGAGGGCGAGATTCATTTTAAGGGGGGTAGGTTTGTAACACCCTCATTTTCATGCATCATGCCCTACATACACTCATATACATGTTTAACGTTAACCCACAACAAGAGGAACGAGTTTAAAATTGAGTCGGAGCATTTAAAAATTGATTGGGAACAAAACCGCACTTAAAATGCAGGAAAGTGCGGACTAGTCCGATTTTGCTGAGGACTAGTCCGATTTCTCTCTGGCTAAAATCAGACTTGTCCGTTTTTGCTGCGGACTAGTTCGATTTTTGGCACTGGAACTTTCGGACTTGTCCGATTTTGTGCGTACTAGGCTAATATTCCAAGAATCCTTGAAAAATTGCTAAGTCCTTGGACTTTTCCGGACTAGTCCGGTGTTTCAGTGGACTTGTCCGTTTTCCTCTCTGTTTAATGTCGGACTTGTCCGATTTTTGGCCAGACTTGTCCGATTTTCTCTCTGGACGACTTCGGACTAGTCCGGTCCTGTCCAAATTTGTCCGATATTTTGTGACTCTGAGTTGATCTTTTGTTTTACGACTTGTTTCTTGGGTTTCACGTTAAGTGGGCCTAGGGACGCCGTGCCTAACTCTTTTAGAGCCCATGTGGGACTCTAAACCGGCCTCTACTCATCCCAAAACTCGAAATCCATCTAACCCTAGCCTCCACCTCTATATAAACAACCCCACCCCTTGGTTTGACATCTATTTGCCACTTTTCCACCCACCCAAACCCTAGTTCGTGGGGAGCCACCATCAAGGAGGGAGGAGAAGATCCCAAGCAAGAAGAAGAAGAGGAGGAAACGAAAGAGGATCAAGATCTCCACCAAGTTTCGTCCTTCACCACCAATTCATCCCCAAGTTCATCACCAACCCTAGATCATCAAGATCCAAGTGCTACATCCAAGTTTCTTGATTCATTGGAGTCCTAAACACCTGGTATACCTTATATTCTCTTTTCCTTACGTGAATTCAACCCCTAATCTCCGAATTTACGTCGATCTAGGAAACCCTAATCTTCTGATCTCGCAGAGTGCGGACTTGTCCGGTCCCTAGCGGACTAGTCCGATCTTTCTGGTTAAATTGTGTTGAATTAATTCTAAAATTTGATCTAATCGAATCCAAACCTGTATAAACTTGTTAAAAGCTATTAGAACTAGTTATTGATCATTAAAAGCAATCAATTAACAAGTTCTACCTTGCATTTGCATTAATCATGCATGTCATGTCATATTGAGTAATATTTGTGCACTTTTTGATTTGTTTCTTGTCTTGTATGTTTATTGTGTGGATTAGACGGATTTGCGCTAGAGAGTGCCACGGAGGATCTACAGCACCAAGAGTTCGAAGGCTTTGATCCTAATCAACATCAAGAGCAAGGCAAGTGTCCTTGAAGCATATTGATCCTGTTTTTCAAGTAAATGTTTTGTTTGCAAAACTGCATGCTGTGTCAATTTGATGGGAACCCTATGATAGGAAGTTTACTAGCATTGTGTAACCACCCTTGTCACCTGGAATATATGGTAGAGAGTTGGGAAGGGCTTTTACCTTTTTGCTTCGCTTGATTAATTGGGATGGGAAAACAACACTACACATTTAATTATGTATTAATGATATTCTGGTTAATGTCAACTGGTCGATACGGTATGGTAATGGGTGATCTAAGCAAGCCTGGTATGTGGATGGGTTGGATGTTACGGTGGTTTGCTTGCTTTAGATATAAGGACCGGTTCATGCGAGAATAAGCCAGGACTATAGTGCCACCACGAGGCCAAGTATGGGTTCGGCGTAGCTGAGTAATTAGGGCCTTGCTAGTACTGTTTGGACCATTGTGGATGCTTGGGGAAGGGGTAGTCGGATTGGGTTTGTTGATGATTGGTGGGACTACCCTGGGATCCGAATGGCTCAAGAGGGGGCCCTTGGTTGAAGATGTGCTCAGTTGGAGGCATCGCCACCGGTGAAACCTCAGTGGGGTCTAAATAGGCTAGTAATCCCTTTGTAAAGGCTATTTTGTGATCTCTTGGCCGCACACCGATGGAAGTGTGAGATGGCGTAATAGAGGTTTTAGTCATCGAAAGGTGATGAAATCACGAACACGTGGGTAAAGTGGTACAAACTCTGCAGAGTATTAAAACTATCATGATAGCCGTGCTCCCGGTTATGAGCACCTGGACAACTTCCATGATTAGAGGGAACTTTGTATTGGGATGGTATTTGGGATGGTTATGATTGGTATTATGATTATGGATTAATTTCTGGTATTGAATATGGTTATTGGCAAATGGTGAAATCTGGAATTATTGATGAGGATGGTGAATTGTGTACTGGTATTATGGTATTACTTATGATTATGATGGGTTTACTTCACATACATATAATATATTGCTTTTCAAATGTTTTATGTACTTTTCAGCACTTTGCCATTATTATTGTCGACATTTGAATCAACCACATGTCATACTTTCCACACTTGTTGAGTACGACATGTACTCACTCTTGCAATCCCCCCCAACAGTTGCAGGTCAGGATTGGGAGTTTAATGGCGATAATGCGGAGTTCTAGGCCGTGTCTACCGTCAGCTTTGCCTGTGGTGTTGATTGGAGCTGCGCTATACCCTATTGCTTATGCTGCCTAGCTGTTTAGTTTGCTTATTTAGTTTATTTCCACTGCATTTGTTGAACTTGTCATTAATATTCATTAGAGGTTGTATTCGAGGATAATCTAGTTTGTGTAATAAAATTTGATAATTAATCTTGTTTTGTGGTAATTTTCTGTATACTCTTTTGTGATTGCACTCGTGTATGTGCGATGAACATCCTGGGCACACATATGCATTAGCTTGGTTCATTTTTTGGAACCGGGTGTCACACATATTCCATGCATTTAATATATTTTACTGCAATTTAATTCTATTTACTAGGATTTTCATAATTATAAATATATTTTAAATATTTTCTACACACGTTAGGGACCTAAAATGAATTATTTAATTCATAAATAGGATTAATATAAAATTTAAATTTTCTATATATGTTTTTTGAAATTTGCATTAAATTATATATATATATTCTAGAATTATTCTTATTTAAAGAGATTTTCAAGTAAAAGCATAAATAATAAAAAGGATAACCTGAATTTTATAAAGTCAGGGGGTTTTCTGTAATTTTCCAACTAAACAGAGGCTACAAATGCAATTAGTAACATTACCTAGAGCTTCACTGTGATTTTTACTTATTCACTGAATATTTTTCAATTATTATAAAGATTAGGGTCATCCTTACAAAGTTGTGGACTAGTTTGTAATTATATTTAAAAGTGCATGGGTTTATGTGTAAAATAGCAAAGGGGTATGGCTGATCTATTTGTGACTGTTGGATTTTATTTGAGTGGCTAGGATTTTATGAACGAAGGGGTATGAGATTGATCAAATCGTGGCCGCTGGTTTAGGATCCAAGGGTTGGGCTTCGGCCACGTCACCATCGACGGTGAAGGGCCGCCGGCGCCCAGGAAGATGGCGGCGCCATGGCTGGAGTTGGCCGGCGCCGCGCGAGCTCTCCTTACGGGGCACTAATCTAGTCGAAAATTGATGCAAAACGAAGAGGATCTCGCGGGAAAACTTACTATGCGTGTCGCGCGCAGTGAAGATGGTCGGGAACGGGTGCTCGACGATGGGGCTTGGCAGTCGAAGTCTGGTGCTATCGGTTTCAGGGTTCACATGGCGGAATTCCATTGCGAAGACCTTCTCCGGGATCGTTGCAGTGCCGCAGTCCTCGATGAATCATCGGGAACGGCCAAAACATCAAGGAAACAGCGGACATCAAGCTCGAAAATGGCAGCCATGGTGGTGATGTGGGAATGGAATGGGGAGTGAAGGGGAGAAATGAAGCATGGGTTCTGTATTTGAAGGAGGAGGGGCGACGGTTCCCAAGTGTAGCGCGGCGGTTGTCGGGTGATCTGCGTGCGGGGGCGGGCGCGAGCCCTCGATGAGGCAACGGTTGGGGAAGATGGCCCTGACAGGCGAGCCCCGGACGGCAAAGAGAGAGAGAGGGGGGGAAGGGGGAGTGCGGTTGGGTTGTTTAGAGGGTGAATCGTCCGAGGATGCAGGTTGGCCCATGAGGCTGAGGTGAGGCTTCTATATATTTTTATTTCTTTTTTACTTATTCAATATTTTATTTACTTTTAATTCTACTTATTTTATTTTTCTTGGTTTTGAAAAAGTGGTTGTTACAATTCTACACCTTTAAACGGAATCTCGCTCCGAGATTCTAGAATGGGTAAAGTGAAGATCTAGATTTTTTTGAGTCACAAGTTCACATTTTTTGTAAACAATTTATTTCTTGTTCAATTTTCTAATTTAGGTGTTAAACAATTTATTTTAAATCTTTTCAAAGTTTAGTATCTCGCACAATGCAAGAATAAAACATCATGAACTTGTTTAAACAAACTTAAGAGAATCTCTCATTTACCATTTACCACACAACTTTACACCTTATTATTATGTTATACTTTTTTATATCTAATTTATTATCAACACTATTAATATTTTAAACTCGGTGCTACAAGATATGGTAAGGTTTTCTTTGTTGTTGTTTTGTTTTTAAATTCAACATATTTCCTGATACTCATAATTTGCATTTTTTACACAAAATATGTCAGATTGGTTTAATTTAAAAGTATTATCACACATTTGATATTATTTTTATTTTACATTCTTCTACATTAGTATTATCATCATCATTATTATTATTATTGAATTTGGACTAAATTTCCACTGTGGTTTTATTTTTGTAATCATTAATTTCAATTGCCTTATCATCATGTATACATTTATTATTATTATTATTATTACTATTATTATTATTATTGTTAATATTATTTCATCTCCTTTAGATAAATGTGGGGTTACAATCCCACCAACCTTAACAAGGAATCTCGCGCTCGAGATTCAAATGGATTGCACTAAAGAGAGAGGATAAGATTTACTAGCAATCGGCTATCCCCCTTTGAAAGTTGACTAGAGGGGGTGAATAGGCGGAATGACCTGAAATGACTTAATAAAACAAGATTAAAACACAGATACCAGACTAGTTTGGGTCAGGGCTGGACTAGTTCGTTCAGCACACAGAAAAATCCTAAAAACTTGATTTTTAAGTGTTTTACTTTGATTTCAGTTCAACGAAAAGTGGATATACAATCTAGCAACCTAATAAAAGTTGGATTGACAAGTATTAAAGATTAGATTGCAGGATTATGTTGATGAACAATAGGATGGACAAGATGAACTCTAAAAGCAATTCTAGTGATGAAAGAAAAGTAAAGCAACACAAGAGACAATTATTTATCCCGAGATTCAGCTCCACGAAGAAGCCTACGTCCCCGTTGAGAAGTACGAAAAAGGATCGGGTCTCACTTGACCCTAATCTCACCAAGCCACCACAAAGGCCGACTTGTTTTCCACTAATCACAAGGAGTAAATACAATGTTCTTGGGGCTTCGCACAAGTCACAAAGATGCAACACCAATTGCAAGAGATCAAACCGAGAGCCAAAGCACAAAGTTCTTCCTTCTCCCCTTGTCCCAAACCCTAATCCACTCAAGATTTGGTTCTAGAGGGCAAGTAGGCAAGAGAGAAGGCTTAGGAAGGCTCAAGGATGCTTGCGACTGCGCTAGGGTTCAAGTGTTCTATGTTGGAGGTCAGGAGGTCCCTTTTATAGGGTCCCGACAGCTAACCATTGCCACCTACTAAAGTTTGGCTAGTACGGCCCAACGGGACCACTCGACATCACACCTCTGCAGAGGGTGACGCACCCCCCCCCCCCCCAATGTTTGAATTACAAACGGTGATGGCACACCATACTAGCTCGGCCAACAATGAACGAGTTCGAACTACAACAGAATGTCTTCGTCCGTCTAAAAACAGACAAGTCTCGACATGCCGGACTAGTTCGACAACTGGGGTGGACAAGTTCGGCCAACAGGACTTAGCCTCAGAAACCCCCTTTATCACACTACCACGGACTAGTTTGGCTCAAAACGGACAAGTCTAAAGTACAATAGTACCCTTTAGTTTGGCTAAAAACGGACTACTATGGCAGGTCTGGACTAGTCTGGCCTCTGTGGCGGACAAGTTCGGCCTCCCGACACTTAGCTAGAAAAACTCTCACCAAGTGTGCAACGGACTAGTATGTTTCCAAACAGACAAGTTCGAAGTACAATAGAAACTTTTAGTTCATCCCAAAATGGGACTAAGCCGACACACCCAGACTAGTCCGGCCTAGAACCCAGACATGTCCAGCCACTAGGGTTTTCTCTCATCAAGGCTTCTCACTTAGATTTTCTCCCAACTAATACTTTGAGCCCTCTTCTATTATCTCAATGCACTTAATACACATACCCTCACATACACTAGCTAGTCTAAACTGAACTCATTAGAAACCTTAATTTCTACTCTTAAGTCTTCGACGCTGTCGGTACCCTAGAAACCGTACACCCCTTGAGGTTATAAAGATCTCAAAGGAAAGTCATCTACTTGGTTTGAAGACCCTCGGAGGCCCACATGTCAGACATAACCGGACCCGCTTCTCCAACATGGTTAATCCCTGGGTCGCCACGTGTACTACCAAACCGGAGCTACCGCCCACAAGGGGGGAGCTCCGGGCCATGTACCGAAATGGCACCCCCGGACTTAACCCCAGACCGAGAGAAGCTCCGGACCTGACACGTGTCTGGTAGCCCCGGAGCTACCCGTTTCCCACAGTATGCTCCAGAGCTGCCACGTGTCCAACCGACGGATCTTCAGCACCTAACCTCCGGAAGACCTCGCAACGGCTCCGGATCTTTAAAGGGGAATCAAGGACTTCAAGACCCGATTAAGTGTCGTTAATGCCATATTAATGACACGTAAGCAGACGATCTTAACACCAGTAACGGTGCTGTCAAAGCCCGTTACAGGATCATTAAGAGCAATTAAATGTGTTAAATAAGTGTCAATACTAGTAACCGCTGGGGCCACCTGTCGGGCTAGGCTAACTTGTAACGGCCTGCCCTTGTACTATAAAAGGACAGGCCGACGACACGTTCAAGGGGCTGGACACACACCATTGATGCTCAACACAAGCACGTACAGCTAATACAACACCAACACACCCGTGGAGTAGGGTATTACGCTCAGGCGGCCCGAACCACGTAAACTCTTGTGTCTCCTGTGTCAATTCCTACACACCTTCTTGAATCTCCGCGCGCCCATACCGAACATCAAACTCCCTTATCACTTTAGCAGTGTGAGAGATCTACCGGTTCCAAACCACCGACAGTTGGCGCGCCAGGTAGGGGCACCTGAGATTTTGAGAATGGTGAACT
Source organism: Tuctoria greenei (assembly GCA_036927565.1). Lineage (NCBI taxonomy): Eukaryota > Viridiplantae > Streptophyta > Magnoliopsida > Poales > Poaceae > Tuctoria > Tuctoria greenei. Next base: position 200,476,878 of record JAYESD010000003.1, on the reverse strand, counting down.
CAGCTGCTGGATCATCCAACGGTCAACCTGCTGCTCAGGCTGTTGGGGGCAATCCCTCCAATAGACAGCCACCAGCAGGAGCCTCAGCACCAGCAGGAGTCACACTTCCACCACCACTGTCTCCTCCAGCAAATCGTGCTGGGCAACGTGATGGTGCGCCAGCGTCAATAACTGCGTCGGCAAATCATGACAACCCGGAACATGCGCTCCATGCAGCGCGTGCTCTTCTCCAATGCCCACCACCTCCGGATGCATCCCGGGATGCACTGGAGTAGTGGAGGGCCGATGTGGAGCATTTGGTTGCAGCAACAGCCGAACGTCTCAGCAACCAGGGTCCTCCTCTTTCAGGAAGAGCCCCGTCGCAGTGGCGGACTTTGTCTGGAAGACTTGGTCCGCACATTTCCAATAGCAGGAGACGCGCTGCGTCACAACAAGTTACGTCATTGCCCTCCGGGGCACGACGCACTCACACGGTATCCAGGCTTTTGACTCATGACCTCCGGGCGGAGCTTGATCGCCGATACCGCCAGCAGGACGGCCGAGTCCATATTGAGCGTGCCCGTGAAAGACGGGAAGCTCAGGACCTTTCTGCTCCTGAAGGAGTGGGAGGAGGCTGTTCAGCCCTGGCCATGCACCTGCGCATGGTCAGGTGGCCACAGAAGTTCCGGCCTCACCCGCCGGAAAAATTCGACGGGACTGTTAATCCCGTTGAATTTCTTCAAATCTACTCCACTGCAATCTTAGCAGCTGGAGGAAACGAGGCCGTGATGGCCAATTACTTTCCAATGGCCTTAACTGGGTCTGCCAGGTCCTGGTTTATGAGCCTTCCGCCCAACTCTATCAACAGTTGGGAGGAGCTGTGCCGACAGTTCACTGCCAACTTCGGGAGTTCATACACCCGACTAGGCACTGAACTAGATCTTTTTGCGGTCGTGCAAAAAGGGGGAGAATCCTTGCGGTCATTCATCCAGAGGTTCTCTCAGGTACGAAACACAATCTCTTCTATCTCTAGCGCCTCTGTCATTGTGGCATTCAGACAGGGCGTACGGGACAAGAAGATGTTGGAGAAACTGGCGATCAAGGAGATCACCAGTGTCATGGAACTCTTCAGCCTGGCAGACAAATGTGCCAGAGCTGCGGAGGGCCGTGAGATGCACTCCAAACCAACCTTGGAGGGTCACAAGAAATCCTCCAAAGAAGAAGCCACTACCTCCGGAAGTGGCAAGAAGAAAAAGAAGACCAATGGCAAGAAGAAGCCATCGGCCGACACATCCAATGTTGCAGCTGCTGCAACTCCGGGTGGTCGGGGGCCACGCCCCGAGAAGCGATCTCGACCGTCTTCTGAAGACGGTGGCAAACCCAAAGTGTGGTGTCCCATTCACAAAACGGGCAGCCACAGTTTGGAAGACTGCCGAGAGGTCCAAAACCTTGCCAAGCGCTACAACAAGCACCGGGAAGAATCTCCTTTCCGACAGAGGGAAGGAAAGCAAAAAGTCGACGAAGCTCCGGCTGAAGAGGAGTTGGGGTTTCAGGATCCCAAAAAGGTCCTGAAGGCCGTCTACACCTCTGTCGACGATGATTCTGACGTCTCTGACAACGAGCGTCGGAAGACCATGAACACCATTTTTGGTGGATCATGGGATATCACCTCCCGTCGCGTCATCAAGACTATGCGTCGGGATATGGCCGCTGTAGCTCCTACAGTCAGGCCGGAACCTCATCGAAAGTGGATGGACACAGCCATCACTTTTGATGCTTCGGATTGTCTCCAGAGCATGGTTGGAGCAGGACAGTTACCCTTGATGGTATCTCCTACCATCAATAACATCCAGCTCCACCATGTCATGGTAGATGGAGGTTCGGGGCTTAACCTCATCAGCTTCGAAGCTTTCACTAAGCTTCAGCTCCGACCTTCGGATCTCCACCCCTCTCGACCTTTCTCCGGAGTAGGTCCGGGGGCCATCACCCCACTCGGAGCTATTACTCTCCCCGTTACCTTCGGGACACGGGAGAAGTACCGCACCGAGAAGTTGGTCTTCGACGTCGCTCAGATCAACTTACCATTCAATGCCATCTTGGGTAGACCTGCCCTGTACAAATTCATGGCAGCTGCTCATTATGGTTATCTGGTGTTGAAGATGCCAACGCCAGTAGGTGTTCTCCGGATCCGCGAAGATCGTACTGCCGGAGTAACTGCACTGGAAGAACTCCATGCACTCACCACGGCGCAAGAGGAGGACTCCAGGCAGGAGCAAGCTCCAAAACCCCTGACCATTCATCAACGAGGCTCGACTTCTGCACCTCGAGTGCAGCCAAGCGGCGACACCGACATTCCCGTCAAAGTCGTCCAAATTGGCTCCGATGCCGCTCAGACCACCCGTATATCGGTAGGATTGAACGACAAATAAGAACTCGCGCTCATCACTTTCCTCCGGGCTAACGTCGACGTGTTTGCCTGGCAACCATCACAAATGCCTGGGATCCCCAGGGAAGTGATTGAGCACAATCTGAAGATCTACCCCGACGCTCGGCCTGTGCATCAGAAGCCTCAGAAGCAATACGTAGAGCGACAGAACTTCATCCGACAAGAATTGAAGAAGTTACTCGAAGCCGGATTCATCCGAGAAGTCTTCCATCCAAAATGGCTGGCAAACCCAGTCGTTGTGCCCAAGGCCGGCGGGAAGCTTCGGATGTGCATCGACTAAACCACACTAAATAAGGCATGTCCAAAAGATCCATTCCCACTACCTAGAATAGATCAGATAGTGGATTCCACCTTCGGGTGTGAATTACTGTGTTTCCTAGATGCATATTCCGGATATCATCAAATCAGGATGTCTAGGGAAGATGAAGAGCATACTTCATTCATCACAGTAGATGGATTGTATTGTTACACAGCCATGCCCTTTGGTCTCAAGAATGCAGCTTCAACTTTTGTACGAGCTATGTACAAAACTTTTGAAGAACTTATTAGAGACATAGTGGAAGTGTACGTCGATGACATCGTGGTCATGGTCAGGAACAAGGAGTCACTCCTTGACACCTTGCAGGCTGTCTTCGACAAGCTGCGGGCCACCCGCACAAAGCTAAACCCAGACAAGTGTGTCTTCGGGGTTAGCTCCGGAAAACTTCTTGGCTTCCTGGTAAGTCACCGGGGCATAGAAGCTAATCCGGCGAAGATTAAAGCCATTGAAGACATGCGGCCACCAACCCGCATCAAAGACGTCCAAAAGTTGACTGGATGCCTAGCAGCCCTCAGTCGGTTCATTTTAAGACTGGCGGAACGGGCACTACCCTTATTCAAGCTGTTGAGGAAGTCCGGGCCATTTCAATGGTCCGAAGAAGCAGAGAAGGCATTCCAGGAATTGAAACAGTTCCTCACCACCCTACCAATTCTGGTAGCTCCGAACCCTGGTGAGCCTTTGTTGCTTTATATTTCAGCTACTGACGAAGTCGTCAGTATGGTTCTGGTTGCGGAGAGACCAGAACTACCCCACACTCAGGAATCCAGATCCCTTCGGGAGGGTCCGGAGGTTCCTGAAAGCGAGTCTGGGTCCTAGCTCCCAGATTCAAATCCACAAGAAGTCGCTTCAGGAGACCTAGACCCTCCGGGAGGGTCCAGGTCATTTCTGAGGAACCTCCGGGTTCCTCCAGCCAGAACCCGGAGGTCCCCGAAGAAAATTCGGACTCCTCCGAGAGGATCCGGGTCAGTGAAGAGGAAGCTTCGGACCCCTCCGGGAGGGCCCGGACCATTCAGCGCCCAGTGTACTTCATTAGTGAAGTACTACATGATGCCAAGACTCAATACCTAGATGTGCATAAGCTGCTCTATGCAGTTCTTATTGCCTCCAGGAAGCTTCGCCATTACTTCCAAGCTCACAAAGTCTCAGTGGTGACCTCTTACCCACTTCGAGCAATTTTGCATAATCCCAATTCAACTGAGAATATTGCAAAATGGGCAGCGGAATTGGCTGAATTTGATCTTGAATTTATTTCAAGGCAAGCAGTCAAGAGTCAAGCATTGGCAGATTTTGTGGCAGAATGGACTCCCTCTCCATCAAAACCTGGGAGCCCCAGTGAGCAGAAGACGGAGCATCAAGCTCCAACCTTCACCGAGCCTCACTGGACCCTCTACTTCGACGGCTCCATGCAGAAGCAGGGGGCCGGAGCTGGAATCCTTCTCCTTGCACCGACTGGGGAGAAGGTGAAATACATGGTACACCTTGACTTCAAGGTAACCAACAACATGGCAGAGTATGAAGCACTCATCTACGGACTAAAGGTGGCACTGTCATATGGTGTCAAGCAATTGCTGGTCAAGGGAGATTCACAGCTCATCATTAAGCAGGTGAAGGGTGAATGCTCCTGTAATAATCTCCAGCTAGCTGCTTACCTCCTTGAAGTCCAGAGGCTTCAGAAGGATTTCGAAGTCCAAGATCTCCACCATGTTCAGCGTGCCCATAACGCTGAAGCTGACGAACTCTCGACCAAAGCGTCAACCGGAGCTCCGGCTCCTGACGGAATCTTTGTCCGGAGGTTGTCAAAGCCAACAGCTCAGCCTGCCGAACTGACCAAAGGGGGCGAGATCAGCATCCCGAAGCTGACAGTCCCGATGGCCATGTTACCATGGCAGCCATCAAGGGTCGTAGGTGCTGCCGGAAGCTCCGAGCAACCCAGCACGCAAGACTTAAACGCTCAAGTTAGTTCAGATGCATCGATCTCGGAGATCCGGAACTACTTGAAAGACAACATCCTTCCTGATGATGATGTATCTGCTGACCGGGTAGTCAGATTGGCTAAAAGATACACGTTGGTAGAAGGGGATCTCTACCGGCGCGGTGCCAACGGCATCCTAATGCGGTGCATCACAAGGGAAGAAGGATGTGAGCTCCTCGCGGAAATCCATGGAGGCGAGTGTGGGAACCACGCGTCTTCCCGCACGCTGGTTGGTAAAGCCTTTCGGCATGGCTTCTACTGGCCTACAACACTCCAGGATGCAACTGAGCTGGTGAAAAAATGCAAAGCATGTCAATTTCATGCAAAGCAAATTCACACTCCGGCTCAGCCCTTACAAATGATACCTCCTACATGGCCTTTCGCTGTGTGGGGGATGGACATCTTGGGACCTTTCCCAAGAGCCGTCGGAGGTTACAAATTCTTGTACGTCGCCATTGACAAGTTCACCAAGTGGGCGGAAGCAACTCCAGTCGTGACGATCAACAAACAATCTGCTATCAACTTTTTACAGTCCATTGTATGCAGATTTGGAGTCCCAAACAAAATCATCACTGATAATGGGACCCAATTCACAAGCTCCGCATTCCAAGGATATTGCGAAGACCTCGGCATACAGGTTTGCTACGCCTTCGTAGCTCACCCAGCCAGCAATGGCCAAGCCGAGAGAGCAAATGCTGAAATCCTTAAAGGACATAAAATGCGCACTTATGAGCGCTTGAAAAAACATGGAGCCAACTGGATCGAAGAGCTTCCGCCCACCTTATGGGCCAAGAGGACATCCCAAAACCGGTCAACTGGAGAGACACCCTTCTTTCTGGTGTACGGAGCCGAAGCAATCCTTCCTCCGGAAATCACCTTGGGTTCACTCCGGGTCTGGACCTTCGACGAAGCCGCGCAGGACCAGCTCCGGTGTGAAGACCTAGACCTCCTTGAGGAGGGAAGGTGCCAAGCAGCTGTTCGGAATGACCGGTATCACCAAGCCCTACGGCGTTATCACCAGCGGCATGTACACAACCGACAGCTCGAGGAAGGCGATCTGGTGCTACGGAGAATACAATCCAGAGAAGGGTTAAACAAACTCTCCCCCGGCTGGGAGGGACCCTTCCGAGTGATTAAAGTATCCCGTCCCGAAAGCGTTCGCTTGGCTACCGAGGATGGGACACCTCTGCCAAATCCTTGGAACATCGAGCACCTCCGTAAGTTCTACACTTAATACCACGGAGGTGAGTCTTGAGTAACTTGACATGTATGTTATAGAGTCATTGTACAGAGTCGGGTAGTTCCTCCGGGAGAGCAGCCGGACCTTTCTCGAAAGGTCCGCAAAGTTCATGCAACACTTATCACAGTCTCCGGACTAAAAGTGTAGCTTACTACCCTGGGTCAAACGAGAAATGAAACACGCTTAGCCTGGTTCGGTACCCTAAGAGTGTACTTGTTTCCCCTGTACCCCGGACCTATAATGAAAGACATTTTCATGTGAAATAAACTCCACGTGCATTTATTTTGTACAGGCTCAACATTTTTATTTTTCTCTTTCTTGTCTATAACAAAGACGTGCAATTCTTAAGAAATTTTATTTCAACCGGTTTATATACGATTCGAGTTGTATTGTCAATTCTTTTGGACTCAAATATTGTTCATGGCCAACTTGCCTGAAAGCCGCCAAGCCAATCTAGGGGCTAGGGCTGGAGTGTGCTATCGACTTAGCCTGGTCAAGCACCCTAAGTACGCCAGTCTACCTACACCCCGGCAGGCCGAAGTAAGGCGGGTCCATGGACGGTTGGATCTAGAAGAAAAGACAACGCATCCGGTTGTATTTAAAATCGTGTTTAACTTAAAGTCTTCTTGAGAATCGTAAGCCGCGACAAAATTATAGACAAGAAACGAATTTTACTATTTTTCTTGACTTAAGTGTGCAGGAAAAATAAAATCTACGTTGATGGAGAAAAGTCGGAGCTAACTAAGCTCCGACTCCCCGGAGGACTAACTGTCGATGCTTTACGTGTTGATAGAGACTATTGTCGGAGCTATCAACCTCCAGCGATGGACAATGCCGGAGCTTCTAAGCTCCGACAACCTCAGGGGGCCTTCACTATCGAAGACTTCAGACTTAAATTCTACAAGTTTGGAGCAAATGAGTCTTCAACAAATCGCAATATCCTCTTGGTACATGTTCACAATCAAATTGTGCACATCTACCAGGGGGCCAAGTGAAGATAAAAGTGTTGAAGATAAAAAGTGAAATTCACAAAAATTTGGGGATTTCATTTATCTGGAGACAAGGGATTACAAAATTGAGGAAGAAGAAGAGAAAATACAAGTGAGAACTATAGAGATGGTCCTAGACCCTATGGAAGAATTGGGCAACCTTCTAGGCAACCTCCGATACGCTGGTTCGGGTAGCTTCGCCTTCTCCTTCGACGGGGCCTTCAAGCACCAGGTCCAGAGGAAATTGGGAGTTCCGGCTGGTGTAGCACGTCAGCACATACTCTGCGACGTTCTTCGCCAGGGATTGCCCCTCAACCTCCAGTTGGTCCGCGATGACATCGCCCACCTTGGAGAGCTTGCTACCTGCTGCGCTCAACGCCTGCAGCGCTAGGTCCGGCTCCGGCTCCGGATCATCCGGGCGCACGAGGCTGAAACCCATCGGTGTCAGTGCATCATTGGCCTTGCTCAAGAACTCCCAAATCCGTAGGGAGTCCTCAGCCCTCAAGCCCTTCATCTCTTCCAGGGATCTTCTGGCCGCCACCAGTTCAGAATTCTCGCGGGCAAGGCGCTCAACTTATTTGGCGTTTTGCTGAATCTTTTCAGCAACCCGCCTTTCGAGTTTTCCGAGCTCCTCCTCCCGGAGGTGGATCTTGTTCCAGCGGTCGACCATGTCCTTCTCTCTACCCCTCACTTTCTTCTCCCTGGCAGTAAGGGCACACTCTTGTTCGTAGAGTTCCTGCCCTCGCACCCAGGTCTTCTCCTCTTCCTCTTGGCAGCGCTCTTCCAATTTTTTGGCGCGCTCCTCGAGACCCTTGTCAGCCAGAGCTACCTTCTCGGCGAGCTCCTCCTCCCTCCTCAAGACGTCATCCCGCAGCTCTAGGAGTTTCTGCTCTTCATCTTCGAGTCGTTTCTCCCTCTCTTCAAGTGCCTCTCGGCGCTTGATGAGTGCAGTGTTAATGGCCTCAAGCTGCTCGTGGCGTGCATTGGCCGCATTATTGGCTGCTTTGGCTTGATCGTAGATCTCCCGGGATTGAGCGTCGAGGGCACGAGTCATACTCTCCCTGTCATCCAGTAACTTGCCCCAGTACTTCAGGCGGATCTTCTCCCGCTTGATCCATTCTTTGTCATCCGCTAGCCTCGACTGTGCCAGCTTGGTCTCGAAGTAGAGCCGGTTACGCCACCGCCTAAGGGTTTGGCGCTCCTCTTCAAGAGCCTTGCTGTCGTGGAAGAAGGCCAGTTGGACTTGACGTAGACTGGAACATGCGTTGTCAATGGACAGTGACAACGGGATGGGCTCCGGACCTGTTGGGGTCTCCTCTGCTGGTTCCAGCGGGTCTTCGGATACAAAAATTGGGTCCCACTCTACAAGAGTGGTCCCCTGGGTCTCCATGGCACTAGGGCCGTCCTCCGGGATGGCCTCAATCGCCATCGAGGAAGGCCCTGCCGCCAAATCTTCGTTCACCCCCTCGGGCAGCGGGCCAGCGACTTCGCCTGGGCACTCCGACTCGGCCGCAGGTACCTCCGACGTCGTCGTCTCCGGAGCAGGAGCTGCTGCTGGCTCTGGCCTGGGCACCTCTTCCGATGGGAGCTCAAGATCCGTCACCTCTTCAACGACCGGCTCAGAAGCCGGAAGATCTTCAACCTCGTTCGGCCCTGTGGCCGGAGCTCCAACAATGACCGGCTCAGTGGCCGGTGCTTCGGAGGTAGCTGGCCCAACTGCCGGAACTACCTCAGTTTCCGGCGCGCACGCCGGAGCTTCAGTCACCTCCGGCTCAACCGCCGGGGCTTCAACAATTTCCGGCTCAGAGGCCGGGATTACTGCTTCCTCCGGCTCAACAACCAGAGTTTCCATCATCGCAGCACCAGAACCCGGGGCTTCAACCTCCGGGATAGGTGCCGCTGGCGCATCTTCACTCCCGTGGTCCGGCGCTACCATAGGAACTTTTGGGGATGAGTCGAGGTCCATGACCACGACAACCGGCGCCGGAGCTGTCGCAGTTTCAGCCACCACTTGGGGCGGCACCGGGACAGGAGCAGAAGCTCCCACCCTCACGGCCTCAGACACTGTGGCTGAGGGTGGAGCCTCACTCCCCTTCTTGGGGACGCTGCAGATGATGAACGAAGAAAATTAAAAAACAGTTGCTACAATTAAAACAATTGTCCAAGGTAGAGATTAAAAATCACCTTGGGAGGCTTCCGCACCAGCTTGCGCGGAACCTTTTTCCCGGGCGTTTTGGGCTGGTCATAGCCGGCGTGGAAGCTCCGGAAGGGCCCCCGGAACTTGTAGCGGCCACGGGCGTTTCTCGAGTCGAGGCTCTCCTCGATCGGGAAGAACCCCCGGACCTGGAGGCCTCCACCGGCCCAGGTGCTGGAGTCGCGCGTCCAGAGCTAACACCCCGGGAGGACCCCACTGCGGGAACAGACGCGCTCCGGGAGGACCCCACTGCAGGAACGGTCGTGTTTCGGGAGGACCCCATTACGGGAACCGTCGCCACGGTTGTAGAAGACCATCCCCTCCGGGGAGAAGGAGTCGAGGCGGAAGTAGCGGGTCTGACGGACCTTCTGTCGGCATGCTGCAGCTTCCTCTTTCGACTCTCGGGTTCATCCGCCAGCTCCTTGCCCTTGCCGACGACCTCGACCCTCGGCTTTGGGGCAGGGACAGGCCATCTTCGGGCATTCCGGGGATCGCCACCCGGGTGGTTGATCTTCTCTCGACGACACCAAGGTCGTCAAGCATGGGCATCTTCTACCGGAGCTCCCTGCTGAACTCCACTTCTACGTTCAGAGGAAGAAAAGCAGACGGTGGAGTCAAGTCGTCGCCGTCGACGTCGATGCCGTGCTGGAACTTCTTGAGGTGGAACTCCAAGGTTTTCCCCACCATGTTGGACTTCAACCCAATCTCAACCCGGTCGTCGTCCATCACGCTGTTGAGGGCCCAAGCGAGTTTCTCCCTCCTCTTCAACGGCGCCCACCTGTTGACCAAGAAACTGCAGAATACCGCCTGAGGAGTCAATCCTCCCTCCACGCATTGGCGGATCCTGGTCAAAGCAGGGTCGAAAGCTTCCGCCAACACCGGAGCTTCACTCCAGATTGTCGTGTCGATGCCGGGAAGACCATCGGGCAGCTCCAACCTCTCGTGCTCCTCCACCCTGACGACTATCCAGTCTTTCTTCCAGTCATCCCACTTCCCAGAGGGAAATGACCGGAGGTACTTGAATGGGCACTTCTTGCGCTTCACGAAGTAGTAGAAGCCAAGGTACTCATTGCTCCGGCCGGTGGTGTGGACGGTGAAGAAGGTCCGGAAGAGTTCAATGCAGGGGGGATGCCCACCCACATCTCACAGAAGTGGACAAAGATAGACACGAGGAGAATGGAGTGAGGGCCAAGGTGGTATAACTGCAGACCATAGAAGTCTAGCAGCATCAAGAAAAAGGAAGAAAAAGGTGGGATCAACCCCACCATGGCGTACGAGGAGAAGTACACCATTTCGCCGGTGTGCTCCTTCTCAAATGGGAGCTCTCCACCGGCGCGGACCGAACGGTTGAAGAAGTCCGAATACCACCCCATGAGGGCCCGACCTTCTTCAGGTCGCCGTCGGTCTTCAAGCGACTCTCACGGAGACCCAACTCCATCGCAGCACAGCTAGGCAAGAGAAGAAAGGCGAAGCACAAGTTGGGAGTTTGATCACAAAGAACAGATGAGAGGCGTAAAGAACTCCCGACGGTGCGCACTTTCCTTCTTAAGTAAGCCCTCGCAACGCTTGGATGGAAACCGCAAGAAAGTCGAAGGTACCACCCAAAAATTCCACCCAGCCGATGACAAGCGGGCCCAGGACCACCCCGACGATGAAGTCGAGGTTCTTACCCAGGTGAACGGTTGTCATCAAGAGGCGGGAAACCCAAAGGTGGCGGCCTGACAAGGCTCGCGGAACCGATACGGTTTTCATATCGGGAACCGGCGACCTTCAATTGCGTGAGATCCGCACGCCAAAGATCTCATCTGCCGCACGCGGGATATGCCACGCGGCGAGGATTTAATTCCAAGTCCTTGCCAACGGCACCTTCAAAGACCCTTGAAGACTCAGTTCAAAAGTCGCGAGGATGGACCCACCTCCGGCGGAATGGCTTCACCCTAATGGTCTTCCCCGGAGGTAGGTCCAGGGGGCCACTGTCGGTACCCTAGAAACCGTACACCCCTTGTGGTTATAAAGATCTCAAAGGAAAGTCATCTACTTGGTTTGAAGACCCTCGGAGGCCCACATGTCAGACATAACCGGACCCGCTTCTGCAACATGGTTAATCCCTGGGTCACCACGTGTACTACCAAACCGGAGCTACCGCCCACAAGGGGGGAGCTCCGGGCCATGTACCGAAATGGCACCCCCGGACTTAACCCTAGACCGAGAGAAGCTCCGGACCTGACACGTGTCTGGTAGCCCCGGAGCTACCTGTTTCCCACAGTATGCTCCGGAGCTACCACGTGTCCAACCGACGGATCTTCAGCCCCTAACCTCCGGAAGACCTCGCAACGGCTCCGGATCTTCAAAGGGGAATCAAGGACTTCAAGACCCGATTAAGTGTCATTAATGCCATATTAATGACACTTAAGCGGACGATCTTAACACCAGTAACGGTGCTGTCAAAGCCCATTACAGGGTCATTAAGAGCAATTAAATGTGTTAAATAAGTGTCAATACTAGTAACCGCTGGGGCCACCTGTCGGGCCAGGCTAACTTGTAACGGCCTGCCCTTGTACTATAAAAGGACAGGCCGACGACACGTTCAAGGGGCTGGACACACGCCATTGACGCTCAACACAAGCACATACAGCTAATACAACACCAACACACCCATGGAGTAGGGTATTACGCTCAGGCGGCCCGAACCACGTAAACTCTTGTGTCTCCTGTGTCAATTCCTACACACCTTCTTGAATCTCCGCGCGCCCATATCGAACATCAAACTCCCTTATCACTTTAGCAGTGTAGGGAGATCTGCCGGTTCCAAACCACCGACAGACGCCCGTTTCAAACTTTTCCTTTTTGAGGGTATTTCATCCATTTCAATTTCACACCTATGCTTAAGATCAACTAAACTCATTAGTCTCCTAATTTGTCATCATCAATCATCCAAAACCTACGGAGATGCCTAGATGCACTTTCAATCTCCCCCTTTTGGTGATTGGTGACATCACATTAAGCTTCAATAAAAATTATATAAATTGGTTTTCATAACTAGTGTGTGCAAGAGTAACTTCCCCTCAATGTATGCATTATGAATGAAAAATTTGAGAGAGTTATCATACATACACATGTTATTGTGGGGTGTCTACGTGTTGTGTCCATGATTTGTGATAAGGCATTGAAAAAACAATGAATGTGCACAAGAGATAAGTAATTGAACTTAAGCATCATATCAAAATTACGTTAAAGCAAACATCACTTAGTTCTACAACCCTTAACACAAATAAAGGCCTACACAAATTGAAATGCTCTACAACCTATTTTGCCATCGTCGTCTCCACACTGCTGCCCGTAGTCACTCTCGGTGGCCTCCGAGTCTTCATTGTTATCCTCATCACCCTATTCATCATTGGAGGGTGCCGCCTTCGATTTTCCATCTTCTTTGAATTGCGTGAGTTCATCGGTGGTGAACTCGAGAAACGGAGTCAACTCTCCATCACTTTCTGCGGTGGGAGACATGGGAGCCTTGAACTTGTCACACATCGCCTTGAGGTATTTCTCTTGGCATTGCTCCATGCGAGTAGTTCGAACTTCCACACGTCGGCAAGAGGCGAAAAGTTCTTTGAAGGACTTGAAGAAGCTGCTCAAGGATTGTGGTGGAGGAGAAGATGGAGGCGCCGTGGGGCGAGAGGAGGAGACAGGAGTGTCGACTCTTTCTTCTTGAGGTAGGAGGCTCTAGAGGAGGAATTTGAGGAAGAAGTCTTCTATGGGTGACATCCTTCTCGAATGTGATCCCCAACACCTACTCAATCAAACACATCACATATGGTGCATAGCCACAAGACCGGTTGGGTGTGTGTGAGATGTTGAAAATGTCATCATAGATATAGTCAACCACATTGAATCTTTCCTCTCCATCAAGTAACACCATCAAGTGTCTTAAGTTTCCTTGTATGAGCCCCGTATCTCCATCCTTGGGGGCAATGGTCTTCCTTAAGACACGGCTGAGCACACTATAGAATGGCTTTATGTTCCTTATGTGTCCCACCTCATAATCGCATGGCTTGGATACATGTAGTCCAAATCATCTCTAGCAACGACCTCGAGATTTGAAATGATGATCTTGTTGTTGACTTGATCTTCCAAACCAAGGATTTGAGCAAACTCCCAATATGTGAATGTGTATTGCTCACCATTTGTGAGCAAAGTAATCCTTCGATCTCCTTGCTTGTGAAAGTACACCGTAGTGTAAAACCGCACAATGACCTTAATATTCCAATCATAGTTGAAACCCATGAGGTCCTTAAGTCCATGATGCTCTACGGCTTCAATAACTGCATTAAAGGCATTATGGTTCTTCTCCGCCATGTAGTCCCAATCGATCCATTAGGCATCTATCACTGGCGTCTACATCCTCATGTATATAGACTTGTAGTAGTCACAATAGAAGTCACATTGGAGGTTTTCTTCTCAAATTTGTACACATCATCCATCCTCAACCTCTTTGCTTTCTCAGCCCCCTTTTCCTTTAAATAGATTTGCTTCAACTGTAGCTTTGCGGTTAGGGTTCCTTGCAGGCGATGACATCTTCAATGGGCCAATGGGTTGTGAGGACCCCTTTTTACCATTCTCTCTTATTGAGATGCCAACTTGCGCCTTCCTAGCGGGCTTCTTGGCAACTTGTTTCCTCTTCTTTGGCAGTTCATGTGTCGGTTCCTTGCCTTTGTCCTTTGCACTTCTAGCCTATTGAGTTTGCTCTTTCTCCCCCATAGTCACAAGCCTCCTCTTCCTTGGGGCTTGTTCGGCGGCAACTGAGTTATGTGCCTCTCATTGCTATTTCTTTGCTTTCCTAGCCTCACTCCTCGACTCGAGGAGAGCTTGAGCAAGCTCTCGCTCCTCACAGGCACGACGATAGGTCACTTGTCTTGTCGCCTCGCACTACGGATCGGATAGGAGCGAGTCGTCGTGGTTTGGCATCGTCCCTAAGAAGAGATAAACAAGAGAGTATATGAGTCGAAGGAAGTAGAATATTGCGTTAGAATTCACCAAAACAATCAAAATTAGGGTTTTGTACTGTGAACCACGGGCTTGTCCGCCCAAGGGTCGGACTAGTCCGGTGCACACAGCAAGAATCCTAATCTCGAAGTTTTCCGCAAAATCTATGGATCGGGGCACAATATTCCTAGGCTAGGTTCACAATAGCATGAGGAACAACATTTGTGAAGAGGTTTCTACCAAAAGACTTTAAAATTTTGAATTTTGAAGGATTTGAGGTTGGGTCATGAATACCTCTTTGAATCTTCAAATCGTTGAAATGAGGATGAAGAAACAAGCAAGGATGCCAGGGGAATAGTTCCCACAAACCTTGGGGCTTCAATCCACGGATTGGAAGTGGTTTTTGGTGGATGGAATCAAAAATCACCGATTTGGGTTTGCGGTTTTCGTGGTTGAAGAGAGAAAGAGTGAATATGGAATGTGAAGAGTCGGGTGCCCTCTAGAGAAGTTAAGTACCCAAGGGTCGGACTAGTCCGGTCTAGGGACCTATCCGGGCAGCTAGGGTGGCCGACTTATCCGGACCGGAAGGCGGGCTAGTTCTCTTTGGACTTGTATGCGGAACACCGAGCTCTCCCGGTAGGTGACTGAGTCCGGAGATGCTAGAGTTCAGAATTGTCCGTCCCGTGGCACGAACTATTCCAGTCCAAAGGCTAAAAACTCACATATATTTGATTTTTCATGAGAGATTTAATCCTTTTGAACTATTTTTCATAAAGGATCTTTGCAAACATGGTCAGTAAGCAGTCAACAATCAAACTATGACCATAATTTACAAATATTCAATAATTTCAAATAGTTTTGTAGAAAATCGAGGGGGTGAGGTTTTCGCAAACATGCATGAATTTTGAAGCAAATACAAGTAACAGTCAGATGTGCAAGACTAAAGCGACATTTTGAGAATCTAAGATATTGAGCTCACTCCTAAGTTCACAAAATATCTTCTCATCTAAGGGCTTGGTGAAAATGTGGGGCAATAGTTTTTTGGTTCTAACAAGGGAAATTACTATGTCTCCTTTGGTGGAGTGATCTATCAAGAAATGGTGGCATATATCAATGTGCTTGGTCCTTGAATTCTCAACTGGATTGTGGGCTATTTTGATGGGGCTCTCATTGTCACATAGGAGAGGGATATGGCGCAAGTTTATTCTATAGTCCCTAAGAGTTTGTCGCATCCAAAGAAGTTGTGCACTACAGCTTCCGGCGGCGACATACTCTGCGTTAGATGTGGAGAGTGCAATGGGACCAAGATACTAGGAACCTACCCAAGAATTGTCCTATCTCGGATGTGCTCTTTCCATCTACTTTGCACCCCGCATAATCCGCATCGAAAAATCCAATGAGATTAAACTTGGAGCCCTTGGGATACCAATGTCCTAGGCTTGGTGTGTGAACCAAATATCTAAGAATTCTCTTTACGTGATCAAATGACACACTTTGGGAGAGGCTTGAAAACGTGCACACATACAAACACTTCACATTATATCGGACCTAGATGCACAAAGGTAAAGTAATGAACCCATCATGGAGCGATATACCATTTTGTCCACACTTGGACCATCTTCATTGAGGTCGAGGTGTCCATTGGTTTCCATTGGAGTCTTGATGGGTTTGGCCTTGTCCATGTCAAACTTCTTGAGTATGTCTTGTGTGTACTTTGTTTGACTGATGAATGTGCCTATTTTGAGTTGCTTCACTTGAAATCCTAGAAAGAAGTTCAACTCCCCCATCATGGACATCTCAAACATTTCGGACATTATTTTAGAAAACTCATCATAAAAGATTTTATTAGTACAACCAAATATAGTGTCATCAACATATATTTGGCAAACAAACAAATCATCATTGAATGCTTAGTAAATAACGTATAGTCGGCCTTCCCAATTTTGAAACCATTTTGAGTTAGAAAGTATCTAAGGCACTCATACCAAGCTCTAGGAGCTTGTTTGAGGCCATAGAGATCCTGATGCAATTTTTAGACATGGTTTGAGAAGTCTTGATCTTCAAAGCCGGGAGGTTGCTCCACATACACCTCTTCTTTGATTTGACCGTTGAGAAAAGCACTCTTGATGTCTATTTGGTATGTCTTAAGATCATGGTGAGTAGCAAATGCAAGTAATATGCAAATTGATTCAAGCCTAGCTATGAGAGCAAATGTTTTATCAAAATTCAAACCTTCAATTTGTGAGTACCCCTTGGCCACAAGTCGTGCTTTCCTTGTAACCACCCCGTGCTCATCTTGTTTTTTGCGGAACACCCACTTGATGACCACAACATTTGCATTAGGCCTATTCAGGAGCTCCATACTTGGCTTCTTTCGAAGTTGTTGATCTCTTCTTGCATGGCCACCACCAAATTCGGACCTCGTAGTGCTTCTTTAACCTTGTGAGGTTCAAAAGAGGAAACAAAAGAGTAATTCTCATAATAATTTGCAACACGAGATCGAGTAGTTACCCCCTTGGATATATCTCCAAGGATGTTGTCAATAGGATGGTCCCGTTGAACGCTTTGATGCACTCTTGGGTGTGAAGCTTGAGTTTGTCTCCCCCTAGATGGATGCCTCCATTGTGATCTTGATCATTTTCATCTTGTTGAGGTACATCTTTAGTGTTTTGAGCTTGATCATGTGAGGAAGAACTTGCTTGATTTGCGAGATGGTCACTTGAGCCTTGAGATTGTTCTTGTGGGTGAATGTCTCCAAGTGTCATCGTTTCTATCACCACTTATGGAGTCTATTCTTGATATAGCACATAACGATCAACTTGCTTCACTTGGGAGCCATTAGTCTCATCAAACACCATGTCGCTTGCTACTTCAACAATCCTGGAGGACTTGTTGAAGACACGGTAGGCGTAGGTCTTTGGGTCATAACCAAGCAAGAAACTCTCATCGGACTTTGAAGCGAACTTAGAAGTCCTAGTCTTCTTGTTGAGAATATAGCATTTTCTCCTAAAAATACGACAATATAAAATGTTAGGCTTGTTACCGGTTAGAAGCTCATAAGACGACTTAATCAATATGCGATGGAGATATAACCGATTTATGGCATTGCCAACCGGTGCTAACCGCTTCTACCCAAAACCGATCTGATGTTTTGTACTCATCAAGCATGGTTCTATACATCTCAATGAGAGTCTTATTCTTCCTCTCGGCCACCCCATTTTGTTGAGGAGAGTAGGGGGCTGAGAACTCATGCTTGATGCCTTCTTCATCCTAAAACACTTCAACTTGAATGTTCTTGAACTCAGTGCCGTTGTCACTCCTTATAGTCTTGATTCTCAAGGAGAACTCATTTTGAGCTCTCCTCATGTACTTCTTGAGGACACCTTGAGTCACGCTCTTATCATGCAAAAACAACACCCAAGTGTAACATGAAAAATCAACAATTACAAGACTGTATTTGTAATTGCCAATGCTTATGTAGGCGACTAGACCAAAGAAGTCCATGTGTAGAAGCTTCAATGGTCTTGTTGTCGTCATGATGTTCTTGGATGGATGTTGAGCTCGAACTTGCTTTCTCGCTTGGCATGCGCTACATGGCCCATCCTTTTCAAAAACAACATTCTTCAAGCCATGGATGTGCTCTCCCTTAACATGTTTTTGTAAATTTCTCATCCCAACATAGGCTAGTCTTCTATGCCAAAGCCACCCCATGTTGATTTTTGCCATTAAGCACGTGTTAAGTTGGGCTTTATCTGCGGAGAAATTCACAAGATAGAGCTTTCCCTTAAGCACGCCCTTAAAGGCAATTGAGTCATTGCTCCTTCTTGTGACGGTCACACCCTCGTTAGTTAAAAGACAATTATAACATTTGTCACATAGTTGTGATATAGACAACAAGTTATAATCGAGCTAATCAACATGTAAAAATTGAGAAAGAGTATGATTAGGGGATATAGCAATTTTACCAATGCCAAGGATTTTCCCTTGCCTATTTTCCCTAAAGTAAATTCCTTCACTTGGATCTTCATTTTTCTCAAATTCCACGAACATTTTCCTCTCTCTGGTCATATGGTTTGTGCAACCACTGTCAACGACCGAATTTATCCCATTGAAGGAGTATGCTTACAAAATAGAGTTAAGCCTTGGTTTTAGGTACCCAAGTGGTGTTGGGTCCTTAGGTGTTAGTCAAAAGGCAGTTGGGCACTCACACACAAGGTTTTGGACTCTTGTGGAGTGGCTCAAAATACCTGGCATAAGACTTGCAAAACTTGTTCCTCAATAGAACATATAAAGCATCAAAATCATGGAACAATGAATGAGGTTGATTTTTAGGCATGTTAAGTAAAGTAGCAATGTTCTTTCCCTTGTTGTTAACATATAAACCTTCCATGACAAAAACAATCAAGTCTTGCCATTCTTGAGAGTCTTAGCACTTTGCTTCCTCTCCCAAGAATAACCAAGACCATCTTTGACAAGAGGATGTCTTGTGTTGGTATATGCACTACGTGCATATGCCATCTTATCCTTGTCAAAGATGTCACCTTTTGGTGCTTGCTTGTTTTGTGCCAATTTTAGTCCATCCTTTAGTTTGAGAATTAAGTTAGAGTTCTTGCAAGCTCGAGTTGCTTCGGATTTTACATTTGTGGAAGGTGAGATCCTAGAGGAAGAAGGTGCGCTGATCTTGAGAGACTCAACTTGTGTTTCAAGGATCTTGTTGATCTTTGTCAAGTTAATGAGTTCAACCTTTAGCACAATTGTTGTGTCCTCAAGATTTAAGCAAGTTTCCTTACTCAAAGTGAGTTCACGCTCAAGTGCCTTGCTTATTTCTCTTTCAAGCTCTAAGAGCTCCTCAAACTCTTGGCATCTCTCCTTTTCTTGGATGATCATGTCCTCTTGACGATTGATGAGCTCTTTCTTCTTAAATAACTCATCCGATAACAACTTCATACTTTTCAAAGTGCTCTTACTCATATCTTTAAGTATGTGTTCATTTTCACTACTACTATCAAAGTTATCATGCGATAAAATTGAAGGAGATGGTTTAGAGTTAACCTTCTTTCTTCCCTCCTTAGCCATGAGGCATGTTGACGTTGAGCTCTCCATGTTGGGGAAGAGCTTGTTCTCCGTGGATGATCTCTTCATGGCAATTGTTGCCACCTAGTCTTCATCCTCGAAGGAGGATTCCTTATTGAGTCTCACTCTTTTCCAAGGTGGGCTTGTCTTGATTGCTTATTCTTCTTGAAGGATTTCTTCTCTTGGGATTTGCCCCTTCTTCTTGTTGTTGTCTTCATGTGGGCAATCCACAATGAAGTGGCCATACTCGCCACAATTGTAGCAAACCCTTTTTGATCTTGTCTTAAACTTCTCTTTGTTCTTGTTATCATGATGGTAGCTCCCTTTCCTCCTTCTCATCATCCTCCTAAACTTGATGAAGAGCGCCTCTTCCTCATCGGTGTTGAGGTTTTCTCCATCACTTTCTTCTTGTTCCTGGGATTTGGAGGATGTTGCTTTGAATGCAACATCCTTCTTCTTCGAGGAGGTGGGCTTTTGGATATCACTGTAGAAAATGGCTTCTCGCTCCATCATCTTGTGGTTGATGATTCTTCCAAACACTTCTTCTGGGGTCATTTTGGTGAACCCCGAAATCTCACGGATCATGGAGCGAAGAGCGACATTTTGCGGCATGAATGCCTGAATCATCCTCTTTACCACTTTTTGGTTCGTCCATCGGGTGCATCCATATGAACGGCTCTTGTTGATGAGGACCTTGAAGCGGTTGTACATGTCTTGGGGGTCTCACCATCCATGATGGTGAAACTCCCAAGTTCTCCTTCGATCATCTCAATCTTTGCCTCCCTTATGACTCGGTTGCCTTCATACGTCGTCTTCAGCGTGTCCCAAATGTCCTTGGCTACCTCCAACCCATTAATTTGGTTGAACTCTTCTCGATTCAAGGAGGAGGTGATCACTCCAACCACTTGAGCATTGCGGTGGAGTAGAACAGCTTACTCCAGGGTGATGTCTTCTTTATTCTTTGGAAGACGAACACCTATCAAAACAATTTTCCAAAAACTAGGGTTTAACAAAATTAGGTGCATCTTCATATTATGCTTCCACATTGTACAATCATTCCATCAAATTGCGGAGGTTACCCAATGAGAATAGACAAGCAATGTTTGTTAGATGTTAAGCGCTCATAATTAAAAGGATATCGGGAGTAGTCTTGTAAACCACTCCCATAGACGTCCTTGGTCTCATTGGTCGCCTTGGTCTCCTTCTTGGGAAGACCTATCTTCTCGCGAAGTCGTGCCTTGAGTTGGCGGACTTCTTCACCATCATTGGGATCACTTTAGGCACATCAACATTCTTTGTCTTGTCATCTCCATTGATGATCACCGAAACCTCATTTTCACCTTTTTTGGCCATCTTCTCTCCGAGTGGTTAGACCCTTGATGGAGATATCTGCTCTAATACCAATTGAAAGTTTCCTAGAGAGGGGTGAATAGGGGGAATGACCTGAATATGACTTAATAAAATGAGATTAAAACACAGATACTAGACTAGTCTTGGTCAGAGCCGGACTAGTCCGTTCAGCACACAGGAAAACCCTAAAAACTTGATTTTTAAGTACTTCACTTCGATTTGTTCAACTAAAAGTGGATATACAATATAGGAACCTAATACAAGTTGGATTGACAAGTATTAAAGATTAGATTGCAGGATTACGTTGATGAACAAGATGAACCCTAAAAGCAATTCTAGTGATGAGCGAAAATTAAAGCAACACAAGAGACAAGTATTAATCTCGAGGTTCAGCTCCATGAAGAAGTCTACATCCCCGTTGAGAAGTCCGCAAAGGACCGAGTCTCACTTGACCCTAATCTCACAAAGCCACCACAAAGGCCGACTTGTTTTCCACTAATCACAAGGGGTAAATAAAATGTTCTTGAGGCTTCTCACAAGTTGAGGCTCTCACAAAGCACAACAGCTCCAGAAACACGGATCTCAACAGCCACAAGTCACAAAGACGCAACACCTAGTATAAGAGATAAAATCGAGAGCCAAAGCACGAAGTTCTTCCTTCTCCCCTTGTCCCAAACCCTAATCCACTCAAGATTTGGTTGTAGAGGGCAAGTAGGCAGGTGAGAAGTCTTAGGAAGACTCAAGGATGCTTGTGGCGGCGCTACGGATCAAGTGTTCTATGTTGGAGGTCGGAAGGTCCCTTTTTATAGGGGTCCTGACAGCCAAATGTTGCCACAAACTAAAGTCTGGACTAGTCCGGCCGGGGGCTCGAACTAGTCCAGCCCAACGGGACCACTTGATGTCACACCTTTGCAGAGGGTAACGTACCCCCCAACGTTTGAATTTCAAACGGTCATGACACACCGGACTAGTCTGGCCAACAACGGACGATTCTGAACTACAAAAAAATATCTTGGTCCATCTAAAAATGAACAAGTCCAGACATACCGAACTACTCCGGCAAACTGGGGCAGACTAGTTTGACCAACAGGACTTAGCCTCAGAAACCCCCTTTCTCACATTACCAAGGACTAGTCCGGCTCAAAACAGAGAAGTCTGAAGTACAACAATACCCTTTAGTCCGGCCGAAAACGGACTACTCTACTAGGTTCGGACTAGTCCGCCCTCTATGGTAGACAAGTCCGGCCTTCTGACAATTAGCTAGAAATACTCTCACCAAGTGTGCAACGGACTAGTCCATCCCCAAACAGACAAGTCCGAAGTACAACAGAAACCTTTAGTTCGTCCCAAAACGGACTAAGCCGACACACCCGCACAAGTCCGGCCGCTAGGGTTTTCCCTCGTCCAGGCTTCTCACTTAGGTTTTCTCCCACCTAAGACTTTGAGCCCTCTTCTATGATCTCAATGCACTTGATAAACACACCCTTATACACAGTAGGCTAGTCCAAACTCAACTCATTAGAAACCCTATGTAACACCCTAAATTTTCGCATCATGCATTGCATACATGATCATGCATTAAACACTAGTAGAATAAAAGAAAAATAATAAAACATGCATATACAAATATGTGTAGCAAAAAGAAGAAAAAGAAAATAATAATTATAGCCTAAAACTTGTAATAGGAAATAAGTATAAAAATAATAATAATAA
The DNA here is from genome assembly GCA_036927565.1 of Tuctoria greenei. Taxonomy (NCBI): domain Eukaryota; kingdom Viridiplantae; phylum Streptophyta; class Magnoliopsida; order Poales; family Poaceae; genus Tuctoria; species Tuctoria greenei. The sequence goes on along the minus strand of JAYESD010000003.1, from coordinate 200,454,620 downwards.
TATATATATATAAATGTATATAAATAATATATATAACAATATATAAAGATAAATAAAATATTAATATTAATAATATATATTATAATAATTAATAATAGATAATATATATAATATAAATAATAATATATATATAATATATATATAATAAAATATATAATAAAAGAAAGTATAAAAAATAATAAAATAAATAAATATAAATAATAAAATAATAATAATACAAAAAAAGAAAAAGAAAAAAAAAAGGGGGGGAACCGCCGGCCAGGCCGCCGAACGGCCCAGCCGAGCAGCCCCGACCCCGCGTCCCACCCAGCTGGCCGCGCGCTCCCGCCCGGAGCCCGACCCCACCCGGCCGTAACGCCCGCCCCCGAGTCCCGTCCCGCGTGGCCCCCCCGACCCCCGATTTTCCCGCCCGCCGAAACTCCCGCCCGCCCCCGAGTCCCGTCTCGCCTCGCCTCCCAACCGAGCCGGATTCCACGGTAGCGCCCGCGCCTATAAAAGGCCCCGTGGCCTCGTGAGTTTATCGATACCAGGAAGCAGCCGCTGGAACAGAGGGAATAAAAGAGTCCAGAGAGCTGCGCCCAGGGAAGAAAAAAGGGAGAAAAAGAAGGGGAAGAAGAGGAAGAAAAAGAGGAGGGAACCACCGTCCGCCGGAGATCGACGTCGACATCGCGCCGCCGTCGTCATGCCGCCATAGAACGCATCTACTTCGTCTACGCATTGTCCCCATCCCGCGATCATCGGAGCCATCGCATCTACGGTAGGCCATGTTCCCGATGCGAATTTTAGCGATCATATTGAAGCTAATAGGCGTAATTTGATCGTAGTTGCGTCGTATTTTTATTTTCAGCAGCATTAATCCACCCTAAAACCCCTGTAAACTCATATGAACACGTATGAACTAGTTGCATCTAATTAATAAACAACTGTAGTAAATTAATTGTTGAATTGTGCATGCATACATGTCATTGCATGTTGATTATTTTGTGTGCATTATGTTGATTGTATATGTTTTCTTGTATGTATGATCACGCATAGAGGAACGTGCTCAAGAGGCCGCATACGAGGATTTCTAGAACCAAAAATTTCGAAGCGCTTGAGCAACCCCATCCGCCGGAGCAAGGCAAGTGCCCTTGAAGCATATTGATCCTATTTTAAATTAAATGTTTTGTTTGCGAACTTGCATGCTTGTGTCAAATTGATGGGAATCCTATGGTAGGAAGTTTACTAGTTTTGTTTGACCACCCTTGTCACCGGGAATTCATGGTAGAGAGTTGGGAAGGTTTTTACCTTTTTGCTTCGCTTAATTAATTGGGATGGCAAACAACACTACACATTTAATTATGCATCAATGATATTATGGTTAATGTGAACTGGTCAATATGATGGGTGATCTAAACAAGCATGGTTATGTGGATGGGTTGGTTGTTATGGTGGTTTGCTTGCCTTAGATCTAAGGACCGGTTCATGCGAGAATATGCCAGGTCAACAGTGCCACCACAAGGCCAAGTATGGGTGCGGCGTAGCTGAATAATTAGGAGCGTTGCTAGTATTGTATGGACCATTGGATGGCGCAGGGAATGGGAGTCGAGAAGGATTGTCCTGGGATCCGCATGGCACACGAGGGGGCCCGTGGGTGGGAGAATAGAGATTCAAGCCTGCCGGTGAAACCTTAGTGGGCCCGTACATACTAGTAGTCCCTTTTGAAAGGCTATTTTGTGATCTCTTGGCCACACACCTACGGAAGTGTGAGATGGCATAATGGAGGTTTCTTAGTCATCGAAAGGTGATGAAATCACAAACATGTGGGTAAAGTGGTACAACCTCTGCAGAGTGTTAAAAACTATCATGATAGCCGTGCTCCCGGTTATGAGCGCCTGGATGACCTACATGATTAGAGTTGAAATTGGGGTTTGGGATGGTTATGGTTGGTTTATGGTTATGGGTTGGTAATGGTTATGGTTTATGGATTATGGTCATGGATATGAATTTGAGTTATGGTAATTGGACATGGATAATGGTGATGTTGGCAATAATTGGATATGGTTTATATTATGTTAATATGATGGTTATGATGGGATTTATTTCACATAGACATAGTATAATGTTTTTCAAATGTTTTACTGTACTTTTCAGCACTTAGCCATTATTACATTCGTCATTTGAATAAGCCACATGTCATACTTTCCACACTTGCTGAGTACGACATGTACTCACTCTTGCAATCCCCCCCAACAGTTGCAGGTCAGGATTGTGAGTTTAATAGCGATAATGCGGAGTTCTAGGCCGTGTCTACCGTCAGCTTTGCCTGTGGTGTTGCATGGAGCTGCGCTATCCCTTATGCTTAGTTTGCTTAGTTGTTTAATTAGTTTATTTCCGCTACATTAGTTGAACTTGCCATTAATATTCATTAGAGCTTGTATTCGAGGATAATATGGCTTGTGTAATAAAATTTGATAATTAATCTTGTTTTGTGGTAATTATCTGTATATCGTTTGTGATTGCACTCGTATATGTGTGATGAACATCCTGGGCGCACATATACATTAGCTTGGTTCATTTTTCGGAACCGGGCGTCACAGATTGGTATCAGAGCCAGGTTGATCGTAGGATGCAGCCTAGATAGAATGGACACTTTAGAGCACATAGGAGCACTTAGGAATCGATGTGTTTTTGTTTGGTGTGCCGTTTGCTATATATATTGGTTGCTTGTGTGCTTAATAGAGGATTTTGGGATGCCTTAGCATTGCCATGTCCACCTAGGCTAGTGTAGCTAGCTGTTTAGTTTCATATCCCTTGATGCATTTAGTTGGGGACGTTTCTTAAATTCTTACCTATTGCTTTTCTCTAGATGGTGAGGACTCGCAACCAGAAGGATGCCAATGATGAGGAGGAGAACAATGGAGTACCTCAGAACAACAACGGACAAGGACCTGCTCATGGAGCCATCAATATTGAGCAGCTATTGGCCATGCAAAACCAGCTCATGCAGACCATGATACAAACTATAGGACAGCTGCAGGCTGGCAATAACATCAACAATCAGCCCCACATGCCTCCACCGCCACCCCCGCCTCCTCATAACCGTTTAGGAGAGTTTATGAGGACTAGACTGCCAACCTTTGCTCAAGCTGCCGACCCTATGGATGCGGATGATTGGCTCAAGTCCGTGGAGAAGAAACTTGCTATTGTCCAATGCAGTGACCGAGAGAAGGTCTTGTTTGCTTCTCATCAACTAGTTGGAGCAGCCGCTGACTGGTGGGAAGCTCTTTGCAACGCTCATGGTAATCAGGAGACAATCACTTGGGCTGAGTTTAAGCAGAGTTTCCGTTCCCACTATGTACCTGAAGGAGTTATGATACTGAGAAGACAAGACTTTGAAAATCTCAGTCAAGGAAGGATGAGCGTGAGTGAGTATCTCAACAAATTCACTCAATTATCAAGATATGCTCCAGAAGACATCAAAACTGATAGTAGGAAGCAGTATTTGTTTATGAGGGGTCTCAACAATGAAATTCAAGTCCAGTTGCTCAATACTGATTATCCAAACTTCCAAAAGCTGGTTGACAAGGCTATTGTGGTTGAGAACAAGATTCGTGAGATGGAGCAGGACAATAAGAGGAAGATGCCACATCATGGACCGCAACAAGGAAGCAATGTTCGCCCCCGCTATGCACCACCTACTGCACCACACTACAACCTATCTGCTCCCGCATACCGCGCTGCTTATCCGCCCCGCCCAAATCAGCCACCGCAGCAACGCCCCGCCATGCAAGCGCCTCGCTATCCTGTGCCACCTGCGCCGCGTCCTAACATGGCGGCAAATGCTCAAAACCAGTTGCGCCCAAACTTCCCTAATGCTACGGGTGGTAAGACATGCTATGTGTGTGGAGAACCCGGACACTTTGCAAGTCAATGCCCCAAGAGAAACTATGGACCTATGAACAATGCACCAAGGCCAAATAACCCGCGACCAAATGGAGGAGCACCACAAGGCAACCGTGGACAGCAGAATTTTGCTCGTGGCAATGTGAATCATGTCTCTACTGAGGAAGCCCAGCAAGCTGATGACGTCGTGATTGGTATGTTTCTCGCCAACTCCAACCCCGCGACTGTTTTATTTGATTCAGGAGCATCTCATTCATTCATCTCGTCAGAGTATGTTGCAAAGTACAATTTGCCTATATCTCATATGAAGCAAACTATGCTAGTAAGTTCTCCTGGCGGAGAGATGAGGACAAATATAGTATGTCCGAAAGTAAGCATTAAAATAAGGGGGGTAGACTTTCTCGCAAACCTCATAGTCTTTGACTCCCAAGGAATAGACATAATACTTGGAATGGACTGGCTGAGCAAGTATAATGGAGTCATTCAATGTGCCGAGAGGATTGTGCAGTTGACAAGTGAACATGGTACACGCATCGAAGTTGAGGCAGCCCAACCTGCAAGAGAGAAAGCGATGCTGAATCACGTGGAAGAAGTGACATTAGAAAGCATTTTGATCGTTCGCGAGTACCCGGACGTGTTTCCAGATGAGTTGCCAGGTATGCCACCTGATCGTGACATTGAATTCGCCATTGAGTTGATACCCGGAACTGCACCTATAGCTAAGAGGCCGTATAGGATGCCTCCTAAGGAATTAGCAGAGCTCAAGAAGCAAATTCAAGAGCAGCTAGAGAAGGGTTTTATACGCCCAAGCTTATCCCCGTGGGGAGCCCCAGTGCTCTTCGTAGATAAGAAGGATGGAACCCAGAGGATGTGTGTGGACTATAGGTCTCTCAACGAAGTGACAATTAAGAACAAGTACTCACTGCCCCGTATTGAGGATTTGTTCGACCAAATGAAGGGTGCATGTATCTTCTCCAAGATCGACTTGCGGTCAGGATACTTCCAAATGAAGATTAGACCATCGGATATACCCAAGACAGCATTTCGGACACGATATGGATCTTATGAGTACACCGTCATGTCATTTGGATTGACAAACGCGCCTACGTACTTTATGTATCTCATGAATAAGGTCTTCATGGAATATCTGGATAAGTTCGTTGTAGTGTTCATCGATGATATTATGATCTACTTGAAGGATGAGAAGGAACATGAGGAACACTTGAGGCTTACGCTGCAGAAATTGAGGGAGCATCAATTGTATGCCAAGTTCAGTAAATGTCAATTTTGGTTACGGGAAGTTTCCTTCTTAGGACATATTATTTCCGGAGGAGGAGTATCAGTTGACCCAGGAAAGGTGAGAGATGTGCTTAAGTGGGAACCGCCACAGAATGTTAAGGAAATTCGGAGTTTCCTTGGAATGGCTGGATATTACCGCCGATTCATTAAGGATTTCTCCAAAATAGCCAAGCCTATGACCGAATTACTCATGAAAGGGAAGGCATTCCGATGGACTCAAGCTTGTCAGGATAGCTTTGAGGAGTTAAAGAAAAGGTTGACAACCGTGCCGGTGTTAGTATTACCGGACGTGAGCAAGAGTTTTGATATATATTGTGATGCATCAAGACAAGGATTAGGATGTGTGCTCATGCAAGAAGGGTTTGTAACACCCTAAATTTTCGCATCATGCATTGCATACATGATCATGCATTAAACACTAGTAGAATAAAAGAAAAATAATAAAACATGCATATACAAATATGTGTAGCAAAAAGAAGAAAAAGAAAATAATAATTATAGCCTAAAACTTGTAATAGGGAATAAGTATAAAAATAATAATAATATATATATATATAAATGTATATAAATAATATATATAACAATATATAAAGATAAATAAAATATAAATTTTAATAATATATATTATAATAATTAATAATAGATAATATATATATAATATAAATAATAATATATATATAAATATATATATAATAAATTATATAATAAAAGAAAGTATAAAAAATAATAAAATAAATAAATATAAATAATAAAATAATAATAATACAAAAAAAAAGAAAAAGAAAAAAAAAAGAAAAAAAAGGGGGGGAACCGCCGGCCAGGCCGCCGAACGGCCCAGCCGAGCAGCCCCGACCCCACGTCCCACCCAGCTGGCCGCGCGCTCCCGCCCGGAGCCCGACCCCACCCGGCCGTAACGCCCGCCCCCGAGTCCCGTCCCGCGTGCCCCCCCCCCCCCCCCCGACCCCCGATTTTCCCGCCCGCCGAAACTCCCGCCCGCCCCCGAGTCCCGTCTCGCCCCGCCTCCCAACCGAGCCGGATTACACAGTAGCGCCAGCGCCTATAAAAGGCCCCGTAGCCTCGTGAGTTTATCGATACCAGGAAGCAGCCGCCGGAAAAGAGGGAAAAAAAGAGTCCAGAGAGTTGCGCCCAGGGAAGAAAAAAGGGAGAAAAAGAAGGGGAAGAAGAGGAAGAAAAAGAGGAGGGCGCCACCGTCCGCCGGAGATCGACGTCGACATCCCGCCGCCGTCGTCGTGCCACCAGAGAACGCATCTACTTCGTCTACGCATTGTCCCCATCCCGCGATCATCGGAGCCATCGCATCTACGGTAGGCCATGTTCCCGATGCGAATTTTAGCGATCATATTGAACCTAATAGGCGTAATTTGATTGTAGTTGCATCGTATTTTTATTTTCAGCAGCATTAATCCACCCTAAAACCCCCGTAAACTCATATGAACACGTATGAACTAGTTGCATCTAATTAATAAACAACTGTAGTAAATTAATTGTTGAATTGTGCATGCATACATGTCATTGCATGTTGATTATTTTGTGTGCATTATGTTGATTGTATATGTTTTCTTGTATGTATGATCACGCGTAGAGGAACGTGCTCAAGAGGCCGCATACGAGGATTTCCAGAACCAAGACTTCGAAGCGCTTGAGCAACCCCATCCGCCGGAGCAAGGCAAGTGCCCTTGAAGCATATTGATCCTATTTTAAATTAAATGTTTTGTTTGCGAACTTGCATGCTTGTGTCAAATTGATGGGAATCCTATCGTAGGAAGTTTACTAGTTTTGTTTGACCACCCTTGTCACCGGGGATTCATGGTAGAGAGTCGGGAAGGTTTTTACCTTTTTGCTTCGCTTAATTAATTGGGATGGCAAACAACACTACACATTTAATTATGCATCAATGATATTCTGGTTAATGTGAACTGGTCAATATGATGGGTGATCTAAGCAAGCATGGTTATGTGGATGGGTTGGTTGTTATGGTGGTTTGCTTGCCTTAGATCTAAGGAACGGTTCATGCGAGAATATGCAAGGTCAACAGTGCCACCACAAGGCCAAGTATGGGTGCAGCGTAGCTGAATAATTAGGAGCGCTGCTAGTATTGTATGGACCATTGGATGGCGCAGGGAATGGGAGTCGAGAAGGACTGCCCTGGGATCCGCATGGCACACGAGGGGGCCCGTGGGTGGAAGAATAGAGATTCAAGCCTGCCGGTAAAACCTTAGTGGGCCCGTACATACTAGTAGTCCCTTTTGAAAGGCTATTTTGTGATCTCTTGGCCACACACCTACGGAAGTGTGAGATGGCATAATGGAGGTTTCTTATTCATCGAAAGGTGATGAAATCACAAACATGTGGGTAAAGTGGTACAACCTCTGCAGAGTGTTAAAAACTATCATGATAGCCGTGCTCCCGGTTATGAGCGTCTGGATGACCTACATGATTAGAGTTGAAATTGGGGTTTGGGATGGTTATGGTTTGGTAATGGTTATGGTTGGTTTATGGTTATGGGTTGGTAATGGTTATGGTTTATGGATTATGGTCATGGATATGAATTTGAGTTATGGTAATTGGACATGGATAATGGTGATGTTGGCAATAATTGGATATGGTTTATATTATGTTAATATGATGGTTATGATGGGATTTATTTCACATAGACATAGTATAATGCTTTTCAAATGTTTTACTGTACTTTTCAGCACTTAGCCATTATTACATTCGTCATTTGAATAAGCCACATGTCATACTTTCCACACTTGCTGAGTACGACATGTACTCACTCTTGCAATCCCCCCCAACAGTTGCAGGTCAGGATTGTGAGTTTAATGGCGATACTGCGGAGTTCTAGGCCGTGTCTACCGTCAGCTTTGCCTGTGGTGTTGCATGGAGATGCGCTATCCCTTATGCTTAGTTTGCTTAGTTGTTTAATTCGTTTATTTCTGCTGCATTAGTTGAACTTGCCATTAATATTCATTAGAGCTTGTATTCGAGGATAATATGGCTTGTGTAATAAAATTTGATAATTAATCTTGTTTTGTGTTAATTATCTGTATATCATTTGTGATTGCACTCGTATATGTGTGATGAACATCTTGGGCGCACATATACGTTAGCTTGGTTCATTTTTCGGAACCGGGCGTCACACCCTAATTTCTACTCTTGAGTCTTCGACGCCCGTTTCAATCTTTACTTTTCGAGGCTATTTCATCCATTTCAACTTCACACCTATTCTTAAGATCAACTAAGCTCATTAGTCTCTTAATTTGTCATCATCAATCATCCAAAACCCACGGGGATGCCTAGATGCAATTTCACCCTTAAACAGACAAATGCTATAAATTTATTGTTATTATTATTGTTAATCCAATACAATACATCAAGCAACATATTCTAGTTTGCTGTGAGGAAGGCATGGGCTTCACTTGCTAACCAAATGGTACCTTAGAAAGTGATGTGTGATAATCTTCAAGAGTCTTCTTCTTCCTTTGCATTGTCATCATTCGTCAATCTTCAAACTCTTGCTGGTTGAGCCGAATCTTCATCTTCATAAGAGAGCTCAAAGGGAAGTCCAACAAATCCATTCCAACTAAGATCACGTGCCAGAGTTGATATATAGCTCTGATACCACTTTGTCACACCCGGTTTTATTAAGAATAAAACCAGCTGCAAACTACATGTATGTCATGATCAATTCTATATCGAATACAAAAAACATTTATACCTTTAAAGAGAGTTTTGAATAGCAGCAGAAGAGGAAAAACTCTAAGGCAACCACTGGCAAATCGACTGGCAGCAACACAACCTTGAACCCACTGTCTTCAATAGAACTTGCCTTCTTTGAATTTCCTTTTCTAAGAGCAATATTTATAAAAAATAATGGCATGCGCATGAGTACATAGAGTACTCAGCAAGTGTGGGAAACAAATGACATGAAGGCCAATCAAAAGGAAAGTTGATAGTGGTTTCAGCACTAAGCATTAAACCTATCATTAGCTTTCATTAGCAACCTACATCTGGATGAATATTCCAAACCATAATAGAATAACAATAAAGCATCAATATCATTATCATTCCCAACCATCATCCCATCCATCGTCTATTTATGAACTCAGACCCAAGTTGCTCTTGTCTGGGAGCACGACTGTCTAGACAGTTTGACAAAACTCTGCAGAGTGTGTACCCTTTACCCACAAGCAGTGATTTCATCCCCTGTTGCCAGGTAGATTGAGTAAACCTTAGTGTCACCCGTGACCCGTCGATCACATTTCACACTTCCTTTGGTGTGTGGCCAGGAGATCACTACATGGTTTTTACAAAGGTACTCCAAACTAGTGCTAGCCCTCTAAGGTTTCACCGCTGAGGCATTCTTGGAGTAACCCTCCACCTCAGAAGACCCATCTTGATCCATGCAGATTCCAGATCAGTACTTCTGACTCATTCCCTGCACCTTCTAACTACTAGCATTTCATCGAGAGAAACCTAATTAGTTGACCAAGCCGCCCCATCTAAGTCTCGTGGTGGTACAATAGAACTCATAGGCTTCCTCCATAAAACGATCCTTAGAATCCAATAGGCACAAATTCTCAAACCCAAGTCTCGTGCACGCATTCACCATACCAAGCAAAACCAGTCTGCTAGATTCCTAACTACTAATTCATCATTTCCAACGTAACATAATGATCACCATTAAAAATATAATCATGTGTCCAAATTTCTTTCCCAACTACTAAGCATGGCTAAGTGTGACAGTAATACTCAAAATCACCCAATCCAACCAGGGCAATAAGGAATTATAGGAACGAGTAAATAAAATAGGATTCTTAATTAAGCATGCAACTAACTATATTTCCTAAAGTAGGAGCAATGTGATCAATGGCACTTGCCTGTTTTTATATTGTTACTCAGTTCTTCTTCATTGAACTCTTGATCTCCATATTCTTTGTGTTGCTTCTTGATTGTGACACGAATGCATGTAAACTACCATCAAAAGAGAAAACAAAACATTCAAGAACAATAAACCAAAATGTTCATATAAGCATTAAACCCTATACTAATATGTCCCTACGAAGTATTTACTAATTTTCATGGTCAAAGAAAATCACTTACCATTTATTTTCCATTTTTAGAATTCATTTATAGGCTAAAACATTTTAATGTATTTCCCATAGTCAAAATATATTTTATATGTACTATATAATTTTATTTCACCTTAAAAGGTTTTATAAATAATTTTTTCCTACTATTTCTACATTTATTATCTATTTTTAGTATTTTTTATTAGCTAAAAATATTTTTAATACGTTTTCCATGGTCAAAATATAGTTTATGCATCTACAATTTTATTTCAGCCATAAAAATATTTATAACAAATTTTCCTACATTTTCTATATTTCGTCTATCATTATAAACATATTCCATGCATTAAATATATTTTACTGCAATTTAATTCTATTTACTAGGATTTTCATAATTATAAATATATTTTAAATATTTTCTACACACTTTATGGACCTAAATTGAATTATTTAATTCATAAATACGATTAATATAAATTCTAAATTTTCTAAATATGTTTTTGAAATTTGCGTTAAATTATATATATCCTTAAATTATTTTTTAAACAGATTTTCCTGTAAAAGCATAAATAATAAAAAGGATAACCTAAATTTTATAAAGTGAGGGGTTTTTCTATAATTTTCCAACTAAACAGAGGCTACAAATGCAATTAGTAACATTATCTAGGGCTTCATTGTAATTTTTACTCATTCAGTGAATATTTTGCTATTATTATAAGGATTAGGGTCATCCTTACAAAGTTGTGGACTAGTTTGTAATTATATTTAAAAGTGCATGGGTTTATGTGTAAAATAGCGAAGGGGTATGGCTCATCTATTTTTGGCCGTTAGATTTTATTTGAGTGGCTAGGATTTTATGAACGAAGGGGTATGTATAACACTCCAGCCACTACTGGCCTGGCGGTCGTTACTTCTAGCAACTCTATATGATCATAGACTAGCCTCACAGACCAACACTAGTCTTTACTGCGCATTTTGTCCTCACTCGTGCACACCCGGGAAAACATCCCGGTCGGTCACCCATCCACAAATTGCTCCGGGCCAAACACGCTTAACCTCAAAGTTCTTTGCAGGTGGGCTTCCGGAAAAGAAGGTATACCTTGGTGGTATGAGTATTCTATCAATCCTATTAAGCCTTGAGCCAGAATGTCATAATCCACCCCCCTTAGAAGATCGACGTCCTCGTCAGTCAACTCCCAAGCCAGGAACGTCGCCTCTTGGCCACGTCCATACGTTCAGTACTGGCATACATACCATAATGTGTCCCTCCTAGAGGACCCATACGTCACGCGTACGTACACACGTCCCTGATCCGTACGCACTCGTGAAACCGCGAGGGTCGGCTCTGATACTATTCTATAACACTCCAGCTACTACTGGTCTGGCGGTCGTTACTTCTGGCAGCTCTATAGGATCACAGACTAGCCCCACAGACCAACACTAGTCTTTACTGCGCATTTTGTCCTCACTCGTGCACACCTGGGAAAATTTCCCGGTCGGTCACCCATCCACAAATTGCTCCGAGTCAAGCACGCTTAACCTCAGAGTTCTTTGCAGGTGGGCTTCCAGAAAAGAAGGTATACCTTAGTGGTATGAGTATTCTATCAATCCTATTAAGCCTTGAGCCAGAATGTCATAGTATGAAATTGATCTAACTGTGGCCGCCGGTTTAGGATCCAAGGGTTGGGCTTCGGCCATGTCACCGTCGTCGATGAAGGGCTGCCGGCGCCCAGGAAGATGGCAGCGCCATGGCCGGAGTTGGCCAGCGTCGCGCGAGCTCGCCCTATGGGGCACTAATCTAGTCCAAAATTGAAGCAAAACAGAGAGGAGCTCGCGAGAATACTTACTACGGGTGAAGCACGAGGTGAAGATGGACGGGAACGGGTGCTCGACGGTGGGGCTTGGTGGTTGAAGTCCGGTGCCGTCGGTTTCGGGTGGCAGAAATCCGTTGTGAAGACCTTCTCCGAGATCGTTGCAGTGCCGCAGTCCTCGATGAATCGTCGGGAACGGTCGAAACATCAAGGAAACGGCAGGTGTGACGCCCGGTTCCAAAAAATAAACCAAGCTAACGTATATGTGTGCCCAGGATGTTCATCACACATACACGAGTGCAATCACAAAAGAGTATACAGAAAATTACCACAGAACAAGATTAATTATCAAGTTTTATTACACAAACCATATTATCCTCGAATACAAGCTCTAATGAATATTAATGACAAGTTCAACTAATGCAGCGGAAATAAACTAATTAAGCAACTAAGCAAAAAGGGATAGCGCAGCTCCATGCAACACCACAGGCAAAGCTGACGGTAGACACGGCCTAGAACTCCGCAATATCGCCATTAAACTCACAATCCTGACCTGCAACTGTTGGGGGGGGGGGGGGATTGCAAGAGTGAGTACATGTTGTACTCAGCAAGTGTGGAAAGTATGATATGTGGCTGATTCAAATGACGAAGGTAATAATAGCTAAGTGCTGAAAAGTACAGTAAAACATTTGGAAAAGCAATGAATCATATTTATGTGAAGTAAACCCATCATATACCATGTAACCATAATAATACCAGTCCATAATTCACCATTGCCAATAACCATAATCAATGTCATAAACCATAATTCCATCCCATAAACATAACCATAACCATAACCATAATCATAATGTCAACCATAACCATTACCAAACCATAACCATTCCAAATACCAAAATCCTCTAATCATGGAAGTTGTCCAGGTGCTCATAATCGGGAGCACGGCTATCATGATAGTTTTAATTAACTCTGCAGAGTTTGTACCTCTTTACCCACGTGTTCGTGATTTCATCACCCTTCGGCGACTAAGAATCTCCCTTATGCCCATGACCCGTCGGTCACATTACACACTTCCGTTGGTGTGTGGCCAAGAGATCAAAAAATAGCCTTTACAAAGGGATTACTAGCCTATTTAGACCCCACTGAGGTTTCACCGGTGGCGATGCCTCCAACTGAGCACATCTTCAACCAAGGGCCCCCTCTTAAGCCATTCAGATCCTAGGGTAGTCCCACCAATCATCAACAAACCCAATCCGACTACCCCTTCCCCGAGCATCCACAATGGTCCAAACAGCACTAGCAAAGCCCTAATTAATCAGCTACGCCGCACCCATACTTGGCCTCGTGGTGGCACTGTAGTCCTGGCTTATTCTCACATGAACCGGTCCTTAGATCTAAAGCAAGCAACCCACCATAACATCCAACCCATCCACATACCAGCCTTGCTTAGATCACCCATTACCATACCATATTTAGCCAGTTCATGTTAATCATAATCTCATCCATGCATAATTAAATTGAGTGGTATAGTTATTTTCCATCCCAGTTAATTAAGCGAAGCAAAAAGGTAAAAACCCTTCCCGACTCTCTACCATAAATTCCAAGTGACAAGGGTGGTTAAACAAATCTAGTAAACTTCCTACCATAGGATTCCCATCAAATTGACACAAGCATGCAGTTTGCAAACAAAACATTTATTTTAAAATAGGATCAATATGCTTCAAGGACACTTGCCTTGCTCCGGCGGATAAGGTTGCTCAAGCGCTTCGAAGTCTTGACTCTGAAAATCCTCGTACACGATCTCTTGAGCACTTCCCTCTACTCGTGATCACACATACAAGAAAATACATACAAATCAACACGATGCATACGGGGGTTTACGGGGGTTTTAACGTGGATTAATGCTGCAGAAAATAAAGAGACGATGCATCTAAAATCAATTTACGACTATTAGATCTAATACGTCGCAAAAATTCGCATCTGGAAAAACGAATCCTACCGTAGGTGCGATGGCTTCGATGATCGCGGGATGGGGACGATGCGTAGACGAAGTAGATGCGCAAGGTCCTCCGGCGGCACGACGACGGCGACACGATGGCGACGACGATCTCCGGCGGACGACGGCGCTCTCCTCTTTTTCCTCCTCTTCTTCCCCTCCTTTTTCTTCCTTTTCTTCCCTGCGGCGCAGCCTCTGGTCTCTCGTGTTTCTTTCTAGCGGCTAGGCTCTTGCCGTTGCTCTGGCGGCGGCTTTTTCTGGTACCGAGGAAACCCTACAGAGGCTACGGCGTTTTATAGCGGCGGGATGCGCGTTAGTCGAGTCGGCCACGAGGTCGGGCGGGCGAGTCGCGTCGAGCGCGTGGGGTGGGGTCCAGCGGGGGTCGCGCGTGCGTGGCTCGGTCGGGTGCTGCGCGTCGGGGCTGCGGTGCGGGTGGGGTCGCGTGGGGCCGGGGTGAGCGCGGGAGGTGGGCGGTCGCTGCGAGGGATCGGCGGGTCGGTGCGGTCGCGGGGCCCAGGCGCGTGGGTGGGAGGCATCGCGTCGGCGGGCGCGGGAGGCTACGTGGTGCGGGGCGCTGGGGCGCGTTGACTGCAGCGGTCGAAGGCGCGGGAACGGCGCACGCTGGGTGGGCCGCGGGGCGTGTGCGGGGGATGGGCCGGCTCGGTCGGCCTGGCCGGCCGGGCTGCTCCCTTTATTTTTTTTCTTTTTTTTCTTTATTTATTTATTCATCCTTTATGTTATTATTTTTTTTTCTTTTCTTTTTTTATATTATTATTATTATTATATATTTTATTATTTATATTTATATTATATATATATTATTATATATATTATTTATATATACTTTTTTTATATATATATTATTATTATTTTTATACTTATTCCCTATTACAAGTTTTAGGCTATAATTATTTTTTTTTCTTCTTTTGCTACATCATATATGCATGTTTTATCTTTTATTATCTTTCTTTTACTCTATTAATGTTTAATGCATGAACATGTATGAAATGCATGATGCAAAAATTGAGGGTGTTACAAACCTACCCCCCTTAAAGTGAATCTCGCCCTCGAGATTCGATAGCATGGAGAAAAGATGAGGGAATTCTGCCTTCAGGTCTTCTTCACGTTTCCATGTAGCTTCGGCTTCCGTATGGTGTTTCCATTGCACTTTGCACCAACGGATCCTCTTATTCCTCGTGACCCTTTCCTTCACGTCCAAGATCTTGATAGGTTGCTCGACATAAGACAAATCCTCTTGAAGTTCTAACTCGTCCATCAGCACCAATTCTTCCGGCACCCTGAGACACTTCTTGAGTTGGGAAACATGAAACACATCATGTACATCTGAAAGATGAGCTGGCATCTCCAACTTATATGCTACTTCTCCTCTTTTGTCCAAAATCTTGAATGGTCCAATATAACGAGGTGCGAGCTTGCCTCTTACGTTAAACCTCTTATGACCCCTCATTGGTGACACCTTGAGGTAAACAAAATCTCCTATTTCAAAGGCTAATTTCCTTCTCCTATTGTCCGCATAGCCTTTTTGTCTTGATTGGGCAGCCCTCAAGTTTTCAGGAATTATCTGGACTTGCCTTTCGGCTTCTTGCAACACATCCGGACCAAATACTTGAGTTTCTCCTGCCTCATTCCAGAATAAAGGTGTCCTACACTTCCTCCCATAAAGCGCTTCATATGGTGACATTTTCAAGCTTGCTTGGTAACTATTGTTGTATGAAAATTCCGCGTATGGCAAGCCTTTGTCCCAACTTTTCCCATGCTTTAAAGCACAAGCTCTTAACATGTCCTCCAAAATTTGATTGGTCCTCTCGGTTTGTCCATCCGTTTGAGGATGATATGCTGAACTAAAATTCAACCTCGTTCCCAAAGCTTCATGCAATTTTTGCCAAAATCTGGAGGTAAATTGAGAACCTCTATCTGAGACTATCTTCTTCGGTACTCCGTGTCGACACACAATATGCTCCATGTATATTTCGGCCAATCGTGCAGCTGTATACTTGGTCTTCACAGGGACAAAATGAGCTAACTTGGTTAAGCGATCCACAATTACCCAAATTGAGTCATACCCGGACTGAGTACGTGGTAACCCAACTATGAAATCCATTCCAATTTCTTCCCACTTCCATTCTGGAATCTTCAACGGTTGCAATAATCCGGCTGGCCTTTGATGTTCCGCCTTGACTCGTTGGCACACATCACACAATGCTACGTATTCAGCTATGTCCTTCTTCATGCTATCCCACCAATAGCAAGTCTTTAAGTCTTTGTACATTTTCGTACAACCAGGGTGAATTGAGTAAGGCGAGTCATGTGCCTCCTTTAATATTGTCTCCCGAATATGCTTTACATTAGGCACAACGATCCTCTTTCCAAGCCATAAGGTACCATGTTCGTCTTCATCAAATCTGAATTCTCTCCCTTCCTCGATCCTTTCCTTGATTTCCTTGATCTCTTCATCTGCGGTTTGTGCTTCTCGAATTTCTTACTCCAAGGTTGGGTTTAACTCCATCATCTCCGTCTCATTTACAAACCCGAGGTTCAACCGTTCAAACTCCTTACATAACTCGAATGGTAACTCTCGAACCGTGAGTTGATTACTTACTCCTTTCCGACTCAAGGCATCGGCCACTACATTGGCTTTTCCCGAATGATAGTTGATCCCCAAATCATAATCTTTGATGAGCTCCAACCATCTTCGTTGCCTCAAGTTCAGATCCGTTTGTGTGAAAATATACTTCAAACTCTTATGATCCGTGTAAATTTCACACCTATGTCCAAGAATATAGTGTCTTCAAAACTTCAATGCATGTACCACGGCTGCAAGTTCTAAATCATGTGTTGGGTAATTCTGCTCATGTTTCTTCAATTGTCTTGACGCATAGGCGACCACTTGACCTTCTTGCATCAATACACATCCAAGTCCTTGTCTTGATGCATCACAATAGATGTCGAAACTCTTGCTTACATCTAGCAATATCAAAACTTGGGTTGTTGTCAACCTCTTCTTCAACTCCTCAAAACTGTTTTGACAAGCTTCAGTCCATTGGAACGTCTTTCCCTTCATTAGCAACTCCATCATAGGCTTGGCTACCTTGGAAAAATCCTTGATAAATCGACGGCAATATCCAGCCATCCCAAGAAAACTCCTTATTTCCTTGACATTTTGCGGCGGTTCCCATTTCAACACGTCCCTCACTTTTCCGGGGTCAACCGATACTCCTCCTCCTGAGATTATATGACCAAAAAATGGCACCTCTTTCAACCAAAACTGGCACTTGCTGAACTTGGCATACAATTGATGCTCCCTCAATTTCTGCAGCGTAAGCCTCAAGTGTTCCTCATGTTCCTTCTCATCCTTCGAGTAGATCATAATATCATCAATAAACACCACGACGAACTTATCCAAGTACTCCATGAAGACCTTATTCATGAGGTACATAAAGTAGGCAGGCGCATTTGTCAATCCAAAAGACATCACGGTGTACTCATAAGATCCGTATCATGTCCTAAAAGCTGTCTTGGGTATGTCCGATGGTCTAATCTTCATTTGAAAGTATCCCGACCTCAAATCAATCTTGGAAAACACACAGGCACCTTTCATCTGATCAAACAAATCCTCTATACGGGGCAAGGTGTACTTGTTCTTGATTGTTACCTCGTTGAGAGCTCGGTAATCCACGCACATCCTTTGGGATCCATCCTTCTTGTCCACAAATAGAACAGGCGCTCCCCAAGGTGAAGAGCTAGGGCGAATAAAACCCTTCTCTAATTGCTCTTGAATTTGCTTCTTGAGCTCCGCTAATTCCATAGGAGGCATCCTATACGGCCTCTTAGCTATAGGTGCAGTTCCAGATATTAAATCAATAACAAACTCAATGTCCCGATCGGGTGGCATACCTGACAACTCATCCGGAAAAACATCCAAAAATTCACACACTACCGGAATCTCCTCAATTGCGGCACCGTCCATATGATTTAGCTCCAATTGCTTCGGTGCGGTTTGAGATGCTTCAAATTCTACGGTGATCCCTTCCTCGTTGGTCGACTTCACCGTCTTCGTGGCACACTCAATAACTCCATTGTGCTTCCTCAACCAGTCCATACCAAGTATAATGTCCAATCCTTGAGAATCCAAAACAAAGAGGTGGCGGAGAAGTCTACCCCCCTTATTCTAAGGCTTACTTTTGGACATACTATATTTGTCCTCATCTCGCCTCCAGGAGACTTAACCAACAGGGTAAACTTCATATGAGAGATAAGCAAACTATACTTGGCAACATACTTCGATGCAATGAATGAATGCGATGCTCTAGAATCAAATAACATAGTCGCGGGGTTGGAGTTGGCGAGAAACATACCAATGACCACGTCATCCGCTTGTTGAGCATCCTCCATAGAGACATGGTTCACGTTGCCACGAGCAAAATTCTGTTGTCCACGATTTCCTTGTGGCTGTCCTCCATTGGGTCTTGGGTTTTGCCTCGACGCATTGCTTCATTGACCAAGGCCTGACTTAGGACATTGATGCGTAAAGTGTCCAGCTTATCCACAAGTATAGCACTTCTTAACCCCACCGGAATTATTGGGACGAGCTTGGTTCTAAACACTTGCAGCAGGAAAATTAGCACGAGGCTCATAAGGCATTGGAGGCCTAGGTGCTTGCATGAAAGGGCGTTGCTGCACGAACTGAGTTGGGCGTGGTGCATAACCAGGGCGCTGAGCAGGAATAGAAGAACTGAAGTAAGGCACATTGGGCGGCGCAAAGCGAGGGCGCACATTACTTCCTTGTTGTTGTCCTTGATATGGCATCTTCCTCTTGATTTCTTACTCCATCTCACGAATCTTGTTCTCAACCACAATTGCTTTGTCCACAAGCTTCTGAAAATTGGCATAATCGCAGTTGAGTAGTTGCACTTGGATCTCATTGTTCAAGCCCCTCATGAACAAGTATTGCTTCCGGCTGTCCCGACTAACATCCTCAGGCGCATACCTTGAGAGTTGAGTGAACTTATTGAGATATTCACTCACGCTTGATCTTCCTTGCCTTAAGTTCTTGAATTCTTGTCTCTTCAAGATCATAACACCTTCCGGCACATAATGAGAACGGAAACTCTCCTTGAATTCCGCCTAGGTGATCCTCTCTTGATCCTCATGAGCATTGCATAGTGAATCCCACCAATCGGCAGCTGCTCCAACGAGTTGATGAGAAGCAAATAGGACCTTCTCTAGGTCACTGCATTGGACAATAGCAGTTTCTTCTCCACGGACTTGAGCCAATGATCAGCATCCATAGGGTCAGCAGCTTGAGCAAAGGTTGGCGGCCTAGTCCTGATAAAATCTCCCAATCGGTTATGAGGAGGCGGGGGTGGCAATGGAGGCATATGGGGCTGATTGTTGATGTTGCCAGCCTGCAGCTGTCCCATAGTTTGTATCATTGGTCTGCATGAGCTGGTTCTGCATAGCCAGTAGCTGCTCAATATTGCTAGCTCCATGAGCAGGTCCTTGTCCATTGTTGTTCTGAGGTACTCCATGATTCTCCTCCTCGTCATTGACATCCCTCTGGTTGCGAGTCCTCACCATCTGAAGGAGAGCAATAGGTAAGAATTTAGAAACGTCCCCAACTATATGCATCAAGGGATATGAAGCTAACCAACCTAGCTATACTAGCCTAGGTGGACATGGCAATGCTAAAGCATCCCAAAATCCTCTATTAAGCACACAAGCAAACAATATATATAGCAAACAGCACTCCAAGAAAAAACACATCGATTCCTGAGTGCTCCTAAGTGCTCTAAAGTGTCCATTCTATCTAGGATGCGTCCTACGGTCAACCTGTGGCTCTGATACTAATCTGTGACGCCCGGTTCCGAAAAATGAACCAAGCTAACGTATATGTGTGCCCAGGATGTTCATCACACATACGCGAGTGCAATCACAAAAGAGTATACAGAAAATTACCACAGAACAAGATTAATTATCAAGTTTTATTACACAAACCATATTATCCTCGAATACAAGCTCTAATGAATACTAATGACAAGTTCAACTAATGCAGCGGAAATAAACTAATTAAGCAACTAAGCAAACTAAGCAAAAAGGGATAGCGCAGCTCCATGCAACACCACAGGCAAAGCTGACGGTAGACACAACCTAGAACTCCGCAATATCGCCATTAAACTCACAATCCTCACCTGCAACTTTTGGGGAGGGGGGATTGCAAGAGTGAGTACATGTCGTACTCAGCAAGTGTGGAAAGTATGACATGTGGCTGATTCAAATGACAAATGTAATAATGGCTAAGTGCTGAAAAGTACAGTAAAACATTTGGAAAAGCAATGAATCATATTTATGTGAAGTAAACCCATCATATACCATGTAACCATAATAATACCAGTCCATAATTCACCATTGCCAATAACCATAATCAATGTCATAAACCATAATTCCATCCCATAACCATAACCATAATCATAATGTCAACCATAACCATTAACAAACCATAACCATTCCAAATACCAAAATCCTCTAATCATGGAAGTTGTCCAGGTGCTCATAACCGGGAGCACGGCTATCATGATAGTTTTAATTAACTCTGCAGAGTTTGTACCTCTTTACCCACGTGTTCGTGATTTCATCACCCTTCGGCGACTAAGAATCTCCCTTATGCCCATGACCCGTCGGTCACATTACACACTTCCATTGGTGTGTGGCCAACAGATCACAAAATAGCCTTTACAAAGGGATTACTAGCCTATTTACACCCCACTGAGGTTTCACCGGTGGCGATGCCTCCAACTGAGCACATCTTCAACCAAGGGCCCCCCCTTGAGCCATTCGGATCCCAGGGTAGTCCCACCAATCATCAACAAACCCAATCCGACTCCCCCTTCCCCGAGCATCCACAATGGTTCAAACAGCACTAGCAAAGCCCTAATTAATTAGCTACTCCACACCCATACTTGGCCTCGTGGTGGCACTGTAGTCCTCGCTTATTCTTGCATGAACCGGTCCTTAGATCTAAAGCAAGCAACCCACCATAACATCCAACCCATCCACATACGAGCCTTGCTTAGATCACCCATTACCATACCATATTTAGCCAGTTCATGTTAATCATAATCTCATCCATGCATAATTAAATTGAGTGGTATAGTTATTTTCCATCCCAGTTAATTAAGCGAAGCAAAAAGGTAAAAATCCTTCCCGACTCTCTACCATAAATTCCAGGTGACAAGGGTGGTTAAACAAATCTAGTAAACTTCCTACCATAGGATTCCCATCAAATTGACACAAGCATGCAGTTTGCAAACAAAACATTTATTTTAAAATAGGATCAATATGCTTCAAGGACACTTGCCTTGCTCCGGCGGATAAGGTTGCTCAAGCGCTTCGAAGTCTTGATTCTGAAAATCCTCGTACACGATCTATTGAGCACTTCCCTCTACTCGTGATCACACATACAAGAAAATACATACAAATCAACACGATGCATACATACTAATCAACATGCGATGACATGCATGCATGCAAAGTTTAATAATTAATTAACTACGGTTGTTTATTAATTAGATGCAACTAGTTCATACGTGTTGATATGAGTTTACGGGGGTTTTAACGTGGATTAATGCTGCTGAAAATAAAGAGACGATGCAACTAAAATCAATTTACGTCTATTAGATCTAATACGTCGCAAAAATTTGCATCGGGAAAAATGAATCCTACCGTAGGTGCGATGGCTTCGATGATCGCGGGATGGGGACGATGTGTAGACGAAGTAGATGCGCAAGGTCCTCCGGCGGCACGACGACGGCGACACGATGGCGACGACGATCTCCGGCGAACGACGGCGCTCTCCTCTTTTTCCTCCTCTTCTTCCCCTCCTTTTTCTTCCTTTTCTTCCCTGCGGCGCAACCTCTGGTCTCTCGTGTTTCTTTCTGGCGGCTAGGCTCTTGCCGTTGCTCTGGCGGCGGCTTTTTCTGGTACCGAGGAAACCCTACGGAGGCTACGGCGTTTTATAGCGGCGGGACGCGCGGTAGTCGAGTCGGCCACGAGGTTGGGCGGGCGAGTCGCGTCGAGCGCGTGGGGTGGGGTCCAGCGGGGTCGCGCGTGCGTGGCTCGGTCGGGCGCTGCGCGTCGGGGCTGCGGTGCGGGCGGGGTCGCGTGGGGCCGGGGCGAGCGCGGGAGGTGGGCGGTCGCTGCAGGGGATCGGCGGGTCGGTGCGGTCGCGGGGCCCAGGTGCGTGGGCGGGAGGCATCGCGCCGGCGGGCGCGGGAGGCTGCGTGGTGCGGGGCGCTGGGGCGCGTTGACCGCAGCAGTCGAAGGCGCTGGAGCGGCGCACGCTGGGTGGGGCGCGGGGCGTGTGCGGGGGATGGGCTGGCTCGGTCGGTCTGGCCGGCCGGGCTGCTCCCTTTATTTTTTTTCTTTTTTTTTCTTTATTTATTTATTCATCCTTTATGTTATTATTATTTATTTTTTTTCTTTTCTTTTTTTATATTATTATTATTATAATATATTTTATTATTTATATTTATATTTTTTATATATTATTATATATATTATTTATATATACTTTATATATATATATTATTATTATTTTTATACTTATTCCCTATTACAAGTTTTAGGCTATAATTATTTTTTTTCTTCTTTTGCTACATCATATATGCATGTTTTATCTTTTATTATCTTTCTTTTACTCTATTAATGTTTAATGCATGAACATGTATGAAATGCATGATGCGAAAATTGAGGGTGTTACAGCAGGGCATCAAGCTCGAAAATGGCAGCCATGGTCATGATGCGGGCTAGGGTTTCGGGTGGGGAATGGAATGAGGAGTGGAGGGGTGAAATGAAGCATGGTTCCATATTTGAAGGTGGGGCGACAGTTGTCGGGCGTAGCGCGGCGGTTGCTACGGGCGGGGGCTGACGCGAGCCGTCGATGAGGCGGCGGCTGGGGCCGTGAAAGGCGGGACTTGCGCGACAGAGAGAGAGAGAGAGAGAGAGAGAGAGAGGGGAGGAAAGGGGGAGTGTGGCTGGGTTGGTTAGTGGGTGAATGGGCCGAGGCTGAGGTGAGGCTTCTATATATATTTTTTTGCATTAAGATAAGAGGAGGATTACAACCTAGAGATTACATAGTCTAAGAACAGTAAAAATAGGATACAATGGGAGCGAAGTCTCAACACTAGCAGATTACATAGACGAGGCAACTGCAAATGATCGGATTTCCTCTAAGATTAATTGGGCAACTTGCAGATGTGATAGCTCCTTATGCTGGAAAATACGTCTGTTACGCTCTTTCCAGATCTCCCACCAAAAGGTGAACAGGATGCCCAACATTTTATTTCTCTGCTTTTTGGAACAAGATTTTGCAATAGACTATACCTAATTTAGAGTACCCTCCACGTTAGTCTGGCTAAGTGCAATAGGAAGATGAAGGAGTTGTGCCGGTCTCTGCCAAACTGCTTCAGTGTAATTGCATCGGGTCAGCAGGTGATCTGAGGTTTTCGGAAAGCATATGCATAATGCGGAATTTATTTGGTGCGGCAAAATGTTTCTTCATCAGATTGTCCGCTGTAAGAGCCTTGTATGCATGACCCAGCCCACACAAAAAACCTACATCGCGGTTGTGTTTTGGCAGACCAAATGTAAGATGCCCAATCGGGAGTAATACCCCCTAAAAATTGTACTTCTATATATAGGCTTCTATATATTTTTATTTTTTATTTACTTATTCAATATTTTATTTACTTCTAATTTCTACTTATTTTATTTTTCTTTGTTTTGAAAAAGTGGGCGTTACATTTTTTAGTAGGGAAAGGTCTAATTTACTCCCCCTAAACCATATCAGGTGTCCATTTTTTTAGTTCACTTATCTCCGTGATTTGCTAAATCAATCCATAATACACCTTCCTAATAATCCGATGTTGACTACATCTACGGTGATTTTGCTGATTAGTCCACCACATCTGGTCAGAGTCTGTCGTCCCGTAGCGGCACACCAAGAATTTTGGGAGCAAATCATGAATCACACAATTAGAATCTTCACCGGATTAGGGAGGCACACGTACAATATCACAAGAACATGGCTCTCGCTGTACCGACCGCCGGCCCTCGACATCACAAGCCGATCGAGGCGGTAGCAGAAAGCCATGGCGCGCGAGCCTAGGTGCTTATGGTAATCCTTGACAAGGCGCTAATGAACATGGCTAATAACAGGTTGCCTGTTGCCTGACGCTTGGTGGTTAGCAGCCATGGCTAGCAGAGCCAGAACAGAAGCCGCATACTTCTAGCTGTGTGGCGAGCTTGCTGAGATTAAGGTGGGTATTGGGGATTATCCAAAATTTTGGATCAGATAATTTGGGATTTTAAAATTCAAATTTTTATAATTGTTATCCAAATTTTTGGGTATTCGAAATTTCGAGTTCGGGATTACTAATTTACCCAAACTCATATCTTCAAGCATGTAGCAGGGGCGTTGAGAGAGGGGGGGGGGGGGGGGGGGGGGGGGGGGGGGGGGGGGGGGGGGGGGGGGGGGGGGGGTGGGGGGGGGGGGGGGGGGGGGGGGGGGGTAGCGTCGGCGCCAGACTGGCAAAGAGCTCACCCAGGCGGCAGATCCATGCCCCGTAGACGCAACAACTGACGGATAGCTAGTCCAGGCACCGCCTCTTCCTGGCCAGCGCATGGAGGTCCTTCTCTAGTGGCGGCACAAACTTAGGGTCAAGGAGAGGCGTTGAGAGCTAACTTGATCCGGGTGTCATGAGGGAGGAGGCAGCGGGCGTGAGGACACGAGGGGGTGGTGCCGTGGCGAGCAGACGCGCCAGCGGAGGAGGGGGGGCATGTGGGCGAGGTCGAGCTGACAGTCGAGCGTCACGGTGTCGAAAGCAGTCTGCCGCGGCGAGCCGATGCATCGAGGGATGTCGAGTTGATGAGCCACCGGAGGGAGGGGCTAGCTGTCGAGCTTAAGCACGAGCTGAGGGAGGCAGCGGCCGAGCGCACGATGCCTTCGGGAGTCAACCGTCTAGGGTTGGGTACTTGGTTGCCTAACGTGGACTGCAGTTGCCGCCTTGCCGGTTGACCAAGCAAGGACCTAATCGAGTGCGCTGGGCTGAACTATGGATCGAATGAACCCGAGTGGGCTGGGCTGGATCTAAACGTTAATCGGGTATTTTGGGTATCGCACCCAATAAACCGAAAGTAATTCGAATTTTACAATTGCTTAACAAAAAATTGCATTCGGGTTTTGTTTTTTGCGTTATCCGGGACGGTTTCAAGATTTTTCAGATTTGGATTTTTTTGCACTCCCCTAGCCGAGATCTGGGGGGGGGGTGGGGGGGTGGCTGGGCCACCAGATTAGGGAGGGACTTACAAATCTTCACAGTACATATTTATTCCTAAATTACAAGTAGGCAGATATCTGACAGACTAATCAGCGGAATTACTATACATGTCATTAGAAATTGGATTACATAGGCTACTAAAGGTGTAGTATAGACTGGTTTAATAAATCACGGAGAATAAGTGAATCTAAAATATGTATAGAGGATTATGTGAACACAGGGCCGGGCCGGTAAAATCCGAAGCCCCGTACGAAATATTAAGATAGAGCTTATCGTTATAGGAAAATATAGCTATAAATCTATAATAATATACTCTTTCCATTCTTAAATATTTGTCATTCTATAGTTCAAAAATAAACGACAAAAGGTCATGTATTTAGGGACGAAGAGAGTATATTGTAACAATATTTTACATAACGATATAATATATCAAAAACGATGTCTATTGTTAACTCTTTGATGCATAGTGATTATCTGAATTACATAATCAATTCTATTGCACCGGCAACCCAATTCGAACATACTTCTTTTAGTATTTATTGAAATGAAATCTTAGATTATATTTTTATATTTAACTTTCTTCAAAACTTCATTCTCAAATGCTACTGCGGTCAAATAGTAAATTTTTGTTGTCGAAAATGAACAAGCAATTTGCACAACGAACTATCTATATAATACATAACTCATGTATGATACCTAAATCATGGAGATAGAATGTATATGTGATCTTTGTGGACTATTAATTGTTTGCTTATTACGCGAGTGATCTTGGTTCTTGATTGTTACTCAAGATGATTGCATGGATTAAATACCTTTGAAGCTGAAATGTAATTTTCTATTTTTTGAAAAGTGAAATGTAATATATTGTCTTAAGGAAAGAAATGATTTTTTTTCTTATTTCTTTCTTTAGTTACCTAAAGGATAGCATGGGTGGGCCCTTAAAAAATTGGGGCCCTGTGCCAGCGCACATGCAGCAACTCCGCCAGGCCCGGCCCTGTGTGAACACATGACATAGTTCAGGAAGAAAATTAGACTTTTTTCTTTTTGGTAAATGTAAAAATGATGGAACTGTATAAAATCTACTTAACTACAGCCAAACTTGGACAATTCAGTGGGCTTATGTGTGTATATCTAAGAAAAATATTAAAAAAAACAGATGTGGAGAAGAACGTGTAAATAAAATTTCATTTCCTGATTTAACTTTATTTTGATGATAGTAAATCGTGGAGGCGCAGTTCGAGGATTGGATGCGATGGGCAGCTGTAGGCATCACGTAAGAGAATGCGGAAATGGCAAGGAAAGGGGCGCTTGGACTGGAGCAGTTTAGTCCAAGCTAAGCCTATATTTGAGAACACAGTATTTCAATACAAACAATAATTTTTAAAATAACATGACAACACTAAAGTATTTTAATACCACAGTTTTATAATACCACGATTTTGCAATACATAGGACTGTTTGGGAGCAAAGTAGCAAGCATCAATAGCAAGCAAGAAGAGAAAATTTTTGGTTCGGACCAAAGTTTTTTATACCCCAAAAATACTGTAATATAGACAAAACCATGGTTTTAAATACATAGTTTTTGAGTTGGTTGCCAAACACTATTCTGTAAAAAATACTATAACACTGCTACAATAAGCCTCATCATAGGCGGCTCCAAACTTATTATCACAAACGGCTTTTAAAACCGCCTGAAACGAAGAGTCTGTGATAATCCGCAATTTCACAGGCGGAGAAGTGATACCGCCTGTGAAGACATATTATCATAGGCGGTTCTTTACTTAGGCTAGCCGTCTGTGAAGACACATTATCATAGATGGTTCTTTACTTAGGCTAGCTGCCTGTGAAGATACTTTATCACAGGCGGGTCGTGCAGCATATATAACCGCCTGTGATAAATGTCTTATCACATACAGGTATTGAAGCATAACTAACCGTCTATGATAATGTGTCTTCACAGACGGGTATTAAAGCATAACTAACTGCCTATGATAATGTGTCTTCACAGACGGGTACTGAAGCATAACTAACCGCCTATGATAATGTGTCTTCACAGACGGGTATTGAGGTATAACTAACCGCTTATGATAATTTGTCTTCATAGACGGATATTGAAGCATAACTAACCGCCTATGATAATATGTCTTCACAGATGGGTATTGAAGCATAACTAACCGCCTATGATAATGTGTCTTCACAGGCGGATATTGAAGCATAACTAACCGTCTATGATAATGCTGTTATCACAGACGGACATTTACCTACATCAGCCGTCTGTGAAGACCCTTTAACGCAGTCGGTTTCTACCATAATAGTACTGCCTGTGAAAATTAGGTTATCACAGATGTTTCTTTACTTGTATCTAGCCGCCTGTGATAATGGTTTTTCACAGTCATGCCTAGCCGTTGGTTAATAACCGCCTGTGATAAGGTATAACCTATGCAGTACTACTGTTGTTATTTCTAATTTCCAGGTCAATTCAATATAATCACAGAACAAAAAAACAACAATATCATAACAGAACAAAAGTCAACAATATTATCATCACAGAAGTCAATTTCACTAAAACAATATACATATGTACAAGTTACACATATAATTCGTCTCAAAGTTTACAAGTTTTCACTAAAAATTGTTTCTATTGGCATAGTCGCAAAGTTCTGGCACATCAACTGCTGCACAATTCTCATCAAAGAACTTCCCTTTTTTGTGCAAAATTTCGCGACGAATGAACTGACAGAGTTCAGAAGCAATCCTGTCGGCTCCTTCATCAGGAATACTTCTACAAACCGGCCATTCTTCGTTCAGATTCTTTTTGTGCTGCAATATAACACATAACAAAGTTTAGAATGTGTTGGTTTGAACAATCTCAAAGTATAGATCAAAGTGAGAGTATACAGGAATTTAGTTGGTATTTTTGGAGCAGTTGTACTATGAGTAATTGAATTTTGAAGTTGGAATCAAAATATGAAAATAATGTTTCTGGTAATATTGAACAGCAGAGAATATAAGCATTAAACTATGCTAGTTACAATGAAAATGAAACACAAAAGTAAGAAAATAAGGTATCGACATTAAGGATAACTTACATCCTCATGATTCACTCTATATACGCCGGCGGTCCGAAGATGCTCGCATACATAATACCCACATAAGACACTCCCAGCAGGCTGCTTCGGACAAGCATAATACGTTTTAATGTCCAATGCATTCGTATTAGGAGGTCTCTGACGCCAAGTTGTTCTGCATAAAACCGCCAAGCGCTGTAATACAAGAAATGTCATATAAAACTTGTCAACACATTCTAAATGTGCGTAAATTAAAATTATTGAATAAACGTACGATTTCAAAATGGAAAGGAAATATTTGTAACGATCTGGTGGGTAATCGGCCGAGTCCAAGACTGTTGCCATTCTCTGCGTTGGCTTGATGAAGATCATTATGTAGTGATTACTGCAAACATACAAACACACGTGTTAACAATTACCAATAATTGCTATTTCAATGTCATGTGTCAAACTTACTCGAAGTGGTACGGAGCCTTTACGAGGTCATTGCCGTGTCTAACAAAGTTAAACATCGCCTGTCCTATGTAAGCTGCAACTTCTGTCTTTCTATCCTTCTTAAGTTTTGCAATTGCTTTTTCAAAATCTTTTTTTTTCATGTGTTTGTACTGTCCTGATTCTCGATTCGCCAGGACATCGAATAGCGACTTTGCAATCCTAGTAGGGTCAAGGATACCTGTATTGCGCTCCAACTTTACATTATCCATGTATTGCATCCTATTGAAGAAGTCCAGAATTGTTATAATCTCATGAAATGCGTATGCGTGTAGTAAGAAAAGCAAATACAAAATATTAGAGCACTTACAAGCACCAGACGAGCAGCAGGTTGATATCGAGCATGCCCCGATGGAAAAGGGAATGCAGCTCTTCAAATAAAATGACTCGTTTATCTACTCCAGTGCTCCAGAATGCTTCTTTTGAAATATGAAATGTGACGCAATTAAGACCATATTTTGTGCTCGCAGTGATGTACCACTCATGCATTCTTCTGAGCTGGACGGGTTGTTTGCTAAGTTGTACGGATGTCATGAACGGCTTTCCATTCTTAAATTTAGGAGGAACATCCTCAAGCTTGTATATTGGAACTCCTGGTTTAACTAAAGCCGTCCGCCGATTATACATGACACCGTCTTCTTCCCACCCCTCGATATCTTCTAATGCTGGCTCATGAGAAGAACGTGATGCACTCGATTTTCTAATATTTTCCTTCATAGCTTCCAAATACTTTGACACTTCTGATGAAGGTTTATTAATTTCGTATGAGCTAACTTTGATAGGCACTGATGATCGAGGAGTAGTCGTCGCAAGTTGGACACTGGCTTGTTGTTGAACTTGTTGTTCAACTGATTGCTCTTTACTCCCAGCAGTTGGCTCTAGTACTACTTCAAGCTGTTGCTCAACTGGTTGCTCTTTACTAGCAACAGCTTGCTCTGGTACTGCTTGAAGCTGTTGTCCAACTTGTTGCTCTTGGATATCATCCTTGCTGAGACATAGGGGGAGTGGACCTTCCCGGACTGGGAGTGGATCTTCATGCACTTTCTCCTTAGAAGATGGGGTTGCAGTACTTGGAGATGCGACGGGGCTAGAAATTGGCTCATCGTCCAACACGATATCGCGTCGGTGCCAAAGGATTAATTGGTTGATAGCCTGCCCCAGAGTCGCGATCCCCTCAGGTGTGACGTGGTCTATTTCATACTCTTCATAATTATTATCAATGATCTGAAGAACTTGCACCACAACATAATACAACGGAAGTGGATTCCCGTTGAAGTCACGATCAGGCTTTGCCATAGCAGTGGCAACCTGTTTGGTTTTGTTCCCTGCTCTGCCTATCGGGACAAGAAGACGACAAGATTTGTCGTTAGCAATATCATCGACAGGGAACTTATGGGCTGACCCTGAGCCTGGCATGGAACCAACACTGCTAGGGTAGGCAGTTGGAGATACTAATTGCTCCTTTTGCACCGGAACCATCATTGTACTCGGTGCCACTAATTGTACTGATTGTCTAAGTTGTTCCATTATTTCTTGCATATTTTCTTTGACCTTTTGAGCAATCGTTTCATCAAGTGTTTTCTTAAACTTCTCACGTCTTCTATATGTGTCTTTATCTTTAGGAAAACCATCTAGCCAAGACATTTGAGAAGAGACCGCTCGAACCCGTCCGCTGTGTTCAGGGTTTCCTAAGATAGCGGTAAGTTGGTCATTCTCCCTCTTCGACTTGAAGTGACCCTTCTGTTGCTTTTCAATTACTTCTTTCATTTTATCCTCTACTTCATTCAGAGAGTCGGGCTTTTCAAGTTTGCCCTCGCTAGTCAAACCTGACCGAGCAAAGACCCAGCGTTGAGTTTGCTCATCGCACCCTTCTAATGGGTGAGGATTGCCCTTACTGGTAATTTCGTCTAATATCTTATTCCATTTCTGGACTTTGGGGCCATATCTGGCAGACCCCAAGCGATGATGGTATTTGTTCCTTTTTGCAAGCTCTGACCTAGTTGCACTTAGAGCTTTAGCATCAGGTGTGCTCTTTTGACGAACAAACTCTTGCCACTGAGCTTGTGTGATTTTTCGCATCTTCCTCGGGCTAGGTACCTTATTGGCCTTAACATAAGAATTCATTTCACTCTTCCAGCATCGAAACTTCTTGTCGCAAGAGACCAATGTTGCTTTCTCTACAGCTTCTTCTGTGCCTTTCCGGAACTTGAATTGTTTCTTTATCTTTTCCCACAACTCATTCTTGGTCTGCTCGAGTAATTTCCTCCAATTCTCGGTTGTGATCGGCACAACCTCCCTAACAAGAAAACCGCATGCATTACGGTACTTGGTAACTGAATCCAGTGGTTCTTGGGGAAGCCCACCTGGACCGACCCTTGTTATGTAAATGATGCGGTCCAATGGACCCTTATTGGGACCTCGTTGCCCTCGTTTCCGCTTGAGTGAAGCTTAGGATTCATCCATTGGAGAACCTTGTGCGGTTTTAGGAGCCTATGTCACCTCAATGTCTTCACGATTAATCTAGGTAGAAAAAAATTATAAGACTTCGTATACTTGACAACCAACATTAACTTGAACTGCTGAAGTTAAGATTCGTGATCCATACCCAGTCGTCAGGATCATATTCCGGGTCTAGATCCACTGAAGTCTTTTTAATTTTTATATTCGGAAAAGGATCCGAAGGACTGTGATAGGAGCCTGAACTGCTGGAGTCAGTAAACTCCATATTGTCTTCTTTGTTGTTACTATCAGGACCAGTCTTCTTAGGGCTTTCCATGCTAGATCTAATAAGACAAAAAAATCTAATAAATGGCATATTAACTCTACATGAAGTGTTGCATGAAGAAAAAGATGGAAGCATTCTAGGATTTGATAAGGCATTCTAGGGTTTAAGGCGACTGACCAAAAGGTTTCTATACATTGTGAGGGTGACAAGCATGTTAAAGTTGCTCACCAGCAATGGAAATTTTATCTTTTTGTTCTAAATAGGCTAGCTTCGTTCAGAGTCGCGACCACGTTCTTGAGGTTTACTAGGCGGCGCCTAGCTCCGGACCTATAACTGATCAAGCAAGGGACAAAAAGCAAATCCCCGCACAGCTCCTACCTAGCTTAGAGGGCATTATCGTCCTCGCTCTCAAGTTTCCTCTTATTCCCTGTAACTGATTCTTTTGCCTACTGAATGAAAAACAACATGCTGATGCGTACTTGTGCAGATGCAGTGCCTAGAAGAGACTGATAACAGCAGCAGCAACTAGCAAGCTCACTTCACACCGACAACCCAAGGCATAACTTAGTCAAAATTAGTCAAGTATAGCTATATCTAATGTAACTTAGCCAAAATTAGCCAAATTTGCTCAACTTAACCAAATATAGCTAAATCTTGCCCAGCATAGTCAAATATGCTTGATTATGCTTCAGTTAGCTAAATTTGGTCATATTTAAAACAGATTTTCTCAATTTTGGCTCAATTAAGTAAATTTAGCCAAAACACATTTTTGAAGTTATATAGGTCTAATTAAATTCTTGTATCATTGAGATCGGCAGCATATGCTCAGACTCCATCGCCACACCTAGTGGTACCTAGATATGGGCGTGAGGATGCTCCTGGCATCACAAAAGAGTTGGCCAACAACTTGTTTGGCTTCAGAGCTAAATATAGCATAACTTTGATAGCTCAAATTAGGTACAATTGCTCAAATGAAGCTGATGGAGCCACAAGTGCAGACATCTTTGGTAGCACAGATTAGCTACAATTGCTCAAATGAAGCTAACTTAGAGAAATAAAAGCAAACTTAGCCAAACTTAGTCTAGCATAGCTAACTCTAAGCAAAAGTAGACAAATATAGCTAAATATAGCATAACTTAGTCAAAATTAGTCAAGTATAACTATATCTAATGTAACTTAGCCAAAATTAGCCAAATTTGCTCAACTTAACCAAATATAGCTAAATCTTGCCCCTAATAGAGAATTATGTGGCATATGCAAGGCCGATGACAGAAATAGGGAATATACTGTTGTTACTAGAGTCTAGAATCATGTTTACCACTAATGTGTCAGAACAGAATAGGATCATGCACAATGTGATGACAGAACGCGCAGACTGACAGTTTTGCTACATGATCCTACAGGCTTTGCTCCAATGAATATAACGAAGTGGAACTTCTTCAGCATATAGTTGGTAAACCTAATGATCCTAGGAGAAGAAAAACAACTACTATTCAGAATATTATCTCTGCAAAATACCAGAAGATGAAATGCTACTGATTTCACAGTTTCAGACACACAGAACCAACTACCAATTTATCGTGATATAACCATCCACGACGAAGGGAGTAACTCCTATTCATTCGAACTTGACAGTTTTATCTCTGCAAACTACCAGAAGATGAAATGCTACTGATTTCATAGTTTCAGACACACAAAACCAACTACCAATTTATCGTGATATAACCATCCACATAAATCTTGCCCCACCGAACCCTAACCAAAGATGCCACCGAACTTGACAGTTTTTCGAATTCCACCGAACCCTAACCAAGGATGCCTACAATTTTCCAATTCCCGAACCCTAACCAAGGATATGCAAGGCGGCAGCGAGGGCGGGGAGGGAGGCGGCACAGCGAAGGAGGATGGAAGGTTGAAGGGTTTAGGGTTTACCTTGAAGCTTGGCAGCGACAGCAATGGCTTCGCTCGGCGTACCTGGAAGTGACGAGGGCGAAGCTCGGCGGCGACGGCGAAGCTCGGCAACGGCGAAGCTCGACGGCGTACCTGGAAGTGACGAGGGCGAACACTTGGCGGCAAACGAAATTTTGGCAGCCTAACGGCGTCTAAGTGTTTCGCCCGGGTTAGGTTTTTCCAATGCTGTCGAGGGGTATATATAGACTCACATTTTCTCAGGCGGATTTTAAGTACCGACCGCCTGAGAAGATTGTTACCTCAGACGAGTTTTACTTACCAACCGCCTGAGAAGATACAATTATCTCAGACAGTTGGTTAGTAACACCCACCTGAGATAAACATGGGCCTGTGAAGATATTTACTTCTTCTTAATTAATATGTGTTCATTATAATTTGATGAACGCCTACATAAAGACCCCTCACCAACCGCCTATGAAGACGTGTCGACGACCGCGGGCGACCTTTCTTTTCCCCGAGGTGCGACCTTTAATGCGTGGTAAACCAACTGCTCCATCTTCCACTCTGCGCGGCCTTAAAGACGCGCTATCGCTCACAAGCGCATCGCTCACTTTGAGTCCTCTTGTTTTCTTCATCTTCCTCCGCTCCGATGACCCAACACCACTATGGCCGACCTTCCGCCGCCAAGCCCTCCGAGGGAGCCACCTTGCAAGAAACTATGTTGCAGCTCCCCCGAGAAGATCAACATCGAGCAGCGCCTCCTCATGGCACGAGAGGCGTACAACAATACATCTCGTGCCATGAGTGCCTTGGGGCTGGGTACCCTTCCATAGTATACTAGAATGGGTACCATGGGCCACTACCTCTACGCCCTCACGGGGGTGGCTGATCGTCTCGACATTCTGTTCGCGACGATGGCCCAGGTTCTTGGCCCCGAGGGCCGTAGAACGCTGGTGGAGGCGACGGCTAGCAACCTCAGGGTTGCACCGCCGGTGCAGCCGGTGCAGCCGGTGCAGCCGGCCCTGTCTCCTGTTGCACCGGTGCCGGAGTCGCCGCCGGAGGACGAGGAGGAGGAGGAGGAGGAGGAGGAGGAGGAGGAAGAGGAGTAGGAGTAGGAGTAGGAGTAGGATTTAATTAGTTTTTCTTTTTGTTGTTTTTAGTTGCTTCTGTTTTGTAAACATTGTTAATAAATGAAATCTATCTTTTTTCATCTATGTGATTGAATATTACTTTTGTATCTTGTGTGTTCTTGTGTGTTATTGTGTAAATATTGTGCATCTTGTGTGTTCTTTTGTGAGATGTGTGATTGAATATTGTTAATGAATGAGTATCTTGTGTGTTCTTCAACTGTGTGAATGAATGAATGTGTAGTGTGTTCATCATTAATTAAAATTTCACGTCTGAGAAGAAGATTATCTCAGGCGGTTGGTAAGTAATACCCGCCTGAGATAAATATATTCTCAGGCAGTTGGTAAGTACCAACCGCCTGTGAAGATATTTACTTCTTCTTAATTAATATTCTTGATTAAATGTGGTCCTTTAAAAAGGCAAAAATCCACTTTCTTGTAATATTATTGATAAGTAAAGGTTACCATTAAATTTCACTTCATAAATCCTTTGAAATTGGTCAGAACATAAAAACATACAACAAATGTTATTTTTTATTTTTCTATCTTGATGAATATAATGCTTTTTTCATTTATTTTTTCAGTGGACATTTTTACTCATCATACCAACCTCTATGAATTTTTTCAGATTTTTTTAAATTTTTTTGAATCAATGTGTGTTCATAATTTGATGAATGCCTCATATGTATATGAGCATTTAGTTAGAATGGTGGATAATTTGAAGTTTGACATGCTGGAATGCTTTTAAAAAAATTAAAAAAATTCATACATGTATAAATTATACAAATATGTTCATACAAACAATTTTGAGTGAAGGAACTTTTTTTTATGAGATACACAAATGTGAATAATATGTGAGTAGAAATTAATTTGATATTTACCAAAACATTACAATGTCAGCTATACAAGTTTTAAAAATATTTTGTTCAGGTGGTAGATGTTAATTTTATACAAATGTAGAAGAAAGGATCATCGAATTTGGACACAATTTGCAGAATCTACACATATTTGAGTATTTATATTGGAATCTACATAAAAAAGAAGCAAGGGATAAGGAAACTGAAGAACAGTATCGGGCATTATCTCAGGCGGTTGGTAAGTAATACCCGCCTGAGATAAATATATTCTCAGGCGGTTGGTAAGTACCAACCACCTGTGAAGATATTTAATTCTTTTTAATTAATATTCTTGATTAAATGTGGTCCTTTAAAAAGGCAAAAATCCACTTTCTTGTAATATTATTGATAAGTAAAGGTTACCATTAAATTTCACTTCATAAATCTTTTGAAATTAGTGAGAACATAAAAAACATACAACAAATGCTATTTTTCATTTTTCTATCTTGATGAATATAATGTCTTTTTCATTTATTTTTTCAGTGGACATTTTTACTCATCATACCAACCTCTATGAATTTTTTCAGATTTTTTTAAATTTTTTTTAATCAATGTGTGTTCATAATTTGATGAATGCCTCATATGTATATGAGCATTTAGTTAGAATGATGGATAATTTGAAGTTTGACACGTTGGAATGCTTTTAAAAAAATTAACAAAATTCATACATGTATAAATTATACAAATATGTTCATACCAACAATTTTGAGTGAAGGAACTTTTTTTATGAGATACACAAATGTGAATAATATGTGAGTAGAAATTCATTTTATATTTACCAAAACATTACAATGTCAGCTATACAAGTTTTAAAAATATTTTGTTCAGGAGGTAGATGTTAATTTTATACAAATGTAGAAGAAAGAATCATCGAATTTGGACACAATTTGCAGAATCTAAACATGTTTGAGTATTTATATTGGAATCTAAATAAAAAAGAAGCAAGGTATAAGGAAACTGAAGAACAGTATCATGCATTATCTCTGGCGGTTGTTAAGTAATAATCGTCTGAGATAAATATCTTCCTAGACGGTTATTAAGTACCAACCACCTGTGAAGATATTTACTTCTTCTTAATTAATATTCTTGATTAAATATGGGTCCTTTAAAAAGGCAAAATTTCACTTTCTTGTAATATTATTGATAAGTAAAGGTTACCATTAAATTTCACTTCATAAATCCTTTGAAATTGGTCAGAACATAAAAAACATACAACAAATGCTATTTTCCATTTTTCTATCTTTATGAATATAATGCCTTTTTCATTTATTTTTTCAGTGGACATTTTTACTCATCATACCAACCTCTATGAATTTTTTCAGATTTGTTTAAATTTTTTTGAATCAATGTGTGTTCATAATTTGATGAATGCCTCATATGTATATGAGCATTTAGTTAGAATGATGGATAATTTGAAGTTTGACATGTTGGAATGCTTTTCAAAAAAATTAACAAAATTCATACATGTATAAATTATACAAATATGTTCATACCAACAATTTTGAGTGAAGGAACTTTTTTTTATGAGATACACAAATGTGAATAATATGTGAGTAGAAATTAATTTGATATTTACCAATACATTACAATGTCAGCTATACAAGTTTTAAAAATATTTTGTTCAGGTGGTAGATGTTAATTTTATACAAATGTAGAAGAAAGAATCATCGAATTTGGACACATTTTGCAGAATCTAAACATGTTTGAGTATTTATATTGGAATCTAAATAAAAAAGAAGCAAGGGATAAGGAAACTGAAGAACAGTATCGGGCATTATCTCTGGCGGTTGTTAAGTAATAACCGCCTGAGATAAATATCTTCCTAGACGGTTATTAAGTACCAACCGCCTGTGAAGATATTTACTTCTTCTTAATTAATATTCTTGATTAAATATGGGTCCTTTAAAAAGGCAAAATTTCACTTTCTTGTAATATTATTGATAAGTAAAGGTTACCATTAAATTTCACTTCATAAATCTTTTGAAATTGGTCAGAACATAAAAAACATACAACAAATGCTATTTTTCATTTTTCTATCTTGATGAATATAATGCCTTTTTCATTTATTTTTTTAGTGGACATTTTTACTCATCATACCAACCTTTATGAATTTTTTCAGGTTTTTTTTAATTTTTTTTGAATCAATGTGTGTTCATAATTTGATGAATGCCTCATATGTATATGAGCATTTAGTTAGAATGATGGATAATTTGAAGTTTGACATGTTGGGATGCTTTTAAAAAAAAATTTAACAAAATTCATACATGTATAAATGAATACTTTTTCATTGGCGTTGGGAGAACTAGGGGTAGCGCATCCAAAAGGGAATGGAGGGAATATAACCCATAGAGTACAACACGTTATGGGAGAACAGGTCATACTCGCGCTCAATCCTACAGTTCTCAGTACAAAAGACGGTCCACTCGGACCACCCTCGCCTGCCGCAGCGGGCAAGCCCCTGGTTCCCCCCTGTTGGGAAGCGGCAAACGCCATCATCAATGTTGGGCAGCGCCACCAGCGGCGGTCCGGGAGGAGGCCTACGCAGTAACCTCCAGCTCACGAAAACATCGAGCCTCTGCATGGCTTGATTCCGACATCGGCAACACTCCTTGTTGGTCCTCTTAATCGTGACGGACCCGACTGCGTTGTCGCCGACGCGGGCCTCGCCTTCGACTGCCGGATATACTCGAGGGCGTTGTGGTCCCTGCGGTCGGCGTCATAGCGGAGCATGGTGAGGACGTAGGCCGCCACCTTGTGGCCATTCGCAGCCGCCCGGGCAAGGAACTGGGTGCCCCGCTACGCCTGCGCGCAGCCGTAGTTGAAGACGAGGTCGATCCCGATGACGTAGCACACATGAGGGTTGCCCACGTTGGCCAGGCGCTCCACGAGGGCGTCGTAACTCCCGTTCCCATGCCGTTGGAACCACTCCCAGCTGCTCTCCCGCTCCAGCGCCACGCGCCTGCCCACGGTGGGATCACGGCATGCCGCGTGCATGGCCTTGCAAGTGGCGCGCAGACTGGAGAGGTCGTCCATGGGCTGGGTGGAGGTTGCGGCGACCCACCCCGCGATCAGGACCGCAATATCGTGCGGCAAGGGGAACTTCATGGGCTTATCTCAGGCGGTTGGTAAGTAATACCCGCCTGAGATAAATATATTTTCAGGCGGTTGGTAAGTGATACCCGCCTGAGATAAACATTTTTGAAACTACAAGATGTTAATTAACGGCCTGAGAAGATGTTAATTAACTGACGCGCCGCACGAGGTCTGAGGAGAAGTTAAGAAGCCGTGGTGCAGGGACGCGACATTCCACATGGATACCAGAGAGACGGAAGGATCTCTGAAGATCGTCTTCCACAGTGGTTTAATTGTGCGCCGCACGAGGTCTGCAAAGAGTTCAATGCGCAATGAACAAAATATTTTGTTCAGGTGGTAGATGTTAATTTTATACAAATGTAGAAGAAAGAATCATCGAATTTGAACACAATTTGTAGAATCTAAACATGTTTGAGTATTTATATTGGAATCTAAATAAAAAAGAAGCAAGGGATAAGGAAACTGAAGAACAGTATCAGGAATTATCTCAGGCGGTTGGTAAGTAATAACCGCCTGAGATAAACATTTTTGAAACTACAAGATGTTAATTAACGGTCTGAGAAGATGTTAATTAACTGACGCGCCGCACGAGGTCTGCGGAGAAGTTGAGAAGCCGTGGTGCAGGGACGCGACGTTCCACATGGATACCAGAGAGACGGAAGGATCTCTGAAGATCGTCTTCCACAGTGGTTTAATTGTGCGCCGCACGAGGTCTGCAAAGAGTTCAATGCGCGGGAAACGAACCGCTCCCTCGTCTACTCCACACAGACCATATATAAGGTGCGTCGTCGGTTATGTATAAGCACAGAACTTTTGCACTCCTTTCTTCTTCTTCCATCGTTCCACCTCCTAGCCCGGCGCTGACGAACCACCACAGCCATGGCCAACCTTCCACCTCCTAGCCCGCCGAGGCAGCCACCCTGCAAGCGGATACACTACAGCTCCCCCGAGAGGGTGAATGACGACCAGCGCGTTCCACCGCCGGTGCAGCCGGAGCCACCGGTACAGCCGGAGCAATCGGCTCAGCTTGAGCAGCCAACCCACTCTCCTACTGCATCGTCGCCGGAGGAGGAGGAGGAGGAGGAGGAGGAGGAGGAGGAGGAGGAGGACGACGACGACGATTATGACGATGATGATGACGAGTCGTCCTCCGACGACGGCGACGACGACGGTGACCACCACCATGGTGACGACTACGACGATGACGACGAGTCGGAGGAGGACCGCTTGGCGTGGTTTGAGAAGTTGGCAGAGAGGAGGGATTAGGCGGGGCCGTAGTGTAGTTTTAGGAGTTCTTGTACATATTTCTTTTGTAGTTTTAGGAGTTCTTGTGTTTTGTAATATATATGTGTTCATTTATGTCAATGAATACTGGTGTGTTAGAATTTCTGGATTTCAATCAAGTGAATGTGCTCTAAATGCTCAAATGTATATGAGCATTTCGTTAGAATGGTGGATAATTTGAAGTTTGACATGTTGGAATGCTTTTAAAAAAATTAAAAAAATTCATACATGTATAAATTATACAAATATGTTCATACCAACAATTTTGAGTGAAGGAACTTTTTTTATGAGATACACAAATGTGAATAATATGTGAGTAGAAATTAATTTGATATTTACCAAAACATTACAATGTCAGCTATACAAGTTTTGAAAATATTTTGTTCAGGTGGCATTATCTCGGGCGGTTGGTAAGTAATACCCGCCTGAGATAATCATCTTCTCAGACGGTTATTAAGTACCAACAGTCTGTGAAGATATTTACTTCTTAATTAATATTCTTGATTAAATACCTTTTTAGGCGGTTGGTAAGTAAAACCCGCCTGTGATAAAGTTAAAAACCGCCTGTGAAAAACCGACATCTATATAAGGACCCCTCACCGCAGTCAAAACGCAACCCTGGAGAATTTATATCGACGCTGCAAGGCTGTTGAATTTCCCCTGCGCTGTGCCGCCGCTCCGCCACCCAGCCCATACTGCCGCGCTGCCGCTCAACCCCGCACCGCCACTTCTCCACTCAGCCGGCCCACTGTGCTGACGCCTCCCCACCGTGCTGACGCCTCTGCAAGGTAAATGTAGTTTCCTTACTTTTTCTTTGTATATTTTCATTAGCTGGTAAGCTATTAGTTTTGTGTGTTCTGGTATATGGATTCTGTCCTTTTGCATGTGTAAGGACTGTATGGATTGTGTTCTGGTATATTGATGTATGGACTATATAGATTGTTTCCTTTTTGTACCTATTATGTGACATGAATATGATGTTTAATTAACAGATGCTATTGTAATATATATAAGATGCATCTGGGCTTGTTTCTCGATATAACGGACCGGATCCCACCCAGACCTAGCCCATGCTGCTGGGCCTGTTTCCCCCTTTGACTCCGTCCGCCTCAAGACGTCGCCCGTCTCCTACATTAGTCGCCCTAATCATACTTTTTATGTCTCTGTAAATTCATTTTATAGGAGACCTTTAGAGAATATTTGTGGCCAAATTTTGTAAATCTGACAAAAATTCTATTATTGAAGCATGGACCGTCGAGCGTGGATGTATAACATGCCAATACGCGATCCTATGTACATTCATAATGTTGCAAATTTTATTGAAGCATCCAAGAGACATGCGAAGTTGCAAAAGATAGATGACATATTATGTCCATGTATCGACTGTGAAAATAAGATTGCTTGGACGGATACTATAGTAATCCAATCTCATTTGGTGAAAAGAGGTTTCAAAAATAACTACACAATATGGACAGAGCATGGTGAGTTAGATACACATGATGTGGATAAAGATGATGAGAGAAAATCAGATGATGATAATGTTCATATCGATGATGGTAGTGACAATCAAGCTGGTGATGATGATGATGAGTTCGATTGTGAGGAGATGTTGCGTCACATTGAACCATATGTACTAACTTCTATGGGAGCAAGCAAAGGTTTAAGTAAAATGGAGACATTGCAGAATGCGGCGACAGAGCTTTTATATGATGAATCAAACGGTTGTGATAAAGAGTTTACTACATTGCGTGCAGTCTTAGAACTACTAAAGTTGAAAGCTACGCACAGATGGTCTGATTGTAGTTTCTATGATCTTTTGAATCTTCTAGCAGAAATTCTTCCAAATCCAAATAAACTGCCCAGAAGCACTTATAAAGCGAAGAAACTTCTTTGCCCAATGGCACTAGGTGTGACAAAAATACATGCTTGTGTGAACCATTGTATTCTATATCTCAAAGAGCATGAGCTCGCAACTAGATGCCCCATTTGTGGTGTCAGTAGATACAAGAAAAACTACAATCACCAGTATGTTACCAACATGAAAAAGACTCAGAAGAATAAGAAGTTTATTATTGGTCCTGAAGGTGACGATGATGATACTTCTGGCGATGCAGACGGGAAGAATAAGAGAAAAATTCCTGCATTGGTGATGTGGTACCTTCCGGTAATTGATCGCTTGAAGCGTTTGTTCTCAAACCCTAGGGAGGCTGAACTTATGCGTTGGCATTCCGAGCAACACAAG
Organism: Tuctoria greenei; assembly: GCA_036927565.1. Taxonomy (NCBI): domain Eukaryota; kingdom Viridiplantae; phylum Streptophyta; class Magnoliopsida; order Poales; family Poaceae; genus Tuctoria; species Tuctoria greenei. Next base: position 200,412,344 of record JAYESD010000003.1, on the reverse strand, counting down.
AAGAATGAAAAACATATACGACACCCTGGTGATGCAAAGCAGTGGAAAAATTTTGATATTCAGTATTCAGAATTTGCGAAGGAAATCAAAAATGTGAGGTTTGCCTTGGGTACAGATGGAATGAATCCGTTTGGTGAAAAAAGGAGCATACACAGCACATGGCCCGTGGTATTAACTATGTACAACCTACCGACGTGGTTGTGTCACAAAAGGAAATATATCTTATTATCTGTTCTTATCCAAGGTCCAAAACAACCCGACATCGAAATTGATGTGTTTTTGGAACCTTTAATGGAAGATATGGCGAAATTGTGGAATGAAGGGGTACGTAAATGGGATCAGTACAAGCGGGAGTATTTCACGCTAAGAGCAATGATATTCATTACCGTGCATGATTATCCTGGACTATTTACATTATCGGGACAAATGAAAGGGAAGAAAGGTTGTGTTAGGTGCGTGGATAGAACTGGATTTCTATACCTCACTTCATCCAGAAAGATGGTGTACATGAGACATCGACGGTTCTTGACAGATACACACAAGTATAGGAAGATGAAAGAACAATTTGATAACAAAATCAAAAAAGATACTGCACCGAAACCTTACAGTGGAAAACTTGTGTTTGAAATGGTCAAGAACATTCATATTGCTTTCGGTAAGGGAAAAAATAGTAAAGGAATTAAGATAAAAAATGTACATCTTTGGATGATACAACTGACATGGCTTTAAAGAAACAATCAATTCTTTTCAAGTATCTTCCGTATTGGAAGAATCTGGAATTTTTCCATAGTATTGATTTGATGCACGTTACAAAGAATGTATTTGACAGCATCATTGGGACCTTGCTGGACATGCCGAGGAAAACAAAGGATGGATTAAATTCACGTATGGACCTAGTAAATCTTGATTTGAGACCAGAGCTTCATCCAGTAGAAATGGCGAACATGAAGCATTACCTTCCCCCAGCCAGCTACAACTTGACGCTAGAAGAGAAAAAAGCAATTTGCGAATACTTTCGTGGGATCAAAGTGCCCACAAGTTTCTCATCCAATATCTGCAAACTAGTCTCGATGAAAGACTTGTCTTTATTCGGTTATAATTCTCACGACTGTCACATGATGATGATAGTTTTCCTTGCCATTGCAATAAGAGTATTCAAACCTGAGCATATAAAAGTTGTCATCACACGTTTGTGTTACTTCTTCAATGCAGTATCGCAAAAGGTGATAGCACGTGAAGATTTAGACTATCTGAAAACATACATCGTCAAGACAATGTGCAAGCTTGAGATGTGTTCCCCACCATCCTTTTTTGATATGCAAGTACACCTAATCATACATCTTGTTGATCAGATAAAAGCATTGGGGCCACTATATTGACATCATATGTTTTCGTTGGAGAGATATTTAGGAGTATTAAAAGGTTGTGTGCGGAACTGTGCTCACCCAGAGGGTTCAATTATGGAAGGATACACCACTGAAGAAGTGATTGAGGGTTGTGCTGATTACATCAAAGATGGAAAATCGATAGGTGTGCCTATACCGGTACATGAGGGTACACTACGTGGGAGAGGCAAAGTGGGTAAGAAAACTTTTATTGTTCAAGATTACAAGAATGTACACCGTGCACATTTTGGTGTACTACAACAGCTCGCAATAGCTGAGCCGTACATCGAGGAACACCAAATTGAGCTTCGTGATAAAAACCAAGACCGCACAGAGGACTGGATCATGAAAGAGCACATAAGATGTTTCACTGAATGGTTAATGGACAAAAATATATCATACGGAAACACTATAGAAGAGGCAACAATGAAGAAGTTAGCTTCTGGCCCATCTGCTTTGGTAACATCATGGCAAGCATATGACATCAATGGTTACACATTTTACACTAAAGAAAAAGACGGTAAGAGTGTTGCACAAAATAGTGGTCTTCATATTGAGGCTTATGATTCACAAGGGCAGAAGACCACATACTTCGGGTTCATAGAGGAAATATGGGAACTCGGTTATGGCGAAAGAATGGTAATGCCCGTATTTAAGTGCCAATGGGTCAAACATCCTGATGGTTTGAAAGTGGACAATTACGGGCTGACACTGGTAGACTTGAATAAAGTGGGTTACAAAGATGACCTGTGGGTTCTCGCCGATAATGTTGCACAAGTTTTTTATGTTCAAGATCCAGAAACTGAGAAGTTGCACGTAGTTGTTTCTGGAAAGCAAAATATTGTTGGGGTTGAGAATGTGGGAGATAATGAAGAGGAATATAATCAGTATGAAGAGATGTACCTTTTCACCGAACCAGAAAACATCAAGCGCGTAGAGAGAAGCATTAAAAAGAATTTGAAACCCTATATGCGAGAAGATGTCAATGCTGGAAAAAATGTATATAGCAATGCGAGATGATATATATTGTATATATTTGTATCTTCTGAAATCAACTTAGAACAATGTTGGTATATGGATTGTGTCCTTTTGCATTTGTGTACATATGCATTTGGACTCAATAATTTGGAAGTTTGGAAGTTTGGTCTTTCAGATAATGATGTCTCGGGTGTGTAGCCGATTGAAGGAGGAGCGCTTGGCGTGGCGCAAGAACCATCCCCATGTATGTACATATGGCACACCTGTCGCATGGTTGTATATACATATGTATCTGTAATGGACTGATGAACTTAACTGTAGTTTGTTTTTCCGTCTTGTTTGTTTTTGGTATTTTCAATTTCTCCGCGTAGGGTTTCTCTGCGAAGCCTGAATCGGGAGATTTATTGAAGTGGCAGTGCATCGTCCCCGGTAAAGAAGGGGTAAGTCATGAAGAACAAGCACAATATGAGTTTAACCATCGTCCTCCTATTAATAAATTTCTTTTGCAGACTGAATGGGAATATGGTTACTACCCCCTGACAATCTCCTTCTCTTAGGACTATCCCTTGGTGCCTCCAAGATGCGCCTTTCCAATTGGGTTCTTCCACCCAAATGTCCATCGTTCGGGAGCACTCTGCATCGGGATTCTTGATCAAGAGACTGTAAGATAGACCTATTTTGTTCATGTAATTATTACTTATAATTGTTGTCGAACTTATTTGAACTGGTTTCTTATATTGCTTAAATTATTTTCGTAGGGGTGGTGCAGTGCTTTTACAATCAAAACTATACTACTTGAAGTTCAGCGTTTGCTGCATCAGCCAAATGTGCCTGATGTTGAAAATGATTGCTATAATCTACTTATCAAGGTTAGATGACACTTTGACTTAGTGACCAATGTAGGTTATTCATTCCTCCTTCAACATTTGTTAATTTAAATAATATCAATATTTTCAGGATCCAGCGAAATATAAGAGACGTGTTCGGGAGCAAGCAGAACGGTACAATTTAGATTGATCGATGGGAGCTTCATCGTCGATCTACAATGAATGTAGCATGATTTTTGTTCAGTGTGTAAAGAAATTATCTTTGAACAATTGTAAAGCCTCTAATGGTGTATTATCACAATTAAGCCAGCCTCACTGGTGATCGAGCATTTCCTATAATGCATTACTGTACTAGTATCCGCTCATCTGTGTTTTTTTCCTGATACAATTTTCCCTGCAACGACTACATACGGTTGTGATAATTGCAACGACTACATCCCTGTAATTTCAATGAAAACCGCTTGTGATAATTGAACAACTACATACGGTTCTTAAACAATGACCACCACTGAAAATACGATCTTCTCAGGCCGTTGTTAACCAAGAACTGTCTATGAAGTTCATTGCATTACGGGTGGTTATTAATTAAGAACCGCCTACAAAGATCATGTATTTACCCAGGCGGTTGTTTTTTAAAATCCGCCTGTGAAGTTCATCGCATTACAAACGATTCTTAATTAAGAACCGCCTATGAAGATCATGTATTTACCCAGGCGGTTGTTTCTTAAAATTCGCCTGTGAAGTTCATTGCATTACAGACGGTTCTTAATTAAGAACCGTCTGTGAAGATCATGTATTTACCTAGACGGTTGTTCTTTAAAATCCGACTGTGTTGTTCTGTCATCACAGACGTTATTATATCATTCGTCATCACAGTCGCATATTTTTAAGGACCACATGTGTTTGAAAATTTGAGGCGCCTGTAAAAAGCCTTTTTGTAGTAGTGTAATAATCTCAAATACCACGGTATTGCTTTAAAACTCCAAAAATACCGTGTTTCCCAACATAGCCTAAGTGTCTGCCCAACCGTAGCCCACGAGAGGTAGTACGTTTTACAAACAAGAAAGAAAATGGCACACCCGTAAAAATGTAGCCAGCGGATCAGCCTGTTGAATAGAGGATATATTTCTCAATATATTTTTAATCGAAGTACATACCGTGCCCCTGGTTATATAGACATTGCACCCGTCTCTTCTACACAACTAATTCACGTAACAAACGCTAACAACCTGGTAACAAATGTTAACAACCTGATAACAACGCTAACTAACAACCTAATAACAATGAATTAACACTACAGGAATTTGTCAATAGGGCATCGGCTATATGAGCGTCGGTTGCCTACAGAAACCAACACCCATAAACTAAAGGCGTCGGTCAACCGACGCACTTAGCCGACAAAATAGATTTGACACCTTTAACACGTAAGTGCGTCGAGGTCGATGCATTTACGTGTTATGGGTGTCGGTTTCCAGTTGCCGACGCACTTAGATGTAAATGTGTTGACCACGGGAACCGACACACTTATGTCTCTTAAAAGCGACGGTCCGTCCAAACCGACGCACTTAATTCGACACGTGGCGAGCGCACCGAGCACATGTTTGAGCGTCGGCTCTGTAGAAACTGACACATTTATTTTATTTAAGTGTGTCGGTTACAAGGAGACCGACACATATAACATGCCACGTGGGCAGCCTACAGAGGGCGACTATGGGCGTCGGTTTAGGCAAAACCGACGCACATAACATATTTCTTTTAAAAAAACTGCTTAATTCATCTCCCTCCCCTGCTGGGGAGCCTCCATTTTACAGACAGAACAACAATATATACAACACAAAATATAATTCAACAATGTTTCAAACTTAGCACCGTACACAAGTTTTCAAACGTTTGAAACACAAGCACAACAGTACGAAAATGAGTAAACGAAATTCAATTGTCGTCGTTGGGGCCTCCACTCGCACGTCCTGCGCTCCCATCTCCTCCACTCGCACCTCCGTCGTTGATGTTAAGGAAAGTATCGCCACCTTCGGGTGTTACATGAAGAGATCCCTGCGATAAACAAATAAAAGGGAAACTTAGTAACTTAACATGTTAACTTCGACTAACTTAATAACATAACTTAATAAAAGGGAAGCATGTTGGTTTCAACTAAAACTTATCAAACTCCCTCATTTCCTCTCACTCTCCCTATCTCCCTCGCCCCACTCGCTCTCACACTTGCTCTATCTCTTCCCCTCTATGTGACGCCCGGTTTCGAAAAATGAACCAAGCTAACGCATATGTGTGCCCAGGATGTTCATCACACATACACGAGTGCAATCACAAAAGAGTATACAGAAAATTACCACAGAGCAAGATTAATTAACCAAATTTTATTATACAAACCATATTATCCTCAAATACAAGCTCTAATGAATATTTATGACAAGTTCAACTAATGCAGTGGAAATAAACTAATTAAGCAAACTAAACAACTAGGCAGCATAAGCAATAGGGTATAGCGCAACTCCAATAACACCACAGGCAAGCTGACGGTAGACACGGCCTAGAACTCCGCATTATCGCCATTAAACTCCCAATCCTGACCTGCAACTGTTGGGTGGGGGATTGCAAAAGTGAGTACATGTCGTACTCAGCAAGTGTGGAAAGTATGACATGTGGCTTATTCAAATGTCGACAATAATAATGGTTAAGTGCTGAAAAGTACATTAAAACGTTTGAAAAGAAATATATTATATGTATGTGAAATAAACCCATCATAATCATAAGTAATACCATAATATCAGTCCATAATTCACCATCCTCATCTATAATTCCAGATTTCACCATTCGCCAATAACCATATTCAATACCAGAAATTAATCCATAACCATAATACCAACCATAACCATCCCAAATACCATCCCAATACCGAGTACCCTCTAATCATGGAAGTTGTCCAGGTGCTCATAACCGGGAGCACGGCTATCATGATAGTTTTATTTAACTCTGCAGAGTTTGTACCTCTTTACCCACGTGTTTATGATTTCATCACCTTTCAGTGACTAAGAACCTCTATTATGCCGTCTCACACTTCCGTAGGTGTGTGGCCAAGAGATCACAAAATAGCCTTTACAAAGGGATTACTAGCCTATTTAGACCCCACTGAGGTTTCACCGGTGGCGATGCCTCCACTGAGCACATCTTCAACCAAGGGCCCCCTCTTGAGCCATTCGGATTCCAGGGTAGTCCCACCAATCATCAACAAACCCAATCCGACTACCCCTTCCCCGAGCATCCACAATGGTCCAAACAACACCAGCACAACCCTAATTAATCAGCTACGCTGTACCCATACTTGGCCTTGTGGTGGCACTGTAGTCCTGACTTATTCTCGCATGAACCGGTCCTTAGATCTAAAGCAAGCAAACCACCATAACATCTAAACCATCCACATACCAGGCTTGCTTAGATCACCCATTACCATACCGTATTGACCAGTTCATGTTAATCCATATACCATTAATGCATAATTAAATAATATAGTGGTTTCCCATCCCAATTAATTAAGCAAAGCAAAAGGGTAAAAATCCCTTCCCGACTCTCTACCATAAATTCCAGGTGACAAGGGTGGTTAAACAATTCTAGTAAACTTCCTATCATAGGATTCCCATCAAATTGACACAGCATGTAGTTTTGCAAACAAACATTTATTTTAAAACAGGATCAATATGCTTCAAGGACACTTGCCTTGCTCTTGCTGTTGATTAGGATCAAAGCCTTAAAACTCTTGGTGCTGTAGATCCTCCGCGGCACTTTCTAGCGCAAATCCGTCTAATCCACACAATAAACATACAAGACAAGAAACACAATCAAAGAGTGCACAAATATTACTCAATATGACATGACATGCATGATTAATGCAAATGCAAGGTAGAACTTGTTACTAGATTGCTTTTAATGATCACTAACTAGTTCTAATAGCTTTTAACAAGTTTATACAGGTTTGGATTCGATTAGATCAAATTTTAGAATTAATTCAACACAATTTAACCAGAAAGATCGGACTAGTCCGCTAGGGACCGGACAAGTCCGCACTCTACAAGGTCAGAAGATTAGGGTTTTCTAGATCGACGTAAATTCGGAGATTAGGGGTTGAATTCTCATAAGGAAAATAGAATAGAAGGTATACCAGGTGTTTAGAACTCCAATGAATCAAGAAACTTGGAGGTAACACTTGGATCTTGGTGATCTAGGGTTGGTGATGAACTTGGAGATGAATTGGTGGTGAAGGACGAAACTTGGTGGAGATCTTGATCCTCTTTCGTTTCCTCCTCTTCTTCTTCTTGCTTGGGATCTTCTCCTCCCTCCTTGGTGGTGGCTCTCCACGAACTAGGGTTTGGGTGGGTGGAAAAGTGGCAAATAGATGTCAATCCCAGGGGTGGGACTGTTTATATAGAGGTGGAGGCTAGGATTAGATGGATTTCGAGTTTTGGGATGAGTAGAGGCCGGAGTCCCACATGGGCTCTAAAAGAGTTAGGCACAACATCCCTAGGCCCACTTAACATGAAACCCAAGAAACAAGTCGTAAAACAAAATATCAACTCGGAGTCGCGAAATATCGGACAAGTTCGGAAAGGATCGGACTAGTCCGAAGTTGTCCAGAGAGAAAATCGGACAAGTCTGGCCAAAAATCGGACAAGTCCAACTTTAAACAGAGAGGAAATCGGACAAGTCCGTTGGAACACTGGACTAGTCCGGAAAAGTCCAAGGACTTAGCAAATTTTCAAGGATTCTTGGAATATCGGACTAGTCCGCACAAAATCGGACAAGTCCGAAAGTTTCCAGTGCAAAAAATCAGACTAGTCCGCAGCAAAAACGGACAAGTCCGTTTTTAGTCAGAGAGAAATCAGACTAGTCCTCAGTAAAATCGGACTAGTCTGCACTTTCCTGCATTTTAAGTGTGGTTTTATTCCAAATCAATTTTAAATGCTCCGAATCAATTTTAAACTCGTTCCTCTTGTTGTGGGTTAATGTTAAACATGTATATGAGTGTATGTAGGGCATGATGCATGAAAATGAGGGTGTTACACTCTCCCTCTATCTCTTTCTCTCTAGCTCCCTCTCTATCTATCTCTTCTTTTCACTCTCTCTCTCTCCCTCTCTCCCTCTATGTATTTCTCTCTCTCTCTCTCTATCACTTCTTTTCTCTCTATCTACCCCTCTATATATGTCTTCCTCTCCCTCTCTATCTATCTCGTCCTCTCTCACTCTCTCATTTGTTCCCTCTTTCACTTCATCTCTCCGCTAAGTCTTTTCCCTTTCTTCTTAATATTGTGCTAATTAATATGTGATGTTATAATGAAAATATTATAACAAGTATACAAGTCTTGCATATCACTGCGTCTCCAAATTCTGATGGGTGAGTCTGTACCGGAGGGAAAGACATCGGTGGGAAAACTGCTTCGAATTGTGAGATTATAATTAGAATCATTTTAAAATCGAATAAAGTGGATTATGAAGTTGTGATGCGAAAATTACAGTTTACCTGGATTATTTTGCTGCAATCTATAAGTAAACAGTGACATGAACCCGTAAGGTTGTGGAACACATGGTTAACCACTCTCCAAACACTGCAATACAAATGGTTACGATATTGCATTATATAACCCATGTCAATAAAAAAAGTAGTTTTACATGTGAGGAGGAGCCAATCTGTAGTGCTGGCTGCATTGGTCGAGGCATCATGTCAAGGTAAGGTTGCTGCGACGGACCAAATTGAGAACTGGAGCTACCTTGACCCATGAGCTGCATCAATTAAATTAGTTGTGATATCTTGAGTAGAAACATTTGTAAATCAACATGGGTCAAATAAGAAAATTATATATTACCTGAGACATATACAAATAATGCATCTATTGCTGCAACATCTGTGTCTATTGCAGTTGTTGTTGCAGTAGCATCTGTGTTCGTTGTTGTTGTTGTTGCATATCCTTCTTGATGCGTCTTAATTCTTCTCGTAATTCAGCCTCTGTAGAAGATTTATATCGACTGCCACTAACATTGGACGACCGTCGTCTAGCATAAGCCTCACGCTCTACATACTCGTCACCCAACCCAAGTCTACAAAAAAATACAAGTGTGAAGAATCGACATTCATTAACATACAAATCATTATTATCTTTACACATACCTTCCATGTGGTAGACCTCCGCCGGCATCGTACGCCGCAGCGACATCCAACTACACTCTCAAATAGTCTGAATCAGGTCCATGGTTCTTCTTAAAACACTCAACATACTTTTGTTGTGATACATTTAGTTAACGAATTAATGTAATACAAGATAAATTGAGTTGATAGATAAAAGCAACAAAGAATCAATATACGTACCAATTTCTGCGTTGATGCCTCGTCACACAACACCTCCGGGCGATTTGGGTCTGGACATTTGTGCCCCTTGAGATAAACCTCGAAAAATGTAGGAGGCATATCAGTTTCAGCTGTCTGCAATATCAAAATTCAACAATTTAATCAATACGATTAATTTAAGCAATAAGTATGAATATATGAATTCATACCATCCTTTGTTCCATCCGAACATAACCATCTGACCCGAAGAAGTGCTTTCTTGGCTTGCTCTTCCGGTTTTTCGGTGCCTATCAGAAATATTTTTGAACTCAGTTGAACCCCAATACCCGCATAACCACTCCCAAGCCTCCATATTCGCACAAATCCAGTCCACATGCCTCTGCAAGTACTCCTCCCTAGTGAGATGAATTTTGGCTGCTTATTTATTTGTCATGAGCTAGAGCATCACCGTCTTATAGTAGACGGTCACAACTTTGATCCGTGCCTTAGAGAAGGAGTCTTTGACACGTCTTTTTGCTGCATTATGAAAAAACGAACAAGCATATGCTTGACTCACACCCTCCTCCAAAACAAAACCTACACTGTATACAAGTAACAATTAATGTCAAACAAAATAAGATGTAATGTAATGGAAACAATCAAAACAAACTTACCCAGAAGATCTCCCAAACTCTATCCTGACATGTACCCGAATAGCCATACTCTTGAAGCGCATAGTGATTCCAATGATGCGTTGCAATCCTTTGACCATCCACTAAAATCATTCCGAGATAGCAAAACTGGACGGTGTTTCCCAACTCGGTGTTAACAACTCGTCGATGCCCCTATCCAGTCCAACCAAGCTCGACCCAACACCTAGTACCATTTGGCCTTATAATCGTCTGCTCGTCCAGGCTTTTACTTACACCACATAAAAGGTGCCTCTGGAGCCTGTACATAAAAAGTACATAAAATTAGTTAATTGAAAAGATATAATGAACTTATTAATTAATCAGATATATTACCTAAAGGAGCATCGATTGGGGTGTCCTAACTCTTCTAGCTCTGCCCTTCTTGCAATCCTGGCATCTCACTCGGGATCCTTAGGCTCTTCACCGTCGTCCTCATCATCCCCCTCATTACCACCATCGAAAGAGGTCCACTTCCCAACAGTATCTGAGCCTCCTCCTGAAAGCATCTAGGCCCCCATGAGGTATGGTTTCAGTAATTAATGACAACCATTGGATATTACTAATGAGTTTGTGGATGCAAGGTCTCTCATATTACTCAATCACACTTAATGAAATCTATATGTATATCATCTACTGCTCATTGGATATAATTGGAGACCCCTAAACAAACTATTTCACGAGGTCAATCGATTTTTATGAAGACTAAAAGAAAAAGGTCATATGTCAAAGTTATTCCATCGAGATTGACAACACCCAAGACTTGGTAATCATCAAAAGAATATTTCAAACCAATGTATAAGAGGTCACTTGAGAAAATTCCAAAAGAATCACTTAGAACAACTCGAAGCAGACAAAATCAACTCACCGGATCAATCGATGTTTTCAGAAAACAATACATCGGTCGAGTTGGTTTAACAGAAGAAAAAGACCTCAGAACTGAGTACTCACCGGATCATCCGATGATGAAGAAAGTGTTACGTCGGTTGATCAATACAGTAAGCAATTACCCTGGACCAAGTGTAACACCAGATCATCCAATGTACAACTAATAACACATCAGTCGATCACTCCAGTAAGCATTATTTCTGGACCAATTTTGGATGAAGTGCCACCGGATCATACGATGATGAGGCAAGTGTTACATCGGTCGATCAACGGTCATATCTGACACAGTGACATCAACTAATTTGGATTCGACCGATGACAACTGAAGGGAGAACATCGGATCATCCGGTGTTCGCAGAACAGTGATGTCAGCCTACTTTTCCAACGGCTATTTCGTGGAGGCTGGCTATTTATACCCCTTCAACCAGTCATTTCGATAATTCTTGACAACCAGAGCTACACTACACATTACCAAGCATTCAAGACATTGAGCTACCACTTCTAAATCATTTACACCACTTGTACACCAAGAGATAGGCTAGAACTTGCTAGAGATACTGCTTGTGTGCTTCCATTCTTGGTGGTTGGAGTCTCTAGTGTAGTGAGAGCTGTAAGGGAGTATATCTTGGTGATTGTACTCACCGTGCAAAAGTCGGTGATTGGAGAGAGCCTTCCGGAGCTTGCCAAGTTGGTTGTGGAAGCCCGGAGGATCCAACTTGTACAAGGCTTGAGCTCCACCTTGCCGGGGTTAGCAAACAGAGATCTTTAGTGAAGATCCCTAGTCTCGGTGACTTGGGAGTGGCTATACCCTTTGGTGGGTGCCACAACGTGAATGTAGGAAGATCTTGACGATCTTGCCGAACCACAGGATAAATCTTCATGTCTTCGTGTCTCCTCGGGAGTTTGCGCTTTCTTCCTCTCATGTTACACTTATGCATTTCATATACTGCAATCTTACTATTCACTTAAATGCATAGGTTGTTTGCATAGTGAATTGGGCTTTTAGTTGTCAAGTTTTTATTGCTTTAATTTAGAAAAGAAGCCCAATTCACCCCCCTCTTGGGCATTCGATCCTTACAATTGGTATCAGAGCGAGGTTGCTCATTGAATCATTCTAGCTTCACCGCTAGAGAGCTAAAATAGCCAAGATTGGGGGTTCGGTTCCCATCTTTGAGGGCGAGAACTTTGCCTATTGGAAAGCACGCATGCGTTCTTATCTAGAGGCTATTGCTCCCGAGGTATGGGAAGCGACCCATGCGGAGTTTGCTGAGCATAACTATGTTGGTGATCAAGTCAAGTGGGATGCAAAGGCTAGAAATGCTATTTATGAATGCATTAGTCAAGATGTGTTTGCTAGGATTGCTAGCAAAGAAAAAGCTTGTGAAATTTGGGCTTGGTTGATTGAAATTCATGAGGGTTCTTCTCGTGTTAAAGAACTAAAATATCATATGCTTAAGGCAAAATATGATGAGTTCAAAATGCTACCTCATGAAAATGTCAATGAAATGTTTTCTCGCTTGAATGTGCTTATTGAGGAAATTAATGCTCTTGATATTGCTTTATTTGCAAGGGACTCATCAACCGCAAGATCATTATGCTCCTTCCTAAGACAAAGTACAACATCATCAACTCCATGCTTCAAAAGGTATCTCTTGATCACATTGAAGTTTTGGAACTTATTGGAGAGATTCACGCTCATGAGATGAGTGTACTTGGGATGATGGAAGAATCATCTTCAAAGACAATTGCTCTAAAGGCTTCCACCAAGAAAACAAGTCTCAAGAAAAGGAAAGTGGTCGATCCTAGCTCAAGTGAAGAAGAGCAAGCATCAAGTGAAGATGACGAGGATGAGCTTGCATTGATGATGAGAAAATTCTCTCGCTTGAACTCCAAGATTGCCAAGAAGGGATACACCTTTGATCCCAAAAAGAAAGCATTTCTACCAAGGAGAGACGACAACAAGACTTGCTATAATTGTGGTGATCAAGGCCACATCTCCTATGATTGTCCAAAATCGGACAAAAGAAGAGAGAACCACAAGGGCAAGCATCGCAAGCTTGAGGATAGTGAGGATGATGAAGAGGATAAGCCCAAACCAAGATTCTTTGGGAAGAAGAAGCATGACAAAGGAAAAAAGGCAAAACTCTTCCCAAAGAAGAGAAAGGGTCCACAAAAGGTGTTCATGTGTGAGGCAAATGAATGGATCACCGACGAAGAGTCTAGTGATGAAGAGAGTGAAGTTGAAGAAGAGAGCTTGGCCGGCCTTGCCATTGTCAACAATGATGATTCATCTCTTCATCCACCTCCCATGTGCCTCATGGCTAAAGGTAACACCAAGGTATGTGATGACTCTAGCGATGATGAGCATTCCCCTGATGACTTAACTTCATTGATAAATGAATACCACACTATCATTAAAAGGGAAAAGAGTAAGGTCAAGGCTCTTGAAGAAACTCGTTCTAAGCTTGAGAGTGCTAACCTCGATTTGCTTGACAAGTATGAAAGCATACTTAAGGAGCATGACACGCTCAAATCTCATGTCAAGCAAGTTGAGGAGGATAAGGCTCAAATCAAGATAGATCATCATGAGCTTTACATAGCACACCAAGCACTCTTGGGAAAGCACAATGAGTTAATTCAAGAGCATCAAGTACTTAACCTTGCTTATGAAGTTCTTGATCAAGAATTGAAAACTATAAAGAAAGAAACCCTTAACGATAAGGTATCTATTAATTCTCATGCCACTAATGTCTTGCATAAGTCTTTGCCTTTGAAAGAGAATGCTAGGGAGAAGGACTTGTTGGAAGAAATTGAAAGTATCCGCACTAGTGTGTCAAGACTATCTAAGGGAGAAGTAAAGCATAAATAAATCCTCTTCCAACAAGCAAAGGCCTTCAACAAGAGAGGACTTGGATCCTTCCCGGTGCCTAACAAAGGAAAGGTGCCCTAACCGGAGCTTAGAACAAGCTTCATCAAGGAAGTTGGTTCTTATTGCCAACATTGTGAGGTCACCGGTCACCATACAAGGGAGTGTCCTCTTCCTAACCGACCTTCTCCAAAATTGCCTACTAACTACAAGTCTACCTTTAATGATCACTATTATCTCTTGAGTAAAGTATATGGCAAGGTGAAGGCAAGGTTCATTGGCAAAGACATGAAGGGCATGGAGGGGAAGCTCCCCAAGCAACTTTGGGTCCCAAAAACACTTGTATCACACATACAAGGACCTAAGTTGGCTTGGGTGCCTAAAGTCAAAAATTGAATTCATGTGTGTAGGTGAACTACAAAGCCGGAGGAAAGCATTGGGTACTCGATAGCGGGTGCACTCAACACATGACCGGCACTAATGGTATGTTCACCTCCATAGAGAACCCCGACAATCATGAACAAGTCACCTTTGGTGATAACTCTAAGGGGAAGGTAATTGGGTTAGGTAAGATTGCAATTTCAAATGATTTATCTATTTCCAATGTATTGTATGTTAAGTCACTTAGTTTCAATTTGCTTTCTATTGCACAATTATGTGATCTTGGACTAACGTGCACCTTTAGCAAGAATGATGTTGTTGTGACTAGTGAAACAAGCAAAGAACTAATCTTCAAAGGATTTCGGCATGGACATCTCTACCTAGTAGACTTCTCCAACAAGGATGCTAGCTTGACCACTTGTCTTTTCACCAAGATGGGTTTGGGTTGGCTATGGCATCGACGCATAGTTCACATTGGAATGAGCAAGCTCAAGAAGTCATTCAAGCTCGGGATGATGACCGGCGTGAAGGATGTCACATTTGAGAAGAACAAGCTTTGTAGCGCTTGTCAAGCCGGGAAACAAGTTGCTTCACACCACCCGATGAAGACAATGGTATCAACCTCCAAGCCACTTGAGTTGCTCCACATGGAACTCTTCGGACCGTCCACATATCAAAGTCTTGGTGGTAACCTCTATTGTCTTGTTATAGTTGATGACTACTCTCGCTAAGCTTGGACTTTGTTTCTAGGTGACAAGAGTGAAACTCCGGAAGTGTTCAAGACCTTCACTAACCATGCTCAAAGGGAATTTCAACTTCCCATCATCAAGGTCCAGAGTGACAACGGCACCGAATTCAAGAACTACAACATTGGGCAGTGGTGTGATCGTGAAGGCGTGAAGCATGAATTTTCATCCACATACACTCCTCAACAAAATGGTGTCATTGAAAGGAAGAACAAGACTCTCATCACTCTTGCACGAGCAATGTTTGATGACTATGGCACGTCCAAGAAGTTTTGGGCCGAAGCAATCAACACGGCGTGCCATGCCGCAAATCGAGTCTATCTACACCAACTACTTCAAAAAAACCCGTACGAACTTCTCATTGGGAGAAATCCCAACATCTCCTATTTTCGAGTCTTTGGGTGCAAGTGCTACATCTACCGCAAGAAAAGGCTTGGTAAGTTTGAAAGAAGATGTGATGTTGGTATCTTTCTTGGTTATGCGTCAAACTCAAAAGCATATCGAGTATTCAACCAAACCTCTGGTTTAGTTGAGGAAAGTTGTGATGTTGAGTTTGATGAAACTAATGGCTCCCAAGAGGAGAGTTTTGGTCATGATGAAATAGATAATGAGCCTCTACAAGAAGCTATGAAGAACATGACCATTGGAGACATCAAGCCTAAAGTTGAGGAGAGCCATGATCAAGGGGGAGCTTCAAGTTCCAACATCAACACATCCATGGTACCTCAAGTTGATGAAGAAGAAAAGGATGATCCATTGCTGACACAAGATTCACAAGCCACACAACATCAAGAAGAAGAAGAAGTCCATGACCAAGTCCAACCACAAGAAGAGCAACATGCATCACCTCCGCCAAGTGCTTCACAACCACTTATGAGGCATGGACGCATGTCCAAGGCGCATCCAATTGATCAAATTATCGGAAGTCCGTCAAGGGGAGTAAGTACACGTTCTCGCCATTTCGCTATGTTTTGTGAGAACTACTCGTTTGTTTCATGTGTAGAACCCACTCACATTGAGGAAGCACTCCAAGATCCAAATTGGGTAATGGCCATGCAAGAAGAACTCAACAACTTCATCTGCAATGAAGTTTGAGTGTTGGAGGAGCGACCCAAGGACAAGAACGTCATCGGAACAAAGTGGGTGTACCGCAACAAACAAGACGAGAATGGTGTTGTGATTCGCAACAAGGCAAGACTTGTGGCCAAGGGTTTCTCGCAAGTTGAAGGACTAGACTTTGGAGAAACATTTGCTCTGGTCGCTCGACTAGAAGCCATCTGTATACTTCTTGCTTTTGCATCATATCATAACATAAAGCTTTATCAAATGGATGTGAAAAGTGTCTTTCTTAATGGTTATATTAACGAGCTTGTTTATGTTGAACAACCTCCCGGGTTCGAAGATCTGAGGAATCCTAATCATGTGTTTAGGTTGCACAAGGCGCTCTACGGGCTCAAGCAAGCACCTAGGGCATGGTATGAACGACTACGGGATTTCTTGATCATGCAAGGATTCAAGATCGGGAGGGTGGACACTACACTCTTCACCAAAGACATCGACGGAGAACTATTTATTTGTCAAATTTATGTCGATGATATTATTTTTGGTTCAACTAACGAAGCTTTTAGCCATGAGTTTGGCAAAATGATGTCTAGGGAATTCGAGATGTCGATGATTGGAGAGCTCAACTTCTTCCTTGGATTTCAAATCAAGCAACTTCGAGAGGGAACCTTCATCTATCAAGAAAAGTATACCAAGGACCTCTTGGAGAAATTTGAGATGGGAGATTGTAGCTCAAGAAGTACTCCAATGGCGACAAATTGTCATCTCGACGCGGATAAGGACGGTAAACCTGTTGACCAATCTAATTACCATTCTATGATTAGTTCATTGCTTTATCTTACCGCATCTAGGCCCGATATCATGTTTAGTGTATTCTTGTGTGCTCGCTTTCAAGCGGCACCTAAAGAATCGCATCGAAAGGCGGTCTTTAGGATACTTCGGTATCTCAAGCATACCCTAAGTGTAGGCCTGTGGTACCCTAAAGGTGCTAAATTCCATCTCTTGGGTTACTCGGATTCGTACTTTGCCGGATTCCGTGTGGATCGCAAGAGTACCTCCGGTGGGTGCCACTTGCTTGGGCATTCCCTAGTATCTTGGTCTAGCAAGAAGCAAAATTCTGTTGCTTTTCCCACGGCGGAAGCGGAATATATAGCGGCCGGTGCATGTTGTGCCCAAATCCTTTATATGAAGCAAACCCTTTTGGACTTTGGTATTAAACTTGGTTGTGTGCCTCTCCTTTGTGACAATGAAAGTGCGGTTTAGATTGCTAAAAACCCCGTTCAACACTCCCACACTAAACACATTGATATTCGCCATCATTTCTTGCGGGACCATGTAGCTAACGGAGACATCTCCTTGCGAGGTGTTAGGTCCGAAGAACAATTGGCGGATATCTTCACTAAACCACTTGATGAAAAAACTTTTTCTAGACTAAGAAGTGAATTAAATGTGCTAGATGCATCAAATGTCATGTAAGTTGCCATGGTCATGTAAGAATGCATCTCATATAGGTCTTGTCTAACTTTCAAAGGATAGGGGTGAGCAAGGGTTAGCTTGGGATGGAGGTTCTTTTGGGTTTCCCCAAGGCTTGGAGAGTGGCTCTCCCTGAAGAAGCCTTTGAAAGGTTCAAATTTGGCAAGATAGATTTAATTTATGTCTTGCATGATGCCTGCCATATAGACTTGCACTCACGTTTAATTTCCTGCATTAAATTGTTTGGCATTGCATACGGTAGATTGTCACAAAGGGGAACCCACTTCATGAGAAAGAGACTTGTTTGAAATGCAATATCTCAACTCATATGATGTGGAAAGAACAAAGTGTTAGGTGCGTTAATGCCTAAAGGAACATGCTTTAAAGAGATAGAAGTTTTCATCCTCTAGCTCACAAAGCATGGGCCTTACATTTTATTTGGATTCTTTCCTTGATATTTTCGGTGTTCTATTTGATTTAGGGCTTAGCCAAGTTATTGGCAACTAGTCTTTTTGAGGGGTAAGGGGTTGCCCAAAAAGTCCTAAGACATGTGTTTCTCATTGTTTGTTTGTTTGAGTCAAAGGACATATATGGGATGTTGTTGTTTTGTAGTCATCGGATTATCTGATGCTTAGGGCAGTAGCTTCATCGGATCAATTGGTGCTTAAATGTAAGGGCCAGCTCAGTCAAAAAGTCAAATCAACCGATGAGTTCATTCTGAGAAACATTGGAGCATCCGATGTTCAAATTTCTGGAGTTGTGCCAAATTCAACCAATGCTAATCGTTTCCACGTCGGATCATCCGATGCCGAAGGTGCCTCTGGAATACCCTTACTATACCATTCCACCGATGCTCCTCCCAACTAACGTCGGTTCATCCGATGTTAAAATTTGAGCTAGGGTTCGGGCCCCACCTATTTAGCATGCCGCTTCATTTCATTTTCTCTCTCCCCAACCCGACACCTCCTCTCCGCCACCGACGCTCTGCGCCCACACCTCCGCTGCCGCCGCTCCGCGCCCTCTAGCCACCGCCGCCCTTCCGCGGCCGCTGCCGCCGCACCACGCAGCACCGCCGCCGCTGCCGCCCCACGCAGCGCCGCCGCCGCCCTGCGCTGCCGTCCTAGGCGCCGCACCACCGCCCTCTGCGCCGCCATGCTGCCCCCCTTCGGTCGTCGTGCTCTTCATCGCACGCCGCCTCCTCTTCGCCGCTAGGGTTCGCCGGCCGCGTCATTCCTTGCGTCGCCGTCTCGTGCGATCGGCTCTGTTGTCCCGCGACCTCATCTTCGCCGTCGTCATGGGCCGTGACAAGAAAGGAAAGGGCAAAGCTATTGAGGACCCGACAGCTAAGAAGCAGAAGCTGTCGAAGGAGGAGAAGAAAGCTTTGATGGCCGCTCACGCCGCTGAGGAGCGAGAGCGGGGCCGAGGAGGATCACTGAGGATTCGGGAGGCCCGACAGAGGCAGCCTCCAGTGCCTGAGGAGCCAGAGGAGGAAGAGGAGCCTGAAGTGCCACTTGTTCGCTGACGCCCAGTCAGGACCCATGGGGGTCATCCATCTGCAGCCCCAGAGACCGAGACCCTCTGCAGCTGACCTTCGGGAGGACAGGGCGACCCAGAGAGCTGTCTATGAGATGGACACCAATGTCCGAGTTGGTGAGGGTGTCCGTCTGACCGATTACAGGAAGTTGAAGGCTAAGCAGCTCAGGAAGCTCAGATGGAGCATTCTACTTGAGGAGTGGTTCCTGTAGCCTAGAGAGTCACTTGTGGACAGCCGCTTCTGGACCCTGACACAGGCGTCACTGTATGAGGCTTACAGACGTCCGACCCATAAGCTCTTCCAGCATAACTTTCTTGACTGGGATCAGCTCACACTTGCAGTCGAGACTGAGATACGCCCTTACTTTGAGAGGTACAGAGGGCTAGTGGAGCTGATGTCTTACCAGCGGGGTGCCTACGTAGTGGACTGGGTCCGAGTGTTCCATGCCACACTCTACGTCTCTGAGGGCCGCAGATCCATTGATTTCATTTTCATGGGCCAGCATCACCATATGACTCGTCAGACCTTGGGACAGCTGCTAGGCATGGATCTTCACGACACATGCCTACACGAGAGAGTATATGGACAGGCTGACCCACTGAGGAGGCCACTCACTGGAGGTGTGGCACCACCTTTTGAGGAGATACGATCACTGTTTGCTCAACCCTTCTCTCCATACCAGCCGAGGGTACCAGCTCTACTCTCTCCAGCTGTGCGCACTATGCACCTTGCCTTGCACCGCACACTTCTACCGAGGTCCGGCTACCTTGAGGGGTTCACCAGTTTGCAGCAGACCCTCCTGTTCTATGTCATGAACGGGATGGAGTTCGATATTGTGGATATTCTCATTTGTGAGATGGGGGATGTCATCACTGATGGAGTTGGGATGATGAGGCAGCTTGTGTTTGGCCACTGGATCAGTCACCTCCTCTACCTGATAGCTCCAGAGGGGTCCGTTGTGCGTGACAATCTCACCGACGAGATCGTCACACGGTTCGGGAGCTACCGTGCTCCAGCTCCTGGAGATCGCCGCCTTGGCCGTCCAGTTGAGCGTCAGGTCCATGCTCGTCTATCTGAGGAAGATTTGTCAGACCTGGAGAAGGAAGATGAGATCCTAGCACAGGCTGAGGCTCAGGGTGGGGATCTGCAGCACATCTGGTCCGAGAGTGACACCAGTGACAGTGTCGAGGAGTACTTTCCACCTCATCCCTCACCCAGGTAGCACGACGCGGAGGCTGGAGGCTCGACTGCACCACCACCTACTCCACCTCCGGTGTCCGAGGCACAAGTCTCTCAGCCATCTGAGCTCACTTCTCTTCTACAGCAGATGGTTGAGCAGCAGCGACTGGATCGGCTTGCAGCTGAGCAGGCCAGAGGTGAGCAGGATGCGCATCTGTTGGAGCTCCAGCAGCAGCAGTAGCAGGAGATGCAGCGTCAGATAGCCGGCGAGAGGCGAGAGGACACTGACAGGCTCACTGGACTGATAGATTAGATGCACCAGCGTTCTCTTGACCAGCAGCAGTAGACACAGCAGGCCATGATGGGCATCCTGAGGTTGATCACCAACCTCTACACTCAGACCGGGATTGCTCTGCCATCACAGCTTCTAGGTCTAGCTCCAGGTCCGCCTGTCCTGGCTCCAGTTTCAGCTCCAGTGCCGACTACACCGATACCAACGATCAGCATGTCACCACTGCTAGCTCCAGGCGCACCTATCCACTCTCCCTTACCGGTTGCGACACTTTTCCAGCAGACTCCGATGTCCATTGTCAGTGCCCCTTTACCTGCAGTCCTGACTCAGTAGGCACCGACAGCAGCTCCTACAGCACCGATCTCCTCCACTCCACCCTCAGCAGCAGTAGGCAACAGCTCCGACGACAGCACCACCGACGGCGACCAGTTCGTCATCGCCCCGAGCGCTCAGGATCCTTAGGCACTCGACTTCCCTTTTTGGTGTCTTGATGCCAAAGGGGGAGAATAATCAGGGGGAGGGATAGCTTAGTCCCTGTGGGAGTCCTAGTTGTAGGGGGAGTATATCCTTTTGGGAGTCTTTTGTAATTTGGGAGATTTGCTACCCTTTTGCTATTTATTGAGTATTCATGTGCCTCTTAATTCTCTTGTGCTTTATTGATCATTTTTGAGTCTTCAAGTTTAATGTGCAAAATCTTGTACTTATTGCATATCCTCTTGAGTATCGTATTCTTAATTTCATTGCAATTATGCTTTACTCGTTGTGTTGTCATCAATCACCAAAAAGGGGGAGATTGAAAGCATCTAGGCCCCTATGAGGTATGGTTTCGATGATTAATGACAACCATTGGATATTACTAATGAGTTTGTGGATGCAAGGTCTCTCATATCACTCAATCACACTTAATGAAATCTATATGTATATCATCTACTGCTCATTGGATATAATTGGAGACCCCTAAACAAACTATTTCACAAGGTCAATCGATTTTTATGAAGACTAAAAGAAAAAGCTCATATGTCAAAGTTATTCCATCGAAATTGACAACACCCAAGACTTGGTAATCATCAGAAGAATATTTCAAACCAATGTATAAGAGGTCACTCGAGCAAATTCCAAAAGAATCACTTAGAACAACTCGAAGCAGACAAAATCAATTCACCGGATCAACCTATGTTTCCAGAAAACAATACATCGGTCGAGTTGGTTTAACAGAAGAAAAAGACCTCAGAACTGAGTACTCACCGGATCATCCGATGATGAAGAAAGTGTTACGTCGGTTGATCAATACAGTAAGCAATTACCCTGGACCAAGTGTAACACCGGATCATCCGATGTACAACTAATAACACATCGGTCGATCACTCCAGTAAGCATTATTTCTGGACCAATTTTGGATGAAGTGCCACCGGATCATTTGATGATGAGGAAAGTGTTACATCAGTCGATCAACGGTCATATCTGATACAGTGACATCAGCTAATTTGGATTCGACCGATGACAACTGAAGGGAGAACATCCGATCATCCGGTGTTCGCAGAACAGTGATGTCAGCCTACTTTTCCAACGGCTATTTCGTGGAGGCTGGCTATTTATACCCCTTCAACCAGTCATTTTGATGAGTCTTGACAACCAGAGCTACACTACACATTACCAAGCATTCAAGACATTGAGCTACCACTTCTACATCATTTACACCACTTGTACACCAAGAGATAGGCTAGAACTTGCTAGAGATAGTGCTTGTGTGCTTCCATTCTTGGTGATTGGAGTCTCTAGTGTAGTGAGAGCTGTAAGGGAGTATCTCTTGGTGATTGTACTCACAGTGTAAAAGTCGGTGATTGGAGAGAGCCTTCCGGAGCTTGCCAAGTTGGTTGTGGAAGCTCGGAGTATCCAACTTGTACAAGGCTTGAGCTCCACCTTGTCGGGGTTGGCGAACGGAGATCTTTAGTGAAGATCCCTGGTCTCGGTGACTTGGGAGTGGCTATACCCTTTGGTGGGTGCCACAACGTGGATGTAGGAAGATCTTGACGATCTTGCCAAACCACGGGATAAATCTCCGTGTCTTCATGTCTCCTCGGGAGTTTGCGCTTTCTTCCTCTCACGTTACACTTATGCATTTCATATACCACAATCTTACTGTTCACTTAAATGCATAGGTTGTTTGCATAGGGAATTGGGCTTTTAGTTGTCAAGTTTTTATTGCTTTAATTTAGAAAAGAATCCCAATTCACCACCCCCCTCTTGGGCATGATCCTTACACCTCCTGAGCCTCCCCCTGAGCCCCGTTTGAGCCTCCTCCTGAGCCACTTTCCTGCTCCGACGTCTGTCTAACAGTCTCTGGTTCCTTGTCGTACAACTCCTCATATGTCAGAAAACGATCTGCCACCTGTATCGGACTCGAACCTCGTACAGGCTCGCTCGACGTTGGCTCTACCACACAACTCAAAAACTGCCTCTTCCTCTGCCCACTGTAAGTAGTACCCTAAAAATATAAATAAATAAGTATGTAAAGAAGTAAGAAACAATAGACAACTAATATTAATATTTAAATGTATGTAAAAAATAAGTACCAGAAACGGGTCCAGGTGGCTCGAAGTAGAATGGGAGTGGAGGACGAAGATCCACTATCCTTCTTGCTCTTCTTCTTCCTCAAACTTGGCAAAAGCTTAAACATCTGGCCACATTTTTATAGAAATGATTAGTATACACCATTAAATAATAAATAAAGAATGTATACATTAATAATAAAAATATAAAAAATGCGTACAATATAAATAAAAAAATCATCAGCATCAGAATCCGCTTATGTCACGCGTGCATTAAGATATTCACGTATCTCTTCTTCACCTCCTCTGGCAGTGACTGCTCTTCGTACTCTCAAACAACATCCGCCATAATCTCATCCATCTGATCTTCATTCTCGTTTCTGTCTGACTCACTAGCATGATCCATCTCTCCATGCTAACGCCACACTAGATAGTCTGACATAAATCCGTGCTTAGAAAGGTGTAGCATCATTTCAGACCTCTCCAAACGTCGATGATTCTGGCACCTGCTACACGGACACATCACAAAAAGAGCACCACAAGGAAATTCTTGGTTCACGAACACATTTGCGATTTGTGCCCATTCCAAAGTGTACACACCATCTGAACTCCATCCGTCATACATCACCTTATGGTCGTCACCCATTTTTCAACTTATACCTTCAAAGCAGAAAAATCATTATAATTAGTTTATTTTCATATTATACGACGGTCACTACAACTATGCAGATAGGTCCTAAACCCACCCAAGAGTGGTCGAGTGGGGCGTGCTTATGATGACACGCGTGGTCCGGATCCAGATGAAATTTCGGCAGCATAACCCCGTTGTTCTCCACTGCACGCCCGAAAATGGTGTAGTAGAGAACATCAGGGTTATACCATCGAAATATCGTCCAGATCCAGACTCGCATCTCGTCACAAGCCACACCCCCCGATCCACTCCCAGACTATCCAAAAAGGGACAATTCCGAACCTTCACATTTCACATGCCAATAGCATGTGATACGTTTCGATTCGAAACAGGTAATCAAATTCTATAGGTTACATTGCTCATTTTCATTTTTCAATAATTTACGAGAGAGAAAAGAACAAGACAGAGGAGGAAAGTTGGTCAATATTGAAAGTTCTAAGTCTGAATTCATCGTTCAGGCGCGGTTAATTAGTCATCCTCATTGTCACCGTACGCATCTGTTCTCGTCTTAACGCATACTTCACAACTAGAATCATCTTTCACTACAGTCCTCTAAAGCTACCGAAATTATAAAAATATTTACTATATTACAAACACATAATTAGTCATCATATCGCAAATGCCAAAAAGAAGCAATCACATGCATGATACGAACTTTTAATCCATTTAGATGAAAAAACCATAAGCCTTTTTAATTCATATCTAAAAGAAGTAATCACATGATTTAAACTTGAACATTCAGCTTCACACGATATGACATGATATGAATCACATTCAATTCATATAGCATAATGAAAATGAATCACATTCACGAGTTAGCAACTATATAATATGAATCACATTCATGAGTTAACTCTAATCACATGATATGATAAAGCATTACTTTCACGAGTTAGCAACTATATGATATAACATTCAACTCTAATCACATTCAACTCTAATCACATATTTGCAATACACCTAATATGTTACATTCACTTAGAGTTGAATCGGATGAAATGTGTCGAGATGACGGGGGTGCCGGGGTGCCGAACGACTGCCAGAACGGGCGCCGGCGGGCGAGGCGAATGGGGGCGCCGATGGTCGAGGCGAACGGGGGCATTAGACAGGGGGTGGACGGAGGGCTAGACGGGGGAGGCAGAGGGGACGCCAGCCAGCCGACGGGCAGGGGCGCCGGTGAGGCAGCGGGCAGGCAGCCGGCCAGGCAGACGGGGGGCGCCGGGGGCGCCAGACGGGGGGCCGGACGGGGAGGCGGCGGCGTGGCGGCGGGCTCGTGGCGGTGGCGGGCGGGGGCGGGGGCACGGGCGAGTAGGCGCGCGGGCGATAGGAAGAATGAAGTGTATGTGGAAGAAGAGAGGAGGCGAAGGGATTAGGTTTCGAGTGGGGCCTGCTTAAGAGCGTCGGTTTTGCCACGACCGATGCTCTTAGAGCCTGAGCTAGCCGGGCCCGCCGTATGAGCGTCGGTTTAACAGACACATTTAATATAAGCGTTGGTTTGTCCAACACATTTTATATGTGCATCGGTTGGCTCCAGAAAACCGACACCTCTAACTTATGGGTGTTGGTTTTCCTAAACCGACACCCCTAGACGTGTTAAATGTGTCGGGGCCGGCGCATTTAGATAAACCGACACCCTATTCATCGTTTCCTGTAGTATAAACATCCAGGCAGTGATCCTATTTTTGCATGCTATTCATGCACATACATATACAATACTTAACACCCCCTCAATCACAAGCTTACAAGATTGATATTGTTTTTGAATTTCTCTAATGCGCCTACTGACACAGTCTTGGTAAATCCATCTACCACCTGATCTCCAGATGAGATAAACCGAATGTCAAGAACATTTCTTGATACTCTCTCTCTCTCTCTCTCTGACAAAGTGGTAATCAACTTCAATGTATTCTGTTCTAGCATGGAATACCGGATTTGCTGAGAGATATGTAGCACCTAAATTGCCACACCACAGTGTTGCTGTCTCTGACTGAGGTACCTTGAGTTCAAGTAACAATGAGTGTACCCAGATTATTTGAGATGTGGCATTGGCAAGCGCTTTATATTCAGCTTTCGTGCTAGACCTAGATACGGTTGGTTGTTTTCTTGCACTCCAAGAAATCAGGTTAGGCCCAAAGAAAATGGCAAACCCTCCAGTAGATCTCCTATCATCCACATCACCTGCCCAATCAGCGTCCGAAAAGGCACTTACATGTGTTGATCCAGACTTGCTAATCTTTAAGCCAAATCCTAGAGTCCCTTTTATATACCAAAGTATACGCTTGACACAAGATCAATGATCATTCATTGGACTATGTAAGAACTAACACACCTTGTTGACAACATAGGAGATTTCTAGTCGTGTCATTGCTAGGTATTGAAGAGCACCAACTAAGCTTTGGTAATTGGTAGCATCCTCACTGCTCAAAGGTGTTCCCTTAGCAGCAGACATTTTTACTGAGCTCAATAGAGGCGTACTTATGGGTTTGCATGAATCCATGTTAGCTCTCTTAAGTATATCCCCTGCATAATTGTTTTGTGACAGAAAAATTCCTCCTGATACATGTTTGACCTCAATTCCTAAAAAGAAGTGAAGTTCTCCAAGATCCTTCAAAGCAAACTCGACTTTTAAATCTTTGAGCAGCATTGCAACAGCTGATTTAGAAGAGCCAGTCACTATTATGTCGTCCACATAAACAAGCATAAAGATAACCACACCACTTCTATGATAAACAAATAGAGATATATCTGCTTTGATGCAATGAAGCCGAATTGTTGCAACTTGGAACTAAGTCGTGAGTACCAAGCCCTAGGCGCTTGTTTAAGACCGTAAATAGCTTTTTTTTAGCTTGCAAACATGACCAGGTTTCCTTGGATCAACAAACCCTAGTGGCTGCCACATAAAGACTTCTTCCCCCAACACTCCATGAAATAATGCATTTTTTACATCTAGTTGATGTAATTTTCATCCTTGTGACACTGCAATGGATAGTACAAGCCAAATCGTGGCAATCTTGACCACTGGACTAAACGTCTTTTCATAGTCAATCCCATAATGCTGCTTGAAACCTTTGGCCACTAATCGGGCTTTGTGACGATCAATAGTGCCATCAACTTTGCATTTTATTTTTTACACTCACGACAATCAATTACATTCCCCCTTGGTGGTGGAGGAACCAAGCACCAAGTCTCATTCTGGGACAATGCATCATACTCGACTTTCATCGTTTGCTGCCACCTAAAATCAGTAGCAGCTTCTTGCCAAGACTCAGGTTCACCCGTGGAGCAAAAGTGACTGTAACATATAATGCCTGGATACAGAACCTTTGGCTTCACAATGCCATGTTGTAATCTGGTCAGTGGACGTTGCTGCTGTTTTATTTCCGGAGAAACTGGGGTCACTGATGATATTGTAGAAGCAGGAGATAAATCACCAGAAGAGGGATCATGTTCTTGTATTTGATGTGGAGACAATGATCCCGCGCTCGTAGAAGATCCTGACGACCACATGGCGGATCAACCTCGGGAACCGAAGACTCCTGGGCATCATGTCTTGCAGAGACAACATCCTCAGCAGACACAAAATACAATGTCAATAATGGAGCTGCAGGTGGAGACTCTGAATGATGCCTGAATCCCAAGATTGATGCACCACGGGAATCAGCGCTTGCAGACACAGTCATTGGTTTAGGGACCATCATATCCTCTTGGATTTCACCACCATGTGTATTTGCTTGGTGTACCCCGTCCTGCTCATGCACATTCTCAGGAAAATGTTAGAGGTACAAGCTGAATTATCACACACATTATCATTAGGCTCCAAATGGCTGCTAATTCTATATGGATTCAAAAGGGCTGTAGGTAGAAGAAGGATTGCTTGATGAAGTCATGCTCCTGCATTTTCATGAAGTGAAGCAAAAGAAAACACATTTTCGTCAAATATAACATCACGGGAGATGTAAACACAACCACTTGAGATATCAATGCATTTGTACCCCTTGTGTAATGTGCTATAGCCAAGAAAAATACACTTCTTGTAATAATAGTCTAGCTTGTGGGAATTATAAGGCCGCAAGCATGGCCAACATGCGCATCCAAAGGTGCGAAGAAAATTGTAGTTTAGTTGTTCATGGAAGAGACGTTCTAGAGGGGTACATAAATCAATAGTTTTACTTGGAAGCCTATTGATTAGGTATGTGGCCGACATAAAGGCTTCATCCCAAAATTTGATAGGCATAGAAGCTTGGGCAAGTAGAGAGAGCCCTACTTCTACTATGTGCCTATGTTTTCTTTCCACTGAGCCGTCTTGAAGATGCGCATAAGGACACGTTACGTGATGAGTAGTCCCAAGTTTTCCAAAAAAGGAATCAAGTTTGTTGTATTCAACCCCCCCCCCCCCAATCAGATTGTACGGTGAGAATTTTCCTGCTAAATTGCCTTTGAACAAGACTTTGGAAATTAGCAAACACCCGAAACACGTCTGATTTATTTTTGAGAAGGTAAACCCATGTGAACTTGCTATAATCGTCCAGAAAACTCACATAATACTTGTTTCTATTAATGGAGACGCTTGTAGACTTGGGATACGGCAACTGGTGGCTTTTTCCTTTCTGACATGTGTCACAAACCGACTCATGACTTTTGTCCTTGGAGTGAGGAAACTCAAATTTATTGACGACCTTCTGAACTATAGCAAAAGAGGGATGACCTAGGCGGTTATGCCACCTAGAGACACTTGGTTTAGTGACGGAGACAAAAGCAAGCTTGCTTGATGGAGAATCAGACGCCGAAGGATAAAGACCTCCCACTGCTTTACCTGGATGAAGCACTCTCCTGGTACCCTGGTCCTTAACAACAAAGAAATTGGGATGGCGTTCAAGGAATACATTATTGTCACAAACAAGACAATTTGCAGAGAGTAAGCTCTTTCGAGCTTGAGGAATATAAAGTATATTATTTAGACTTAATTTCGAATTAGAAGAATTTAAAACCGAGTGACCAATGTGTGCAATATTCATACCTGCACCGCTAGCCGTATGGACCTGATCGTGCCCGTTGTAGCGATCTTTGACGTGCAACTTATCCAGATCACTAGTTATATGGTCGGTAGCTCCTGAACCCCGATACCAATTGGTGTCAACTCCATAGGACTTTTGATTAACAACAGCGCAATCTGATTTTTCTTCCCCCATATAGTTTCTTTGAAACCTCTTGTAGCAGTGAAGGACCTCATGTCCATATTTCTTGCAGAGCTGACATTGTGGAAGTCCATCTTCAGTTGCTTTTCCAGATCTGTTGTTGCCACGCCCACATTGATTGCCTTGGCCACGTCCTTGACCTTGACCACCACCTCGACCTCCTCTAGTAGCCGGGTTGGCAGATGAGAGAGGAGAATTCCCTCCATTCTGAAAATCCAAATGCATCTCAAAATTGAGGAGATGCGCATAGAGATCACTCAACGGGATCTCATCAATTCTTGTTGTCATTGCAGATACAATCAGGTTCCATTCAGAGTCCAACCCAGCAAATATGTATGATGCCAAATCATCATCATCATCAAGTGGTTCTCCCGCCGTTGCCATGGCATCTCCCAAAGCCTTCATCTTGGCAAAATATTCTGCAGTTGACATACCTTTCTTCTGCGTGGAAGCGAGTTGGAGCCGGATCTGCATCACACGAGCGCGTGACTATGAAGAGTACATGCTTTGCAACATTGCCCATACCTTAGTTGCAGTAGTGAGCGATGTCACTTGCGAGAGAACCTCTCGCGACAGAGAGGACAGAGGATACCCAAGAACTTGCTGATCTTGAGAGAGCCACATCAAATAGCTTGGATTATCTATCAGCACAATCTTCTTTGTACCCTTGTCATCCTTAGTCATCGCCTCAATGTACTCAGACACCATCTTGATCGTGCCATCAAGATACCCCGTCAGACAATTATCACATAGCGGTGACAAAACTTGTGCATGCCACAGAGGATAATTTTCGCACGTCAACTTCTCATTGATAGTTGCGTGCGCAGGAAGATTAGCAATGGTGTTGAAGATTTGACCACTAGCACCAGCTGCAGAAGTTGCAGGATCAACAAGCTCTGCTACCATGTTGAATAGAGGATATATTCTCAATGTATTTTTAATCTAAGTACATATTGTGCCCCTGGTTATATAGCCACTGCACCCGTCTCCTCTACACAGTTAATTCACGTAACAAACGCTAACAACCTGATAACAATAAATCTAAACATCCAGGCCGTGACCCTATCCGTGTATGCTATCCATGCACATACATATACGATACTTAAAACAGCCCAACATCCCAGCAAGCAGATAAATGCTCAACTAAAGAATACTCCCTTCGTCTCAAAATGCTTGTCATTGTGTAGTTTATTTTTGAACTATAAAGCGACAACCTTTTCAAAACGGAGGAAGTACTTAAAACCACTGAAATGATCATTTTACTAAACAAAATTTTACTACCTAAAGTATCCTATGAGAAAGTAAAATGTCCATTTTACTACCTAAAGTATCTATGTTGTTCAATTAAACTCAAAACAAAATTTTGGCCTGGTTTTCTCTGTAAATTATTTAGATTGAAGGAAGAAAATTCACTAGTGCTGAATTGAACCAATCTAAATAGTTTAAAGGAGTAAATCGAATGAAAATTTTGTTTAGTAGGTTAAGTGAATAAAAGCATATACCGGAAGGTAGTAAACTATATTTTTTCCTATAAAATATTCAAAGAACACTACTGCTCCTCAAATAGCATGACAAGTCCTAACGGTCATTGCCCTAGTGTCCAGATTGTAGAGGATACTAGCCTTTGCTGATTGATTCATGACAAATAAAATACTTCACAAATACGTACTGTAGAATATGAATCTTGTATTTGTGAGGGCAGGAGGATTCTCAACGAAGGCACCATGCATCATTCTCAAACAATTCAGGCATCCAGCATGGATGTTGGCGGTGGAGGCGCCCGAGATGGTGGTGAACGGATTCCGAGAAGAAGAGGGAGTGGGCAGACGAATGATTGGATCCGTCCGGAGCGGTAGGGATGAAGCTCCTTCATGCAGATTTGGATCTTTTACATTTGTTCACTCAATGCCAAGGACTGTAGCCTTAATTACATTAACCGTCGAGAACTGCGGTGATTTACTGTAAATACTATAGTGAATCATGTAGCAACAGTACTTTTTGTGTGCACTTGTACCAACTTTGACAGTTTTGCGCAGACTTTAGCTCTCTCGTCTGGTTCATCAGTTCTTCATCGAACGGCTACGAACAGAGCTAATTCCAGCTACAGTTCGCCCTCTGCATGGAGATCTTCGTAAAACTGTGAAGATGCCAATCCCCTTCGTGCTGCCATTCATGTGAAAATTTTTGCGTACATTGAACGGACGGGTGATCGATTCGAATCTGCGGATGTACCTTCACCAACTCCCTCTCCCTGCGCGCGACAGCACACTGCCGACTCTGCCAACCGCTGGGGGCTGGGGCAGTGGGGCTTGGCCTCCTCTGCCGGTGGTACAGAATGGAGCCGTGTAAACCAGGGTCGACACTCGGCAGCCACGGCCACCACTATCGCTGCGCACCGTGTCGGCCAGGCCGTTCCGACAAAGCTGCCGCGGCTGGCCTACCTGTACCAGGCATTGCGTGTGTGAGCATCTGGCCGTTGATGCCTTCGCTCTGCTGCATTGCATGGCGTGCAACGCGCCAGATCGAGTTGGCCGGCGGTACCCGGGACCGTGTTTCGCGCGTGGCTTATATCTCGGTCTCGCCTCATCATCAGTCCCCACACATATGCAATCCAAATTGTAGCTGCTACTACTACGCCGCCCGTAATAGCATTACGCAGGTCGGCAGGTGTGTCAGTTTGCGTCACAACTCACTAGTTGGCACGACCAGCTGTCCTGTACGCGCGTCGTTGCACAGCTTACAAAGTTACGAAGTGTGAAACGGAGTAGTAACTTTCACTGATAAGCGGGCATCCACTCGCCAACGCTAGCTTCAACAGTCTCGCATGGCATTGAGTAGCGTAGGTGACCTTCACACCAGTTCTGAGCTCTGCCTAAACATAAACTGGCAAGGCATCAAGCAGAGGATCGGAACTTGCACAAAACCAAGGTGCCGCCTGGCTAGTAGTGGGCTAGTGGCTACCCGGTGTGGCAGCTCCGTAGCCGGCTAGCTAGATAGCCAGCGCTAGACTCGTCACTCCATGTCTCCATGCTTGCACTTGCAGAGCAACTTCACACCGTACGAGATCGAACGGTCGGGACAGGCACGCACGTTGCAGAGCGCGCAGCTACAAATCGCGCGCGCGCCACACGATGTGCGAGTGCACTGTAGTATTGCAGTTGAGAGAAAAAAAAAACGACCCTGAAGATGACACCGGTTGCGTGCCAATTTGCGGAACCGTCCGGGACGACTGACAGACGCAGCAAGAGAACCCTAAACTTCGTCCTACATGTGAGCTGATCGAGCTGCCGGCCTCCAAGAGGCCAAGCCAGAGACGGAGAGAGAGGGAATCAAATAGCAGCGGTGGTACATGTGCTATCTGAACAGTGCTCTGGCTGCGGGAGCCCAGCAACCGAATCCCTGCCACCCTCCCTGCCTCCTCCCTGCCTCTCTCTTTGACTGGAGATGAAGTTTGAAGCCAGGTTCCGGTGGCGTGGTGGTGGCCACCGGCAGTCCGGCAAGACACACGCCCGGAGACAAAGCTGCGGCCTTTGCCGCCGCCGCTTGTCCGTTTCCCAGAATAGAAGTCTCAGATCAAACCCCTATTCAAACTCACTCTGCCACCTGCCAGCCCCTGTGCCTGTGTCTGTGCGTGCCCTATCTCTGCGAGCTCAGAGATGCTTCTTGTACATCTTGTCATACACGCTCCAGCAAAACCGCCTCCTGATTGCTAGTACCATCCCCGTCCTTCCTTTCCTTGTCTTCTTCCCCCTCACATCTTGCGTCTGCGCGCTACATATTTGCCTGTACCCTGCTTGTCGTGAGCAAGTTCTTGCACTCGTCCGGCTCAGTGGTAGCGTTGGTAGGACAGTGATAAAATCAGCCAGCCATGGTTCGTCGGTCAGCTGCTGGCATGGAGGCGGGTCGTCTGGTGGCGGAGGGGAACGCGCTGGCGCTGGTGGCGGCGGCGGCTGCCAGAGGAGGAGGTGATGGAGGAGCCAAGGGGCCGGCAGGCCTGCCGTGCCCGCGCTGCGACTCCACCGACACCAAGTTCTGCTACTACAACAACTACAACCTGGGCCAGCCGCGCCACTTCTGCAAGAGCTGCCGCCGCTACTGGACCCGCGGCGGCGCGCTCCGCAACGTCCCCGTCGGCGGCGGCACGCGCAAGGCCACCACCCCCGCCGCCCGCCGCAAGCGCGCCTCCTCGACCGCATCCGCGACGGCTCCGGCGCATGTGGCGTCGCCGGCCCCGCTCTCGGTGTCGGCGCCCGCCTACGCCACGGTGCGGACGTACGACCTACCGCCCTTCATGCCTGCACTGGCGTCGACGCTGGCGGCCGGGGACCCCGACCTTCGGCTGCTGCACCCAGACCGTCGGCTGCTGGACGTCGGCGGTAGCTTCAGCTCGCTGGTCGTGCCCGCGCCCGTGCCCTCACCGGACGTCCACTTCTCCTCCGGATTCTTCGTGGGAGGGCTCCCGCCGGTTATGCCGCCGCCGCCTGCTACTTCTGGTCCTGCTCTCCTGCCGCCGCATCCGCTGATGTCCCAGGCGTTGCCGGAGGGCTTGATCTGGGGCATGGGGTGGCCGGACCTGTCAATCTAGGAGCTCTTTTCACCTCGCACGCTGTGCCATACCGATGCCCGGCCAATCAATGGCTACTCTCGTCTAGTTTAACATCTGTTTAATTAGAAGTAGATTGCAAGCTAGTTAGCTAACGCTGCATCAAAGATTGTCTATTTTTGGGAGCCAAGAGGTTCAGGAATTAGAAGAGAGCTGCTCCTGTGGTTCAGGAAGAGATTGTTAGAGTGCTTTGAGGATGTCATCTACATGCATGTCTCTGTTTGCACGAGGAGTTGAGGACGACCTGCAGTGCATATGACTGTTATATTTGGCGCTAGTGCGTTAATCTGCATGTCTTGTTTTTTGGGGAAACCGATGGCCTGATTGTTACTGTACTTCTCCGAAGTTTTCCATTGTCTCGATGAATTGCCTTCTTGTTTGCGGTTATTTACAGTTGTTAGGCTATCTGCACTAGCATATTGTATACACTATTATCTTTCTACTTTTACAGTACGTACTCTAAATTACACTGCAATACAATGTATACAGTATGTTTTACAGTGCGCCACGGCAGACGGTCTTAGAAATAATTGCTTGTGTGGCTTTCTTGTATTCATGTACACCTAGCTAGGCTAACTACTGGTAAAATCTGACCATGAATACCATTTCCTCTTGTTT
The DNA here is from genome assembly GCA_036927565.1 of Tuctoria greenei. Lineage (NCBI taxonomy): Eukaryota > Viridiplantae > Streptophyta > Magnoliopsida > Poales > Poaceae > Tuctoria > Tuctoria greenei. The sequence goes on along the minus strand of JAYESD010000003.1, from coordinate 200,378,057 downwards.
TCTCTTGAGCTTCTTACCATTCCAGCTTAAGAAGCATGTCACTACAAGAATCGGACAAAGAAATATCGAGGAAATTATAATCATCGGTCCCGACGACTTAAAGCGGGTTACAGTTGTCGGCTTAGTGAAGCCGACGTTGATAAGCTTATAGCCGTCGGCGTCACGATGACGACTGACGACTTTAATTATGACCGTCGGTGGGCCGACGGCCATAGCGTGGGCCACGCGCTCCGAAAAAAAATGTTCCCGCCAAGTTATAAAACCGTCGGCACCAACTCCATGGCCGACGACCATAATGTGGGCCCTGCACGCCTAAATTGTGGTCATCGGTTCTGGCGCCGTGGCCGACGGCCATACGATGGGCCCCACGTACCTCAACTAGAGACATCGACTCAGGATACCTGACGAATTTAATCCCTTACATCACATACACGCGCAAAAACCTAACACACTTGCCCGTGCACCCCCGCTCTCGTCTCACTCCGCCGCCGCCCGCACGCCGCTGCTCCGCTCCTCTGTGTGTGCCACTCTGCCGCCGCCCGCGCGCCGCTCCGCCGCCACCGCACGTCACCTCGCCGCCCCCTTCCGGCGCAGCAGTCGCGCGTGCCCATGCTCCTCCTCCGGCCCGCACGCCTCTGCCGCCTCCTCGCCCGGATGACGACCGTCGCCTCCTCACCGACGGTTGCTGCCTCCTCGCCTGCGCCGCCACTCCCAGCCCGCGTGCCTTCGTCGCCGCTCCCCAGTCCGCCCGGCTCCACCGCCGCTTCCGGGCAACAAGGTTAAGACTTGAACTTGTAAAATTGCTATATATTGTGTATGTTTCAATGTATTAGTGTGGCAGTAGTTTTATGAATTGATTAGTCTATGCATTGCTATACCATTACTTATGCAATTTCACATTGTGTTTTATCCATATATGTGTATGTGAACTTGATTATCATATACCTTAGTTATTAGGGTTCAATTATGTTTATTTCAATTTTTTTAGTGTTTATGTACTATATGTATAGATAAACAGATTTCATGTCGGATGGAACCGGCACCAGAAGTTTAGGGTTAGGGTAAAGTCGGGTGTGATTTTATATAGCTGATCCATGGATCTGACGGTTCATGTAAATTGGGCTTCAAGCGTCCCAGGCCCAGCTCAATGGTGGTCCACCCAACTATAAACGCCTTACCCCTTCTGCCCTGATTTCATCAGCTCTAACCATCAGGCCACCTGTTGTGTCGCCGCCGTCAGGAGGCACATGCCATATGCTACGCCATCGTGCCTCCACCTCTACCGCCAGCCTCCAGACATCGACTAGTCGCCCTAGTCAACGACTAATCATCCTAGTCGACCTTATCGCCCCTTAGGCGACCAGGGTCGATTAGGCGACTTGGAAACATTGACCGACACAACCCATTTAGGGCTCGGCAAGACCAATTTAGTAGGAAGTTAAAATATGAATTTGAAAGGGCACGAAGGTCAACGACAACGGTGTGAACGATGTATGACTTGCAACATACATATGATGGATATAAACGTATATCCGTCTCTCTTTTTACTTGAAGAACTGCACCGGATAGGGGGTATAGTGTTAAATAGGCGGCGTTATGCTGTCAAAATTAAACAAGGTATGAAGTAACCATATATGTTCATTAACATATATTTATTTGATGTAATTTAAAAATAGGTGACGACTGTAAGGCGATGTATGATGGATGGAGTTCAACCGGTGCGCACACTAACGAATGGGGTCATATCGCAAATGCTTTCCTGAGCCATGCATTTGCTAGTGATGCTCGTGATGCGAAGTATCCGTGTATCAAGTGTCGGAATCGTCGATGTCTGGATAAGTCTGAAGTGGAGTTGCATCTTTGCAAGCACGAATTTATGCCCGACTATCTGGTTTGGCGCGAGCATGGGGAGATAGAGCATGATGATGAGTCTGACGGTAATGAGGATGAAGATCGGATGGATGAGATGATAGCAGACATTGGTAAAGAGTACAAAGATCAATCACAACCGAAGGAGGTGAATGAGTTTTACGAGCTTCTTGTTGTCGCAGATCGAAAAGTGTATGAAGGCACCAATGTGACCATTTTGCAAGCGATCACACGACTTATGGCGATGAAGTCCAAGTACAATTTTGCAAACAATTGTTACAATGGTATCATTAAGCTGATTATTGATCTCTTTCCGTTAGTTCATCAGATGTCGTCGGATTTATATCAATCTAAGAAAATTTTGGCTGGTTTGGGCATGAATTATGAGCAGATTGATGCGTGCGAGAATAATTGCATGCTATTTTGGAAGGAACACATGAACGATACTCATTGTATGCATTGTAAGAAATCTAGATATGTCGACGTCATGACTGATGATGGAGAACGAATAACTACAAAAGTACCGATCAAACAACTTCACTACATGCCAATCACGTCAAGGCTTAAACGATTGTTTCTGTCCCAAGAAAGAATGAAGCACATGAGATGGCATTCTGAAGGGATACATGAGAATGATGACAAAGGCGTTATGGCGCATCCTTCGAATGTCGCGGCTTGGCAAGCTTTAGACCGTTTTGATCCAGAGTTTGCAAGAGATCCGAGAAATGGTTTGTTAACAGATGGTTTCACTTCGTTCAGCACCAGTAACCAGCCCATACTCTTGTGGCCAATTTTTATCATGCCCTACAATCTCCCTCCCAACATGTGCATGAAAGAAGGATACATATTCCTTGCGGCGGTCATTCCTGGTCCTAAACATCCATGCAAGAAAATCAATATGTTTATGCAACCGTTGATTGAAGAGTTGAAAGAGTTGTGGCAAGGTGTAAAGGTATATGACAGTCATATGAAATGTGAATTTGACTTACATGCCGCGTATCTATGGTCAATTCATGATTTGTTGGCATATGACAATTGGGCTGGTTGATGTGTCCACGGACAATTGTGTTGTTCCATATATATGAGTGACACCGATGCCATAAGGCTGAAGTATAGGAAAAAAGTCAGCTTTTTTGATTGTCATGATGATTCCTTCCTTCAAATCATCCTTTCAGGAGGGATACCCAATCATTCCGGAAAGGAATAAGAATTACAAAAGGAGCACCTCGTTGATTGACACACGAACAAAAAATGGCATGTCATGCAAAGTTAAAACAGTCTGAAGAAGATGGTTTCGAAGGGTATGGAACAAAACACAATTGTACTCATATTTATTTTCTTTGGGAGCTACCATATGCAAAGGCGCTGCTTCTATCGCACAAAATTGATTTGATGCACCAGGAGCGTAATGTCGCTGAAAGCATCAAAAGCATGTGTTTTGATTTTACTGGTCAAACCAAAGATAATTTGAATGCGAGAAAAGATTTAGCTGATCTTTATGACCGTCTTGGGTTTGAGATTAGAAGAAATGCAAGTGAAAATGAAATTAGGCCACGAGCTCCTTACTATGTCAAGCCAGAAGAATGAAAGCAAATACTTAGTTGGTTGAAAACATTGAAGTTTCCATACCGCTATGCAGCTAACATAAAACGATGTGTTAATCTCAGCACCGGTAAACTGAATGGGTTGAAGAGTCACGATTACTTATTATGATGAAAAGACTTTTGCCGGTAATGTTTCGTGGATACTTCAAACCTGACTTGTAGAAGATATTTGCTGAACTTAGCTATTTTTATAGGCATATATGTGCTAAGGAAGTGTCGAAGAAGATAATGCGGCAGTGGGAGAAAGAAATCATCGTGCTTGTATGTAAGATGGAAAAAGTCTTTCTGTCTGGTTTTATGAATGTTATGCAACATTTGCTGGTGCATTTGCCTTATGAAGCGTTAGTAGCAGCACCTGCACAGTTCAGGTGGATATATAGTCAAGAAAGAGAACCGAAAAACTTAGAGCTTCAGTGCGCAACAAGGCAAGAGTTGACGGATGTATTACATAGGCATTTGAAGCTAAAGAGATTACAAACTTCTCTAGCAAATATTTCGCACGTGCCAACAATGTAAATGCATCTACAACATGATATAATTATGCAGAAGAGCACCCTATGATCGAGCTTAAAAATCTTCATTGGAAGGGTAAAGGTGTTGGAGTTGTCACTTCTCATTATATTTCAGAGCAAGAGAGAAACTACACCATGCTTTATATGTTTTTCAACATGGAAGAAGTGTTACCATTTTTTGAAATGTTGACAATCTGTATTAGACATCTTCTCGAAGGCCGATGCAAAGTCAATTGGATAATCTACGCCAGCATGGCATAAAAGGTGGCAAAAACTTCGTGAACTGGTTCCGTGAACATGTAATTTTCTATTCATCCTTTGTTCTTCAATCATAGTTCATATATTTATTATAAGATGCAAACTTTGTATATTGTTGTACATGTAATCTATGAAGGATGTCAACATCTATGATGACTTGCGATCGTGAGTGCACATAGACAGAGACAACTCATGGGGTGTGTGACAGAGCAGGCATCGAGCCAACTAGCACCAGGTTCGAGTCCCACACAAGTCAGAGATGTTTGGAACCAGGTGTACTCGGAGGAGGCTCAGGAGCAGGGAGGAGGCTTAGGAGCAGGCACAATGGAGGAGGCTCAGGAGCAGGGCAGAGGCTCAGGAGCAGAGGAAGCTCAGGAACAGGCCTTTGGGTCGTCTTTTGAGGGTGGACAGGGTGCTACCGAGGGTGGATAGGGTGGTATTGAGGGTGAAGAGAGCAGCAAAGAGGAAGATGATCCGGAATGAGATGTAAAGTTGGCAAGATTGGCAGAGTTACAAGAGGCAGTAGAAGGGCAGAGTGATCGATGCCCTTACAGGTATTTTTTTGAATTATTTTATAAGCTATCTTATACATTTGGTTTTCTTGTCAACTAACTAATGCTATTTGTACAAGCTGTGGAGGCACCTTTTATGTACTCCAAGTAAAACTCCCGATACACGAGCGGTTATAAGGGCAAAGGGTACTAGGTGCTGGATCCAGATTGGTTGGGATGGCTGGGGACATCGATGCTGTGTTAACACAGAGTTGGGAAATGTCATCCAGTTTTTCCTCTCGGGGATGGTTCTTGTGGGTGGTCAACTAATTGCCGCGCATAATTGGGATCACTATGCCCTAAAATCATATGGCACTGCGGGTACTTGTCATGACAAAGTTTGGGAGATTTTTTGGGTAAGTTTGTTTTCATTGTTTAAATTATGTTGCATCTTACTTTGGTTGATACTAATTGTTGGTTTTATGCAGAGTATATTTAAATTGGAGGAAGGTGTGGTTCCAGCATATGCGAGGTCCGTTTTCGAGATGTCAACGAGAAAGCTCACGAAGGACTCCTTCTCTGATGCACGGATCAAGGCTGTGATCGTGTATTACAAGACCAGGTTGCGCCAACCCATGACAAACAAGCGAGCAACTACAATTTATCTGCAGAAGAATGAGTACATGAAGAGTAGTGTTCATTGGATCTGTGTAGATATGGCAGCTTGGGAATGGCTGTGCGAATACAGGGCGTCGAAGGAGTTCAAAAATATTTTAAAGAGAAAACAAAGCAACCGGAAGAGCAAGCCTGGACTACAACGTTATGGGGCAGACGAACATGTGCGGATGGCACAACGAATGGTATGAACTATTACAATAACTTGTAAATTGCTTCAAATAATTGCATTGATTGAACTGATGTTGTATTGTGATGTTGCAGGAAGCTGAAACTGGTGTTGCTCCTTCTTTTATCAAGGTTTACCTCTGGGGCACAAAGGCACATATTCGGCACTCCCGGAGCAGTTGTGTGACGAGGCGGCAACACAAAAAGTGGTAAGTGTGTTGAGTGCTCTCTATCTATGAACTGAATCTATCCTTTATTACATTCACTTGTGAACTTAATTTATTCTTGCAGACAAAATATGTTGAGTGTCTCAAGAAAAACCATGAAGATGACGTAGATTATCTAAGAGTGCCGTTGGATGTGGGTGTGGTGTATGAAGCCAGCGAAGACGTACCGCATGGGAGGTACGTGTAAAGTAATGATTGTTTAAAGGTTAATTACCGTCGATTCATCACATTTGTATTTTTTGTAGGCTTGGATTAGGCGACGGTTATATGGAGCGTGGCACTTATGTGGGATGATGGTCTTCTACTTCTACTTTGAGTTGATCCCATATTGCAGACACAGAGGAATTGAAAGAAAAATTTAGACAGTATGAGGAGAAGTGGAACAACAACAGCTGCAAATGCAACAACAACAGCAAATGCAGATGCAGCAGCAGATGTAGATGCAACAGATGCAGCGGCAAATGCAGTATTTGTATATGGCACAGGTAACTTGTTATCTTAACAATTAAATAGTTTAATCATTTGCAAACTGTTTTTACTTAAGATCTCATGAATAATTTTCTTCATATAGTTCTTGGGTCAAGTCAACACTGGAACTCAGTTCAATATGCCACAACAGTCTCAATTCGAGATGATGTCGTAGGTAAACTACTATTTTACTTAAGTTGGTATACTTATTACCATATTTGTGTTAAAGTTAGTAACTGAATATTTTTTACTTTATGCAGTTCTTCCCTCAAGGTGGCTTTGGATCGCAGTTTGGTATGCCCGTCCGATGCAGCCTGGTCAACATGTTGGCTCTTCTTCATATGTATAACTGTATTTCTTATTAACTCGACTTATAGTACGAAATACTAATCATATTTGTCTCAGGGTTCCCTGAGTGGTCAAGCCTATCCTCCACAATCTTAGGGATTCATGTCAATGTTGGCCCCTGGATTGCAACCTTATCCAGGTGTTCTCCCATCGTTGCCCTTCGCTCCGAGGCATAGTCAACCATCAACACCTCCAGGCGCCGTTGCAGTATGATTATTAAATCATTAGATCTAATGAAAATGTGGATTAATTTGAACAATACTTAGCCACTTATTCAATTATATAGTTGGTAATACATTTAAGTCAATTACACATGTGAGTTGGACATTTGTGAATTTTAGAAAGATTGAGACATATGAATTGTAAGTATTAATGCAAGATTAACTTTTATTTGTTTCTCGTAGGGTTCTGGTCTTGTAACGCCTCATGGTTGTGATGATTTCCTCGATTTGAACGCCGGAGCTGCAAGTGGTGGAGCTTCGAACAATAACATGGAAGCGGATTAATCTTCACAATGGTTCCTTGGAGTAATTTTGATATGTGAACTCATTGTTATATTGAAGTTAATTGTTGTATGACTATGTGAACTCGTTTTATTGTGTTTTGCTTATTACTATAGCTTGTATGCAATGTGTTCGCATTGTCGTTTTATTTGCTGCAGTGTTAGACTTGTGTTGTGCTGAATTGCTGCTGCGTATGTGGCCTATATGGCCGGTTCTATTGTGTGGCTTGTATGGCCGGGAGGCTCCACACCCTGGGAGGGAGGGAAACCAGCCGCGGTTTTAAAAAAAAATGCCAGAAAGGCCATCAGTGTAGGCCGAGCCAACGGTCATAACTTCCATATGGCCGTCTGTTTCGGGCCCAAATCCAAAGGCTATATGGCCCCTAAGGCGCACACATGTCTTCTTTATAGCTGTCGGTGCGCTTGGCGGTCGATGATTTTAAACACAATAAGTTCGTCGGGACACGGGGGTCGACGCCTTTATGGCGTTGTGGCCGTCAGTTTTGCCAGGCCGACGGTCATAATTCGTTTCCAAACTAAAAGTCGTTGGGGCTGGTGCTCGACGGCTTTAAGGGTCTAAAGTCGTCGGGGCTGACGGCTATAAAGCCTTAAGAGCATCGAGCAAGGGTCGATGGATATGGCCGTCGGTAGGCCGACGGCTTCAGTGTGCAACCATCGGTTACAGTAAGGTACCTTACTGACGGCTATAAGACTGATATTTCTTTGCTCGATTTTTGTAGTGTGTGAGAACAATCTTATTATTCCACTGTTTACGACTCACGAGAGGGCAATCATTTTATGAACAAAATCTGAGCCCATTCAAGCATATTGGAGTTATCACAAGATCTACTGGACTGATCTGAGCAACGGCGCGGCCATACGACCTGCCGTCCTTCATGCCGACTGACGTCGCCGCTGGGTGCCGGGGACCCCGACCGCCGGCTGCTAGGGATGGCAACGGGTAAAAAACTCGCAGATAGTACCTCTGGATACCGTACCCGTTGGACAAATATTGTACTTGTATCCATATCCATAACCTGCAACGGGTATAATACCCTACCCATATCTGTTACCAGCAAATTTTTGTTTACCCGTTTATACATGTTACCTGAAAAATATTAACAAAATAGAGTACAATACATATAAATTTCTATAACAATTAAACACATAATAAAACATGTCAATTATATTGTGGAATACATAACTCGATAGTATATATATATATATATATATATATATATATATATATATATATATACACACACACACACACACACACACACAAAATTTTATTGGACCCACATGCCAATACAGGTACAGGTATGGATGTGGGGATTTTTACCCGATAAGAAATACCCATTGAGTACAAGCCATTATCTGAACTCATACCCTTGGGTACAAATTCTTACCCAAACCCGTATCCATCGGGTCGGGATTCCTCGTGTACGCGAGTAATGGATATCCATTGCCATCCCGAACCTCGGCGGTAGTTTCACCTCGCTGTTCGCTACCTCACTCACGCCAGACAGACACTCCTCTGCGGGATTTCCTCGTGGGCGTGACCTGACTTTGCATCCTGGTTCTTATAGATGGCCATGGCCCCGAGCTCGATCAGGCTCAGGCTGAGAAACCCTTGGCCCGGCACGATCCGTAAGGGAACCTTGGGCCGTGTCGGGCCAGCATGTCGGGCTGACGTCTAAGGCCATGCACGGTCTAAGATATGTTTATCCGTGTGATGAGGTCATCCCTATCACTTTACCATCTTCTCCTATTCATGACATTGCTGGTCCAGTTGATGTTCAACATGAACTCAATGATCTACGTATTGGACCAATTACAAGAGCATGTGCCAAATTATTAGAAGACTAGGTGAATTCACTCCTAGTTGAATATAATACTTTACAAATGAGAATTTTATACTACTAAGTCTTTGCATGTTTGCATGATCATATTTGAGGCTGATGCATCCATAGCATGTGGAGGAGAGGAGATATGTATAGAAGTTGAATCCACACATCAAGGAGTACGTGAGAGAGGAGAGCAAGGCAGGAGCACCACTATTAAATAACTGATCATGAAAATCAATTCAGTTTCGGTTATGGCAACCAGAAGCTCTAAAATTGAAACCGAACTACAAATCATGCAAATAAATATATGTTAGAAAGATAACTCTAGATCCAATAAGTATGGCCTCATTTTAAGGGAATACATATACAGGCCGTGGCAACCAAATAAAGTTGACAATCATTTCTATCTACTTCCAAATAGAGTCTGTTTTATTTAGGGAAGCTAAAGCTGTGATTTATTTGTTACCAAGCATGTTTTGGACATCCAGGAGTCCCATATATACTCTTGTAGGACGTGGATTTATGGGGGTGTTGAACAAGTTCATAATATTACAGAACTGAATTGCTGTATGCATTTATCTGAGATCAAATATTCTACTTTGTTTCGATCTGGAGTATTTTTCCCTTCACCATTTTGTTGCGATCTGGTGATTTTTCCATCCTGAAAATCAAGTGTAATATGTCGCTCTATTGGGAATTGGTTGATTGCAAACTTCTTCATGGTCGGCGGCTAGGAGCACAAGTGTGTGGTGTTGCGAATATCCATATGCTTGAGATATGTTGCATTGGCAGCTGAGGAACAGCCGGAGAGTTTGTGAGCGCTTCACAAGTTACCTTCACGCCAATTGTCGTGTTCATCGAGGAGATCTGGCTACCCCCTCCATCATCTTGGTATCAGATTCCAGCGTTTATTCGGTGAGCAATTTTTCATCCCATAGATTAGTGTCTTTTTGTCCTATCCAGAAAAAGCCATAAAAATCCATACATCAGGTTTAGATTTTTGCCATAGCATAGATAACATCAATTTTCAATTTCCAGTTGCTGGTCATCTTCCTTGTTGCAACTAAGTATTAACTTCTGTTTGGAAGCAAGAAGAGTAACAAAAAAAAAGAAGAAAAAAAGAGCCTAGAATTTCATACTTTAAGTTCCAGTTGTGGAGCTTGTTCAGATTGAACAATCTTATGCATGTTATAACCTGCACTATTTGCTAGCATCCATCGTTCACAACAAAAAATGATTAATAGGCCGTTGGATATAAGTACAATAAAGCTGTAGTTTTTTCTACCCGACGGCTATACGTTTATAGTCATCGGTTGAACCGGTTACACTAACGGTCATACTTAAATGTGTCGGTGGTCCAAGTAAAACCGACACGCATAGTTACATCCGTCGGCCCAAATTCGCAACCGACGGCTCTATCGATTTTTTACTCTACTCGTCTGTCTCCTTTTTATTCATCCACCCGTCCCTTCCTTTGTTTATTCCACCCACTCACGAGCAGTAAAAGCATCGGAGGCCATGCAAAACCGACGGCTTTTATTCCCACCCCCCGATCTTTTTATACCCATTGTTGTAATTGTCCAGACTCAGAAGTCCCACGAATCGTCCAAACTCAGCCGCCACCCACTGCTCCCAAAAAAACCTAGCAAGGCGGCTCCCACGACCACTCGGCGGTGCGGCTCCCGCGGCCTCCCAGTGGCACGGCCTCCCAGCAGCGCGGCTTCCCGGCGGTGCAAGCTCCTCACGGCGGCCTCCTACACAGCACGGCCAACCAGTCAGCGCGGGCTCCCCATGGCGCGGCCTCCTGGCGTGGCCTCCGCCATGGCGCGGCCAACCAGGCAGCGCTGGCTGGATCCCCACGGCGCGAGCTTCCCACGGCGCCAAGATCTGCAAATCCTTTAGAGCAGATGCCCCGGCGGTGCAAATCTCGAACAACCTTCGCCACAGATCTTGTGTTGCAGATTCATGTTTTTTTCGTGCTTGTGTGGATCTTTTTTGCAGATTGATGTTTGTGTTGCAGATTCATGTAACTGCTTCCAAACATGTATTATAAATGATTCCAGATCTGCTTCTTTGTGGATGTAAATGATTCCAGACATGTATTGTAAATGATTCAAGATCTGCTTCTTCGTGGATGTAAATTAGTTGGCCATCTTGTTTGAACTTGAGCGACGAGTTGCCGGTGCAGAGGAGCTCCGGAGAGGAGGTCTGTGCCGTCCGGTTCAATCTCGGTAGTGACAGAGAGATGGCAAATGCTCTGCGGTTTCTTTTTCTTTTATTTGGTGGTTGAAGTAAAGACGTCGGTAGTGTGTTGGCCGACGGTTACAAGCAAAATAAAGGTGTCGGTCTGACACCCCGACAGCTATAATAATAAAGGTGTCAGCTTGTGAAACTGATGGCTATAAGGGTTATATACGTCGGTACGGACAGCTATATAAGTTAAATACATCAAATAAAGGACGTCGACTAAAACCGTCCGTGCCACGACGCCTATAATGTATGCCCGTCGGCTACAGTAGTCAACCGACGTTCATATGGCCGACACTTTTTCACTCGTTTCCTGTAGTGATTGTTCATTACAACACGAGCATTAATGCAACATACACCATTGTTTGAGGTCATTTTTCTGAGTTGCAATTGGCCATTTCCTCTCCACCGTGTGTGTTCTCATACGATTAGCACTAGGATTTGCGAATTGGTGTTTGTCGTGTGATAATATTGACCCTCGATATTTACCACATCACATCCCTGCAAGTCCTGCCCATACAAGTTGGTAAGCTATATTAATTCACTTTGGAAAGTAAGATACCTTGCTTCTTTCAGTTTTGGGTGAGTTGAGTGTTTTCCACATATATATACATTTTTTTCTTCTTGTGCGAGCTAACCATGTCCTCAAAGGAGATTGATGTGACTCAAAAAAAAAGAGTCCTACTGATGTGGTACATTGGAATGAATATGAGGCTCTTCGTGATCATCTTCAGCGACAAATTTTGAATGCAACAAATCCTCTTCATGAGGGTGTCCAGAATGTGGACTTGGGCCTCAAGGATGCCACTGAAACCATCACCGACACACAATGACAAGTCACTGAAGTTCAGCAAACTCTCACTGCGTTGCAGCAAGCTATGACAGCTTTGCAAGCATCGGTTGATCGTCAGCAACGTAGTCAGCATGATGATGACTGCGAAGCAAGTGTACAAGGTGGTGCTGATCCTCACGCCCCCAATGCTCGGGACCGTCTAGCTTGCCAAGCTGGTGGTCGTGGTAATGAAAGCCATGTTGGAGGCCAAGATGGTGGAGGCCGTGGATTTGTTCCCCACTGTGTGCGTCGCCAAATTTGATGATCCTAATTTTGCACAACCAGTCCACCGTGATAAGGATGGGCTGGGCAAACCAAAATTCACCATGCCCAAATTTGTGGGTTCTACTGATGTTGAAGAGTATCTCAATTGGGAGCTGAAAGTGGAAAAATTATGGCGTATGCATGAGTACACAGAGGACAAGAAAATAAAGTTGGCATCTTCTGAATTTGATGATTATGCTTTGATTTGGTGGGACAATTTGGTGCAGTATAGAATTGAGGATGGTTATCCACCCATTGTTACGTGGAGATATATGAAGGAGGAGTTGCATGCTCATTTCATCCCACGCAACTATATTCATTCTCTCTATGACAGATTGCAGAATTTGAAGTAAGGGACTTTGTCCGTTGATGATTATTTTCAGGAGATGGAGTTGATCATGCAGCGTGCTCTAGTGCGCGAACAGACCGAACGAACAATGCAACATTTCCTTGCTGGTTTGAATTATAACATCAAGCGCATTGTTTGGCATCACCAGTACTTTGACATGACAGATTTATTACATCAAGCACGTGAGGCAGAATTGCAGCTGGTTGATGATGCCAAGTTTGCACCTCATTATTCAGCGAATAGAGGTCATTTTCCACCGCGTACAGTGCCTAGTGTGGATCCTACACATAGCCCTAATGTTGGATTTCGTGGGAATGCTTCGGCCAAATCAGATTTGATGGTTTCGAATACTAAGAAGCCATCACAACCTGATGCTAGTGCTGCTGATTCTTCTAATGCCACACCCAGAAATAGGGACATGAATTGTCATACATGTGGTGGCCGGGGCCACTTCAAGAAATATTGTCCAAATAAAAAGGTTATGTTGATCAATGAAGAAATCACTAACTATGAGACGGGGGATGATGCTGATCCAGAATCAGGTTGTTGGGAAGATGAGGGTGGTTCATTGAATGCTTATGTGACACATTTACCCACTATTGTTTGCCCGCCAAAGGTGTTGAGTGTTACTCCTAGTTCTGCAGATCAGCGGTGCAATTTGTTTCAAACAAAGGTCGTCGTTGGTCCTGGCAAAGGATGCAAAGTTATTATTGATGGTGGTAGTTTTCATAATTTGGCCAGCAAAGAGCTTTGTACCAAGCTAAAACTGAAATACTTTCCGCACCCCAATCCTTATTACATTCAAGGGCTGAGTGATAGTGGAGAGATGAAGATCAGCTACATAGTGCGAGTAGAGTTTCAGATTGGATCATACAAAGATACCATTGAGTGTGATGTGGTTGCTATGACTGTATGTCACTTGCTTTTGGGCCGCCCTTGGCAATATGATCGAGACATTCGTCACAATGGGAGAGCAAACACTTATGACCTAAATTGGAATGGGAAGGAAATTACTTTGCAACCTATGATACTGCAACATATTGTCAATGAGTCTCACCAGAAAATTGAAGTCAATTGTGAGAAAGAGCGTGAGAGATTAGATAGGCGAGAGACTCCACTTTCAGTGAGCGAGAGCACAAGCCAAATCTGAGTGATAAAAAGAAACATGAGCGAGTGAATTCCTTAGTAATGCTAGCCACCAAATCAGATTCAAGAAAGTTTTGTGAGGATCCTACAGCTGTACCTCTTGTGCTTATGTACAAGGGTAAAATTTTGTTTTCTAATGATATGACACCTCCCTCTATTGGTGTCTATAATGTTTTACAGGAATTCAGCGAAGTGTTTTTGGAGGAGATCCCTGCTGGTTTGCCCCCATTGCGAGGGATAGAGCATCAAATTGATTTGATTCCGGGAGCGTCGCTGCCCAACCGTGTGCCATACCGCACCAACCTCGATGGGACAAAGGAAATCCAGAAACAAGTGTAAGAGCTTCTCGACAAAGGGTACATTCGTGAGAGTTTAAGTCCTTGTGTTGTTCCTGTCATTTTAGTTCCCGAAAAAGATGGTACATGCCGCATGTGCGTAGATTGTAGAGCAATTAATAACATTACTGTTCGATATCGCCATCCTATTCCACCGTTAGAAGATATGCTAGACGAATTGAGTGGTGCTGTATTGTTTTCTAAAATTGATTTGTGTAGTAGTTATCATCAAATTGGAATGAAAGAAGGGGATGAAGGGAAAACTGCTTTCAAAAAAAAATTTGGATTATATGAGCGGTTAGTTGTGCCTTTCGGATTGACTAATGCACCTAGTACTTTCATGAGACTAGTGAACCATGTTTTGAGGCATTTTATTGGCAAGTTTGTGGTTGTGTATTTTGATGATATCCTTATTTATAGCCGCAATGAATCTGTACATATGTCTCTTATTCGACAAGTCTTGCATGTGTTGCGTAATGCCAAGCTTTATGGTAATCTTGATAAGTGCACATTTTGCAAAGATAAGGTGACATTTTTAGGATTTGTTGTTTCTGCACATGGAGTTGAGGTCTATAAAAAGAATTGGCCTACTCCATTTAATGTTAGTCAAGTACGAAGCTTTTCATGGTCTTGCTGGTTTCAATAGGTGTTTTGTGAAGGATTTTAGTACTGTTGCTGCACCTTTGATTGAGCTTACAAAGAAAGGTGTTGACTTTGTGTGGGGCATAGCCCAATAAAATGCTTTTGATGAACTGAAATGTCGTTTGATTGCTGCACCTTTACTCGCACTTCCCGATTTCGGTTGCATGTGACGCTAGTGGACTTGGTATTGGTGGTGTGTTGATGCAAGAGGGTAGACCGATTGCATATTTTCCTGAAAAGTTGAATGGTACAAAATTGAATTATCCTGTTTATGATAAAGAATTATATGCTCTTGTCCGTGTTCTTGAGGTTTGGCAACATTATTTGTGGCCAAAAGAATTAATCATACATTCTGATCATGAGGCATTGAATTTTTTGAAAAGTCGGTCAAATTTAAACAAACGACATGCTAAATGGTTGAATTCATTGAGTCTTTTCCATACATCATTAAATATACAAAGGGTAAAGATAATGTCGTTGCTAATGCTCTCTCTCAGAAAAGTATGTTATTGACACAGCTGGATGTTACAGTTCCTGGTTTCGAGAGTTTGTGTGACTTATATGCTACTGATCCTGATTTTTCAACACCATATAAGTTGTGTACGATGTGAAAGCATGGGAAAAATATCATATACATGAAGGTTACTTGTTTAGGGGTAATAAACTATGTATTACCATGTCCGTGCACTTGTTGTTATTGTAGGAATCACATGCTGGTGGTTTGCTGGGACATTTTGGATGTGAGAAAACTTTGCTTATGCTTGCTGATCACTTTTATTGGCTTAAGATGAGGCGTAATGTGGACATATTTGTGCGGCAATGCATTACTTGTCACAGGTCAAAATCCAAGCTGAAACCTCAAGGTTTGTATACCCCTCTTCCTGCCCCTACTACACCATGGGAAGATATAAGCATAGATTTTGTGTTAGGATTGCCTAGGACCAAGAGACGACATGATTCAATTTTTGTGGTAGTCGATCGATTTTCTAAGATGGCACATTTTATTGCCTGCCACAAGAGCGACGATGCATCGCATATTGCTAATATGTTTTCAGGGACATTGTGAGCTTACATGGAGTACCGAAAACAATCGTTTCTAACCATGATGTGAAGTTCATGAGCTACTTTTGGAAGACAATTTGGGGAAAGCTGGGGACAAAGTTACTATTCAGCACTACTTGTCACCCCCAGACAGATGGACAAACGGAGGTGGTAAATTGCACACTTCCGATGTTGCTGCGATCCATGATCAAGAAGAACCTGCGAGTGTGGGAGGAGTGTTTGCCACATGGAGTTTGCCTATAATAAGGCGGTGCACTCAACAACACAGTTGTGTCCAAGGTCTATGATTTTAAACCCATTGCACCACTTTTTTAGCTGCCGCTCCCAATTCAAGAGAGTCAACATGGAAGCATCCAAGCGGGCAGATTTTGTGCAGAAGATACATGAGAAGACAAAAGAAGCAATTGAAAAGAAGGGCAAGTACAATGCTAATCGTGTCAATAAGAAGAGAAAGGAGGTGTTGTTTCAGCCAGGTGACATAGTGTGGGTACACTTCTGTAAAGACACATTTCCTGAATGGCGGAAGTCTAAGTTGCTACCTCGAGGTGATGGACCTTATAAAGTGCTTGCCAAGATCAATGATAATGCTTACAAAATAGATCTCCCTAGTGATAAGTTTGGTGTCAGTAATACTTTAAATGTTGCTGATTTGACGCCATATGATGGTAAGAACCTTGATGTGTCGTGGACGACGCCTTTTGAAGGGGGGGGGGGATGATGATGGCATCCCTAGCGCTTTACCATCTTCTCCTATTCATGACATTGCTGGTCCAGTTGACGTTCAACATAAACCCAATGATCTACTTATTAGACCAATTACAAGAGCACGTGCCAAATTATTAGAACACCAGGTGAATTCACTCCTAGTTGAATATTATACTTTTACAAATGAGAATTTTATACTACCTAAGTCTTTGCATGTTTGCATGATCAGATTTGAGGCTGATGCATCCATAGCATGTGGAGGAGAGGAGATATGTAAAGATTATTGCAAGTTGAATCCACACATCAAGGAGTACGTGAGAGAGGAGAGCAAGGCAGGAGCACCACCATTAAAAAATTGATCATGACAATCAATTCAGTTTCAGTTATGGCAACCAGAAGCTCTAAAATTGAAACAGCTGCAGATTTCTTTCCCAAACTCCAAATCATGCAAACAAATATACGTTGAAACATAACTCTAGATACATTCAAATAAGTAGGGCCTCAATTTATGAGAAGACATATACAGGCCCTGGCAACCAAATAAAGATGATAGTCATTTCTATCTCCTTCCAAATAGAGTTTGTTTTATGTAGGGAAGCTAGAGATGTGATTTATTTGTTACCAAACATGTCTTGGATGTCCAGGAGTCCCATATATACTCTTGTAGGATGTGGATTCATGGGGGTGTTGAACAAGTTCCATATATTGCAGAACTGAATTGTTGTATGCATTCATCTGAGATAAAATATTCCACTTTGTTTTGATCTGGAGTATTTTTCCCTTCACCATTTTTTTGCGATCTGGTGATTCTTCTATTCTGAAAATCAAGTGTAATATGTCGTTCCATTGGGAATTGGTTGATTGTAAACTGCTTTGTGGTCGGCGGCTACGAGCACAAGTGTGTGGTGTTGTGAATATCCATAGGGTTAAGATCTATTGCATTGGCAGCAGGGGAACAACCGGAGAGTTCGTGAGCATCTCACAAGTTATCTTCATGCCCATTGTCATGATCATTGAGAAGATCGGGCTACCCCCTCCATCACTGTGCCTGGTCGTCTAGGCCCGAACCGCGCTCTTCGTGTCGGGCTGACCCGAAGCCCGATACTTCATACGACATTCAAATAGTTCGGTGGACTGTATACATTTCATATCTCAGGCATTGCTACAGATTCAAAGTATTCAACATTACAGATAACAGACTGAATACAATTATACATATGTTTCATACTTTCATTTCATACAATAAAGTTATACAGATAAGAGATAACAGATCAATTTCAACCTTTTCAACATGAGTCCATAACACCTAACACAAGTCAAGTCTCAAGTCATAAAGTGACCAAATTCCAGAATAAAGAATACAATTCATACAATACATAACACAAGTATGAAATCTGAATCTGATGAGAGATCACGAGGCTTTATAGAGCTGTTTATAGTTACAAAATGGCTGCCTTATTAAACACCTTTAGGTAAAATCTCATTTTCACTACATGAGGAGAAAGCCCTAAAAGGAAAAAAGAATACAAACGAACTCTTAGTGATTTACTCACAACAGTAGCCAAACTCAATAGCTCACTCACATACTTCATCAAGATACAAGTTAGTCATCTTGTCCTCAAGTTCTTGGTCCACCAAACTGTGTTGTTGTCTCGCATCACCTTCTTTCCAATCCTTCAGCAGGGACAATATTTCCACATGCTCCGGAGCTAGCTTGCGTCGATGTTCTTCAATAATCCTGCCGCATAAACTAAACGCAAACTCTAAAGATATCCTTAGCTAAACTCGACAAAACATGATATGTTCTTTTGTGGTCTTGCCACCAATTAAGTATATTAAAAATACCATCAAACTGAGTAGCTAAATCACTGTCTAAGTATGAACTTAACTCAGAAACAGAGCATGGCAATGCTGTTGCAGTAGTAAAGCTGGAACTAGTAACAGATGGGGCAGGGGCAGGAGTAGCAGGAATACCAAAAATTCTATTCCAGCTCCTTACTTGCTCCAGAAGTAGGCTGTGAAGGTCTCTGTAGTCTAATAGAT
Organism: Tuctoria greenei; assembly: GCA_036927565.1. Taxonomy (NCBI): domain Eukaryota; kingdom Viridiplantae; phylum Streptophyta; class Magnoliopsida; order Poales; family Poaceae; genus Tuctoria; species Tuctoria greenei. The sequence goes on along the minus strand of JAYESD010000003.1, from coordinate 200,359,463 downwards.
CCATGTTTAGACTCATATTTGGAAAACATGTTATTCAACTCAGACCTAATAGTGTTGTAGTATTTAGCATAATTTCTATTAAGAAATTGTAACACCCGTTATTTTCCTCTTATCTCTCTCTCTCCTTCCCACTGCCACGCGGGCCCGACTTGTCATCTTCTCCCTCCTCCAACCGTCACCCAACACCATAGAAACATTCTATCAAGCAGTTGGCGTGTGAGCCGCGCTCCGACAACCGTCGCGCCGATTCACACCCATCCCGTGCCCCCTCCCTCATCACCCACGTTCCATGGCAATCGCACAACACCGAGCAACCGTTTCCCCTTCAAATACCCGCTCGCTCCTTGCCCCCACATTCTCTCCACCCCGAAACCTAGCCACCACCATTGGCGTCGTCATTCTCGGCGATTCGCTCGCTATTTCTCCATTTTGTCGTGGCTCACATGCTCGTCGTGCTCTAGAACGCCTCCCGGGCAAGATGGCGTCGAAGGAACGCCGCTGTGATGCGCACCCGACGACACCCGATGCCTCCCGCCGCACCTCGCCGTCACAGACCACTTCCCGTGCTGTTTCAGTGCCTGCAACCTTGCTAGGTGAGTTCTAGGCGATCTCCTCCTTCAGTTTTGGTAGGTAGGTAATAGTTTAGGCATTTTTCCGCTCGCATTGCATGCTCCCGCGGGCTATGGCCGACGGCCATGGCGTCACACCCATTCTGGCCAGAGGTAGAAGAAGCATATGGCTTCTTTTGTTTCCTAGCCATTGGATCTTCAATGGATGGCCCAGATTAAAACACCCCAAGGGGTATGGACTCTGGTCCACGGTGGACATGGACTCATCCTCTTTTCCCTTAGTCCATGGCTCCATAGACTTATTCCATGCCTTTTACAATAGAAAAATAAATAAGAAAAGAAATAGAAAAGCCAAACTTGCAGATAGATCCCTATACTTTTAAATTAAATTATGAATAGGTCCTTATATTTATTAAATTGACTCTAGGCTATCTAGTAATTAGAGTTTTCACTGTAGAATTGGTTCAGGGCCCTTGAACTTTACTTTAATTATGAATTAGCCCTTGATTCATAACAAAATTAATAATTAAGCCCTTGTATTATTATTTAATTACTAAATATTGTTTAATAATGCATTTAGTGGTGGAAAATGTTTATAAATGGTAGAATAAATATAGAAAATAGTAGAAAAATAATTATAAATCTTTTTAGGCTGAAATAAAATTTTAGATCTATATAAAATATATTTTTACCATGAAAAATTAATTAAAAAGTTTTTAACTAATAAATAAATAAAAAAATGGAGAATAAATGTAAAAGAAGCAGGAAAATTATTAATAAAACTATTTAAGCTAAAATAAAATTATAAAGTACATATAAAATATATTTGGACTTTGGGAAATTCATTAAAAATGGTTTAAGCCTATAAATAAATACTAAAAATGGATAATAAATGGTAAATGCATTTCTTTGGCTATGAAAACTAATAATTACTTCATAGGTATGTATTAGTACATGATTTTATGCTATTGTGTATGTTCTGGTGTATTGTTCTTGAATTTTTTTATTTCTCTTTTATCGGTAGTTTATACGCATTCTTATCTCGATCAAGAAGCACCACGAAGACTCCGAAGATCAAGATTTCAGCAAGAAGACTAAGCAGCTAAGTAATATAAGGCAAGTGCCCTTGACCATCTTGTGCCTATTTTAGGAATTATGGTTAGTTCCATGCTTAATTAATGTGAATCCTATTTTATTTATCTTTCTACATAATTCCTTGTTGCCCGGGTTGAATTGGGTGGTTTTGGGTATTTCAATCACGCTTAGCCATGCTTAATAGTTGAGATAGAAATATGGACACATGATTATATTATTAATTACAATCATTATGTTACATTAGAAATGATGAAGTAGTTGGTATGACTCTGGTGGTTGGATGGTTTGGTATGGTGCAGTTTGCACGAGACTCGGGATTAAGTTTGACACCGCCGAATTCTAAGGACCGGTTTGTGGAGGAAGCCACTAAGCTTTATAGTACCACCACGAGACTGAGATGGGACGACTTGGTCAATTAATTAGGTTTCTCTCGACGAAATACTAGTAGTTGGATGGTGCGGAGAATGATGCAGGGGTACTGCTTTGGGAACCGCAAGGCTCAAGAGGGGGCTCTGAGGTGGAGGGTTACTCCAGAAATGCCTCAGTGGTGGAAACCTTAGAGGGCTAGCACTAGTCGAGAGTACCTTTGTAAAGACCATGTAGTGATCTCCTGGCCACACACCTACCACAGTGTGTAATGTGGTTGGCCGCCACTGGCATTCAGGGAGGTTTGCTCAGTCCACCTGGCAACAGGGGATGAAATCACTGCTGTGGGTAAAGGGTACACTCTCTGCAGAGATTTGGTAAAACTTTCATGACAGCTGTGCTCACGGATAAGAGCTTGGGGCCAGTTCATAATTAGATGATGGTTGGGATGATGGTTGGAAATGATATTGATATTATTACATTGCTATTATTGTTGTTATGTCTGGGAATATTCACCTAGATGTATGTTGTTAGTAAAAGCTAAGTATAGGTTTAATGCTTAGTGCTTAAACTAATATCAACCTTTCCTTTTTGATTGGCCCACATGTCATTTATTTCTCACACTTGCTGAGTACCACGAGATGGTACTCACACTTGCTTTGTTGTATTTTTGATATGTTGCTCAGTAAAAAGAAGATCTAATGAAGAAAAGTGCAAATTGAAGACGGTGTGTGTGAAGGTCGCGTAGCTGCCAGTCGATTTGACTGTGGTTGCTCTAAAGATTTGTCTCTTCTGCTGCTATTTCAAAACTCTTTTCAAGGTATCATTGTTGTTTGTATCTGATATAGAACTGTTTATCATGATTTGTCGTACATGTATGGTGAAACGGATCCTGACATACATGTATTATGCAGCTGGTTTGATTCTTAATAAAATCGGGTGTGACAGAAATTAACCAAGTAGTTGAAGGGCACTGTTAAAACCAGTTAATTTAGCTGTAGGGTCTAAAATGAAAGCAAGTGAGTACAAAAGAGGTATGTCAGCCCAATATTTAAAAATTTTACTTTCATAGGAACTACAACAAATCTAAGCATGATGTCATTTTCAAACTGATTGAAATGATCAACAATTGCAAGTATTGCATGCATCATTAATGGACTAATAGGATAGTAAACTCAAAAAAGTGAAACGGTTGACAGACAAAATAGACCTAAAAACTTTAGCACATGCTTATCCCCATACAAATGTGCATCAGTAAGACCGGGGCTCCTCTAACTTGCACCTGATATAGATTTGCAATGACAATATTTCTGTGTATGGCACTAGATATTTCAGCATTGAATAAATTGCATTCCACCTACATCCATGTCCAAACCAAACTTACAGGGATGAACCCCTATAGACAAGTAAAAGTACTTGTAGGATGCAATGCATTGGTTAAATGAGTTTAAAAAGGATAGAGCAGTTCTGAAATCCTCAAGGTAAGTTTAATTCTTTTTAGACCAGATTTTACAACCAGATTTATAATATAACATGCACAACGTTGATGCAATAAGGAACAACCAACATATGATGATATAAATAGAGTTAACTCTTGTATGACACGAGAAATAGAAGAAGCATTGTCAATTGTAATATAAAGAATCTTGTCAAACTTATGCCACATTCAGGAACAATATTATGAATATGTACTGTTCAATAATGTTCAAACTAGTATGAGAGCAATCAATAAGTCTCATGCTAACTATTCTCTTCTATAACTCCCAATCAGTAGTGACAAAATGAAATACAACATTAAAGTACTCCTCGTTAGCATTATCAGACCAGATATCATATGTTAAACATATACAAAAAACATCATGCAACAACTAAATGATACTAGACCTTTCATGTTTAAAATAGTTTTCAAGGTTCCTAGTAGTTGACTGTCTTGACATAGATTTAAAGCTAGGATTATGTGCAATACTAATGTAATCTTGGAATGCAAGGGTAGCACCCATATGTAATGTAGGCCAAGTCTAGCAATCCACCTAACAAGTTCATTCCTAGCAATGCCAGGATCATACTGAAAATGATGTACTACGCAATCTGAACTAAAATGCAAATGTGATTGAGGAGCTGCAGATGTAGCCATAGCCTTTCTCTTACATGATCTAAAATGACGAATTAGATGGCCTATACCACTTCTACTCCTAGCAGTTAACTCAGCCTTACAATAGTCACACTTAGTTCCAGACCTTGTTTTCTTACCGTTGACGATGTGAGTGGGCTCTTCCATGTCCTGCCATGCATCTGATTTGCGTGATGATTCGGTCCTACAAATTGACATATAATAGATCAAGTGCTAATAGAATAACAGATCAAGTATGACAAAATAACATATCAAGTAAGACAGAATAATAGTGCTAAATCATGCTAAGTGCTAACATATTAAGTGCTAACAAAATAAAAGATCAAGTATGACAGTGCTAAATCATGCTAAGTGCTAAGAGATCAAGTGCTAACAGAATAATATTCTTTTTAGACCAGATTTTACAATCAGATTTATAATATAACATAAACAACGTTGATGCAATAAGGAACAACCAACATATGATGATATAAATAGAGTTAACTCTTGTACGACACGAGAATTAGAAGAAGCATTGTCAATTGTAATAGAAATAATCTTATCAAACATATGCCACATTTAGGAACAACATTATGAATATGTTCAACGGTGTTCAAACTAGTATGAGAGCAATCAATAAATCTCATGCTAACTGTTCTCTTCTCTAACTCCCAATCAATAGTGACAAAAAGAAATACAACATTAAAGTAGTCCTCCTTAGCATTATCAGACCATATATCATATGTTAAACATATACAAAAAGCATCATGCAACAGCTCAATGATACTAGACCTTTCATGTTTAAAATAGTTTTCACGGTTTCTAGTAGTTGACTGTCTAGACACAGATTTAAAGCTAGGATGATTATGTGCAATACTAATGTACTCTTGGAGTGCAGGGGTGGCACCTATATGTAATGGTAGGCCAAGTCTAGCAATCCACCTAACAAGTTCATTCCTAGCAATGTCAGGATCATACTGAAAATTATGTACTGCGCAATCTGAACTAAAATGCAAATGTGATTGAGAAGCTGCAGATGTAGCCATAGCCTTTCTCTTACATGATCTAACATGACGAATTAGATGGCCTATACCACTTCTACTCCTAGCAGTTAACTCAGCCTTACAATAGTTGCACTTAGCTTCAGACCTTTTTTTCTTACCATTGACGATGTAAGTGGGCGCTTCTATGTCCTGCCATGCATCTGATTTGCGTGATGATTTGGTCCTACAAATTGACATATAATAGATCAAGTGCTAATAGAATAACAGATCAAGTATGACAAAATAACAGATCAAGTAAGACAGAATAATAGTGCTAAATCATGCTAAGTGCTAACATATCAAGTGCTAACAAAATAAAAGATCAAGTATGACAGTGCTAAATCATGCTAAGTGCTAAGAGATCAAGTGCTAACAGAATAACATATCACATATGATAGATCAAGTATGACAGATCAATCATGAACACATAAGTATGGCAGATCAAGCATGAACACATAAGCATGAAGTCATGAACACATCAAGAGAACTGAACACTAATAGTCTGACCTCTTTCTCTTGTTAGTGCTAGTACTTGGACTGGGATAGGCATCCACATCAACATCAACCGTCGCAATCAGATTCGCCGCCTCCGATGATCTGCTAGCCTCAACACCTGCACCCCCAAGAGCATCAACACACATGCCGTATGTCCTCTTCGTCATCGCTGGTGATGCCCTACAAATCAAGATCTGCATTGATGGATGTATCAAACGGAGGAGTGGATGAAGAAGTCCGCTCTGCAACCATCAGAGAGGGGACAAGATTAGGCTTTGGCACTGCAATCGCATGGCCTGATTTTCCTTAGAGTGGATGGGTGGATTAGGAGTTAAACTTTGTGTCATTGATGCTAATGTTCTAGATGGTCGATAAAAATTGAGTAGTTGGAATCTACACGTGAGTTATGGACTTTTGGACACCTTAGGATTGAAACAATTGTTGGATCACATTATACTAAATGAGGATTGCGCAGTGTTCTTGGTTGGAGCAGAAAATGGGTCTTGTGAGCATTAGGCCTGTCCGTGTCAGTTAAGGATTGTGCACTAGTGGACTCCGCTGAAAAAGTTTGAATGTATCGGTCGTATACTAGCATATGGGAACTAGTAAACTGATGTAACTTGGTCACCTTGGTGTTGAAACTTATACCATCGTCCTTCGGGGGTTGAAAGGCAGAATGGTGTAAATCCACTAGCGGACAACATCTCTGATGAGTGCTCCATGTAGGGACCTTCTGCTGGGACGGTCGAACTAGTTCAACATTGGAGTGTCTCACGAAAGGTGACCACCTACGATATAATAGAAGGCGTACGTGTTGTGCAATTCGGGTATCTCTGCAGGAGTATATCGATCTGAGTCATTGTCTCTCACCGTTATTGAGTACTGCTTGTTCATTGAGTAGTCACGTAATAATAAGAGAATAATGATATAATATGCGATTCTGAGTATTTGAACTATTAATTATATTGCAACTTGTGTGCAGTTGTCGAGGTGTGCGATCGACACTTTCCCCGGTACTACTAGATCGTAGCCCGCAGAGGTCCATGATCGGTTGGGGCGCGTGAGATTACAAACAAGATAGTGACACGATAATTTTACGTGGTTTGGGCCGTCTGAGCGTAATACCATATTCTACGGGATGTGTGTTGTATGTATGAGTGTATAGCCTTGTGAGCGTGTGATCTTCGTTCCTCCTCTATGTATCATGCCGTGCAACCCTGTTATAGTCTAAGGACTGGCCGTCACATCAACCTGGCCTGACATGTGGCCCTGGCGGTAATTAACTACCTAATACATGATTTGTGCATATTAAGGGCAATTAAAAGCATGATAACGCGCCTTAATGGTGGCGTTACCATTGTTAAAAGTAATATGATCATATGCCATTAATATGGCATTAATGACACACAATCAGGTATTGTAACTGTAGCTTTAACTGTCCCTTGAATGTCCGCGCCGTTGGAGATCCGCTAGTCTCTTCGTTGCTATCTCAGATCTGGAGGTTTGAGACATGGTGGCTTCAGAGCTTCCTGTCGTGGGGAGGTAGGTCCGGATCCACTATACTCGTGGCAGCACCGGAGCTTCCCTCTCTTGGGGGTTAGATCTGGGGTCACTAGACACGTGGCAAGACTGGAGCTTCCCTACAAGAGGAGTTAGGTCCGGCCTTGTGTTACACGTGGCAGTGCTAGAACAACCCAAACGAGGGAGGTGGTCCGGTGCTGTGTAGCACATGTAGCCTTCAGAGGTCTTCGACTCGGACGGGTAGAACTCCTTAGCATTTTTTGCAGTATCATGGATTACCCGATACGTAGGGTACCGACAGTGGCCCCCGGGCCCACCTCTGGGAGAAACCCTTTGGGTTAAGTTATTCTACCAGAGGTGGGGCCGTCTTCGATTCTCGCGCTGTGTCTTCAAAGGTCTTCTGATGTGCCGTTGGGGTGATGGTTCGCTGTTAAACCATCGCCGCATGGCTTCTTTTGAATGCGGTAGGTGAGATCCTCGCATGCAGATCTCACACAATTGAAGGTCGCTGATTTCCAATGCGAAAACCGTATTGGTTCCGTGCACCTTGTTAGGCTGCGCCCTCGGGCTTCCAACTTACCATCATGACAATGGTTCACCTGGGGTAATAACTTTGGCCTTTCTGCCAAAGTGGACCTGGTCCATTTGTCATTGAGCGGTTAAATTTTTGAAGTGTGATCTCGATCCCATTGTGGTTTCCATCCAAGCGTTGCGGAGACTTACTTAAGAAGGAAAGCCCACATGGTTTGAGGACTCTTTACGCTTTCAATGGGCAAAGGCAAGGAGCCCGCCGAATCTTCCACCTGGAAGAGGATGTTGAGGCATGCTGATGGGAGCTCTGTCAGGTCAGCTCCGTCTCCAACAGCCCCTTCTCCCTGACGAAGCAGATCTTCGGCGGCCACGCCTCCTTCGGTACTGGCATCCTCAAGGAGCACAAGCTCCGGAAAATCAACTCTAGCTCCAGTGCTAGCTGCAGGCTCCAGGTCCGACGGTCCTTCCCAGCTGAGGGAGGTCCCGACTGAGAAGACTCCAGCTGCAGTGGCTAACTCCCAGCCAAGGTCAGAGGTCTTTGCCTCACCGGATCTGGTGGGCTCTAATTCCGGGCCTCAAAAGAAGAAGTTCCGCGGCGACTGGGGCAGTAGCATTCTCAGGTAAGCATTGTCTTCTCACCCTGAGGTGCCAATCTTGTCTTTATCATGTCTTTAATCTTCCCGATCTTTTGTTTCTCGGGTGTCGAGAAAGAAGTCCGAGGCTTCGACACCTGCTGCAGCGATTGAGTCTGAGCGCGCAGAAGCTCCGGCTTCAACCCCTGTGCCCCCCAAGTGGTGGAAGAAAACATGGCAGCTCTTGTGCTAGCTGTCGTGGACTTGGATCCAGAAGAGACATCAGAACTCTCGTGGTAGCGCCGGACTATGGGGGAGAAGTTGATGAAGATGCGCCAGCGACTGCAGTGCCAGTGCGTGTCGAGAAATAAGACCGAGGCTTCGGCACCTGCTGCAGCGACTGAGTCTGAGTGTGTGGAAGCTCCGGCTTCAACCCCTGTGCCTCCCCAAGTGGTGGCAGAAAACATGGCAGCTTTGGCGCCAACTGTCGTGGACTTGGATCCAGAAGAGACGCCAGAACTTCCGTGGTAGCGTCGGACTACGGGGGAGAAGTTGATGAAGATGCGCCAGCGACTGCAGCGCCAACGCCTGAAGCTCCAGTGCAGGAGATGTAGATGGTAGAAGCTCCAGCACTTTGATCCAGAGGTAACCGATGCTCCAGTGTATGTGCTGGAAGTTGATGAAGATCCGGCGGTCGAGCCGGAAGTGCCCGAAGTTCCGACCTCTGTGCTGGAGGTTATTGAAGCTCCGACACCTGAGCCGGGTGCGGTAGAAGTGCCGACGCCTGAGTCGGCAGTGGTGGGGGCTCCGGACGAAGCTCCAACGTTCGCCTCGGAGGTGATTACTTTAGAGGCGACCATGTCCGAGCCGGAGCACGCAGAGGAGTCGGTGATGGGCCCTCCTCCTATAGAGCCGTCGGTTGAAGATCTTGCAGGGGGACCTTTAGTGTCAGCCCCGGAGGCGGAAGTTCCCTTGGTGGGGCGCTCCTCGGTGTCGGTAGAAGCGGAAGAGCTTTCGGGGGCGGCCCTAGTGCCGCAGGACCACAGGGGACCATGCTTGTGGCGTGTGAATGTAGGCCTAGAGGGGGGGTGAATAGGCCTTCTTGAATTTTCTCGGTTCCTGTAGCACTTCAACAACAAGGTCAAAACCAGATATATCGGACTAGTCCGGTAAAGTGCGGACTAGTCCGGATTTCACGGACTAGGTTGATCAAGTTAGGTCAATTTGATTGTTTCGTTGACGTTTGCAGCGGAAATATAAACTTCAATAACAGTTCAATGATTGTATGTCAAGTTCTATTGCAAGTATGATTCTTGTTCAACTATTTAACTTAAATTCAACAAGATGAATCAAACCCTAGATAATGTTGATCAACTAGAATGATGAACACAAACGAACAAGACACAAGATTTATCCCGTGGTTCGGTTACCACGAAGGCAACCTACGTCCACGTTGAGGAGCCCACAAAAGGACCGGGTCTTCACCAACCCTTCCCTCGTCGGATCGCCACGAAGGCCAATCCTCTTCTACTAAACACACAGGGGTAAATCACCAAGTTGAAGGGGCGATCTCACAAGTTGAGAGCTCCCTTGATTACAAGTTTCAAGACCACCAATAACACACTTCGAAATATACAAATTGAGATGCAAGAGTGTGTTAGAGATTCAAACCAAGAGCTCAATCGTGTGCCAAGTGCCTCTCCAATGATCTACAAGTGATCTTCAATGGATTGATTGATTTTGCACTTAATTTCGTGGAGAGAGATGGTTTTTGAGTCTCTTGGGAGGTGTGACGGCGCTAGGGTTCGAGAGCAGGTGAAAGTGGGCCGTGCACCTCTATTTATATGGGGTTTCTAGAAGTTACCGTTAGGGTTCAGAAAGATCGGACTAGTCCGTGGTGGTGACCGGACTAGTCCGGTGTGCTGTGTGAAGCAAACCCTAAGTGTCCAGGAATCTCGGACTAGTCCGGTTCAAAACGGACTTGTCCGATTTCGCTACTGGAAAGCTTCGGACTAGTCCGATTGTCATCGGACTTGTCCGGACACATGAAACCCTAAGTGTTTAGGATGACAAGTCCGCACTTGGAGGACTTGTTCGATTTAGATCAGGGTGTATATCGGACTAGTCCGTGTAAACACCGGACTTGTCCGAAGTGGATCAGAAAGTATATCGGACTAGTCCGGGTCACAACGGACTTGTCCGATTTTGTGAGACTTGTGCATTGTTTTGAGGACTAGTCCGCACTGGGGAGGACTAGTCCGAAGTGGAACAAAAATATATCGTACTAGTCCGGTGATGATCGGACTTGTCCGATCTGGTGCAGAATGGGATATCGGACTAGTCCGGCTGATATCGGACTAGTCCGGTCCTGTATAGCTTTGTGCATTGTGTGTGTGTGATTAAATGAGATTGAGCTCTTGGGTGTGTTTCCTTAACACACTCCATGCATACTAAACTACTAATTTCTTCTCCTTGAGCTCAAATTCATTTTCCTTCTAAATTTCCCTCTTTTTGGTACTTTGCTCATTTTTCATCATTTTCCTGCATTCATCTCAACAAAAGGATTAGGATCCCAATTGCTTGTCATAAATCATCCAAAACCCACAAGGGAGTCCTAGATGCACTTTCAATCTCCCCCTTTTTGGTGATTGATGACAACCAATTGAGATTTCACAAAATGAGGTATAAAATGAGATTCTCATAAAGTATGCACATATGACTCAAAAATTCATCAAGCAACAAGATAATTATTCATATGTGCATTCTTTATGGTGGGATGCATACTAACAGCATGAATGCATTAAGAATGACAGAATTTGCATTGATCAACTAATATCAAGTGAATATGGCATTTCAGGGACAAAAATTCAGATTTCATCACACACTTGCAAATTATTTGAGCAATTCATAACAGGACCAAACATGATATGAAAATAGAGTTAAGCAAATGCAATCACAATTAAAAAAAAGAGAGCTCTCTCCTCGCATCCTATGCAGCTAAAGCTAAGACTAGAGACTCCCCCTCAATCTCTCCCCCTTTGGCATCAAGACACCAAAAAGAGAGAGAGGAAGGTCCTAGGGCTTCACTCTTCGCTAACAGTCCTCTCGTTGTCTTCATCGTCTTCCTCGCTTTCCGCTTGACGAGGTTGAGAGGTAGGAGGAGGAGCGGAGCTGCTCGAGCCCCCAATGCCAAAATAGGCAAGCTCGGAGGGAGTCAAGGGGCTGAGCTCGGTGATGTCAGGATCAGAATCTTCAGAAAGTACTGGAGATCCAATTGGGTTGATCTCCAGCTTCTCACTCAGCTGCTTCACATTGGCTTTTATGTATCTCATGTTCTCCTTCCTCTTCTGATTTAGCTTGTGAAGCTTCACTTCAGTTTTCTTGCATGAGGAGAAAATTGCAGCCAAGTACTTGAGGATCCCACTGGCGGATCCTTTCTGAGGGGCTTCCCTGGAGGGGGGAGTAGCCCTAGCAGCTTCTTCTTGCCTTGCCGGTGCCTCGGGGCTTGAGGCCGGCGATGGAGCAGCCTGGACACTCACTGACTGAGGCTTTTGAGGCCTCAGTGGAGTGTGCTCCACATCCTTCACAAACTCGATTCCTGTGACTTTCTCAATCATGAACATCAAGTAAGGGGCATAGCCACAGGATCGGTTGGGGGTACTTGAGATATTGACCATATCATTCCAAATATAGTCTGCAACATCGAATTGCCTTTTCTTGCTAATGACCCTCATCAGGGTCCGGAGGTAGCCTTGCACACTCCCTGCATCCCCATCCTTGGGGGAAATCGTCTTCCTGAGGACTCTGTTGAGGACCACAAAGAAAGGCTTCATATTCTTTGTGGAGGGAGGGACATACTTGGAGGTGGGCTCATACATGAACTTCATTCCATCCCTCTCAATGACCCCAATGTTGTGGATAATGAGTTGGTCATGTCCTTCAGAGTCAAGGTGCAGCAGGCGGGCAAACTCTTCCTGAGTAATAGAATACTTGGATCCATGAGTCATCCAAGTCACACTTTCTTCGTCTTCACTTGAGAAGTGGCACGTTGCATAGAATTGTGCAATCACTTCATCATTCCAATTATATCTGAAGGCAAACAGATCCTTCAGCCCATGTCTCTCTGCAGCTGCTATCACTTCATCAAAAGCTGCACATTTCCTCTTCTCAAGGTGAGCCCAGTCAATCCATTGACTGCGTACCACCGGGGTCTTCATCGGCAAATAGACCAGCTTGTAGAAATCAGCATGGAAATTTGACCAAAACCTGCCATCAGCTGCTTGCTTGGGTCTTGCATAGCAATCAACACTTCTCAACTTCATAGCCACATCACTGCCCTTGCCATTGAATCTTTCCTCATTGGGGTCCCGGACCCCTTCTTTGGGAGTATGCAGCTTTAGGGGCCCAACAGGCCCTGTGGCAACCCCCTTGCCCTTCCCTTTAGCTTGGCGAAGGCCACTTGAAGGAGGAGCAGCCTTCGAGGCGGGCTTCTTGGCACACACCTTCCTCCGAACCTGGGGAGGTGAGGGAGCAGGCTCGGAGGGTCTCTCTTGGCGTTTCTTGCCAAGACCCGCCGAGGACCGAGGTGCCACCTCGTGGTCCAACTCGGCCTCGAAATCGAAGATTTCGTTGTCGGAGCTCGACATGATCTGAGAATGAGTGATCAAGAGAAAGGACAAGTTATACAAGGTATTGGTGAGGTAAGATGGCAATGGAATGCATTAGGGAATTAAAGAATTAGGTTTTGGTTCAGAAACAACGGACTTGTCCGGTGCACAGGCACGGACTAGTCCGGGGGACCGGACTTGTCCGTACCTGGACCGGACTAGTCCGGTGTTCATCCGCAAAAACCTAACAGACTGGACAAAAATTGATCCCTAAGGTAAAACTAGTCTAGCATACACATAGTACATCAACTAGACATGTAACTAGTGAAGAATGCTAGGCCAAACGATAAGCAATAGAGAAATTTGTGATTTCTTAGGGTTTTGAAGAGTATTTACCAAGAAATCAAAGGAAGCTTGAGATTTTGGGGGTTGGAGGCCGGACTTGTCCGCTAACTTCAATCCCCGAGTCTTCAAGCTTGATCTCCGCCCAAGATTGAGGCTTTTCGACGGAGGAATCAAGGATTCGCCTTGGGAGCTCGAGCGCAAGAGAGAGAAAGCTTGGGGGCGAGTGTGGGGTGAAGGGATTAGGGTTTAGTGGCGGCTAGGGTTATGGACACGAAAAATCGGACAAGTCCGAACATGACCGAACTAGTCCGAAGTCCTCCAGAGACCTAAGTTGGACTAGTCCGTGGTCTGTCGGACTAGTCCGGCCTAACCGGCACACTGCGGACTAGTCTGCAATGGCGGACTAGTCCGGGTAACCACGGACTTGTCCGTGGTCACCAGGAGAGAATTGCATAGCCCATTCATATATATTTGAAGGTCCAATAATTGAGAGTAGAGAGGCAAAACAATTCAAATAATCTTGATGAATTTGACCAGGAAGCAAACAACAATCATACTATGATCAAAAATTCATCAAGATCTAATAATTGACATAGTTTTTTCGAGAGAAAAATGGGGAGGGTTAATTTTCACAATTCAATCAATATTTTGAAGCAATCATACAGGTATGCAACTTTTCAAGCCACACTCCGAGAATCAAGAATGTTTAGCTCATTTCGGAGTTCGCAAAAACGTTTTTCATCAAGTGGCTTGGTGAATATGTCGGCCAATTGTTTTTGGGTGTTGACATGAGAGATGGATATGTCTCCTTTCATGAAATGGTCTCTCAAGAAATGGTGTCTTATGTCAATGTGTTTAGTTCTAGAGTGCTCAACTGGATTGTGGGCTATTTTAATGGCACTCTCATTATCACAAAGAAGAGGAATACGGTTCATATTGTAACTGTAATCCCTTAGAGTTTGTCGCATCCAAAGGAGTTGTGCACAACAACTCCCGGCTGCAACATACTCCACTTTGGCTGTGGATAATGCAATGGAATTCTGTTTCTTGGATGACCAAGAAACTAAGGATCTTCCTAGGAATTGGCAAGTGCCGGAAGTGCTTTTTCTATCAACTTTGCACCCGGCATAATCTGCATCGGAATACCCAATGAGATTGAATTTTGAGCCTTTTGGGTACCAAAGACCAAGATTGGGTGTATGAACTAAATATCTTAGGATTCTCTTTACGGCTGTCAAATGACATTCCTTAGGGTTGGCTTGAAATCTTGCACACAAACATACACTCAACATAATATCTGGCCTAGATGCACATAAGTAAAGTAAAGATCCAATCATGGAGCGATATACCTTTTGGTCGACGCTCGGTCCATCTTCATTGAGATCCAAGTGACCATTCGTTGCCATGGGAGTCTTTATGGGCTTTGCCTTGTCCATGCCAAACTTCTTGAGGATGTCCTGTGTGTACTTGGTTTGGCTTATGAATGTTCCTTCCCTTTGTTGCCGCACTTGGAATCCCAAGAAGTACTTCAATTCTCCCATCATTGACATTTCAAATCTGTCTGTCATAATTTTACTAAACTCTTCACAGAAAGATTGGTTAGTTGATCCAAAAATTATATCATCAACATAGATTTGGCAAATAAAAAGATCATTATCCAGATTTTTCGTGAATAGTGTATAATCTACTTTGCCAATTTGAAAGCCATTATCAATTAAAAAATCTCTAAGACACTCATACCAAGCTCTAGGAGCTTGTTTGAGGCCATAGAGAGCCTTACGCAGTTTATACACGTGGTCGGGGAACTCTTCGTCTTCAAATCCGGGTGGTTGCTCCACGTACACCTCTTCCTTGATCGGTCCGTTGAGGAAGTCGCTTTTCACGTCCATTTGATACAGCTTGAAATCATGGTGAGTAGCATATGCAAGTAATATTCTAATTGATTCAAGCCTAGCTACTGGAGCAAAGGTTTCATCGAAATCCAAACCTTCGACTTGTGAGTAACCTTTGGCCACAAGTCGTGCCTTGTTTCTTGTCACCACTCCGTGTTCGTCTTGCTTGTTGCGGAAGACCCACTTGGTGCCCACAATATTTGCATTGGGTCTTTCCACAAGTTCCCAAACCTCGTTTCTCTTGAAATTGTTCAACTCTTCTTGCATTGCCACCACCCAGTCCGGATCCTTCAATGCATCCTCAGTCCTGCGGGGTTCCAAAAAGGAGACAAACGAGTAATGTTCACAAAAATTTGCTATACGAGATCTAGTGGTTACTCCCTTTTGGATGTCGCCGATGATGTTGTCGATTGGATGATCCCTTTGAATGCATTGGTGTACTCTTGGGTGTGGCACTTGGGGGGTCGTATGTTGGTGATCATCTTCTTCTCCCCCTGAGTTGTTGTCCTCGTTGATTTGTTGATCATGTTCATATTCCTGTGATTTGTCTTGTATCGAGGCTCCCCCTGAATTGTTGATCTCCTCTTGTGGTTCACTTTCCTCTTGTATTTGTGACGATGACTCTTGTGGTCGTACTTCGCCTAGAGCCATCCTCTTCAATGCTTGATAGGGAGCTTCCTCTTTTCCTAATTCACATTGATCAACTTGCTCCTTTTGGGAGCCATTAGTTTCATCAAACACTACGTCACGTGCCACTTCAACAAGTCCGGAGGCCTTGTTGAAAACACGATAGGCGTAAGTGTTCGAATCATAACCAAGCAAGAAACCTTCATCGGACTTCGAAGCGAACTTTGAAGTCCTGGGCTTCTTGTTCAAAATATAGCAAGGAGAACCGAAAACTCGAAAATATGAAATGTTCGGTTTGTTACCGGTGAGTAGCTCATAGGGAGTCTTCTTTAGTAGTCGATGAAGGTAGAGTCGATTTGTGGCATGGCAAGCGGTGTTGATTGCTTCTGCCCAAAATCGATCCGAAGTCTTGTATTCATCGAGCATTGTTCTTGCCATCTCTATGAGCGTTCGGTTCTTCCTTTCGGCAACTCCGTTTTGTTGTGGAGAGTATGGTGCTGAGAATTCATGCTTGATTCCTTCCTCATCAAGGTATTCCTCCACTTGTATGTTCTTGAACTCCGTGCCGTTGTCGATCCGAATACTCTTGATTGATAGTGAGAACTCGTTTTGCGCTCGCTTGAAGAATTTCTTGAGTGTTCCTTGTGTTTCTGACTTGTCATGCAAAAAGAACACCCAAGTGAACCGGGAAAAATCATCAATAATAACTAAACCGTATTTGTTACCGCCGATGCTTATGTAAGCAATTGGACCAAACAAGTCCATATGAAGTAGTTCGAGCGGTCTTGTCGTGGTCATGATGTTCTTCGCAGGATGTTGTGCTCCAACTTGCTTTCCTGCTTGGCACGCGCTACAAGGCCTGTCTTTCTCAAACACAACATCTTTCAAACCTCGGATGTGATCGCCCTTGAGGAGTTTTTGAAGGTTCCTCATACCAACATGTGCTAGCCGTCTATGCCACAGCCAACCCATGTTGGTTTTTGCAATCAAGCATGTGTCGAGTTCAGCTTTATCCTTGTTGAAGTCAACAAGGTAAAGCTTTCCCTTTTAACATACCCTTGAGTGCAACGGAACCATCACTTCTCCTTGAGACGGTCACACCCTCATTAGTAAACAGGCAATTATAACCTTTGTCACATAACTGAGATATGGACAGCAGGTTATAATCTAAAGATTCAACGTGTAAAACATGCGAAAGAGTATGTTCAGAGGATATTGCTATTTTACCGGTACCGAGGACCCTTCCTTGACTGTTATCCCCAAAGTAGATGCCTTCGTTTGGGTCCTGGTTCACTTCATACTCCACAAACATCCTCCTTTCTCCGGTCATGTGGTTGGTGCATCCACTATCTAGCACCCATTTGGATCCACCGGAGGAGTAGGCCTGCAAAAACAAATTACGCCTTGGTTTTAGGTACCCAAGCTTGCTTGGGTCCTTGGAGGTTAGTAACAATACATTTGGGCACCCACACATGGGATTTTGTGTTCCCATGGCGTGGCCCAGCATAATAAGCATACACTTTACCAACATTATTTTTCATTAATACATAAGAAGCATCAAAGGTTTTAAACAAGAGTTGCTGTTGATTATGGGTCGGACTAGTCTGTGTGATCGGACTTGTCCGGATGACCGGACTTGTCCGGACCACAACCAGACTAGTCCGGTTTTCATGGGAGTTCAGATTTTTAGTTTTCGAGTTACCAGGTTGTGAGGGTCCTCCCTTCACAAAGGTAATCCTTCCCTTGTTATTTTTATGATTTCCAGCTCTTTGCTTTCCATCATGAGAGTAACCAATGCCGTACTTGACATTTGGAGGTCTTTGGACCAAATATGCACTACGTGCATAGTTGATCCTCTCCTTGTCAAATATTACACATTGGGTAGGATTTTTGTCCTTTGTGGAGGTAGAATTTTCCTTGAACCTGGTGTTAATTTTATCACATTTGCAAATATGAGCGATATTAGTTGAAGTGGGTTGAGAAGGTAGGGTTGAAGAGGAGGAAGGTTCACTAAGCTTGAGTGACTCAACCTGCACTTCAAGGATCTTGTTGACCTTGATTAAGTCATCAAGTTGATCCTTGATTGCAACGTTTGAGTTGGTTAACTCCAAGCAAGTTTTCTTGCTTGAAGCTAGCTTAAGCTCTAGTGAGTGGTTTCTCTCCTTTTCAAGAGCTAGTAGATTGTCAAGTTCGACATGCTTCTCCTTTTGGGAGATAATCATGTCTTCTTGACGATCAATTAGCTCTTCCTTCTCAACAAGTTGGTTAAGTAAGAATTTCATTTTAGCAGCAGTTTTTCTATCTAAACCAATTAGCATATCTTCATTATCACTATCTAGATCATCATCACTCGAGTAAGAATGCAAGGAAGGAGTTTTGATGTTTACCTTGCGTTTACCTTCCTTAGCCATGAGGCAAGTTCCACTTGCTTTCTTTGCAACGAGCGTGGGGAAGAGTGTGGGTTTCTTGGACATGCTTTCAATGGCTATGCTAGCCATTTCTTCTTCATCGGACGATGAGGACTCATCGTTTGAGTCCCACTCCTTTTCGATGTGTGCTTGTTCAGCTTGTTTCTTCTTCTTGAAGAATTTCTTCGGTTGAGGCTTGGACTCTTTACTCTTCTTCTTGTTGTCCTCATATGGGCAATCAACTATAAAGTGATTGTACTCACCACAATTATAGCATGCCCGCCTCATCTTCGGCTTTGTCTTCTCCTTGTATTTTCCTTCACTCGATTTTGTTCCTTGTCTTTTCTTCATAATTCTTTTGAACTTCTTCATGAACAAAATCATATCTTCTTCGTCCAGCTCGCTGCTTTCATCATCGCTGTCCTCCTCAAGCTGTGCTTCTTTTGCTTCTTTGGATAGAGGCTTGAGTGAGGACTTTAAGGCAACTCCCTTCTTCTTGGCCGATGTAAGGTCGGCTATTTCTTTGACGTGCTTGGCTTGCTTCTCCATCATCTCAAAGTTGATGATTTTGCCAAGCAGTTCATCCGGAGTCATTTTCTTGTACCCGGGACTTTCTCGGATCATAGAGCAAAGTGTGACGTTGCGAGGCATAAAGGCTCTAAGGATGAGCTTTACAACCTCGTGGTCATTCCACTTTTTGCTACCATATGATCGAACCTTGTTCACAAGAGTCTTCAGTCTGTTGTACATGTCCTGGGGAGACTCATCTTCCTCAATCGCGAACCTTCCCAGTTCGCCTTCAATCATCTCAATCTTTGCCTCCCGCACATGCCTGTCACCTTCATGTGCTGTCTGTAGTGTGTCCCAGATTTCTTTGGCAATCTCCAATCCGTCCACCTTTGTGAATTCATCTCTACTTAGAGATGAGGTGATAACGGCTGCGGCTTGGGCATTCCTGTGGATGGCTTGCTCTTGACTTGGTGTGAGTTCTTCATCGTCATCAGGGATGTTTATTCCTGTGCACACAATATGCCATAAACTTGGGTTAAGGGAAATCAAGTGCATCTTCATATTTTGCCTCCACATGGAGTAATCACTCCCATCGAAGTGTGGGGCTTTTCCGAGAGGAATAGATAGATAATGACTGCTGTTAGAATTTAAACGGTCATAATTAAAAGGATATTGGGAGTAGTCGGTGTGACTACTCCCCTTCTTCTTTTCTTCAACTTTAGCTTTCCCTTTGGAAAGTGCTTTCTTTCGGAGCAGTGCTTTCAGCTCCAATGTCTCCTCATCATCATCATCGAAGTCTTGAATGGCTTCGAGATACTTTTCAAGCTTTTGGTGCTTGTCATTGTTCATTCCTTCCTGGTTGTTGATTTTCTGGACTTCCTTCATGTCCGACATGATCTCTTCGAGTGGTTGCACTCTTTCCTGAAGAACCTGCTCTGATACCAATTGAATGTAGGCCTAGAGGGGGGGGTGAATAGGCCTTCTTGAATTTTCTCGGTTCCTGTAGCACTTCAACAACAAGGTCAAAACCAGATATATCGGACTAGTCCGGTAAAGTGCGGACTAGTCCGGATTTCACGGACTAGGTTGATCAAGTTAGGTCAATTTGATTGTTTCGTTGACGTTTGCAGCGGAAATATAAACTTCAATAACAGTTCAATGATTGTATGTCAAGTTCTATTGCAAGTATGATTCTTGTTCAACTATTTAACTTAAATTCAACAAGATGAATCAAACCCTAGATAATGTTGATCAACTAGAATGATGAACACAAACGAACAAGACACAAGATTTATCCCGTGGTTCGGTTACCACGAAGGCAACCTACGTCCACGTTGAGGAGCCCACAAAAGGACCGGGTCTTCACCAACCCTTCCCTCGTCGGATCGCCACGAAGGCCAATCCTCTTCCACTAAACACACAGGGGTAAATCACCAAGTTGAAGGGGCAATCTCACAAGTTGAGAGCTCCCTTGATTACAAGTTTCAAGACCACGAATAACACACTTCGAAATATACAAATTGAGATGCAAGAGTGTGTTAGAGATTCAAACCAAGAGCTCAATCGTGTGCCAAGTGCCTCTCCAATGATCTACAAGTGATCTTCAATGGATTGATTGATTTTGCACTTAATTTCGTGGAGAGAGATGGTTTTTGAGTCTCTTGGGAGGTGTGACGGCGCTAGGGTTCGAGAGCAGGTGAAAGTGGGCCGTGCACCTCTATTTATATGGGGTTTCTAGAAGTTACCGTTAGGGTTCAGAAAGATCGGACTAGTCCGTGGTAGTGACCGGACTAGTCCGGTGTGCTGTGTGAAGCAAACCCTAAGTGTCCAGGAATCTCGGACTAGTCCGGTTCAAAACAAACTTGTCCGATTTCGCTACTGGAAAGCTTCGGACTAGTCCGATTGTCATCGGACTTGTCCGGACACATGAAACCCTAAGTGTTTAGGATGACAAGTCCGCACTTGGAGGACTTGTCCGATTTAGATCAGGGTGTATATCGGACTAGTCCGTGTAAACACCGGACTTGTCCGAAGTGGATCAGAAAGTATATCGGACTAGTCCGGGTCACAATGGACTTGTCCGATTTTGTGAGACTTGTGCATTGTTTTGAGGACTAGTCCGCACTGGGGAGGACTAGTCCGAAGTGGAACAGAAAGATATCGGACTAGTCCGGTGATGATCGGACTTGTCCGATCTGGTGCAGAATGGGATATCGGACTAGTCCGGCTGATATCGGACTAGTCCGGTCCTGTATAGCTTTGTGCATTATGTGTGTGTGATTAAATGAGATTGAGCTCTTGGGTGTGTTTCCTTAACACACTCCATGCATACTAAACTACTAATTTCTTCTCCTTGAGCTCAAATTCATTTTCCTTCTCAATTTCCCTCTTTTTGGTACTTTGCTCATTTTTCATCATTTTCCTGCATTCATCTCAACAAAAGGATTAGGATCCCAATTGCTTGTCATAAATCATCCAAAACCCACAAGGGAGTCCTAGATGCACTTTCAGCGTGGGACCCAATTTTTGTACTGGAAGACTCCTTGGAGCCAGCGGAGATGACCCCAGCAGGCCTGGAGCCTATTCCTTTGGCATTGTCTATGGACAACGCCTGGTCAAGTTTCCGTCAAGTCTAGCTCGCCTTCGACCACGACAGCAAGGTCCTCGAAGAAGAGCGCCACACCTTAAGGCGTTGGCGCAACAGACTTCACATTGAAACCAAGCTGGCGCAGACAAAGCTTGCTGACCAACGAGAGTGGGTCGAGAAGGAAAAGGCCCGGATGGAATATTGGGGCCAGTTGCTGGATGAGAGGGAGGCCTCCATCAAGGATCTCGATGCAAAAAGTTGAGAGTTTCTCGAGCACGCCAGAAAAGCAGTGAGGCTACTGACGACAGTCACGACAACGTCAACACGCTGAATGAAATTCTCCTGAAGCGTCGAGCAGACCTCGATGAGTGGGAAGAGAAGCTCCTGGAGATGCAGGAGGATATTTTGAAAAGAGAAGGGGATCTCACCCAGAAACTGACTTTGGGAGAGCATAACTTGGCAGACCGCACCAAAAATCTGATCAGCGGTGCAAGCAGAAGGAGGAGAAACACTGGAATCTGGGGAAAGAGATCTCCAAATGAGAATCTAATGTTGCCACTAGAGAGGGAAAGGTGAGAGGTAGGGAGAAAGACCTGGCTAAATGGTGGAACCGCATCCACCTCCGGGAGACGGAGCTCGCTGACCGCGAAAAGCAAGTGGCTAAAAGCATTCAACAACATGCCAAAGAGGTCGAGAGCATCGCCCGGGAGAGTTCGGAGCTTGCGGCTGCTAGAAGGTCACTGGAGGAGCTGAGGAATGTGAGGGCGACTGAGTCCCGTGAGGTCTAGGACTTCTTGGGGCACAACGACATAGCTTTGGTGCCGCTTGGCTTCAGTCCGGTACGTCCGAAGAACCCAGCACCAGAGCTGGACCAGACACTGGTGGCACTTAGATCTACTGGCAGCAAAATCGACGCGATGGGCAACATCATTGCCGACCAACTAGAGACGGAGGGGAAATGTCAGGCCTAGAACATCGTCGAATATGTTCTGGTGTGTTACAAGAGTCGAGACCCCCCAACTCTCACTAGATCCAGTCTTCGAAGGACCCATTGTTGAAGAGAAAGATGCCGCCAGGGCCAACGTCCAAGAAGCTGCTGAGAAGGTTGCCTCGTTCTTCCACAGGACTTAGATCCTCCAGTAGTTAGGACCTTTCTCTTTTGCCTTTTACTGTAATCCTCATTTTGTAATCCAATACATCCGATGAATGAAATCCACTCTCTGAATGAATGAATTCCATTTTATATTTGTCTTCAATGCATTTTCCTTTATCTTGTTGGCCCCCTAGTAGATGTACACAATTTAATTGTGAATATGTACCAAAAGGTTTTGACAATATGTTGATGACTTGAAAGCTTTGAACTTGTAGACAACATGCTTAGCCTTTAGTTTTGAAGTTTACTTCTGACAACTCTAGAGACCCTATGTGACATCAACGGCGGGACCCCTGGGAGGTGTCAGAGCTTGATAGATCTGATGGCGCCCGCTGTCAATGCGTATAACATCAACGGCGGGCCCCTTGCGGTTGTCGGAGCTTAGTAGATCCGACGGCGCCCACTGTCAACGCGTATAACGTCTACGACGGGCCCCCTGGGTCGTCGGAGCTTAGTAGATCCGACGGCGCCCACTATGAATGTGTATAATGTCGACAACGCCCCCCTGGGGTTGTCGGAGTTTGGTCGCATTGATGGCACCTACTGTCAACGCATAGAAACGTCCACGGCGGGCCCCCTGGGATCGTCAGTGCTTCCCGGCTTTGAAGGTATCCACCATCAACGTAGAATACATCGGCGGCGAATCCGCTCGGGGTGATTTCTTCACCATCTTTTCTTGAATTGTCATTATGCTTCACGTCGACGGCGGGCCCCCATGGTAGTTGTCAGAGCTTGTTAGCTCCGATGATGCCCACTTTCAACGTTAGAAACGTCGACAGCGGGCCCCCTTGGGGGACGTCGGAGCTTATTAGCTCCGGCATCGTCCACCATCATCATGAGTTTTCATTTTTCCTGCACATCAAAGACAAGAAAAACCATTAAATTCATCCTCTCGTCTATAACTCATTTGTGACTTACTGTTCTTATTTTAATTTTAGATCCAAAGGAACTCAATATGGTAACGAGTACATTGCTGCAATCTCCCCAGATCCGAATGCCTTCTGTACCCGCCCTACTGAGGCCTGTCAGAATGTAGGTAGAGTGGCATACTTAGGGTGCTTGACTAGGCTAAGTCGATAGCGCACTCCGGACCTAACGATAGCTTTGGCATTCAGGCAAGTAGACCATCTAGCAATGCTAAGATCCAAAAGGTTTGACAATGTAACTTGTAGAACATATGAAAAACTTTGGGCTAAAGCTCAAAAAGAATTGCACAACTTCATTATAGACAAGAAGGAAAAGATAACAAAAGAAAACGAGTCTGTACAAAATTAATGCACGTGGAGTCTACTTTTGCACAACAATGTCTTTCATTATAGGTCTGGATTACAAGGGAGACAAGGACACACTTAGGGTACGGAACCAGGCTAAGTGTGCTATACATCTTGTTCTAACCCAGGGTAGGTAAGCCACATTTTCAGTACAGGGACCGAGTTAAATGTTGCTTGAACTGCCCGGACCCTCCCGGAGGGGTCCGGATATTCTCCTGGAGGACCTACCCGATTTTGTGTATAGACTGTAACTTACATTGTGTGTAATTACAGACTCACCTCCGTGAAACTTAGCATAAAACTTAGGAAGGTGCTCGATGTTCCAAGCGAATGCATCCGGGACGAGAAACTTCGATCACTTTAAAGGGACATTCTCAGCTAGGGGAAAGTTTTTTCATGCCTTCACGAGTTAGTATTCTCTGCAGCACTAGATCGCCTTCCTCGAGCTGTCGGTTGCGCACATGCCTTTGATGATAGTGCTGGAGCGCCTGGCAATAATGTGCATTCCGAACAGCTGCTTGGCACCTTCACTCGTCGACGAGGTTAATGTCTTTACGCCGGAGCTGGTCCTGCGTGGCTTCGTCGAAGGTTCGGGTCCAGAGCGACCCCATGGTGATCTCCAGATGAAGGACCGCTTCAGCTCCGTACACCATGAAGAAGGGTGTCTCTCCAGTTGACCCACTAGGTGTTGTCCTGCTCGCCCACAGTGCGGACGGAAGTTCCTCAATCCAGTTGGCTTCGTGTTTCTTCAGACACTCATATGTGTGCGTCTTGAGTCCTTTCAATATTTCTGCATTTGCTCTCTCAGCTTGTCCATTACTTGTCGGGTGAGCTACTTATGCGTAGCTTATTTGTATGCTGAGGTATTTGCAATACTCTTGGAATGCTGCGCTAGTGAATTGGGTTCCGTTGTCAGTGATGACCCTATTTGGGACTCCAAATCTACAAACTATGGACTTCAAGAACTTGATAGCTGACTGCTTGTTGATAGTCACAACTGGAGTTGCTTCTGGCCACTTGGTAAACTTGTCGATGGCGACGTACAAGCTCTGTCACCTCCGACGAATTTTGGGAAAGGTCCCAAAATGTCCATCCCCCACATAGCGGATGGCCATGTAGGAGGTATCATTTGCAGTGACTGAGCCAAAGTGTGAATTCTTTTCGCGTGGAACTGGCACGCTTCACACTTTTTCACCAACTCGACTGCATCTTGGACTGCTGTAGGCTAGTAGAAACCATGCTGGAAGGCTTTACTGACCAGCGTGCGGGAAGACGCGATGTTCCCACACTCGCCTCCATGGATTTCTGCGAGGAGCTCGCGACCTTCTTCCCTTGCGATGCACCACATTAGGACGCTGTTGGCACTGCACCAGTAAAGATCCCATTCTCCCAACGTGTATCTTTTAGCCAATCTGACGATCCGGTCAGCGGATGCACCGTCTTCAGGAAGGACATTGTCTTTCAAGTAGCTCCGGATCTGTGAGATCCATGCATTGGAGCTAACTTGAGCTTCTGAGTCTTGCGTGTTGGGTTGCTCGAAGGTTCCTGCAGTACCTACGACCCTTGGTGGGTGCCATGGTAACAGGGCCACCGGGACTACAAGCTTCGTGGTGTTGGTCTCGCCCCCTTCGCTCAGTTCAGCTGGCTGAGCGGTTGGTCTTGACAATCTCCGGACAAAAACTCCGTCGGGAGCCGGAGCTCCGGTTGAAGCCTTCATCGAGAGTTCGTCAATTTCAGCATTGTTGAGACGTTGGACATGGCAGAGATCCAGGATGTGGAAGTATTTCTGGACCTTCTGTACTTCAAGGATATAAGCAGCGAGTTGAGGGTTGTTGCAGCTGGATTCACCCTTGACTTGCTTGATAATGAGTTGCGAATCACCCTTCACCAGCATTTGCTTGATGCCGCATGAAAGCGCCACCTTGAGCCCATAGATGAGAGCTTCATACTCCGTCATGTTGTTGGTAGGCTTAAAGTAAAGGTGCAACCATATATTTGACCTTCTCCCTGGTCAGAGCGAGGAGAAGTATTCCAGCTCTGGCCCCATGTTTCTACATGGAACTGTCAAAGTAGAGGGTCCAGTGAGGCTCGGTGAAGACCGGGACCTTAGGTTCTGGCTTCTGCTCACTGGGGCCCCCAGGATTTGATGGAGAAGGTGTACTCTCCGCCACGAAACCAGCCAAGGCTTGACTCTTGATAGCTTGTCGTGGCAAGAATTCGAGATCGCATTTTACCAGTTCCGCTGCCCATTTGGCGATGTTCCCAGTAGAATTGGGGTTGTGCAGTATGGCATGCAGTGGATAGGAGGTTACCACTGATATCTTGTGAGCTTGGAAATAATGACGAAGCTTCCTTTATGCAATAAGAACTGCGTAGAGCAGCTTATGCACCTCAATATATCGAGTCTTGACATCATGAATTACTTCACTGATGAAGTACACTGGTCGCTGGATGGTCCAGACTCTCCCTGAGAGGCCCAAAGCTTCTTCCTCATCAACCCGGACCCTCCCGAAGGGGTCCGAACCTTCTTGTTGTTCAACCCAGACCCTCCCAGAGGGGTCCGGATCTTCTTGATCAGCCATGTGAACTCCCTCAGATGAGAGAGCTTGATCCTCCAGCATTTCGCCTTGAAGATCCATGCCTGGGGGCTGGGACCTAGACTCGCCTTCAGGTAGCTCTGGACCTTCCCAGAGGGGTCTGGGCTCCAGAACTAGAGATGGCTCTTGTCGGAGTGTTTTTCCGGCAATTCTCCTGATACTACCGTTGGTAGCTCACGGAGTTTGTAGTTCGGTATTAGGTGCGCAGAGATTCCAAAGAGTATGGCAAATGGACACAAGGATTTACGTGGTTCGGGCCGCCTGAGCGTAATACCATACTCCACGGGGTGTGTAGCTGTTATATTGAGCGTCTAAGAGCTTCTAGAGAGTTTTTAGCCCAGAGACTGTGAGAGTGTCCCCCTGTGTATCATCGACTAGTCCTTTTATAGTACAAGGACTGACCGTTACACAGCTAGCCAGGCCCGACATGTGGCCCCGACGGTTACTAATGTTTAATACATAATTAATGAGATTAATTACCCTTAATAGCGTGGTAACGGGACCTAACAGTGCCGTTACTGGTATTAAGGGCCCTCTGATCATGTGTCATTAATATTGTATTAATGACACTTAATCAGGTCTTGAAGTCTTTGATTGCCCCTTGGGGGTCCGAGCCGTTGGGGGTTCACCATCTTGATTGCTGAGGTTAATGGTCCGACGGTTTGGACATGTGGCAGCTTCGGAGCTATTCGTCTGGAACGGGTAGGTCCGGTGTAGATGTACATGTGTCGATACTGGAGCTTCCCTCTGTCAGAGGTTAGGTCCGGGGATGCCGCACAAGTGTTTAGCCCGGAGCTATCCCATGTGTTGGATATAGGTCTGACTGCAGTGCACATGTGGCAGTATCGGGACTAACCATAGATGGGAGGCATGTCCAGTCCCGTATGACATGTGGGCCCTTTGCAGGTCCTCAACTCAGACAGGTGAAGTCCCTTTGGTCTTTTTGTAGTCCCAAGGGGTATACGGTACGCAAGGTACCGACAGTGGCCCCTGGGCCCACCTCTGGGAGAGACCTTTTGGATGAAGTCGTTTAGCCAGAGGTGGGTCCATCCTTCGATTTTTGTGTCGTGTCTTCAAGGATCTTCAGATGTGCCGTTGGCGGTAGTTCGTAGTTAAACCAACGCCGCGTGGCATATCCTGGATGCGGCAGGTGAGATCATAGCGTGCGGATCTCACGCAATTGAAGGTTGTCGGTTCCCGATACAAAAATCATATCGGTTCCGCGCGCCTTGTCAGACCACCGCCTTCGGATTTCCCGCCTTTCATGATGACAACCGTTCGCCTGGGGTAAGGACCTCGACTTGATCGTCGGGGTGGCCCCAGGCCCCCTTGTCATTGGCAGGGTGAAGTTTTTGACTTGTATCGTCGGCTCCTCTGCGGTTTCCATCCAAGCGTTGCGGGGGCTTACTTAAGAAGGAAAGCATGCACCGTTTGGGCGTTCTTTACGCCTTCATTTGATCTTGCGCCCAAATCCTCCAAACTTTCGCTTGCTTTTCGTCCCTAGCCCCGCTTGTGCTGGATGGAGTTGGGTCTTCATGAGAGTCGACTTAAGACCGACGGCAACTTGAAGAAGGTCCGGGCACTCATGGGGTGGTCCAGTGACTTCTTCAACCACCAGGTCCGCGCCGGCAAGCTTCCATTCGAGAAGGAGCACGCCGGCAACATGGTGTACTTCTCTGTGTACGCCATGGTGGGACTGATCCCACCCTTTTCTTCTTTTCTCTGGATGCTGCTAGACTTCTATGGTCTGCAGTTGTAACACCTTAGCCCCCACTCCATTCTTTTGGTGTCGATCTTTGTCCACTTCTGCGAGATGTGGGTGGGTATTCCTCCCTGTGTCGAGCTCTTCCGCACCTTCTTCACCATCCACACCATCGACAAGAGTGAGGCTCGATGAAGACCGGAGCCTTGAGTTCCGGCTTCTGCTCACTAGGGGCCCCAGGATTTGATGGAGAGGGGGTCCATTCCGCTAGAAAGTCCACCAATGCTTGACTTTTGATTGCTTCTCTTGGGATGAATTCAAGGTCAAACTCGGCCAATTCCGCTACCCACTTTGCAATGTTTCCAGTGGAGTTGGGATTATGCAAAATCGCTCATAGTGGATATGAAGTCACCACTGAGATCTTGTGAGCTTGGAAATAGTGTTGGAGCTTCCTGGAAGCAATAAGAACTGCGTATAGCAGTTTATGTACTTCCAGGTACCGAGTTTTGGCATCGTGGAGTACTTCACTGATGAAGTACACTGGGCGTTGGACTGTCCGGACCCTCCCGGAGGGGCCCGAAGCTTCCTCCTCATCGACCCGGACCCTCTCGGAGGGGTCCGGACCTTCTTCGGGGATCGTCGGGTCCTTGTTGGAGGAACCTGGAGCTTCTTCAGGAGTGTCCTGGACCCTCCCAGGAGGGTCCAACTCTTCTTGCTCAACAAGAGTAACTCGTTGTTGACTCAAGTCTGGGGGCTGGGACCCAGACTCGCCTTCAGGAATCTCCTGACTCTCCCAGAGGGGTCTAGATTCCTGAGCTTGTAACGGTTCTGGTCTCTTCGCAACCAGGACCATGCTGACAACTTCGTTAGTTGCCGAAATGTAAAACAGTAGAGGCTCACCAGGGTTCGGAGCTACCAAGGTTGGTAGAGTGGTGAGGAGCTGCTTCAGCTCCTGGAACGCCTTTTCTGCTTCTTCAGACCATTGGAATGGACCAGACTTCCTCAATAGCTTGAAGAAGGTAGTGCCCATTCCGCCAGTCTTGAGATGAACCGGCTGAGGGCAGCTAGACATCCAGTCAGCTTCTGTACATCCTTGATGCGGGCTGGTGGTCACATATCTTCAATGGCTTTAATCTTCATCAGATTTGCCTCTATGCCTCGTTGGTTTACCAGGAAACCAAGAAGCTTTTCGGAGCTAACCCCGAAGACACATTTGTCCAGGTTTAGCTTCATGCAAGTGACTCGCAACTTGTCAACGATAGCTTGCAAGGTGTCAAGAAGTGACTCCTTGTCCTTTATCTTGACGACGATGTCATCAACATACACTTCCACTACGTCTCTGATGAGATCTCCAAAGGTGTTGTACATAGCTCGTACAAATGTTGAAGCTGCATTCTTGAGACCAAATGGCATGGCAGTATAACAATACAATCCATCTACTGTGATGAAAGAAGTATGCTCTTCATCTTCTCTAGACATTCTGATTTGATGGTACCCAAAATATGGGTCTAGGAAACACAATAATTCACACCCGGAGGTGGAATCCACTATCTGATCTATTCTAGGTAGTGGGAAAGGATCTTTTGGAAATGCCTTATTCAATGTTGTGTATTCGATACACATCCGAAGCTTCCTGCCGGCCTTGGGTACAACGACTGGTTTTGCCAGCCATTTTGGGTGGAAGACTTCTCGGATGAATCCAGCTTCAAGCAACTTCTTCACTTCTTGTCGTATGAAGTTCTGTCACTCTACTGATTTCTTCCGAGGCTTCTCATGTACAGGTCGAGCGTCAGGGTAGATCTTCAGATTATGCTCGATCACTTCCCTAGGGATCCCAGACATTTGTGACGGTTGCCAGGCAAACACGTCGACATTAGCCCGGAGGAAAGTGATGAGCGCGAGTTCCTATTTGTCATTCAGACCTCCCAATATACGGGTGGTCTGAGCAGCGTCGGAACCGATTTGGATGACTTTTACGGGAATGTCGGTGTCGCCACTTGGTTGCACGTGAGGTGCAGAGGTTGAGCCTCGATGACGAATGCTCGGTGGTTTCGGAGCTTGCTTCTTTCCAGATTCTTCTTCTTGCGCTGTGGCAAGCGCGTGAAGTTCTTCCAGAGCTGTCACTCCAGCGGTGCGATCTCCACGGATTCGGAGAACACCAGCTGGTGTTGGCATCTTCAACACCAAGTAGCCATAATGAGCAGCAGCCATGAACTTGTATAAGGCTGGCCTGCCCAGAATGGTGTTGAAGGGTAAGTTGATCTGAGCGACGTCAAAGACCAACTTCTCAGCGCGATAGTTCTCCTAAGTCCCAAAGGTTACGGGGAGAGTAATGGCACCAAGTGGGGTTATGGCCCCCGGACCTACTCCATAGAAAGGTCTGGAGGGGCGAAGGTCCAAACGACGGAGCTGAAGCTTGACGAAAGCTTCGAAGCTTATGAGGTTCAGCCCCGAACCTCCGTCTATCATTACGTGGTGGAGTTGGATGTTGTTGATGGTCGGAGATACCATCAATGGCAGTTGGCCAGCTCTGATCATATTTCGAGGGCAGTCTGGCGCGTCGAAAGTGATGGCAGTATCCATCCACTTCTGGTGCGTCTCCGCCCTAGCGGTGGGAGCCACTGAAGCCATGTCCCGCCGGATGGTCTTGAGGACACAGCGGGAGGTGATGTCCCACGAACCACCGAAAATGGTGTTCATGGTTTTCCAACGTTCATTGTCGGAGACGTCGGAGTCGTTGTCAAGGGAGGTGTAAACAGCCTTCAAGACCTTTTTAGGGTCCTGAAAGCCTAACTCCTCTTCAGCCAAAGCTTCGTCGACTTTCTGTTTTCCTTCCCTTTGTCAGAAAGGAACTTCTTCCCGGTGCTTGTTGTAGCGCTCGGCAAGGTTCTGGACCTCTCGGCAATCTTCCAAGTTGTGGTTGTTTGACTTATGAATAGGACACCACACTTTGGAGTTGCTGCCGTCTTCTGATGATGGCCGAGGTCGTTTCTCAGGGCGTGGCCCCCGACCACCCGGAGCTGTGGCAGCTGCAATAGTAGGTGTGCTGGCCGACGGCTTTTTTCTTGCCGTTGGACTTTTTCTTCTTTTTGCCACTCCCGGAGGTAGTGGCTTCGCCCTTGGAGGATTTTTTTATTATCCTCCGGAGGTGGTTTGGAGTGCATTTCATGGCCCTCTGCAGCTTTGGCACACTTGTCTGCCAAGCTAAAGAGCTCTGTGACGCTGGTGATCTCCTTGATCGCCAGCTTCTCCAGCATCTTCTTGTCTCGTATGCCCTGTCCAAATGCCACAATAACAGAGGCGCTAGAGATAGAAAGAATAGTGTTTTGTACCTGGGAGAACCTCTGTATGACGGAATACAGGGATTCTCCCCCCTTACGTGTGATAGCAAAAAGGTCCAGTTCGGTGCCTGGTTGGGTGTATGAACTCCCGAAATTGGCGGTGAACTGTTGGCACAGTTCCGCCCAACTATTGATGGAGTTGGGCGGAAGGCTCATGAACCAGGACCTGGCGGTCCCAGTTAAAGCCACTGGGAAGTAGTTGGCCATTACGGCCTCGTTACCTCCGGCCGCAAGGATTGCAGTGGAGTAAATATGGAGAAACTCAGCGGATTGATAGTCCCGTCAAATTTCTCCGGCAGGTGAGGCTGGAACTTTTGTGGCCATCTGACCATGCGTAGGTGCATGGCCAGGGCAAAACAACCTCCTCCTACTCCATCGGGAGCAGGACTGTCTCAAGCCTCTCGCCTTTCGCGAGCACGATCGATATGGGCGCGGTCTTCCTGTTGACGGTAACGGCGATCAAGCTCCACCCGGAGGTCATGAGTTGAAAGCCTGGTTACTGTATGGTTGTGTCGTGCCCCGGGATGCAGCGACGTCACTTGTTGAGATGCAACACACCTCCTATTTTGGGAAGCGTGAGGACCAAGTCTGCCCGACAAAGTCCGATGCTGCGATGGGGCCCGCCCTGAGGGGGGAGGACCTTGGTTGCTGATGCGATCAGTTGCTGCTGCAACCAAATGTTCCACATCAGCCCTCCATTGCTCCATTGCACCCTGGGATGCACCCGGAGGTGGTGGGCGTTGGAGAAGAGCACGTGCAGCGTGGAGCGCATGTTCAGGATTTTTGTTATTCGCCGATGTTGTGACCGACGTAGATGTCCTGTCCTGTTGTCCAGCTTGATTTGCTGCTGCAGACGGTGGAGGCGGAGGCATGACTCCTACTGGAGCCGCGGCACCTGCTGGTTGTTGCATGTTGGAGGGATTGCCTCCAGCAGGTTGCGCGGCGGGGTTGCCGTTGGATGATCCAACAGCTGAGTTCACCATTCTTGAAATCTCGGGCACTTCCACTACCTGGCGTGCCAACTGTCGGAGTGTTTTTCCGGAAATTCTCCCGATACTACCATTGGTAGCTCGTGGAGTTTGTAGTTCAGTATTGGGTGCGTATAGATTCCGAAGAGTATGGCAAATGGACACAAGGATTTACGTGGTTTGGGCCGCCTGAGCGTAATACCCTACTCCACGGGGTGTGTAGTTGTTATATTGAGCATCTAAGAGCTTCTAGAGAGTTTTCAGCCCAAAGACTGTGAGAGTCCCATGTGTATCATCGACCAGTCCTTTTATAGTACAAGGAATGGTCGTTACACCGCTAGCCTGGCCCAACATGTGGCCTCGGCGCTTACTAATGTTTAATACATAATTAATGAGATTAATTACCCTTAATAGCGTGGTAATGGGACCTGACAGTGCCCTTACTAGTATTAAGGGCCCTCTGGTCGTGTGTCATTAATATGGTATTAATGACACTTAATCAGTTCTTGAAGTCTTTGATTGCCCCTTGGAGGTCCGAGCCGTTGGGGGTTCACCAGCTTGATTGCTGAGGTTGAAGGTCCGGCGGTTTGGACACGTGGCAGCTTCAGAGCTATTCGTCTAGGATGGGTAGGTCCGTTGTAGATGTAGACGTGTCGATACTGGAGCTTCCCTCTGTCGGAGGTTAGGTACGGGGGTGTCGCACAAGTGTTTAGCCCGGAGCTATCCCATGTGTGGGATATATGTCCGGCTGCAGTGCACACGTGGTAGTACCGGGACTAACCATAGATGGGAGGCATGTCCAGTCCCGTATGACTTGTGGGGCCTTCGCAGGTCTTCAACTCATATAGGTGAAGTCCCTTTGGTCTTTTTATAGTCCTAAGGGGTATACGGTACGTAGGGTACCAACAGTGGCTCCCTGGGCCCACCTCTGGGAGAGACCTTTTGGATGAAGTCGTTTAGCCAGAGGTGGGTCTATCCTTCGATTTTTGTGTCGTGTCTTCAAGGATCTTCAGATGTGCTGTTGGCGGTAGTTCGTAGTTAAACCAACGCCGCGTGGCATATCCTGGATGCGGCAGGTAAGATCTTAGCATGCGGATCTCACACAATTGAAGGTCGCCAGTTCTCGATACGAAAATCGTATCGGTTCCGCTCGCCTTGTCAGGCCGCCGCCTTCGGGTTTCCCGCCTTTCATGATGACAACCATTCACCTGGGGTAAGGACCTCGACTTGATCGTCGGGGTGGCCCCGGGCCCCCTTTTCATTGGCAGGGTGAAGTTTTTGACTTGTATCGTTAGCTCCCCTGTGGTTTCCATCCAAGCGTTGCGGGGGCTTACTTAAGAAGGAAAGCGTGCACTGTTTCGGGGTTCTTTACACCTTCATTCGATCTTGCGCTCAAATCCTCCAAACTTTCGCTTGCTTTTCGTCCCTAGCCTCGCTTGTGATGCAATGGAGTTGGGTCTTCGCGAGAGCCGACTTAAGACCGACGACAACTTGAAGAAGGTCCGGGCACTCATGGGGTGGTCCAGTGACTTCTTCAACCACCAGGTCAACCCGACAAGCTTCCATTCGAGAAGTAGCACGCCGGCGACATGGTGTACTTCTCCCCGTACGCCATGGTGGGACTGATCCCACCCTTTTCTTCTTTTCTCTTGATGCTGCAAGACTTCTATGGTCTGCAGTTGTACCACCTTGGCCCCCACTGCATTCTTTTAGTGTCGATCTTTATCCACTTCTGCGAGATGTGGGTGGGTATTCCTCCCTGCGTTGAGCTCTTCCGCACCTTCTTCACCATCCACACCACCGACAAGAGTGATGAGTACCTTGGCTTCTATTACTTTGTGAAGCGCAAGAAGTGCCCGTTCAAGTACTTGTGGTCATTCCCTTCTGGCAAGTGGGATGACTGGAAGAAGGATTGGATTGTCATCGGGACAGAGGAGCATGAGAGGCTGGAGTTGCCCGTAGGCCTCCCCAACGTCGACACTGAAGCTTGGAGTGAAGTTCCGGTGTTATCGGTCGCTTTCAACCCTGCTCTCACCAGGAACAGCCAATGCGTGGAAGGAGGGGTGACACTTCAGGCGGTATTTTGCAACTTCCTAGCCAACAGGTGGGCTCCGCTGAAGAACAGTGAGAAGCTTGCTTGGGCCCTCAACAGCGTGATGGACGATGACCGGATCGAAACCAGTTTGAAGTCCAACCTGGAAGGTGTAGCCTTGGAGCTTCACCTCAAGAAGTTCCAGCATGACATCGATGTCGAGGGCGACTACTTGTCTTCGCCGGCGGCTTTCCTCCCTCTGAACATGGAGGCAGAGTTCAGCAGGGAGCTCCGGCGGAAGATGCCGGTGCTTGATGACCTTGGTGTCGTTGAGAGGCGTTCGACCACCGGGCTGGTGATCTCCAGAGCTTCCGAGGGTGGCCCCCCTTCCATACCAGAACAGAGAGTTAAAGTCGCGGGCAAGAGCAAAGAGTTGGCCGAGCCCTCGAGCCGAAAAAGGAAGCTGAAGCACTCTGATGGAAGGTCCGTCAGCCCTGCTCCTTCGACATCGGCTCCTTCTCCCCAAAGGGGGAGGTCTTCAACGGCGGCATCTACTCCAGCATCGGCATCTCCCTGGGGTGCTAGTTCTGGTCGTGTGGCTACAGTACTAGGACCAGTTGAAGGCTCTGGGTCTGGAAGTTCTTCCCGATCGAGGGGGGCCTCGACCAAAGCAGCGCCGATGGTTGCGGCGAGCTCCGTGGAACCTTCCGGAACTGACATGCCAGTGGCGACAGGGTCCAGTCCTGAGCGTCCGAAGAAGAGGTTTCGTGTTAACTG
Organism: Tuctoria greenei; assembly: GCA_036927565.1. Classification (NCBI taxonomy): domain Eukaryota; kingdom Viridiplantae; phylum Streptophyta; class Magnoliopsida; order Poales; family Poaceae; genus Tuctoria; species Tuctoria greenei. The sequence continues at coordinate 200,324,344 of JAYESD010000003.1, read as the reverse complement.
GTGCGGAAGCCTTCCAAGGTAAATTTTATTTTTTACCTCAATTGGTTGTTTTGTGTTGTAACTATGTTTTGAGTGTCTTCATCCTTCATCCACAGGGTACCCAAGAGAGGGGCTGAAGCTCCTGTTCCTACTACAACATCTGAAGTTGTGCAGGCGGAGGCTCCGGCTCCAATCCCAGCGCTGCCCCAAGGAGTGATTGAGGCTGCGACAGCTCTGGCGCCGGCTGTCGTGGTCTTGGACCTTGACTCATCCCCAGAAGCTCCCGTGGTAGCACCGAACCACGAGAATGAAGATGTGCCAGCGTCACCTGCCCCGGAGGTTGAAACTCCGGGTTTGGACACTGAAATGGTGGTTGCTCCGGCCTCAGAACCAGAGATATCTGCGATTTCGGTCCTAGAGACGGATGTTTTTTAAGCCCCGGCGGTGGAGCCGGTGTTTGATAATGCCCCGGCGGTAGAACCGGTGGTTGATGAAGCTCCGGCGCCTGAGCCCATTATCGAAGAGGTTCCAGCGGTAGAGCCGATCGCTGCAGAAGTTTCAGCGCCTGAGTCAATCACTGCAGAGGTGCCGGCGCTCGAGCCCATGATGGTCGAAGCGTCAGCGACTGGGCTGGTAGTGGAGGAGGCGTTAGCGTCGGAGCTGGAAATAGCTTCAGCTCCGATCGAACCTTCAATGCCTGCCTCAGAGGTGGTGGTCCTGGAGGTGCCCACGCCTGAGCCAGGGTGCCGATATGAAGTTGCTGGCCCCTTGTTTGAGGGAACAGTGGTTGACGACTTGGTGATGGGACCTTCAGAGCCAACTCCAGAGGTTGAAACTTCTGTAGCAGGACCTTCCTCGATGGCGGCTGAGGCTATTCTGGAGGGGGGCCCTAGTGCCGCGGAAGCTCCGGGAACCGCTCTTGTTGAGTGGGACCCAATTTTTGTCATGGAGAACCCGCTGGAACCGGTGGAGATGACCCCGACAGGTCCGGACCCGATCCCTCTGTCGTTGTCTATTGACAACGCCTGCTCCAGTCTTCGCTAGGATCAACTGGCTTTTTACCACGACGGCAAGGCTCTCGAGGAGGAGCGTCAAACTCTTAGGAGGTGGCACAACCAGCTCCAATTCGAGACCAAGCTGGCGCAGTCGAGGCTGGCAGACGACAAAGAGTGGGTAACGAAGGAGAAGATCCGCCTGGAGTAGTGGGGTAAGCTGCTCGATGAGAGGGAAAGCATGATGCGATCCCTTGACAACCAGTCCTGGGCCATCTACGAACAGGCCAAAGCTGCTAATAGCGCAGCGGATGATCGCCAAGAGAGGCTCGACGCCATCCACGCTAGTCTCGTCAAGCGTCGGGAGGCTCTTGAGGAGCGGGAGAGAAAACTTGAGGATGAAGAGCAAAAACTCCTGGAGCTACGGGACGACATCGTGAAGAGGGAAGAAGAGCTTACTCAGAGGCTAACTCTGGGTGACAAGAGTCTCGAGGAGCACACCAAGAAATTGGACAAGCGCTGCGAGAAAGAGGAGAAGAAGGCCTAGCAGCGAGGACAGGAACTCCACAGGAGGGAAATTGACGTTGCTGCCAGGGAGAAGAAGGTGCGGGGCCGAGAGAAGGACCTGGTTAACTGCCAGAACGAGATCCACCTCTGGGAGGAAGAGCTCAGTAAACTCGAAAGGAAGGTTGCTGAAAATATTCAGAAGAACGCCAAAGAGGTGGAGCGTCTTGCTCAGGAGAACTTGGAGCTTGCGGCGGCCAGAAGATCCTTGGAGGAGATGCGGAGTTGCAGGGTTGTGGAGTCCCAACAAGTTTGGAACTTTCTGGGCAAAGCCAACGACGCACTGACGCCAATGGGTTTTAGTCCCGTGCGTCCTGATGATCCGGAACTGGAGCTGGACCAGGCGTTTCAAGCACTGAGTTCGGCAGGCAACAAGCTCACCAAGATGGACGATGTCATCGTGGACCAGCTGGAAACCGAGGGACAATCCCTGGCCAAGAGCGTCACAGAATTTGTTCTATCGTGCTACACAAGCCGGGACCCCCAATTCCCTCTGGACCCGGTGCTCAAAGGCCCCATCCATGGAGAGGGAGAAGCTGCCCAGGCTAGCATTTCTTAGGTTGCCCAGAAGGTCGCCTCATTCTTCCATAGGGTCTAGGACCATCTCTTTGTAGCTCCCGCTTGTATCCTCTCTTCTTTTTCTCCAATTTTGTAATCTCTTGTCTCCAGATGAATGAAATCCAAGTTTTTTATGAATTTCATTTTTTGTCTTCAACACCTTTGTCCCACTTGGCCCCCTGGTAGATGTACGCAATTTGATTGTGAACATGTACCAAGAAGATGTAACAGTTGTTTAAGACTCGCGTGCTTCAGACTTGCAGAGCGTAGGTCCGAAGTCTTCGGTAGTGAAGGCCCCCTGAGGTTATCGGAGCTTAAGGGCTCCGACCTTGACCATCATTGGAGCTTGGTAGCTCTAGCAGTGGTCTCCATCAATGCGTAGAGCATCGACAGTTAGTCCTCTGGAGTCTTCCTACCATTTTTTGTTCACTTTGACGGCTAGCCTCATGGCTTTACCGGAGCTGAGCAGTTCCAGCGATGCTTGCTATCAATGTTTAAAACATCGACTACAAGCCATCTAGGGGATGTCGGAGCTTTAATAGCTCCGGCTTAATTCACCATCATCATGAGATCTTTATTTTTCCTGCGCACTGAAGTCAAGAAAAATAGTAAAATTCGTTTCCTATCTATAACTCAGTTGCGACTTACTATTCTCGTAAGAAATTTTTGGGTCAAGCGCAATTCTTCATACAATCAAGTGCACTGAGTTGTTTTCTCCATGTCCAATTGTTTTCAAGACACGACTTACTTCGGCCTGCCGGGGTGTAGGTAGAGTGGCGTACTTAGGGTGCAGGACCAGGCTAAATTGATAGTACACTCCGGACCTAGATTGGTTGGCGACATTCAGGCGAGTGATCCATTCAACAACATGAGAACCCGAAGGAATTAACAATGCAACTCAAGTTGTATATGAATTAGTCGATCTAAAAAATTCTTGAGAATCGCACAACTTTGTTATAGACAAGAAAGAGAAAAATAAAAAATGATGAGCTTGTACAAAGTAAATGCACGTGGAGTCTGTTTTCACACAAAGATGTCTTTCATTATAGGTCCGGGGTACAGGGGAAACAAATACACCCTTAGGGTACGGAACCAGGCTAAGTGTGTTTTGTTTCTTGTTTGACCCAAGGTAGCTGGCTACACTATTAGTTCTGAGACTGTGACAAGTGTTGCCTGAACTTTGCGGACCTTCCAGAGAATGTCCGGCTGTTCTTCCGGAGGAGCTACCCGACTCTGTACAATGACTCTATAACATACATCACGTGTAACTACAGACTCACCTCCGTTATATTAAGCGCAGAACTTACGGAGGTGCTCAATGTTCCAAGGATTAGGGAGAGGTGTCCCATCCTTCGTTGCCAAGCGAACGCATCCGGGATTTACTTTAATCACTCGGAAGGGTCCTTCCCAGATGGGGGAGAGTTTGTTTAACCCTTCTCTGGATTGTATTCTCCGTAGCACCAGATCGCCTTCCTCGAGCTGTCGGCTGTGAACATGCCTTTGGTGATAGCGCTGGAGAGCTTGGCGGTATCGGGCATTCCGAACAACTGCTCGACACCTTCCCTATTCAAGGAGGTCAAGGTCTTCGCGCCGGAGCTGGTCCTGCGCGGCATCGTCGAAGGTCCAGACCCGGAGCGACCCCAAGGTGATTTCTGGAGGAAGGACTGCTTCAGCTCCATACACCAGGAAAAAGGGTGTCTCTCCAGTTGACCGGTTTGGAGTTGTCCTGTTGGCCCACAGAGTGGGCGGAAGCTCTTCGATCCAGTTGGCTCCATGTTTTTTCAGACGCTCATATGTGCGCGTCTTGAGTCCTTTTAGGATTTTTGCATTTGCTCTCTCGGCTTGGCCATTGCTTGCTGGGTGAGCTACGAAAGCGTAGCTGACTTGAATGCCGAGATCTTCGCAATATCCTTGGAATGCAGAGCTTGTGAATTGGGTCCCATTATCGGTTATGATTTTGTTTGTGACTCCAAATAGGAACTTGTAACCTCCGACGGCTCTTGGGAAAGGTCCCAAGATATCCATCCCCCACATAGTGAAAGGCCATGTAGGAGGTATCATTTGTAGAGGCTGAGCCGGTGTGTGAATTTGTTTTGCATGAAACTGGCATGCTTCACATTTTTTCACCAACTCAGTTGCATCCTGGAGCGTTGTAGGCCAATAAAAGCCTTGCTGAAAGGCTTTACCGACCAGCGTGCGGGAAGACGCGTGGTTCCCACACTCGCCTCCATGGATTTCTGCGAGGAGCTTGCAGCCTTCTTCCTTTGTAATGCACCGCATTAGAACGTCGTTAGCACCGCGCCGGTAGAGATCCCCTTCTACCAGCGTGTATCTTTTAGCCAATCTGACTATCCGGTCAGTGGATACATTATCTTCAGGAAGGAAGTTGTCTTTCAAGTAGCTCCGGATCTACGAGATCCATGCATCGGAGCTAGCTTGAGCATTCGAGTCTTGCGTGCTGGGTTGCTCGGAGCTTCCGGCAGCACCTACGACCCTTGATGGCTGCCATGGTAACAGGGACATCAGGACTGCCAGCTTTGAGGTGCTGGTCTCACCTCCTTCGCTCAGTTCGACAGGCTGAGCTGTCGGTTTAGACAACCTCCGGACAAAGGTTCCGTCGGGAGCCGGAGCTTCGGTTGACGCTTTCGTCAAGAGTTCGTCAGCTTCAGCGTTATGGAGACGCTGTACATGGTGGAGGTATGGGACTTCGAAGTCCTTCTGAAGCCTCTGGACTTCAAGGAGATAGGCAGCTAGTTGGGGATGGTTGCAGGAGCATTCACCCTTCACCTGTTTAATGATGAGCTGCAAATCTACCTTGACCAAAAGCTACTTGACACCATATGATAGTGCCACCTTTAGTCCGTAAATGAGTGCTTCATACTCCGCCATGTTGTTGGTCGCCTTGAAGTCAAGGTGTACCATGTATTTAACCTTCTCCCAGATCGGAGCGAGGAGAAGGACTCCAGCTCCAGCCCCCTGCTTCTGCATGGAGCCGTCGAAGTAGAGAGTCCAGTGAGGCTCGGTGAAGACCGGAGCCTTGAGTTCCGGCTTCTGCTCACTAGGGCCCCTAGGGTTTGATGGAGAGGAGTTCCATTCCGCCACAAAGTACGCCAATGCTTGACTTTTGATTGCTTGTCTTGGGATGAATTCAAGGTCAAACTCAGCCAATTCCGCTGCCCACTTTGCAATGTTTCTAGTGGAGTTGGGATTATGAAAAATCGCTCGCAGTGGATATGAAGTCACCACTGAGATCTTGTGAGCTTGGAAATAGTGTCGGAGCTTCTTGGAAGCAATAAGAACTGCGTATAGCAGTTTATGTACTTCCAGGTATCGAGTTTTGGCATCATGGAGTACCTCACTGATGAAGTACACTGGGCGTTGTACAATCCGGACCCTCTCGGAGGGGCCCGAAGCTTCCTCCTCATCGACCCGGACCCTCCCGAAGGGGTCCGAACCTTCTTCGGGGATCGTTGGGTCCTTGTTGGAGGAACCTGGAGCTTCTTTAGGATTGTACTGGACCCCCCCGAGGAGGGTCCAACTCTTCTTGCTCAACAAGAGTAATTCCTTGTTGACTCAAGTCTAGGGGCTCGGACCTAGACTCGCCTTCAGGAACCTTCTGACTCTCCCGGAGGGGTCTGGATTCCTGAGCTTGTAACGGTTCTGGTCTCTCCGCAACCAGGACCATGTTGACAACTTCGTCAGTTGCCGAAATGTAAAGCAGTAGAGGCTCACCAGGGTTCGGAGCTACCAAGGTTGGTAGAGTGGTGAGGAGCTGCTTCAGCTCCTGGAACGCCTTTTCTGCTTCTTCAGACTATTGGAATGGACCGGACTTCCTCAATAGCTTGAAGAAGGGTAGTGCCCGTTCTGCCAGTCTTTAGATGAACCGGCTGAGGGCGGCTAGACATCCAGTCAGCTTCTGTACGTCCTTGATGTGGGCTGGTGGCCGCATATCTTCAATGGCTTTAATTCGTCGGATTTGCCTCTATGCCTCGGTGGTTTACCAGGAAACCAAGAAGCTTTCCGAAGCTAACCCCGAAGACACATTTGTCCGGGTTCAGCTTCGTGCGAGTGACTGGCAACTTGTCGAAGACAGCTTGCAAGGTGTCAAGAAGTGACTCCTTGTCCTTAATCTTGACGACGATGTCATCAACATACACTTCCACTACGTCTCTGATGAGCTCTCAAAAGGTTTTGTACATAGCTCGTACAAATGTTGAAGCTGCATTCTTGAGACCAAATGGCATGGCAGTATAACAATACAATCCATCTACTGTGATGAAAGAAGTATGCTCTTCATCTTCCCTAGACATTCTGATTTGATGGTACCCAGAATATGCGTCTAGGAAACACAGTAATTCACACCTGGATGTGGAATCCACTATCTGATCTATTGTAGGTAGTGGGAAAGGATCTTTTGGACATGCCTTATTCAGTGTTGTGTAGTCGATACACATCCGAAGCTTCCCGCCGGCCTTGGGTACAATGACTGGGTTTGCCAGCCATTTTGGGTGGAAGACTTCTCTGATGAATCCAGCTTCGAGCAACTTCTTCACTTCTTGTCGTATGAAGTTTTGTCGCTCTACTGATTGCTTCCGAGGCTTCTGATGTACATGCCGAGCGTCAGGGTAGATCTTCAGATTATGCTCGATCACTTCCTTAGGGATCCTAGGCATTTTTGACGGTTGCTAGGCAAACACGTCGACATTAGCCCGGAGGAAAGTGATGAGCGCGAGTTCCTATTTGTCATTCAGACCTCCCGATATACTGGTGGTCTGAGCGGCGTCGTAACTGGTTTGGATGACTTTGATGGGAATGTCGGTTTCACTGCTTGGTTGCATGCGAGGTGCGGAGGTTGAGCCTCGATGACGAATGCTCGATGGTTTCGGAGCTTGCTCCTTTCCAGATTCTTCTTCTTACACTGTGGCAAGCGCGTGAAGTTCTTCCAGAGTTGTCACTCCAGCGGTGAGATCTCCATGGATCCGTAGAACACTAGCTGGTGTTGGCATCTTCAGCACCAAGTAGCCATAATGAGCAGCATCCATGAACTTGTATAAGGCTAGCCTGCCCAGAATGGCGTTGAAGGGTAAGTTGATCTGAGCGACGTCAAAGACCAACTTCTCAGTGCCATAGTTCTCCCAAGTCCCAAAGGTTATAGGGAGAGTAACGGCACCAAGTGGGGTTATGGCCCCCGAAACTACTCTGGAGAAAGGTCTAGAGAGGCGAAGGTCCAAAGGTCGGAGCTGAAGCTTGACGAAAACTTTGAAGCTTATGAGGTTCAGCCCCGAACCTCCGTCTACCATTACGTGGTGGAGTTGGATGTTGTTGATGGTCGGAGATACCATCAATGGCAGTTGGCCAGCTTCGATCATATTCCGAGGGCAGTCTGACGCGTCAAAAGTGATGGCAGTATCTATCCACTTCCGGTGCGGCTCTGCCCTGGCGATGGGAGCCATTGAAGCCATGTCCCGCCGCATGGTCTTGAGGACACGGCAGGAGGTGATGACCCACGAACCACCAAAAATTGTGTTCATGGTTTTCCGACGTTCATTGTCGGAGACGTCAGAGTCGTCATCAACGGAGGTGTAAACAGCCTTCAGGACCTTTTTAGGGTCCTGAAAGCCTAACTCCTCTTCAGCCGAAGCTTCGTCGGCTTTTTGTTTTCCTTCCCTTTGTCAGAAAGGAACTTGTTCCCGGCGCTTGTTGTAGCGCTCGGCAAGGTTCTGGACCTCTCGACAGTCTTCCAAGTTGTGGTTGTTCGACTTATGAATAGGACACCACACTTTGGAGTTGTCGCCGTCTTCTGATGACAGCCGAGGTCGTTTCTCGGGGCTTGGCCCCGGCCACCCAGAGCTGTGGCAGCTGCAACAGTAGGTGTGCCAGCCGATGGCTTTTTCTTGCTGTTGGAATTTTTCTTCTTTTTGCCTTTCTCGGAGGTAGTGGCTTCGCCCTTGGAGGATTTTTTATTATCCTCTGGAGGTGGTTTGGAGTGCATTTCACGGCTCTCTGCAGCTTTGGCACACTTGTCTGCCAAGCTAAAGAGCTCCGTGACGCTGGTGATCTCCTTGATCGCCAGCTTCTCCAACATCTTCTTGTCTCGTACGCCCTGTCTAAATGCCATAATAACATAGGCGCTAGAGATAGAAGAAATAGTGTTTCGTACCTGGGAGAACCTCTGGATGAAGGAATGCAGGGATTCTCCCCCCTTTTGTGTGACAGCAAAAAGGTCCAGTTCAGTTCCTGGTTGGGTGTATGAACTCCCGAAATTGACGGTGAACTGTTGGCACAGTTCCGCCCAACTATTGATGGAGTTGGGCGGAAGGCTCATGAACCAGGACCTGGCGGTCCCAGTTAAAGCTACTGGGAAGTAGTTGGCCATTACGGCCTCGTTACCTCCGGCCGCAAGGATTGCAGTGGAGTAAGTCTGGAGAAAGTCAGTGGGATTGACAGTCCCGTCAAATTTCTCCGGCAGGTGAGGCCGGAACTTTTGTGGCCATCTGACCATGCGTAGGTGCATGGCCAGGGCAGAACAGCCTCCTCCTACTCCCTCAGGAGCAGGACTGTCTCGAGCCTCTCGCCTTTCGCGAGCACGCTCGATATGGACGCGGCCGTCCTGTTGACGGTAACGGCGATCAAGCTCCGCCCGGAGGTCATGAGTTGAAAGCCTGATTACCGTATGGGTGCGTCGTGCCCTGGAAGACAGCAACGTCACTTGTTGAGATGCAGCACGCCTCCTATTTTGGGAAGCGTGCGGACCAAGTCTGCCCGACAAAGTACGATGCTATGATGGGGCCCGCCCCGAGGGGGGAGGACCTTTGTTGCTGATGCGATCTGCTGCTGCTGCAACCAAATATTCCGCATCAGCCCTCCACTGCTCCATTGCACCCTGGAATGCACCGGAGGTGGTGGGCATTGGAGAAGAGCACGTGCAGCGTGGAGCGCCTGTAGATTGTTGTTAGTCGCCGATGCTATGACCAACGTAGATGCCCCATCCCGTTGTCCAGCTTGATTTGCTGGTGCAGACGGTGGCGGCGGAGGCATTACTCCTGCTAGAGCCGTGACACCTGCTGGTTGTTGCATGTTGGAGGGATTGCCTCCAGCAGGTTACGCGGCGGGGTTGCCGTTGGATGATACAATAACTGAGTTCACCATTCTTGAAATCTCGGGCACTTTCCCTACCTGGCGCGCCAACTGTCGGAGTGTTTTTTCGGCAATTCTCCAGGTACTACCGTTGGTAGCTCGTGGAGTTTGTAGTTCGGTATTGGTGCACAAAGATTCCAAAGAGTATGGCAAATAGACACAAGGATTTACGTGGTTCGGGCCGCGTGAGCGTAATACCTTACTCCATGGGGTGTGTAGCTGTTATATTGAGCGTCTAAGAGCTTCTAGAGAGTTTTCATCCCAGAGACTGTGAGAGTCCCCTGTGTATCATCGACTAGTCCTTTTATAGTACAAGTACTGGTCGTTACACCGCTAGCCTGGCCCGACATGTGGCCCCGACGGTTACTAATGTTTAATACATAATTAATGAGATTAATTATCCTTAATAGCGTGGTAATGGGACCTGACAGTGCCATTACTGGTATTAAGGGCCCTCTGATCGTGCGTCATTAATATGGTCTTAATGACACTTAATCAGGTCTTGAAGTCTTTGATTGCCCCTTGGAGGTCCGAGCCGTTGGGGGTTCACCAGCTTGATTGCTGAGGTTGAAGGACCGGTGGTTTGGACACGTGGCAGCTTTGGAGCTATTCGTCTGGGACGGGTAGGTCCGGTGTAGATGTACACATGTCAATACTGGAGCTTCCCTCTGACGGAGGTTAGGTACGGGGGTGCCGCACAAGTGTTTAGCCTGGAGCTATGCCATGTGTGGGATATAGGTCCGATTGCAGTGCACACGTGGTAGTACCGGGACTAACCATAAATGGGAGGGATGTCCTGTCCCGTATGACTTGTGGGGCCTTTGCAGGTCTTCAACTCAGACAGGTGAAGTCCCTTTGGTCTTTTTGTAGTCCCAAAGGGTATATGGTACGCAGGGTACCAACAATGGAGCACGTGTCCGGTTGGGCTTGCTGCATTGTAAAAGGTGCTTGTGCACTGTGAGAGGCATATGCAGAATCCGCTGGGTCAGGTGACTTCCTCCTACGTAGGGAGTAACAACCGCGACCTTTGAGGTCGCGAGATAAAACTTATGTGCCTGAAACTGGTCAGAGGTTTGCTCCGACCGTAACCCACCACAGTCGGATGGAAGGCAGCCGATAACCGTCAGACGCGGTCCTCCTTTCTCTCTGTGGCACCAACAACCCCTTCCTGGCGCGCCAACTGTCGGAGTGTTTTTCCGGCAATTCTCCCGATACTACCGTTGGTAGCTCGCGGAGTTTGTAGTTCGGTATTGGGTGCGCAGAGATTCCGAAGAGTATGGCAAATGGACACAAGGATTTATGTGGTTCGGGCCGCCTGAGCAGAATACCCTACTCCACGGGGTGTGTAGCTGTTATATTGAGCGTCTAAGAGCTTATAGAGAGTTTTCAGCCCAGATATTGTGAGAGTGTCCCCCTTTTGTATCGTCGACCAATCCTTTTATAGTACAAGGACTGGCCGTTACACCACGAGCCTGGACCGACATGTGGCCCCAGCGGTTACTAATGTTTAATACATAATTAATAAGATTAATTACCCTTAATAGCGTGGTAACGGGACCTGACAGTGCCTTTACTAGTATTAAGGGCCCTCTGATCGTGTGTCATTAATATGGTATTAATGACACTTAATCAGGTCTTGAAGTCTTTGATTGCCCCTTGGGGGTCCGAGCCATTGGGGGTTCACCAGCTTGATTGCTGAGGTTGAAGGTCCGGCGGTTTGGACACGTGGCAGCTTTGGAGCTATTCGTCTGGGATGGGTAGGTCCGGTGTAGATGTACACGTGTCGATATTGGAGCTTCCCTCTGTCGGAGGTTAGGTCCGGGGGTGCCGCACAAGTGTTTAGCCCGGAGCTATCCCATGTGTGGGATATAGGTCCGGCTGCAGTGCACACGTGGCAGTACCGGCACTAACCATAGATTGGAGGCATGTCCAGGTCCGTATGACATGTGGGGCCTTCGTAGGTCTTCAACTCAGACAGGTGAAGTCCCTTTGGTCTTTTTGTAGTCCCAAGGGGTATACGGTATGCAGGGTACCGACAGCTCTGGTCTTCCCGCGACCAGGACCATGTTGACAACTTCTATAGTTGGAGAAATGTAAAGCAGTAGAGGCTCATCAGGGTTCGGAGCTACCAGGATTGGTAGTGTGGTGAGGAGCTGCTTGAGCTCTTGGAACGCCTTGTCTGCTTCTTCGGACCAATGGAATGGCCCGGACTTCCTCAAGAGCTTGAAGAAGGGAAGTGCTCACTCCGCCAGTCTTGAGATGAACCGGCTAAGTGCAGCTAGACATCCAGTCAACTTCTGGACATCCTTGACGCGGGCTGGGGGCCGCATATCTTCAATGGCGTTGATCTTCGCTGGTTTTGCCTCAATTTGTCGGTGGGTCACCAAGAATCCGAGGAGCTTCCCGGAGCTAACCCCGAAGACACATTTGTCCGGGTTCATCTTGGTGCGCGTCACACGCAGCTTGTCGAAGACGGTTTGCAAGTTGTCAAGGAGTGAATCCTTGTTCTTGACTTTCATGACGATGTCATCGACGTACACCTCCACCAAGTTCCCGATTAGCTCTCCAAATGTTTTGTAAGTAGCTAGCAGAAAAGTTGAAGCAGCGTTTTTGAGACCAAACAGAATGGTAGTATAACAATACAATCCATCTACTGTTATGAAGGCAGTGTGCTCTTCATCTTCCCTAGACATTTGGATCTGATAGTAACCAAAATACACATCTAGGGAACACAATAGCTCACACCCAGAGGTGGAGTCCACTATCTGATCTATTCTAGGTAGTGGAAATGGATCTTTTGGACATGCCATATTCAAGGTGGTGTAGTCGATACACATCCAAAGCTTCCTGCCGGCCTTGGGTACAATGACTAGGTTTGCCAGCCATTTTGGATGATGAACCTCCCAGATGAAACCAGCTTCGAGCAGCTTCTTGATTTCTTGTCGAATGAAGATCTGCTGCTCGACTGATTGCTTCCGGGGCTCCTGGTGTACTAGTCGTGCATCGGGATAAATGTTCAGACTGTGCTCAATCACCTCCCTAGGGATCCTAGGCATTTGTGATGGTCACCAGGCAAACACGTCAACATTCGCCCGGAGGAAAGTGATGAGCACGGGTTCCTATTTGTTGTCCATACCTCCCGATATACAGGTGGTCTAGGAAGCATCATAACCACTTTGGATGACTTTGACGGGAACGTTGGTGTCGCCGCTCTGCTGCACGCGTGGTGCAGAGGTTGAGCCTCGGTGACGAGTGCTCGGAGGTTGAGAAGCTAGCTCCTTGCCGGATGTTCCCTCCTGCGTTGTAGCAAGCGTATGAAGTTCTTCCAGCGCAGTGACTCTCGCAGTGCAATCTCCATGGATCCGGAGAATGCCCAAAGGTGTCAGCAGCTTCAACACTAAATAGCCATAGTGAGCTGCGACCATGAACCTATACAGGGCAAGCCTGCCTAGGATGGCGTTAAAGGGCAAGCTGATGTGTGCGACATCGAAGACTAGCTTCTCGGTCCTGTACTTCTCCCGGGTCCCGAAGGTCACTGGGAGTGCAATGGATCCGAGAGGGCTAATGGATCTCGAAACTACCCCGGACAATGGACGTGAGGGGCGAAGGACTAAGAGTCGGAGCTGGATCTTCTCGAACGCTTCATAACTCAAGAGGTTGAGCGCCGCCCCTCCATCTACCAAGACATGGTATAGATGAACATTGTTGATGGTCGGAGACACCATCAATGGCGGTTGAACAGCTCTAATCATGTTCTTGGGGCAGTCTGTAGCATCAAAAGTTATGGGAGTGTCCATCCACTTCTGATGCAGTTCTGCCTTGGCGGTAGGAGCTGCGGCAGCCATCTCTCACCGCATAGTCTTGAGGATACGGCAAGAAGTGATATCCCAGGACCCACCATATATGGTGTTGAAGGTCTTCCAATGCTCATTGTCGAAGACGTCAGAATCATCATCGACTGTGTTGTACACAGCCTTCAAGACCTTCTTGGGGTCCTGGAAGCCTAGCTCCATATCAGTCGGAGCTTCGTCGACTTTTTGTTTTCCTTCCTACTAGCGGAAAGGAGCTTCTTCTCGGCGCTTGTTGTAGCGCTCGATAAGGTTCTGGACCTCTCAGCATTCTTCAAGACTATGTTTGTCCATTTTGTGGATCGGACACCACATCTTTGGACCGCCGCCATCTTCTGACGAAGGTCGAGGTCGCTTTTCGGGGCATGGCCCCCGGCCACCCGGAGCTGCAGCTGCTACAGGTGTAGGTGTACCAGCCGATGGCTTCTTCTTGCCGTTGGACTTTTTATTCTTCTTTCCACTACCGGAGGTAGTGGCTTCAACCTTGGAGGACTTTTTGTTAACCTCCAGAGCTGGCTTGGAGTACATTTCCCGGCCCTCTGTAGCTCGGGCGCACTTTTCGGCCAAGCTGAAGAGTTCTGTGATGCTGGTGACTTCTTTCGTCACCAGCTTCTCCAACATATTCTTGTCTCTAACACCTTGTTTGAATGCCACAATGATAGAAGCATTGGAGATGGAAGGAATGGTATTTCATACCTGAGAAAATCGCTGGATGAAGGATCGCAGCGATTCTCCCAACTTTTGCTGTACAGCAAAAAGACTCAGTTCAGTGCCAGGTCGGGTGTAGGAACTCCCAAAGTTGGCGGTGAACTATTGACATAGCTCCGCCCAACTGTTAATAGAGTCAGTCGGGAGACTCATGAACCAGGACCTGGTCGTCCCAGTCAGAGCCGATGGAAAGTAGTTGGCCATCACAACCTCATTGCCACCCGCCGCGAGAATGGCAGTGGAGTAAATTTAGAGGAACTCGGCGGGGTTGACAGTCCCATCGAATTTTTTGGGCAGATGAGGCTGAAACTTTTGAGGCCAGCGGACCATGTGCAGGTGCATGGCCAGGGCTGAGCAGGTGCCCCCTACTCCCATGGGAGGAGGGTTTTCCCGAGCCTCCCGCCTTTCGTGGGCACGCTCGATGTGGATGCAACCATCCTGCTGTCTGTAATGACAGTCCAGCTCCGACCGTAGATCGTGCGTCGATATTCTCGACGCGGTGTGAGTGCAATGTGCCCCGCAAGGCAACGACATCTCCTAAAGAGACACAACACGTCTCTGGTGTTGTGAAGCTTGTGGACCAAGCCTTCCAGACAAGATCCGATGTTGAGAAGGTGCCTTCCCTGAAGGGGGAGGACCTTGGTTGCTGAGGCCATCGGCTGCGGCTACAACCAGATGTTCTACATCAGCACGCCACTACTCCATGGCACCCTGAGGTGCTCCTAGCGATAGTGGGCATTAGAGAAGAGTACAACAATTAGCGCATTCTCAGGGTTGTTGTGCGTCGATGCGGTGACCGATATCGAGACCCCATCCTGCTGTCCGACATTGTTAGCCATAGCAGATGGTGGTGTTGGTGGTACAACGCTCGCCGGGACAACAACACCCTCCGACTGTTGCACGTTAGAGGGATTCCCTCCAGCAGGTTGCTCAGCGTTGCCATTGGACGATCCTGCAGCGGAGTTCACCATCTTGAAATCTCAAGGCGCCCGCTACCTGGCGCGCCAACTGTCGAGGTGTGCAATCGACACTTCCCCCGGTACTACTAGATCGTAGCCCGCAGAGGTTCTTGATCGGTTGGGGCGCGCGTGAGATTACGAACAAGACAGTGATACGATGATTTTACGTGGTTCGAGCCGCTTGAGCGTAATACCCTATTCCACGGGATGTGTGTTGTATGTATGAGTGTATAGCCTTGTGAGCGTGTGAGCTTCGTTCCTCCTCTATGTTTCGTGCAGCGCAACCCTTTTATAGTCAAATGACTGGCCATTACATCAGCCTGACCCAACATGTGGCCCTGGCGGTAATTAGCCGCCTAATACACGATCTGTGCATATTAAGGGCAATTAGCAGCATGATAACGTGCCTTGATGGCGACATTATTGATGTTAAGAGTCCTCTGATCGTGTGTCATTAATCTGGCATTAATGACACACAATCAAGTCTTGTAATTGTAGCTTTAACTGTCCCTTGAATGTCCGCTCTGTTGGAGATCCGCTAGTCTCTTCGTTGCTATCTCAGGTCCGGAGGTTCGACACGTGGCAGCTCCGGAGCTTCCCGTCGTGAGGAGGTAGGTCCGGATCCACTATACACGTGGCAGCACCAGAGCATCCCTCTCCTGGGGGTTAGATCCGGGGTCACTAGACACGTGGCAAGACCGAAGCTTCTCTACAGGGGGAGTTAGGTCTGGCCTTGTGTTACACGTGGTAGTGCTGGAGCTACCAAAACGAGGTAGGCGGGTCCAGTGCTGTGTAGCACATGTAGCCTTCGAAGGTCTTCGACTCGGACAGGTGAAACTTCTTAGTATTTTTTGCGGTATCATGAGGTACCTGGTACGCAGGGTACTGACAGCAGTAGTAATTAATCTTCTTGAATAGTTAATTTGATGGCTAAAACTTGAAAACTAAGTATCCACAATAGGGCGAGTATTTTTACAAATAGCTTCCTTTGTCATGTTCCATCATGTAGAACTGTTTATTGGTGAGGAGATGGTTAAGTCTTGCTAAGCTTATTGGTCAGGATTATTCGTTGCATACTTTTCAAGTAATGCTAGTTATGATTATGATGACGTCTGTGAAGAGCACTCATATGAGATTTCACCCCTGAGTGTTGGACAACTCACTAGGAATCCTACTCACCGTCGTGAGACTTTCACTGCTGCTAGAGTGGTGTATCATCAGGCTGGATGCACCCACTTTTGCATAGAGCTTAGGATCGTCGCGTTATAATATCTCGTTGACTTTTCGCTTTTGTTGTAAATGTTGTTTGAAACTACAATATAATGTAATATAAGCAAGTACACTTTATTGTAAATATTTTCGATTCCTTTCTGTGGTGTTACCTGGTGTCGCAACGTGCGGCACCACTAGATATGATTGTGGTTGTCGTGACCCCGATCCTCACACGCACTCACTCTCCCTCTCACGCGCCATCGATGCATCGCTGTTGCCTCCACGTTTCCCCGAGCCAGATGTGCCGGTGAAGAAGGTACAGGCGGAGTGAGGCCCAAGAGCCAAGCTTATCATGGCCGTCTATCTTGACGGCGCACAACCTATGATGCTAATCGACCTTAAAGGCAGTGACATGATTGTTTTTAAAGGTTGTGGGCTCAGGCCTTAAAAGCCTCGACCCGGTAATGGACCAAGTCGTATTAGGTCGGGCCGAGAGTCCTGCACCTTGGCCCGAGCATGACCCAAACTTATTTTGTGCATGTCGTACCTTGTCGAGCCCTAAACGGGCTGGGCCGGCCCGAAGCTCGTTTAATTTAAAATATATTAAAAAAGTAGAAAAATATATTATACAGATCGTGTTGGATCGAGCTCTCGTGGGCTAATCGAATCATACCACCAGGCTAGTTTTGGGCCAACCTTAAACGGATCGTGCTGGGCTAGCCCGACCGACATGAGGTCGTGCCCGAGCACAACCCCTGCTGGGCTTCGGGCCGACCTGGACCCATTTTTTCGTATCGAGCCGTCCTCGTGCCGGACGATTTTTACTGAGCTTGGCCAGACATATTAGCTCGGCCCGTTTGACCACCTATAGGGGTCGTATCGCGGTACGCGGATGGCCAGTTGTCCGAAATGCTCTCCTGCGCGGAATTTCTTCACTTATCAGGTTATAGATATGATGCTCCATGACTCCGCACTGAGGTTCCAGAAAGAGACTCCTCTGCAAATATGCGTGGTCTTGCCTTTTGTTTGAGCCAGGATGATTTTGGTGCTATAGACTGTGTGGTTTCCCCGGCCTCGTAGCGCGTCATGATTTGCAGTGACACGAGTCAACCAAAAATAGCCGGGCCTCGCGTTCGCATGCGCGTACCGGCAAAATGGCGGTGCCGTCCTTAGCTGCCCGGCTGGCTCAGGTCTTCCTCTCTCTGGTCACAACTCCGTCCCCATCGAGTTGGGTCTCCTCTTGTTCTTTAGGTGAGCCAGCGATTCGAGCTAGCTGTTAAGATCTACCGATCCGTTTATTATGACAGGTAATTGTCTTGTCATGGCTGCAGGGCGTGGTCATGGAGCCCCATCTCGGCTCGCCGGCGTCGCCGTCCTCACTGGGCACGTCGCCATCAGGCAGTGCCACTGCCAAGACGATCACGCCCTTAGCAGATATGCCGACATCGCCGCCCTCACCGGGCACGACGTCATCATCAGGCAGTGCCAGGGCGACCACGGCCTTGGAAGAGATGCCGATGTCACCGTCCTCATCGGGCACGCCATCATCAAGCGCCAGTGTCAATGCGACCACTCCCTTTGTAGAGACGCCGCCGGCGGACGAGCCAAAGGAGGCGGCTGCTGCTCTTGAGCAGGGCAGGCAGTCGACGTCGTTGTCGTCGTCTTCTTCCTCGTCCTCATCGTCGGCTGGGAGCTTGTTCCGTCTCGACGCAGACGGCGACAGTTTGGTGCCAGCGCTGCCGGAGGACAACGAACAAGCCGCCCCAACACAGAGCGCACCAGTCAAACCGGACGAGTGGGTGACCTGGTCGGAGGAAACACCTCAGACCGTCGATAACCCCTTCTCGCCGGACAGCGGCACGGCGTTTCCGGGGCTCACGGAGGCGCCGTTGGTCCAGGTGATGCCGGAGCTTGATGCTCCCACCAGGCTGGCCGAAGGCAGCGGGTTCGACCCGGATAGGATCCCGGCGTCCGTCTTCCAGCCCAGAACGTCGGTGTCGCAGGCCGAGTGGAGCGTGGCGTCCAACGAGTCGCTGTTCAGCATCCACGGCGCGAGGCAGTCGACCGACTTGGGCGGGCTCTACGCCGGCAGCAGGTCGCACTTCGACTACTTCTACGACGAGGCCATGGCGGCAGCCAGCGCGGAGCAAGACTCGAAGCTGCCGCCCGTCGCGGAGGGGACGGAGCCGGGGGACGGCAAAGAGTTCACCATGCCGGGGAGCGCGGGGTCAGAAGCCAGCGACGGGAGCGCCGGGTTCAAGAAGGCCGCCGTGTTCCGGCGACATGAGAGAGGCTCCGGCGGCAGCTCGAGCAACTTCTCCTTCGCCTTCCCAATGTACGCGACGCCGCGCCATGATCTCCTCTTGTTTCCAGTTCGTGCACCATGGCAGTTTCTTCATCTTGTCCTTACTAAAACGCAAAAAGCTCAATATGCAGACTGGCAGAGACGTCGCCGAAGAAGAAGGACTGCGTCACCGCCGCCCTGTACCAGCCGCTGGAAAAGGAGTACGAGCCACCGATGCCACAACCGCTCGCACCTCCGGAGTCGACGTTCGTGGAGATGACGACGGAGGAGGAGCGGAGGCGGAGCCCCGACTGGTGCTGCTGCGGATGCTGCTGGTTCGATTGCTCCGCCTGCTCCTCGTTCTGTTGCTGGTGCTGCCGGTGGCGGTGGTGGCAATGCGGCTGCTGCCGCTGCTCCTGCCCCAGCCTTTGCCAGTGCAACTGGTGCCTCTGCTTCTGACAGAATTGGCGGAAAAACTAACAATGTAATCTTTCAACTGGTTAGCCCGATCTCTTCGCGGGTGTCAGGTTCGCGCCACAGGGTATGGGATGCTGGTATCCGAGCAGAAATCCTCCTCCTTGTCATGGTAGCGTAAATGTCCAGTCCAGGCATCGTTTCATGAGAGGCAGATGATCTCATTCCGCGCCTTCCTGCTTGAGTTTTCGGAGAAATTCTTTAGCAGAGGGTAAGGATGCACTGCGCATAAGGTGAGACAGTAGAGTGTAAAATGTTGACGAAGAATAAAATTGAACTTAAATTGTTTTGTTATGCTGATGTGGTGTCAACTTCCCGCTTGGTACTAGATGAGAATGATCAATGAATCATTTATCTGTTTTATGACGAGCAACAACCAGCAAGCTAAGTCTACACTAAATTACCATGATGTGACTTTCAAAAAATGAAGGATAAACATGAAGGGTAAACTAAACATATAATAATAGACACCACAATTAGATACTTTCTTTCTAGCATTTGTGAACAATGCCACGTGAAACAAGAGCTTGTTGCTCGTATGCGCCAGTCTAACCACAGCAGTACACCATAAGCAAATAAAGCAGCGCATAGTTTTGTACAATAGGCTGCTAAGTTAACAAATATATTAAGGATTACTTCCAATTACAACGGTGCTAAGTTCACAGATTGTGTTCTGTGAATCTGGTTCACCGTAGTAATGTATTACCTATTCGAGATAATTCCAGGTACCCCACTGTCATCTATTCTCTGAAAAACTTGTTACCGAAGTTGTCATTGTATCTTGACGGATACCATCAGTTGAATCAGTATGAGAAACGACAGTCACCTCGCACATAGCTGCACCGATTGAAACAAGGTTAAGACATCAAAAGCACTGGCCAGTGGTAGTACATGAATCAGAAGTTTCTTCAGGCAGCTTAGAAACTATTCCTGCATAGAGCAAGACATCGTATCAGTTCACATGAAAATCTTGGGGCCAACTTGGCTTCACTGATGCCAGCGGCAGGTCTTTAGTTGATGAAGGGGAATCTTCAGGTCCATGAGCCCTCCAACTCCAACTCCTATAAGATTAAATGTATGAACACTACGTAAGAAAGGCTTATACGAGACGGGCCGAACGAAGAAGGGAGATGAATAAATTGTGCGTCTCCGTCATGGCATCTCGCTTTACCGTGGTATCAGAGACGGGCTTCAAGGCGCGTCACCGATCGAACTAGGTACGAGACACACTCAAAAGAAGCGCGTCTCCTTTTTTGTCATAACACACGACCTTTACGGTGTCATTGGAGACGCCGCTGGCGCACGTCGCCCACCAGCTTACAAGCATGACAGGTCTTACAAAGCACATCACAAATATATTGACTATTCAAGACGCTCTATTATGTAGTGCGTAACAGATTCATTATGGAAGTGCATCTAGGCATCTCCGTGGGTTTTGGATGATTGATGATGACAATTAAGAGGCTAATGAGCTAAGTTGATCTTAAGCACAGGTACAAGGATTGAAATGAGACGAAAACCCTCAAAAAGGAAAAGGAGAAAACGGGCGTCAAAGACTCAAGCATAGAAATAAGGGTTTCTATGGTATTGAGCTTATATGAGTCGTATCATGTGAGAGGGTGGTTGTATCATGTGCATTGAGATCATACCAAAGGGCTCAAAGTGGTGGTTTAGAGAAAAACCTAAGTGAGAAGCCTAAAATGAGAAAACCCTAGGAGGTCAGACTAGTCCGGGCCTCAAGGCCGGACTAGTCCGGCCATGACAAACAAGTCTGTTTTTGGACGGACCAAACGTCTCTGGAGTGTCTCCGAGTGATTTTGGAGCTAAGTCCGAGAAGTTCGGACTTGTCCATTTTTGGACGGACTAAAGCTCTATGGAGTAGTTCGAACTTGTCCGTTTGGGCACGAACTTGTCCATTTGGGAGTTAGTGTGACAAACCGAGAGAAAACCCTAGGGGCCGGACTAGTCCACCCTTGTGTCCGGACTAGTACGTACCAACCCAGAAGAGTCCGTTTTGGGACGGACCAAGTGGTTCTGTTCCACTTCGAACTAGTCCGTTGTTGACCAGACTAGTCTGATGTCTAGTGACCATTTGAATTTGGAAATTTGGCGGGTAGCGTGACGATCGCTGCTCAGTGTGACAGTTGTCGGGAACTGACCAGGGGATCAGTGGTCCCATAGGGCCGGACTAGTCCGGGGTCTAAGGCCGGACTAGTCAGCCCCTTTGCTGATGTAAGCAAAAGGGGCTCGGGACCTCTATAAAAAAGGGACCCCCGGGCTCATTTGAAAACGACTGGAACCCTAGCGCCGCCACAAGCATCCTAGAGCCTTTCAAAGCCTTCTACTCGTCCTACTAACCCCCTAAGAGCAAATCTTGAAGAGATTAGGGTTTGGGGAGGAGAGTAAAGGAAGATCATCGCGCTTTGGCTTTCGGTTTGATCTCTTGCACATTGTGTTGTGTTGTGTGGCTTGTGTGAGTTGAGCTTCGTGTGCTCCTCGTTGTATTGATTTGTAGGAGTCCCAAGTTGTGAGCAGCCCCATCAAACTTGGTGATTACCCATTGATATAGTGGAAACCAAGCCGACCATCGTGGTGGCTTGGTGAGAGAAGGGTAAAGTGAGACCCGGTCCTTGTGTGGACTTCTTAATGTGGAGGTAGGCTTCTTCGTGGAGCTGAACCACGGGATAAATCTCGTTTCACTTGTCTTTCGCTTTTTGTGATCACTAGTAGTGCTATTAGGGTTCGCTTTGCTTTTATTGACTTACACTTTGATCATAATTGTGAACTTGCAATCTAAGTGTTTAAACTTCACAATCTGAGCTTCACAAGTTCACTACACATAGCTCATATCTTTTGTGAACTTTAATTCCGCAAATAACTTGTAGAAATCAAGTTTTAGGGTTTCCACCCTGTGCTGAGCGGACTAGTCTGGCCCTGTGCAGACTAGTCCGGCCACAGGAATTTAATCTCGTTTGATGAAGTGATTTTAGGTATTATTGCCTATTCACCCCCCTCTAGGCGACTTTCAATTGGTATCAGAGCAGGCTTCTCCCCAAGAGTCTAACAACTTGGAGAAGTAACTGCCGGAAGGGATGACAGCGAGGTTCCGGTGGTCGTCGATGACACCAAGACGAAGAACGTCGATGTTCTTCAAGATGATCCAAATGACGACGAAGAAGTTCGGATGCTCAAGGCACGGCTTCGTGAGAAGCTCAACATGCCGAAGAAGGAGATCAAGTCAATTGCTCCGGTTAACATTGACAACGGGGGTAGTTCACAAGACTATTCCCGATATCCTTACAATTATGAGCAACTTACCGCTAGCAATCATTACTTGTCTATTCCCATTGGCAAACCTCCTCAATTTGATAGAAATGATTATTCTATGTGGAAGCATAATATGAAGATGCACCTCATTTCCTTAAACCCTAGCTTGTGGCAAATTGTGATGACAGGTGTTCACCTTCCCAAGAATGAGGAAGACATCACTCCGGAGCAAGTCGTCCTTCTACATCGCAATGCTCAAGCCGTTGGAGTGATTACCTCCTCATTGACTCGTGAGGAGTTCAACCGCATTGAAGGGTTGGAGGTTGCCAAGGAGATTTGGGATACCCTCAAGACGGTGCACGAAGGCAACCGCGTCATAAGGGAAACTAAGATCGAGATGATCGAAGGAGAGCTTGGGAGATTTACCATCATGGAGGGTGAATCTCTGCAAGACATGTATGACCACCTCAAGACTCTCATCAACAAGAGTCGGTCATATGGAAGCACCCGGTGGACCGATCACGAGGTAGTAAAGAGGATGATTCGAGCATTCATGCCTCGAAACGTCACTCTTTGCTCACTAATTCGTGAAAGTCCGGGCTTCCACAAGATGACTCCCGAAGAAGTGCTAGGGAGAATCATCAACCATGAGATGATGGAGAAAGAAGCGATGTTCTACAACGATCTACAAAGGCATTCCTCCTCCAAGAAAAGGGATGTTGCATTCAAAGCAACATCCTCAAAATCTCAAGAAAAGGAAGAGAGTGATGAGGAGAGTCCTGACACTGATGAGGAAGAAGCTCTCTTCATCAACAACTTCAAGAGGATGTTTAGAAGGAGGAGGGGGAGCTACCAAAATGAGAGGAGAAGCAAAGACAAGCCCAAAACAAGATCAAAAAGGGCTTGTTACAATTGCGGAGAATATGGTCACTTCATTGTGGATTGTCCACATGAAGAAAACAAGAAGAAGAAGGAGGGCAAGTCTAAAGAAAAGAAGTACTTCAAGAAGAAGAAGCAATCCGGACATGCCCACCTTGGAAAGGAGTGGGATTCAAATGAGGAATCCTCTTCCAATGAAGACGAGAAGGTAGCAACTATTGCTATGAAGAAGACAACAACGGAGAACAAGCTCTTCCCCAACTTGGAGATCTCAAGGCTAACATGTCTCATGGCCAAGGAGGAAAGAAAGAAGGTTAAATCTAAATCCTCTTCTTCAATTTCTTCTCATGACGACTTTGATAGTAGTAGTGAAAATGAACACATGCTTAAGGACATAAGCAAAAGCACCTTGAAAAGATTGAGATTGTTAACGGAAGAGATATTTGAGAAGGAAGAACTCATCAACTGTCAAGAGGACATGCTCATCCAACAAAAGGAGAGATGTCAAGAGGTTGAGGAGCTCTTGGAGCTTGAAAGAGAAAGAAGCAAGGCACTTGAGCATGAACTCGCTTTGAGCAAGGAAACTTGCTCAAACCTTGAGAACACTACAATTGTGCTCAAGGATGAACTTTTTAGTTTGACACAAGCTAACAAGATCCTTGAGACGCAAGTGAAGTCTCTCAAGGTCGATGCACCTTCTTCCTCTACAAGCTCACCTTCCACAAATATTAAATCCGAAGCATCTCAACCTTGTAAATGCTCAAACTTAATCATAAAACTTAAAGATGAGCTAAAGTTGGCACAAACCAATCAAGCACCCAAGGGTGACATTTTTGACAAGGATAAGGTGTCATATGCACGTAGTGCATTTACCAACACAAGACATCCCCTTGTCAAGGATGGTCTTGGTTATTCTAGGGGTATGAGGCAAAATGCCAAAACTCCCAAGAATGCCAAAGACTTGATTGTCTTTGTCAAAGGTGGCTCATACAACACTAAGGGAAAGAACATTGCTACTACATCTAAAATGCCTAAGAGAGAACCACATCTATTGTTCCATGATTTTGATGCTTCATATGTTTTATTAAGGAACAAATGTGGAAAGGCATATGATAGGTATATTGGGCCACACCACAAGAGTCACAAACCTTGTGTGTGGGTGCCCAAGTGCCTTTTGACTAACATTAAATGACCCAACACCGTTTATGTACCTAAAGCCAAGGCTTAAATCTTTCTTGTAGGCACACTCCTCCGGTGGAACCAAGTGGGTCCTTGATAGTGGATGCACAAATCATATGACTAGAGAGAGGAAGATGTTTGTGGAGTATGAGCTTAATGAAGATCCAAGTGACAGAATCTATTTTGGGGACAATAGCCAAGGAAAAATCCTTGGCACCAGTAAAATTGCTATATCCTCTAATCACACTCTTTCAAATGTCTTACATGTTGATTCACTTGATTATAACCTCTTGTCCATATCACAACTATGTGACAAAGGTTATAATTGTTTATTCACTAATGAGGGTGTGACCATCACAAGGAGAAGCAATGACTCAATTGCCTTTAAGGGTGTACTCAAGGGAAAACTCTATCTTGTGGATTTCTCCGCGGATAAAGCCCAACTTGATACATGCTTAATTGTGAAAACTAACATGGGATGGCTTTGGCATAGGAGGCTAGCCCATGTTGGAATGAGGAATTTACAAAAACTCCTTAAGGGCGAGCAAATCCGTGGTTTAAAGAATGTTGTGTTTGAAAAGGATAGGTCATATACGCATGCCAAGCCGGAAAGCAAGTTGGAGCACCTCATCCATCCAAGAACATTATGACAACATCAAGACCATTAAAGCTTCTACACATGGATCTCTTCGGTCCAATCGCCTACATTAGTATTGGTGGTAATAAATATGGTCTTGTTATTGTTGATGATTTTTCACGTTTCACTTGGGTGTTCTTCTTGCATGACAAAAGCAAGACTCAAGGTGTACTCAAGAGATACTTGAAGAGAGCTCAAAATGAGTTCTCCTTGAGTATCAAGACCATTAGGAGTGACAATGGCACCAAATTCAAGAACACCCAAGTTGAAGAATTTTTGGATGAAGAAGGCATCAAGCATGAGTTCTCGACCCCCTACTCCCCTCAACAAAATGGGGTGGCCGAGAGGAAGAATAGGACTCTAATTGAGATGTCAAGAACCATGCTTGATGAGTACAAGACGTTAGACTGGTTTTGGGCGGAAGCGGTCAACACCGCTTTCCATGCCATAAACCGATTGTACCTTCACCGCATTTTTAAGAAGACGTCATATGAGCTCCTAACCGGTAACAAACCCAACATCTCTTACTTTCGTGTTTTTGGGAGCAAATTCTACATTCTTAACAAGAAGCCTAGGACTTCAAAGTTTGCTTCTAAGTCCGATGAGGGTTTCTTGCTTGGCTATGACTCAAACACTTACGCATATCATGTCTTTAACAAATCCTCCGGAATTGTTGAAGTAGCACGTGACGTAGTGTTTGATGAGACTACTGGATCCCAAGTGGAGCAAGTTGATCGTAATGTGCTAGATCAAGAAGAATCTCCACAAGTGGTGATAGGAAGGATGGCACTTGGAGACATACGACCACAAGAGCAACCTCAAGTCACAAGTAACCATCCTATACATCAAGCAAGATCTTCCTCAAATGATCAAGATCAACCTCCCCAAGATGCGCTTCAAGGAGATGAAAATGAAGGCATCAATCAAGGGGAGACAATGAGGATGAGGAAGACCAAGATGATGAATCAAGACATCATGCACCTCACCCAAGAGTGCATCAAAGTGTCCAACGGGACCATCTCGTTGACAATATACTTGGAGAGATCTCCAAGGGGGTAACTACTCGATCCCGTGTTGCAATTTTTTGTGAACATTACTCTTTTGTTTCTTCCTTGGAGCCCCACAAGGTTGAAGAAGCACTACGAGATCCGGATTGGGTGATGGCCATGCAAGAAGAGCTCAACAACTTCGAGAGCAATAAAGTATGGGAGCTTGTGAAGAGGCCAAATGCAAATGTTGTAGGGACCAAATGGGTGTTCCGCAACAAACAAGATGAACACGGGGTGGTTACAAGGAACAAGGCAAGACTTGTGGCCAAAGGGTACTCACAAGTCGAAGGTTCGGATTTTGAAGAAACCTTTGCTCCCGTAGCTAGGCTTGAATCAATTCGTATATTACTTGCATTTGCTACTCACCATGATTTTAAGCTATATCAAATGGACGTCAAGAGTGCATTCCTCAATGGTCCAATCAAGGAAGAAGTATATGTGGAGCAACCCCCCGGATTTGAAGATGAAGAATTCCCAAACCATGTGTACAAATTGCGAGCTTGGTATGAGTGTCTTAGAGACTTTCTAACTCAAAATGGTTTTAAAATTGTGAAGGCGGACTATACTCTATTCACTAAGCACTTTAATGATGATTTGTTTGTTCGCCAAATATATGTCAATGACATTATATTTGGTTCTACTGACAAAGCCTTTTGTGATGAGTTTTCCAAGATAATGACGGAAAGATTCGAGATGTCCATGATGGGGGAGTTGAAGTTCTTTCTAGGTTTTCAAGTGAAGCAACTCAAGGAAGGCACGTTCATTAGTCAAACCAAGTACACACAAGATATACCCAAGAAGTTTGACATGGACAAGGTCAAACCCATCAAGACTCCTATGGCAACCAATGGGCATCTCGATCTCAATGAAGATGGTCCAAGTGTATACCAAAAGGTATATCGTTCTATGATAGGCCCATTGTTATACTTATGTACATCTAGGCCTGATATCATGCTTAGTGTGTGTATGTGTGCTAGATTTCAAGCTGCTCCAAAGGTGTGTCATTTGACCGTCGTTAAGAGAATTCTTAGATATTTGGTTCACACACCAAGCCTAGGACTTTGGTACCCCAAAGGCTCTAAGTTTAACCTCATTGGATATTCCAATGCGGACTATGCGGGGTGCAAAGTTGATAGGAAGAGTACATCGGGAACTTGCCAATTCTTTGGCAGATCTCTAGTGTCATGGTCCTCAAAGAAACAAAACTCCATTGCACTTTCCACAACCAAAGCGGAGTATGTTGCTGCCGGAAGTTGTTGTGCACAACTTCTTTGGATGCGAAAAACTCTTAGGGACTATGGCATAAACTTGTGCCATATTCCTCTCCTATGTGATAATTAGAGTGCCATCAAAATAGCTAAAAATCCAGTTGAACACTCAAGGACCAAGCACATCGATATACGCCACCACTTCTTGAGAGATCACTCCATCAAAGGAGACATTACAATTTCCCATGTGAGAATCGATAAACAATTGGTCGATATCTTTACCAAGCCCCTAGATGAGAAAAGGTTTTGTGAACTTAAGAGTGAGCTAAATATCTTGGATTCTCAAAATGTGGCTTAAGTCTTGCACACCTGATTGCAATATTCAAAGTTCACACATGCTTGCGAAAAACTCATCCTCCTCAACTTTTCCACAAATTATTTTGAAATTATTGAATCCTTGTGAATCATGGTCATAGTTTGATTGTTGATTGCTTACTGACTATATTTACAAAGATCTTTTGTGAAATATAGTGCAAAAGGATCAAATATCCACTCAAAACTCAATATATAGGAGTCTTAAGTCTTAGGACCGGACTAGTTTGCCTCTAGGACCAGACTAGTCCGGTGGTACGAGTTGTCCGGACCCAGTCCCGATGCCGGACAAGTCTGGGTCTCTAACCGGACTAGTCTGACCCTTGGGGACTTAACCTCCCCAGGGTGCCCTCGACCTCCTCACTCCCATTCAAACACACTCTCTCCAAAAACGCTCGAAAACCGCCTCCCCAACGACGATTTTTGAGTCCATCCACCAAATCTCGATTCTAATCGGTGGATTGAAGCCCCAAGGTGCCTAGGAACCTTTCCCCAAGCATCAGAGACCACTCCCTCACTCTCATTTCATCAAATCGAAGATTTGAAGAGGTATTCTTGACCTAACTCCAAAATCCTTGGAATTTAATTCTTTTTGGTCCTTTGATAGAAACTTCTTCACAAATGTTGTTGTAGACATCAATGTGATCATATAGCTCCATTTTTGTGGTAGGATCCATAGTTTTTGCAAAATTTCCCTAGATTAGGGTTCTTGCTGTGTGAACCGGACTAGTCCGGCCACAGGGCGGACAAGTCCGACCTAGTGCGGACTAGTCCGGCCCCTGGGCAGACAAGTTCGGGTTACACAGTGAAAACCCTAACCTAGGCTGATTTTGTGAATTGCTCCAATGTATCTTGACTCTCTGGACTTATCCAACTTTATGTGCTTCTCTTGTCAGCAATCATGTCAGACAATGAGTACGTTCCTCCCTCTGACTCTGAGACCGAAGCGGAGAAGCATGCTCTCTTCCGCCGGAAACAAAGAGAGGATCAAGAGATGGCTGTTGCGTACTTTGCCTCTCAGAGGGCAAAGAAGACGCAGCGTGAGGAGCAAAACTTCGCTGCTGCCGAGGCTGCCCCAAAAGGAAGAGGCTTGTGACCTTGGGTGAGCAAGCCAAGTCCCAGGGGGCAAGATCCTCCAAAGATAAGGGCAAGGCCCCTGTTGATGCTGCACCCAAGAAGCGGGTGACTGTGGCCAAGAAGGCAGCAAGCAAACTGAAGAAGGGTACCCCACAACCCATTGGCCCCTTGAGGATGTCCTCTCTCGCACGGAACCCAAACCGTGCAGCTGCTTTTGATGTAAACATCTTCAAGGGCAAGGGGGCTGAGAAGGCACACAAGTTGAGGAAGATAAATTTTTATCAACGTGAAAGGAGCACAGTGGATCCCTGGTTCTGGTGTGACTTCCACTGTGACTACTACAGGACGGTCTATATGACCAAGCAAACTCCTGTCATAGATGCTCAATTGATCGACTGGGATTACATGGCTGAGAAAGATCATCAAGCCTTCAATGCTGTGATTGAGGCTGTCGAGAGGCATGGTCTAAAGAAGCTTATGGCTTTCTAGTACGACTGGAATGTGGAGGTCATCGCTCAGTTGTACTCCACCCTTTACTTCCACATTGATGGGGACAGGAGGATCACCTAGATGACCCATGGAGAGCAGTACTCTACCACCTTTTGGGAGTTTGCTCAGTTGCTTGACTTGGAGGATCAACTGGATAATGAGATCATCATTTCCAATCTGAAGCCAGTTGATCGGGACACATCGGAGTATATGTATCCAAGCCATGCACAGTATGAGGTCGGACACATCAGAAATATCAAGCCCTTCTATAGTGTGCTCAACCAGGTCCTCAGAAAGACAATTGCCCCCAAGGATGGAGATGCAGGGATCATCCAAGGCAATTTGAGGCATTTAATGGTCCTCATTGATGGAGATGTCTGCTTCAATGTGGTGGACTATATCTTTGATGACATCTTCAACATCTCTCACACCCCCAACCGATCATGTGGATACGCTCCGTACATTATGTACATGATCGAGAAGATCTTTGGGCTCACATTTGTAACACCCTCATTTTCATGCATCATGCCCTACATACACTCATATATATGTTTACCATTAACCCACATAAAGAGGAACAAGTTTAACATTGATTCAGAGCATTTAAAATTGATTTGGAGCAAAACCGCACTTAAAACGCAGGAAAGTGCGGACTAGTCCGATTTTACTGAGGACTAGTCCGATTTCTCTCTGACTAAAAACGGACTTGTCCGTTTTTGCTGCGGACTAGTCCGATTTTGGCTCTGGAAACTTTCGGACTTGTCCGATTTTGTGCGGACTAGTCTGATATTCCATGAATCCTTGAGAATTTGCTAAGTCCCTGGACTTTTCTGGACTAGTCCGGTGTTCCAGCGGACTTGTCCGTTTTTCCTCTCTGTTCAAATTCGGACTTGTCCGATTTTTTGCCAGACTTGTCTGATTTTCTCTCTGGACGACTTCGGACTAGTCCGGTCCTTTCCGGACTTGTCTGATATTTCGTGACTCCAAGTTGATCTTATGTTTTACGACTTGTTTCTTGGGTTTCACGTTAAGTGGGCCTAGGGACGTCATGCCTAACTCTTTTAGAGCCCATGTGGGACTCTAAACCGGCCTCTACTCATCCCAAAACTTGAAATCCATCTAACCCTAGCCTCCACCTCTATATAAACAGCCCCACCCCTTGGTTTGACATCTATTTGCCACTTTTCCACCCACCCAAACCCTAGTTCGTGGGGAGCCACCATCAAGGAGGGAGGATAAGATCCCAAGCAAGAGGAAGAAGAGGAGGAAACGAAGTAGGATCAAGATCTCCACCAAGTTTCGTCCTTCACCACCAATTCATCTCCAAGTTCATCACCAACCCTAGATCATCAAGATCCAAGTGCTACCTCCAAGTTTCTTGATTCATTGGAGTTCTAAACACATGGTATACCTTCTATTCTCTTTTCCTTACGTGAATTCAACCCCTAATCTCCAAATTCACGTCAATCTAGAAAACCCTAATCTGCTGATCTCGTCAAGTGCGGACTTGTCCGGTCCCTAGCGGACTAGTCCGATCTTTCTGGTTAAATTGTGTTGAATTAATTCTAAAATTTGATCTAATCAACTCCAAACCTGTATAAACTTGTTAAAAGCTATTAGAACTAATTAGTGATCATTAAAACCAATCTAGTAACAAGTTCTACCTTGCATTTGCATCAATCATGCATGTCATGTCATATTGAGTAATATTTGTGCACTCTTTGATTGTGTTTCCTGTCTTGTATATTTATTGTGTGGATTAGACGGATTTGCACTAGAAAGTGCTGCGGAGGATCTACAGCACCAGGAGTTTGAAGGATTTGACCCTAATCAACAGCAAGAGCAAGGCAAGTGTCCTTGAAGCATATTGATCCTGTTTTTAAAATAAATGTTTTGTTTGCAAACTGCATGCTTGTGTCAATTTGATGGGAATCCTATGATAGGAAGTTTACTAGACTTGTTAAACCACCCTTGTCACCTGGAATTATGGTATGAGTCGGGAAGGGCTTTTACCTTTTTGCTTCGCTTAATTAATTGGGATGGAAACCAACACTACACATTTAATTATGTATTAATGATATTCTGGTTAATGTGAACTGGTTAAATATGGTATGGTAATGGGTGATCTAAGCAAGCCTGGTATGTGGATGTGTTGGATGTTATGGTGGTTTGCTTGCTTTAGATCTAAGGACCGATTCATGCGAGAATAAGCCAGGACTACAGTGCCACCACGAGGCCAAGTATGGGTGCGGCGTAGCTGATTAATTAGGGCTTTGTTAGTGCTGTTTGGACCATTATGGATGCTCGGGGAAGGGGTAGTCGGATTGGGTTTGTTGATGATTGGTGGGACTACCCTGGGATCCGAATGGCTCAAGAGGGGGCCCTTGGTTGAAGATGTGCTCAGTTGGAGGCATCGCCACCGGTGAAACCTCAGTGGGGTCTAAATAGGCTAGTAATCCCTTTGTAAAGCCTATTTTGTGATCTCTTGGCCACACACCAACGGAAGTGTGTAATGTGACTGACGGGTCATGGGCATAAGGGAGATTCTTAGTCGCCGAAAGGTGATGAAATCACGAACACGTGGGTAAAGTGGTACAAACTCTGCAGAGTTAATTAAAACTATCATGATAGCCGTGCTCCCGGTTATGAGCACCTGGACAACTTCCATGATTAGAGGGTATTTGGTATTGGTAATGGTTATTGTAATGGTTATGGTATTGGTTATGGTGATGGTTATGGTTGGTTATGGATTTATTTCAGGTACTGAATATGGTTGTTGGCAATTGTGAAATCTGGAATTATTGATGAGGATGGTGAATTATGAACTGGTATATGATATTATTTATGATTATGATGGGTTTACTTCACATACATATAATATATTGCTTTTCAAATGTTTTAATGTACTTTTTAGCACTTTGCCATTATTGTTGTCATCATTTGAATCAGCCACATGTCATACTTTCCACACTTGCTGAGTACGACATGTACTCACTCTTGCAATTCCCCCCCCCCCCCCAACAGTTGCAGGTCAGGATTGGGAGTTTAATGGTGATAATGCGGAGTTCTAGGCCGTGTCTACCGTCAGCTTTGCCTGTGGTGTTGCATGGAGCTGCGCTATCCCTTTTGCTTAGTTTGCTTAGTTGCTTAATTAGTTTATTTCCGCTGCATTAGTTGAACTTGTCATTAATATTCGTTAGAGCTTGTATTCAAGGATAATCTGGTTTGTGTAATAAAATTTGATAATTAATCTTGTTCTGTGGTAATTTTCTGTATACTCTTTTGTGATTGCACTCGTGTATGTGTGTTGAACATCCTGGGCACACATATGCGTTAGCTTGGTTCAGTTTTTGGAACCGGGCGTCACAACATTCAAGAAAGATATAATTCACCGAAGGCTTTGACCACAACTCCCTCCTCTGGAGCCAGCTGCCCCTCGGAGGAAGAATGCGGATCCTCCCGCTTCTTCCTCTCCCTTCGTGCCATCTCCTCCACCTCCTCCGCCTTAGACACAATGCAAAAGCGGATTCTTCAAGTGTTTCAAAGCTCTCTTCTCTTTGTGCCGGAAGACGGAAATTCGGCAATGTCGCATGGAGCGTCGCAATGATAAGTATCTCAAGGCGATGTGCGACAAGCTGGACATCCCTATGTCCCCCGCCGAGGAGAGGTATGGTGAGCTCACTTCCTTTCCCGAGTTCACTGCTGATGAGCTCGCTGAAATTGGAGAAGCTGGGACTTCCACCGCGGCCCTGACCGAGGATCCAGAGGCTACGGAGAGCGACAGCGAGCCCCAAGGCGACAATGATGACTCCGACTCCATCGATGAGTATTCCTAAGGGCTCTTCCTCTCTTCTTTTCCTTTTTGGTGTCTTGATGCCATAGGGGGAAAGATAGCGAGGAGAAATCTTGACGGGCTCTTAGATCTAGGGGGAGAGACATATGGGAGAGATGAAGGGGGAGAGATAAAATAGATTGATGTTGATGTATGAGAGTATTGATCTATGTTGGACTTATGTTTTAAACCTCATTTCAAGTTGTATTGTAAGACTTAATCTATGTACTCAAGTATTCATGTATCTTGCCTAAATTTGTGATGTGATGCCTCATTTTAATGTCTATTTTGCATAATCATTGGCTTATCACACTTTATGGACACATCACTTAGGCACCCCACCATAACATGTATATGTATGAGAATTCTCTCAATCTCTCTTACTCATGATGCATATATTGAGGGGGAGTCACTCATACAAATACATGTTATGAAAATAAATTATTATTCTTTGTGTTGAAGTCTTAATGTGTTGTCATCAATTCACCAAAAGGGGGAGATTGAAAGTGCATCTAGGCATCCCCGTGGGTTTTGGATGATTGATGACGACAATTAAGAGGCTAATGAGCTAAGTTGATCTTAAGCACAGGTACAAGGATTGAAATGAGATGAAAACTGTCAAAAAGGAAAAGGAGAAAACGGGTGTCAAAGACTCAAGCATAGAAATTAGGGTTTCTATGGTATTGAGCTTATATGAGCCGTATCATGTGAGAGGGTGGTTGTATCATGTGCATTGAGATCATACGAAGAGGCTCAAAGTGGTGGTTTAGAGAAAAACCTAAGTGAGAATCCTAAAATGAGAAAAACCCTAAGAGGCCAGACTAGTCCGGGCCTCAGGGCCGAACTAGTTCGGCCATGGCAGACAAGTCTGTTTTTGGACGGACCAAACGTCTCTAGAGTGTCCCGAGTGATTTTGGAGCTAAGTCTGAGAAGTCCGGACTTGTCCATTTTTGGACGGACCAAAGCTCTCTGGAGTAGTTTGGACTTGTCCGTTTGGGCACAGACTTGTCCGTTTGGGACTTAGTGTGACAAACCGAGAGAAAACCCTAGGGGGCCGGACTAGTCCGCCCCTGTGTCCAGACTAGTCCGGACCAACCCAGAAGAGTCTGTTTTGGGACGGACCAAGTGGTTTTGTTCCACTTCGGACTAGTCTGTTGTTGACCGGACTACTCCGGTGTCTAGTGACCGTTTGAATTTGGAAATTTGGCGGGTAGCGTGATGATCGCTGCTCAGTGTGGCAGTTGTCAGGAATTGACCAGGGGGTCAGTGGTCCCATAGGGCTAGACTAGTCTGGGGTCTAAGGCCGGACTAGTCCGCCCCTTTGCTGATGTAAGCAAAAGGGGCTCGGGACCTCTATAAAAAAGGGGACCCCCGGGCTCATTTGAAAACGACTGGAACCCTAGCGCCGCCACAAGCATCCTAGAGCCTTTCAAAGCCTTCTACTCGTCCTACTAACCCCCTAAGAGCAAATCTTGAAGATATTAGGGTTTGGGGAGGAGAGTAAAGGAAGATCATCGCGCTTTGGCTCTCGGTTTGATCTCTTGCACATTGTGTTGTGTTGTGTGGCTTGTGTGAGTTGAGCTTCGTGTGCTCCTCATTGTATTGATTTGTGGGAGCCTCAAGTTGTGAGCAGCCCCATCAAACTTGGTGATTACCCATTGATATAGTGGAAACCAAGCCGACCATCGTGGTGGCTTGGTTAGAGAAGGGTCAAGTGAGACCCGATCCTTCTGTGGACTTGTCAACGTTGAGGTAGGCTTCTTCGTAGAGCTGAACCACGGGATAAATCTCGTTTCACTTGTCTTTCGCTTTTTGTGATCACTAGTAGTGCTATTAGGGTTCACTTTGCTTTTATTGACTTACACTTTGATCATAATTGTGAACTTGCAATCTAAGTGTTTAAACTTCACAGTCTACGCTTCACAAGTTTACTACACATTGCTCATATCTTTTGTGAACTTTAATTTCGCAAATAACTTGTAGAAATCAAGTTTTAGGGTTTCCACCCTGTGCTGAGTGGACTAGTCTGGCCCTGTGCAGACTAGTCCGGCCACAGGAATTTAATCTCGTTTGATTAAGTGATTTCAGGTATTATTGCCTATTCACCCCCCTCTAGGCGACTTTCACATTAGCTTATGTGAGACGGGCTTTATTGAAGCTTGTCTCCTTTATGTAGGTTATCCGAGACGCTCTCTACTAAGCTTTTCGCGGATTGTTTACAGACACTACTATTATGAGCTAGCCAGGATTTGGCAGCTGTATTACCAGTGTCAGCAACATACTGTTCATGAATATATGTATAGCCAAAATTATCACATGTTAAATTATAATGACCAATCAAATATTACCAAAGTGTCAATCGTGGTTATCAAGTATACTAATTACACAGCAAAGACTGTTCATCTTAATTACAATGTAACTAATTACACACATCATAACTATCATCATATAATCATGTATACCGTAATGAAAATTCTCCCGATCAATGACTTCATCGACGATGAGCCTTCATAGCCTCTAATGCTCCGACCAAGACATCCTAAAATTCAACTATAATAAACAAAAGAACAAATAGGTATACAATTGTAATAAACATAGGAACTGTTAGTGAATGGAGAACAGAGCTTACTTGTAGCACATGCAGTTGTGAGCATCTGCAAGGCATCAACAGAGAAATTGTTCTCATGGCAAAGGGCATTGTACTGAGCTGGTGTGCTTGTTCCCTAAAAAAACAAACAATTTGAATGTGGCCTAGAGGGGGGTGAATAGGCCTTTTTTTGAATTTTAGTCGGAACCTGCAACACTCAGCAACTTGATCAAATCCCGAGAAATCGAACTGGTCCGGTTGTGTGCGGACTAGTCCGGTGTGTGCGGACTAGATTGATCAAGCTAGATCAATGATCTCAATCTAACTACTCTATGCAGCGGAAGTTGATATGTAACTAGAGTACGTTGCTTCAATTTAACTTAGTATATCACAAGGTAATCTTTAGATTCAAAGTTTTAACATAAGATATACAAGATCAAGTAAACCTTAGAATGTGATATGAAAAAACTAAGAACAAGATTGACACAAGATTTTATCCTGTGGTTCGGTTCCCACAGAGGCAACCTAGATCCACGTTGAGGAGCCCACAAAAGGATCGGGTCTTCTCCAACCCTACCCTCGTTGATCGCCACGGAGGCTGATTCTCTTCCACTAATCACAAAGGGTAAATCACCATGTTCAAGGGGCCTTCTCACAAGTTGAGGCCTCCCCAAGATTACAAATTGAACACCACCAAGAACACACTCGTAAGATCCATAATAAAACAACAGTAGTGTGTTAGATAATCAAACCCAAGAGCTCAAAATGTGAGAATCGTGTCTCTCTGATCCAAAGTTAATCATCAAGGATTTGATCTTTCTTGCGTTGGATTGTGTGGAGAGATGTGTTTTCTAGGCTCTTGGAGGGTGTGATGGCGCAGGGAGTCGAGAGAGGTGAAAGTAGGGTCGTACACATCTATTTATATGGAGGTTTCAAAAGGTTACCGTTAGGGTTTCGAGAGTCCGGACTAGTCCGTTGTGGAGTCCGGACTAGTCCAGTGTGCAACGTGTAGGAAACCCTAAGTTCCCAGGAACATCGGACTTGTCCGGCCTTGGGCGGACTAGTCCGATTTAGGCTCTGGAGAAGTTCGGACTAGTCTGGTCATTATCGGACAAGTCCGGCTGTGGTGAGTCTCTTAGTGAATTGGGGACAAGTCCGGATATTATCGGACTTGCCCGATTTTTTGCAAAGCTGTGAAGTGTTGAGGACTAGTACGCACTAGGGAGGACTAGTATAATCTTAGTCAGAAAGATATCGGACTAGTCCGTTGTGATATCGGACTAGTACGGTCTGTGTAAACCTGGACTGTGCAGACAAGTCCGGACTGGGAGGACTTGTCCGATTTTGAACAGAGGTATTATCGAACTAGTCCAGGGTATATCGGACTAGTCCGAACCTGTGTAAAATTGTGCAGTGAATGAGTTTTCTTGTGCTTGAGCTCTTGAGGTGTGTTTCTCCAACACACTCCATACACACTGATCTAATCTATTCAGCTCTTGAGCTCTTTTCTATATAGATCCTCATTCTCCTTTCTTTTTGCGCTTTCTTCATAATTTCATTAAATGTGCTCATCTCAACAATTTGGTTAGGATCTCATTTGTTTGTCATAAATCAACCAAAACCCACAAGGAATGCCTAGATGCACTTTCAATCTCCCCCTTTTTGGTGATTAATGACACCAATTGAGATTTCAAAAAATACGATAAAAATACATAATTTTCATAAAGTGTGCACATATGAGCTTGGAACAAATTGAGCAAATAAAACATAAGACATATGTGCACTCTTTATGGTGGGGTGCAAAAATACATGAGTGTGAGCAATACCCGTGATGAGAATGAAATGCTTGACATGGAAATACCAATACAAGCATATATGTCAATTCCAAAGCAAAATCACAGATTATCTCAAATCATCATCACAAATTTCATAACAGAAGCATAAACATAATCATTCCATCACACCACAATACTAAAGGTAGAGATAACAGAATTAAAGTTTTACGACCCAAAAGAGACACAAAAAGATACACAAATGAAGCTCTCATCTCTCAACCTACAGCTAGGACCTAGTGACTCCCCATCAATCTCTCCCCCTTTGGCATCAAGACACCAAAAAGAAAGAGAGGATGGAACTAGTGGCTCATTCCTCACTGTCGGTCCTCTCCTCGTCTTCATCTTCATCTTTGGGTTGGGTAGGAGGAGGAGGAGCGGATCCACTCGAAGTGCCCCCAATGCCAAAATAGGCAAGCTCAGAATGTGAAAGAGGTGGCAACTCCGAGAAATCTGAAGTTGAATGATCGGAGATAATGGGGGATCTAGTGGGCTTGATCTCCAGCTTCAGGCAGATATGCTTGACATTTTGCTTGACATATCTCATATCTGCCTTCCTTGCCTTGTTCAGCTTATTTCACTTCAGATTTCTTGCATGAGCCAAAAATGGTGGCCAAGTACTTCAAAAGACCACTTGAGCACCCTTTTTGAGGAGGGGCCCTAGTGGTGGGTGCAGTCCTGGCATCTCCTCGAGCTCTCCTTGGAGCCTCTTCACTGGACACCGGAGATGGAGCAGCTTGGACAGTGGCTTGGGGAGGCTTCTGGGGCCTCAAAGGATTATGCTCCACATCCTTCACGAACTCAATCCCCGTGACTTTCTCAATCATAAACATCAAGTATGGTGCATAGCCACAAGATCTGTTCGGTGTGCAGGAGATGTTGACCATGTCATTCCAAATGTAGTCAAATACATCAAACTTTTTGTTCTTGTTTATCACTTTCATCAAGGTCCTCAAGTATCCTTGGACACTCCCTGCATCTCCATCCTTTGGAGCAATTGTCTTCCTAAGGTCCCCGTTGAGAACCATGAAGAAGGGCTTCATGTTCTTGGTCGATGGAGGGTTGTACTTTAGGCTAGTGTCATAGAGGAAGTCCATCTTATCCTTCCCCAAGACACCAATGTTGTGGATAGTGAGCTCATTGTTGCCAGTGTCTTCTAGGTGAAGCAGTTTCACAAAATCATCATAGGTAATAGTGTACGTGGATCCATGTGTCATCCAAGTCACCCTTTCCTCCTCATCACTAGAAAAGAAGCATGTGGCATAGAATTTAGCGATGATTTCATAGTTCTAGTTGTACCTGAAGGCAAATAGGTCCTTCAGTCCATGCCTAGCTGCAGCCTCCACCACTTGATCAAAGGCACCACAACTCTTCCTTTCAAAATGATTCCAGTCAATCCTATGGCTGCGGACAACTGGAGTCTTCGTGGTGAGGTACACAGAGCTATAGAAATTTGCGTGAAAGTTACTCCAAAATCTGGCATCGGCTGCCTTCTTTGACCGGCTGTAACAGTCCACAAATCTGAGTTTGGAAGTCGTATCGCTTCCCTTGCCATTAAACTCCTCGTCGGAGGGATCTTTATTCCCTTGCCTCGGGGCTGCCATCTTCAGTGGGCCGATTGGGCCCAAGGCAATTCTCTTTTCCTTGCCCTTAGCATGGCGAGAAGCCACCAAGCTAGGGACAACTGCATCCTTGGCTTTGGATGCAGGCTTCTTGGCTAGAACTTTGCATCGCACCTGAGGTGGAGAAGTAGCCAGCTCGGAGGGACGCTCTTGCCTCTTCTTCCCTTGGCCCGTTGAGGACCGAAGCAAGGAGTCTTGGTCCATCTCGGCCTCATAATTGGAGATTTCATCATTGAAGCTCGACATTGTCCCGAGAAGGTATTATGCAATGTATGAATGAGAATTGATGGCAGGGAAGTGCATTGAGTAGTTCGAAATTAGGGTTGAATTCAGTTGAAAATCGGACTTGTCCAGTGTTCAAGTATGGACTAGTCCGGAGGGATTGGACTTGTCCGTACAGAGACTGGACTAGTCTGGTGTTCAACACCTTAAACCCTAAATATGAGACAAATGGTGTTGCTCAATGCAAAACTAGCTTAAGAAAGATGTAATACAGCAAGGTAGCATGTATTAGCTGAAAGGAACTAAGCTATTTGATCCAAAATGGAAGAAATTGAAGTTTCTAGGGTTTGGGGGGAAATTTACTGAAATTCTTCGATTCTTGACGAAGGAGGAGTTGGAGGTGCAGACAAGTCCGTGGTCTTCAATCCCCTAGCAATGGAGTTCGATTTCCACCCAAACTTGAAGAGATTTGACAGACAAATCGCCAAATCGCCTTGGGGGCTCTCGAGTGAAGAGAGAGAATGTGAGGTGAGTTGTGAGGGTGAAGGATATTAGGTTTTGTTGGTGTCTAGGGTTATGGAGTCAAAAAAACTAGTCCATGATCGGCCGGACTAGTCCGGACTACCGGACACTCAGCGGACTAGTCTACAGTGTGCGGACTAGTCCGGATAACCACAAACTAGTCCATGGTCACCAGAACATAATCAATTATCCCATTTGTATATATTCAAAGGTATTTAGATAGAAAATAGAGGAGGAAAAGCACACAAATTTTTTTTGATGAATGTGATCAGTAAACATCCAACAATCAATCTATGACCATAATTCACCAAGATTAAGTAATTGAAATAGTTTTTTGGAGAAAATTGAGAGAGATGATTTTTTCGCAACACAATCAACATATTTTTAAGAAGCCATACAATTATGCAAGTTTTTAAGCCACATTCCGAGCATCAAGGATATTTAGTTCATTTTAGAGCTAGCAAAAACGTTTTTCATCAAGTGGCTTGGTGAATATATCGGCTAGTTGTTTTCTGTGTTGACATGAGAAATGGCTATGTCCCCTTTTATTGAGTGGTCTCTCAAAATGTGATGCTGGATGTCAATGTGTTTGGTCCTAGAGTGCTCAACGGGATTATGGTAATAGCACTCTCATTATCACAAAGGAGTGGAATATGGCTCATATTATAACCTTAATCCCTTAGAGTTTGTCGCATCCAAAGAAGTTGTGCACAACGACTCCCGGCTGCAACATACTTCACTTCGGCCGTGGATAAGGCAATGGAGTTTTGTTTCTTGGAGGACCAAGAAACTAGGGATCTACCTAGAAATTGGAAAGTACCGAAGGTACTTTTTTTATCTACTTTGCATCCGACATAATCTGCATCAGAGTATCCAATGAGATTGAATTTGGAACCTTTAGGATACCAAAGGCCTAAGTTGGGTGTATGAACTAAATACCGCAAGATTCTTTTTACGGCTGTCAAATGACACTCCTTAGGATTGGCTTGAAATCTTGCACACAAGCACACACTCAACATAATATCAGGCCTAGATGCACATAAGTAAAGTAGGGATCCAATTATGGAGCGATATACCTTTTGATTTATGCTTGGTCTGTCTTCATTGAGATCCAAGTGTTAATTTGTTTCCATGGGAGTCTTTATGGGCTTCGCCTTATCCATTCCAAACTTCTTGAGTATGTCTTGAGTATACTTGGTATGACTTATGAACGTCCCCTCCTTTTGTTGCCTCACTTGGAATCCCAAGAAGTATTTTAGCTCTCCCATCATAGACATTCAAACCTTTCTGTCATAATCTTACTAAATTCTTCACAGAAAGATTTATTAGTTGAACCAAAAATGATATCATCAATATAAATTTGACAGATAAAAATATCATTGTCAAAATGCTTTGTGAACAAAGTATAATCAGCTTTGCCAATTTTAAAACCATTTTCAAATAAGAAATCTCTAAGGCACTCATACGAAGCTCTAGGAGCTTGTTTGAGGCCGTAGAGTGCCTTACGCAGTTTGAACACGTGGTTGGGGACCTCTTGATCTTTGAATCCAGGGGTTGCTCCACGTACACCTCCTCTTTGATTGGTCCATTGAGGAAGGCGCTTTTCACATCCATTTGATAGAGCTTGAAATCATGGTGAGTAGCATATGCAATTAATATTCTAATAGATTCAAGCCTAGCTACCGGAGCAAAGGTTTCATTGAAATCCAAACCTTTGACTTGTGAATACCCTTTGGCCACAAGTCGTTCCTTGTTCCTTGTCACCACCCCGTGTTCGTCTTGCTTATTGCGAAAGACTCATTTGGTGCCGACAACGTTGAACTTGGGTCTTTCGACGAGTTCCCACACCTCGTCCCGTTTGAAGTTGTTAAGTTCATCTAGCATTGCCACCACGCAATACATATCTTTCAATGCATCCTCAATCTTGCACGGTTCCAAAAAGGATACAAAAGAGTAATGTTCACAAAAATTAGCAATTCGAGATCTAGTGGTTACTCCCTTTTGGATTTCCCTGATTATGTTGTCGATGGGGTGGTCTCTTTGGACGCATTGGTGTACTCTTGGGTGTGGCACTTGTGGTCTTGAGTCTTCATGGTCATCTTCTACTCCCCCTAGATGGTTGCCCTCATTTGTGTGTTGATCATCTTCGTCCTCTTGAGTTTGATCTAGTGTAGAAGCTCCCCCTTGATCCATTACCTACGCTTGTGGTTCATCTTCTTCATTTTGATTTGAAGGTGGGGTTTGTGGTCGAACATCGCTCAATGCCATTCTTCTTAACGCCTGACATGGAGCTTCTTCTCTATCTAGCACACATTGATCAACTTGCCCTTCTTGAGAGCCGATAGTTTCATCGGACACTACGTCACGTGCAACTTCAACAAGTATGGAGACCTTGTTGAAGACACAATAGTCGTAAGAGTTCGAATCGTAGCCAAGCAAGAAACCTTCATCGGACTTTGAAGCGAACATTGAAGTCCTAGGCTTCTTGTTCAAGATATAGCATTTAGAACCGAAAACGCAAAAATAGGAAATATTAGGTTTGTTACCCGTGAGTAGCTCATATGATGTCTTCTTGAGTAGGCAATGAAGATAGAGTCAGTTTATGGCGTGACAAGCGGTGTTGATCGCTTCAGCCCAAAACCGATCCGATGTCTTGTACACATCAAGCATTGTTCTCACCATCTCTATGAGGGTTCGGTTCTTCCTTTCGGCCACTCCATTTTGTTGAGGTGAGTACGGTGCTGAAAATTCATGTTTGATGCCCTCTTCGTCTAGGTACTCCTCAACTTGAGTGTTCTTGAACTCCGTGCTGTTGTCGCTTTGTATGTTCTTGATCTTCAATGAGAACTCATTTTTGGCACGCTTGAGAAATTTCTTGAGGGTTCCTTGAGTTTCTGTCTTATCATGCAAAAAGAAAACCCACGTGAAGCGCAAAAAATCATCAACAATTACTAAGCCATATTTGTTAACGCTGATGCTTATGTAAGCGATTGGACCGAATAGGTCTATGTGATGTAGCTCGAGCGGTCTTGTCGTTGTTACGTTCTTCGCGGGATGGGGTGCTCCTACTTGCTTCCCGGCTTGGCATGCGCTACAAGGCGTGTCTTTCTCAAAAACAACATCCTTCAAACCTCGGATGTGATCGCCCTTTAGGAGTTTTTGAAGATTCCTCATACCAACATGTGCTAGCCGTCTATGCCACAACCAACCCATGTTGGTCTTTGCAATCAAGGATGTGTCAAGTTCGACTTTATCTTTGTTGAAGTCAACAAGATAAATTTTTCCCTTTAACACACCCTTGAATGCAACCGAGTCATCACTCCTTCTAGAGATGGTCACACCCTCATTAGTGAACAAGCAATTATAACCCTTGTCACATAATTGAGATATGGAAAAAAAGGTTATAATCTGAGGAGTCAACATGCAAAACATGAGAAATCGTGTGTTGAGATGAGATTGCAATTTACCGGTACCGAGCACCCTTCCTTGATTATTGTCTCCAAAATAGATGCCCTCGCTTGGATCCTCATTATCTTCATATTCTCCAAACATTCTTCATTCTCCGGTCATATGGTTAGTGCATCCACTGTCTAGCACCCATTTTGCTCCACCGGAGGAGTAGGCCTGCAAAAAAAATTATGTCTTGGTTTTAGGTACCCAAGCTTGCTTGGGTCCTTTGAGGTTAGTCACAATAGATTTGGGCACCCACACATGGGACTTGGTGTTCCCATGGCGTGGCCCAACATATTTGGCATACACTTTACCAAAGTTGCTTTTCATAAGAACATAAGATGCATCAAAAGTTCTAAACAAAAGTTGTTGCTCATATGAATTAACATGTTTGGACTTGTCAACATCATTATACTTTCTAGCTTGAGGGGAGTTTCCCTTGATAAAGGCAATGCGCTCCTTGTTATTCTTATGGCTTCTAGCACTTTGCTTTTCACCATAAGAATACCCAATGCCATATTTGACATTAGGAGGCCTTGTGGTCAAGTATGCATTGCGTGCATCCTTGATCTTCTCCTTGTCAAATATGCCACCATGAGAAGGATGCTTGTACTTTGCCAAGTTCGACTTATCCTTCAAGTTATATTCAACTTTAGCACATGTACACGTAGTAGCAGTTTTAGATTTTAGCTATTTAGAAGATGAGCTTCAAGAGGATGAAGGGTCACTTCGTTTGAGTGACTCAACTTGAACTTCAAGGATATTGTTAACTTTGGTCAAGTTAGCAAGTTCATACTTGATAATTACATTTGAGTCACCTAACTTCAAGCAAGCTTCCTTGCTTGAAGCTAATTCAAACTCTAGTGACTTGCTTTGCTCCTTTTCAAGTTCAAGGAGCTTTTTGATCTTAAGATACTCCTTATTTTGACGGATGATCATATCTTCTTGGCGATCAACAAGCTCCTCCTTATCGATAAGTTTATCCATTAAGAATTTCATTTTAGCGGCAGTTTTCTTATCTAGGCCAACAAACATATCTTCATTATCACTATAGGCATCACTATCACTAGAGTAAGAATGCGAGGAGGAGGATTTAGATGTTACCTTTATTTTACCTTCCCTCGCCATGAGGCATGTGTCATAGTCCTTTCTTGCGCCAATGTTGGGGAAGATGGTCGATTTCTTGGTCGTCTTGTTGATGGCTATGCTAGCCATCTCCTCTTCCTCTTCGAACGAGGACTCGTCAGTTTAGTACCGCTCCTTTCCTAGGTGCGCCTGTCCAGCTTGCTTTTTCTTCTTGAAGAACTTCTTAGGTTGAGTCTTTATTTCCTTGGTCTTCTTCTTGTTTTATTCATAAGGGCAATCAACTATAAAATGGTCATATTCACCACAGTTATAGTAGACCTGCCTCAACTTTGGTCTTGACTTTTCTTTGAGTTTTCCT
Organism: Tuctoria greenei; assembly: GCA_036927565.1. NCBI lineage: Eukaryota > Viridiplantae > Streptophyta > Magnoliopsida > Poales > Poaceae > Tuctoria > Tuctoria greenei. Next base: position 200,279,961 of record JAYESD010000003.1, on the reverse strand, counting down.
TCACTTGATTTTCTCCCTTGTCTTCTCTTCATCATTCTCTTGAATTTCTTCATGAAGAGGATCATGTCTTCCTCATCTATGTCGCTGCTCTCATCATCACTGCCATCTTCATCTTGAGCCTCTCGAGCTTCTTTTGACAAGGGCTTGCAAGTGGATTTTAAGGCGGCCCCTTTCTTCTTTGCCGAGGTGAGGTCTGCAATCTCCTTGACATATTTTTCTTGCTTCTCCATCATTTTGAAGTTGATGATCTTTCCAAGCAATTCATCCAGGGTCATTTTCTTGTACCCAGGGATTTCTCTTATCATTGAGCATAGGGTAACATTGCGAGGCGTGAATGCTATAAGGATGAGATTCACCACCTCATGATCGTTCCACTTTTTACTTCCATATGCTCGAACCTTGTTGATGAGACTCTTCAACCGGTTGTACATGTCTTGTGGCGACTCATCTTCTTCTATGGCAAATCTTCCCAATTCGCCTTCGATCATTTCGATCATCGCCTCTCGCACATAACGATTGCCTTCATGTGCAGTTTGCAATATGTCCCATATTTCCTTCGCCATCTTGAGTCCATACACCTTGGTGAACTCGTCCTGACTTAGTGATGATGTGATGACCGCTGCAGCTTGAGCATTCCGATGAATTGCTTGCTCTTGGCTTGGTGTGAGCTCTTCATCGTCGTCTGGGATATCTATACCTGTGCACACTATATGCCACAAGCTGGGGTTAAGAGATATTAAATGCATTTTCATGTTTTGCCTCCACATTGAGTAATCATTGCCATCAAAGTGTGGGGCTTTTCCTAGAGGAATAGACAAATAATGAGTATTTTAGAATTTAGACGATCGTATTTGAAAGGATATCGGGAGTAGTCGGTGTGACTACTCCCCTTCTTCTTTTTCTCGTCCTCGATCTTTATTTTCCCTTTGGAGAGAGCTTTCTTCCTTAGGAGCGCCTTGAGTTCCAGCACCTCCTCATCATCATCCTTGAAGTCGTGAATGGCGTCGAGGAGCTTCTCCAACTTTTGCACCTTTTCATCTTCAACCTTCTCTTGGTTGAGGCTCTTGTGCACATCCTTCATGTCCGACATTTTCTCTTCGAGCGATTAGTCTCCTCTTGAAGAGTCCTGCTCTGATACCAATTGAATGTGGCCTAGAGGAGGGTGAATAGGCCTTTTTGAATTTTAGTCAGAACCTGCAACACTCTGCAACTTGATCAAATCCCGAGAAATCGGACTAGTGCGGTTGTGTGCGGACTAGTCCGGTGCGTGTGAACTAGATTGATCAAGTTAGATCAATGATCTTAATCTAAGTACTCTATGCAGCGGAAGTTAATATGTAACTAGAGTACGTTGCTTCAATTTAACTTAGTATATCACAAGGTAATCTTGAGATTCAATGTTTTAACGCAAGATATGCAAGATCAAGTAAACCCTAGAATGTGATATGAAAAACTAAGAACAAGATTAACACAAGATTTTATCTCGTGGTTCGATTCCCACAGAGGCAACCTACATCCACGTTGAGGAGCCCACGAAAGGACCGGGTCTTCTCCAACCGTACCCTCGTTGAATCGCCACAAAGGCCGATTCTCTTCCACTAGTCATAAAGGGTAAATCACCAAGTTCAAGGGGCCTTCTCACAAGTTGAGGGCTCCCCAAGATTACAAATTGAACACCACTAAGAACACACTCGTAAGATCCACAATAAAACAACAGGAGTGTGTTAGAGAATCAAACCCAAGAGCTCAAAACGTGAGAATCGTGTCTCTCCTTTGATCCAAAGTTAATCCTCAAGGATTTGATCTTTCTTGCGTTGGATTGTGTGTAGAGATGTGTTTTCTAGGCTCTTGGAGGGTGTGACTGTAACACCCTCAATTTTTGCATCATGCATTGCATACATGATCATGCATTAAACATTAGTAGGATAAAAGAAAGATAATAAAATATAAAAACATACATATATGGTGTAGCAAAAAAAAAGAAGAAAAAGAAAATAATAATTATAGCCTAAAACATGTATTAGCGAATAAATATAAAATAATAATAATAATATATAAAAAGAAATATATATAAATAAATTATATAATAATAAATATATACATATATAAAATAATAAATAATATAATGAAAAAAAAATGAAAAACAAAGAAGAAAAAAAAAAGAAAAAAAACCTAACCGCTGGCCAGGCGGCCGAAGCCGGCCCAGCCAGCTCGCCCCCCCCGCGGCCACGCACCGCGCGCCACCTCCGGCGAGCCGCCTGCCCCGCCTGGGCCCCGCCTCCCGCTCCCGCCCCGGCCGACGCGCCTCACGCGCGCACGCGCCGCTGGGCCCCACCCGCCAAATCCCGACCGAGCGCCCCGCCCGACCCCGACGCCCCGCACCCCCCCCCCCCCCCCCCCGAATCGCGCTCCCGCACTGGATTCCCACGCAGCGCGCACCGCGCTCCCGCCCGACTCCCCCTGGCCCCACCCCGACGTGCCCAGCCTCCCGCTCGCGCAAGCCCGCGATCGAACGCAACCGACTCGTCCCTGGAATGCCGCACGCGTACGCCCCATCGCCGCCTATATAAACACCGAGACCCCGTAGGTTTTTCCCTCAATCCCAGAACCGCCGCCAGCCACGGGAAAAGCCGCTGGTACAGAAGGCAAAAGAAACCGGGGACCAGAGGGCTGCGCCCAGGGAAGAAAAAGGAGAAAAATAAGGGGAAGAAGAGGAAGAAAAAGAGGAGGGCACCACCGTTCGCCGGAGATCGTCATCGCCATCGCGTCGCCGTCGTCGTGCCGCCGGAGGACCTTGCGCATCTACTTCGTCTACACATTGTCCCCATCCCGCGATCACCGAAGCCATCGCATCTACGGTAGGCCATGTTCCCGATGCGAATTTTAGCGACCATATTGAATCTAATAGACGCAAATTGATCGTAGTTGCGTCGTCTTTTTATTTTCAGCAGCATAAATCCACCCTAAAACCCCCGTAAACTCATATGAACACGTATGAACTAGTTGTATCTAATTAATAAACAACCATAGTTAATTAATTATTGAATTGTGCATGCATGCATGTCACTACATGTTGATTATTTTGTGTGCATCGTATTGAATTGTATGAATTTTCTTGTATGTATGATCACGCATAGAGGAACGTGCTCAAGAGGCCGCATACGAGGATTTCCAAAATCAAGACTTTGAAGCGCTTGAGCAACCCCATCCGTCGGAGCAAGGCAAGTGTCCTTGAAGCATATTGATCCTGTTTTAAAATAAATGTTTTGTTTGCAAATTGCATGCTTGTGTCAAATTGATGGGAATCCTATGGTAGGAAGTTTACTAGTTTTGTTTGACCACCCTTGTCACCTGAAATTTATGGTAGAGAGTCGGGAAGGGTTTTTACCTATTTGCTTCGCTTAATTAATTGGGATGGCAAACAACACTACACATTTAATTATGCATCAATGATATTCTGGTTAATGTGAACTGGTCAATACGATGGGTGATCTAAGCAAGCCTGGTATGTGGATGGGTTGGATGTTATGGTGGTTTGCTTGCCTTAGATCTAAGGACCGGTTCATGCGAGAATATGCCAGGTCAACAGTGCCACCACAAGGCCAAGTATGGGTGCGGCGTAGCTGAATTATTAGGAGCGCTGCTAGTATTGTATGGACCACTGGATGGCGCGGGGAATGGGAGTCGAGGAGGACTACCCTGGGATCCGCATGGCACACGAGGGGGCCCGTGGGCGGGAGAATGGAGATTCAAGCCTGCCGGTGAAACCTTAGTGGGCCCGTACATACTAGTAGTCCCTTTTGAAAGGCTATTTTGTGATCTCTTGGCCACACACCTACGGAAGTGTGAGATGGCATAATGGAGGTTTCTTAGTCATCGAAAGGTGATGAAATCACAAACATGTGGGTAAAGTGGTACAACCTCTGCAGAGTGTTAAAAACTATCATGATAGCCGTGCTCCCGGTTATGAGCGCCTGGATGACCTACATGATTAGAGGATTTTGGTATTGGGATGGTTGGATTATGGTTATGAGTTGGTAATGGTTATGGATGGTCTTTGGCTTATGGTTACGGATATGAATTTGAGTTATGGTAACCGGACATGGATAATGATGATGTTGACAATAATTGGATATGGTTTACATTATGGTTATGATGGGATTGTTTCACATAGACATAGTATAATGCTTTTCAAATGTTTTACTGTACTTTTCAGCACTTAGCCATTATTACATTCGTCATTTGAATAAGCCACATGCCATACCTTCCACACTTGCTAAGTACGACATGTACTCACCCTTGCAATTCCCCACAACAGCTACTGGAGACAATTGGGAGTACCCTGAGGATCACGTGGAGTACTAGGTTGCGTACCGCCGTCAATTGCCTGTGGATCGGAGTCGTGCTGCTTAGTTTATTTTCCGCTGCATTATTTAGAGTTTTATCATTCGTGAACTATTGGATTATTGTAATAAAGTACTTATTTATTAGTTAAGACGTGGTTAAATTCTGTATATCGTTTGTGATGCAACCGTATATGTGTGATGAACTTCCTGGGCACACATATGCGTTACGCTTGGTTCATATTCGGAACCGGGTGTCACAGTGACGGCGCAGGGAGTTGAGAGTGGTGAAAGTAGGGTTGTGCACATATATTTATATGGAGGTTTCAAAAGGTTACCGTTAGGGTTTCGAGAGTCCGGACTAGTCCGTTGTGGAGTCCGGACTAGTCCAGTGTGCAACGTGTAGGAAACCTTAAGTTCCCAGGAACATCGGACTTGTCCGGCCTTGGGCGGACTACTCCGATTTAGGCTCTAGAGAAGTTCGGACTAGTCCGGTCATTATCGGACTAGTCCGGCTGTGGTGAATGTCTTATTGAATTGGGGACAAGTCCGCATTTGGAGGACTTGTCCAATTTTAGTCAGAGAGGTTATCGTACTAGTCCGGATATTATCGGACTTGTCCGATTTTGTGCAAAGCCGTGAAGTGTTGAGGACTAGTCCGCACTTAGAGGACTAGTCCAATCTTAGTCAGAAAGATATCGGACTAGTCTGTGGTGATATCGGACTAGTCCGGTCTGTGTAAACCTGGACTGTGCAGACAAGTCCGCGCTGGGAGGACTTGTCCGATTTTGAACAGTGGGATTATCAGACTAGTCCAGAACTGTGTAAAATTGTGCAGTGAATGAGTTTTCTTGTGCTTGAGCTCTTGGGGTGTGTTTCTCCAACACACTGATCTAATCTATTCAGCTCTTGAGCTCTTTTCCGTATAGATCCTCATTCTCCTTTCTTTTTGCGCTTTCTTCATAATTTCATTAAAACCTGCACTCATCTCAACAATTTGGTTAGGATCTCATTTGTTTGTCATAAATCAACCAGAACCCACAAGGGATGCCTAGATGCACTTTCACAAGTTACATTCCACTGATGCTTTTATAGCCTGATATCAAAAACTCGTGAGAGAAACACCAATTATCGCATAGGTACCTTGATTCCAACATGGCCGCAGAGGTAGAAATCAAACTCAATTGGATGGCAAATGCTAGTGCAACCACAGTTCCTGCAGTTTCTAGGGTTTGCGAATTAGAATTTATTATACATTGATAGTCCAAACAAATACATTACTTCTGCATTGGACATAAACAAGGAAGATGAATGTATACTGTAATGAAAATTCTCCCTTTGGATCAATCACTTCATTAACGATGAGCCTTCATTGGACATCCTCAAATTCAATAAAATCACTGGAATGCACGCTCTAAGGGCAGGGTCAAGGCGGCGGCGTGCTCTGGGGATAGGGACGCGGCGGTGTGCTCCAGGACGAGCTGGCGGAGGCGCCGGAGTGGCGGTTCCTCAACTCTCTGATGACAGCAGGCCGACATGCTCTAGGGATAGGGAGAACATTTCCACTTATGTGAAGGTGGTGTCATGCTCATACCAATTACCGAGGTCGGGGTCGATGCGGCGGCGTGCTCCAGGGACAGGGGACGAGGCGGCGTGCTTCAGCGTGCTCAACTCTCTGATGATGAAGGCCAGGGTTGACGGCGGGGTAGGGGTCGACGCCGACAGCACGACAATTACAAAGAGCGAGTTGAGAAAGAGGGACGGCGGCGGCGTGCTCCGGGGACAGGGGATGAGGCAGCGTGCTCAACTCTCTGATGACGTGAAGGTCGGGGTCGACAACGGCGGAGTGCTTAGGATCTGCGGTTTATAGGTCGAGAGAGCGCGGGACGGCTAAAAATTTTCTCCAAATGTTGGGAGAGAGCACGCGATGGACAAAAATTTTTGGCGTAAATGGGAGACGCGCAAATTTAAGGTGCGTCTCTCATTATTTTGATGCCCCGGACACCCCAGAGTGTCCTAGATGCACCACGGTTTGCTGAAGCCGGGAAAACATCCAGGACATTCTGGCGTGTCCAACTGGCAACTATGTGGAATGCCTTATATGATCATTGCATTGCGCTCAGCTTTTCGAGGTGGGACAAAAATCTTCGGCATGAATCAGAGACGAGTCCAACATAAGGCACATCTCGGATTTTCATTTGGCCGTATGTTCAGCGTAAATCAGAGACGTGCCAGTGTAATGTGTGTCTCTCATTATTTTGTGGCCCCAGACAAGCCCCAGTGTCCTAGATGCGCCACGGTGTGCTGAAGTCGGCCAGGAACAACATCCAGGACATTATGACCTATCCGACAGGCAACTTTGCGCAATGCCTTATATGATCGTTGCATTGTGCTCAGCTTTCCGAAGTGGGACAAAAGATCTTCGGCGTAAATCAGAGACGAGCCACTGAAAAGCACGTCTCGCGTTATCTCGTGGCCCCGGAAATGCTGGAGTGCCCTAGATGCGCCACGGTGTGCTGAAGCCAGAACAACATCCAGGACATTCCAATGTTTCCAACTGGTAACTATGTGCAATGCCTTATACAATCATTTCAACGTGCTCAACTTTACGAGGTGGGACAAAAGATCTTCGGAACAAATCGGAGATGAGCAATGACATTGCAATTCAGAGATAATTTGCAACTCAATGAATTTCATAGTTCAAACATTACGTGCCCTCTAAACTAATTTTGAATCTAAACTTATTCCTAAAGCTCCCATCGATCAATCTAAACTATACCGTCCAGCTTGCTCCCGAACACGTCTCTTATATTGCCCTGGATACTGAAAATATTGACATTCTTTAAATTGAAAAATGTCGAAGGAGGAATGAATAACCTACGTTGGTCACTAACACAAGGTGTCTAACCTTGATAAGTAGATTACAGCAATCATTTTCAACATCGGTCGCATTTGGCTGATGCAGCAAATGCTGAACTTCAAGTAGTATAGTTTTGATTGTAAAAGCAGTGCACCACCCCTATGAAATATCAATTTAAGCAACATAAGAAACCAGTTCAAATAAGTTCGGCAACAATTACTCATTACATGAGCAAAATAGGTCTATCTTACAGTCTCTTGATCAAGAATCCCAATGCAGAGTGCTCCTGAGTGATGGACATTTAGGTGGAAGAGACCACTTGGAAAGGCGCATCTTGCAGGCAACAATGGATAGTCCTCTAAGAAGGAGATTGTTAGGGGTAGTAACCACCTTCCCAAGCAGTCTACAAAGGAAATTCATTAATAGGAGGACGATGTTAAACTCATATTGTGTTTGTTCTTCATGACTTACCTCTTCTTTATCGGGGACAATGCACTGCCACTTCAATAAATCTCCCGATTTAGGCTTCGCAGAGAAACCCTACATAGACGGAAAAACAAAACTAAAGTTACATTCATCAGTCCATTGCAGATCTACATATATACAACTATGAGACCGATGTGCCATATGTACATACATGGCGATGATTCTTGCGCCACGCCAAGTGCTCTTCCTTCAGTCAGCTACGCACCAAGCTGATACATCCCATGAACAGTGATGACGACGAGGAGTACGGCGACAGCGAGGACTACGACGATGACAACAATGGCGATGGCAAACAGAGGAGGCGGTCGCACTGGAGTTGGTCAATTAGTAAAGGACCATTGGTCCATTAGTAATAAAGGAGCACTGGGGACGAAGAAGAGACGAGAGAGATAAATGTGAGAAGCGCGTTAAGTTAAAGATCATCTTCCATTGTCGAAGAGACGAGGGAGATAAATGCGAGACATGCTATAACAAAGAGAGACGCACGTTAATCTGAATCGCGTCTTCCATAGTCGAAAAAGAGACCCACAACACGAGGTCTACTGAGAACTTAATTTTGGCGGCATGGTGCAGAGACGCATGCGGCGTCCGTGCGCGACCTTTCGTTTCCCCGAGGCGGTATCCATGCGTCCTGTCGTTCCATCAATGCGCGGGAAACCAACCGCTCCCTCAACGACTCCGAGCGGACCTTATTGAATACGCGCCATCACCAGTGAGTTCTCCACAAGCGCGTCGCTCACTTTGAATCCTCTTCTTTTCTTCGATCGTCTTCTCCGCCCCGATGACCCACCACCACCATGGCCGACCTTTCACCGCCAAGCCCGCCGAGAGAGCCACCCTGCAAGAAACTATGCCGCAGCTCCCCCGAGAGGTTCAACAGCGAGCAGCGCCTCCTTATGGCGCAAGAGGCATACAACAATACGTCTCGCACCATGAGTTCCTTGGGTCTGGGTACCCTTTCACAGTTTACTGGAATGGGTACCATTGGCCACTACCTCTTCGCCCTCACGGGAGTGGCTGATCGTCTCGACATTCTGTTTGAGACGATGGCCCAGGTGCTTGGCCACGAGGACCGCAGAAACCTGGTGGAGGCGACGGAGAGCAACCTCGTTCACGGGGTTGCACTGCTAGTGCAGCCGGCCCAGACTCCTATTGCACCGGCGCCGGAGTCATCGCAGAGGAGGAGGAGGAGGAGGAGGAGGAGGAGGAGGAGGAGGAGTAAGAGTAGGAGTAGGAGTAGGATTTAGTTTTTCTTTGTTGTTTTTAGTAGCTTCTGTTTTGTAAATATTGTTAATTAATGAATTCTCTTGAATATTATCTTGTGTGTTCTTCAACTGTGTGAATATTATCTTGTGTGTTCTTCAACTATGTGAATGAACGAATTTGTGGTGTGTTCATCGTGTTCCTTAGGTATCATAAGGAAGGATTTAATTATATTCAGGTATCAAGTGAGAATGTGCTTCGAGTTCAGTGATGTGTGATATCAACAGTGAACCGAAGCAAAATGGAGAAATCACGAAGCTAGACGTGAGGAATCTGAGACACGCTTTCAATTAGAGCGCGTCTCTCTTTTAGCAGAGCGTCGGTCATAGGAGACGAGCTGTGTTTTATGATCGTCTCATGCTTTTCAGAGAGGATAGCGTGCCTCAGATACCAACTTAACTGAGACGGGCTTTTTTTAACACGTCTCTTTGTACTTTCAGCCGAACCATGTCAAATCCTCGCTGAAGTGGGCTCGTCTCGCTTAACATTATCAAAGATGCCGCCTTTGAGCGCGTCGTCCATCTTTGTCTCCTATTTGGGTTTCTTACATAGTGGAAGGCAAGGGAAGCATTCATTCAATTAGTCAAGGTTCTCATCATCCAGTTTGATGAACTCAAATACCAGATCAGTCAGATTTGGCACTTTCTTGAGCCCATCAAAAGAAAGCCATGCATTTCTCATGCCCAATTTTACAAGATTGAGATCTTCGTAGAAATAAATCCATGATAAGGTTATCTGGTCCTGCGAGAGTCCCCGCGTCGCTCATCTCTGAGCGACACAAGCGGTGACCCCAACCAGCCACCGTCGACCACACTCCCCGCCTCTCCCCTAATCGCTGCCGCTAGAGCGCGCTGCTCCAGCGCCAGGCACGCGTGAGGAAGGTGGCAGTCAGGCTCCTCCTCCCCTCCCCTCCCCCCTGAAGCTCAAAGACAGGGCTCCAGTGATGACGGCAATGACAGCGGCGGCTGACGTCCGGCGAGGGCAGAGACCAGATCCAGCGGTGATACCCCCAAATCTACCGCGGACGATAACGGGGCATCTAGGACGGCCTCCGGGTGCAGCCCATGGCTTGGCTGCAGCAGAGGTCTGGATTCGGGAGGCACAGCGCCTTCGGATGCGGTTGACGGGCGATTCATGTTTGGTTAGGGGCGCAACAGCGCACTGTTGGGCGAGCTGTGGTGGTGCTATGATGATGCCTCAGTGTCAAGGAGGCATGAGGCTTGATGGGGTCTAGATACCCGGGTGTCCGGGGTTCGTGCTTGGTCTGGCCGATTGCAGTTCGGCAAGGTATAGTGAGCCTGGGTCCTGCTGGCAGAACCTCACTGTCCCATCGGCCATGGTTATTACGGGAACAAATTCCCCGACCCCTGCTTAGCAGGGTTCCGCCTTCATTCAGCCGAGCCCCGACCATGGGGCCAAACTGTGTCCACCGAGTCTCCGCACGGGAGACCGTGCCAATGGATCTGCCAACTCCTTGAGCACCTTGCCCCGTCTTTCCGTCGACAACACACCAACCTGGGCACTCAGGCGTTGACAAGAGACGTGAGGTGATGAGACAAGGCAGGTGCGGTGCTAGCAAGCGTGGCAGTTCGATCCCACCCAGAAGAGTTGGTGGATAGGGACGAATATGTAAGAACCCGCCTCCCATATGATGAAGGTAGGAACTAGCTAGGACGTAGAGGTCCTACTCCCGCCTATAAAAGGAGGGTCGAGGCCATCCGACGGGGGATAAGAGACACAATAGAGAAGCCAACAAACTTGAGGGATTTCACCCCCTCCACTAGAGCACTAGGGCTTCTCCTTGTACATGTACTCCTCCGCCATCAAAAATGATAAGAAGAGATCCCCGAACCAGTATACATCCTTTTATCCTAATTGCTAGATCGTCTCAAGGCGGAACGCGTAGTACATACGATACTTGTCGGCAACCAAAACGCCGACAGTTGGCACGCCAGGTAGTGAATGTAGGCCTAGAGGGGGGGTGAATAGGCCTTTTTTATTTTTCTCGGTTCCTGTAACACTCAACAACAAGGTCAATACCAGAGATATCGGACTAGTCCGGTAATGTGCGGACTAGTCCGGTTTTCACGGGCTAGGTTGATCAAGTTTAGAAAATTTGATTGATTCGTTAATGTTTGCAGCGGAAATATAAACTTGAATCTCAATTTAATAGTAGTATGTCAGATTCTATTGAAGTTAAAACTCTTGATCAACAATTAGACTTAGATTGAACAAAGTGAATCAAACCCTAGATTAAGTTGATCAAATTAGATGAAGAACACAAAAAGGACAAGACACACGATTTATCCCGTGGTTCGGCTACCACGAAGGCAACCTACGTCCACGTTGAGGAGCCCACAAAAGGACCGGGTCTTCTCCAACCCTTTCCTCGTCGGATCGCCACGAAGGCCAATCCTCTTCCACTAATAACAAAGGGTAAATAACCAAGTTGAAGGGGCGTTCTCACACGTTGAGAGCTCCCTTGATTACAACTCACAATGACACCAATAACACACTCAAAAATTACAAATTGAAACGTAAGAGTGTGTTAGAGAATCAAACCAAGAGCTCAATGATGTGTGCCAAGTGTCTCTCCAATGATCTAGAAGTGATCTTCAATGGATTGATTGATTTTGCACTTAATTTCGTGGAGAGAGATGGTTTTTGAGTCTCTTGGGAGGTGTGACGGCGCTAGGGTTCGAGAGATGGTGAAAGTGGGCCGTGCACCTCTATTTATATTGGGTTTCTAAAAATGACCGATAGGGTTCAGAAAGATCGGACTAGTCCGTGATGGTCACCGGACTAGTCCGGAGTGCTGTGTGTAGCAAACCCTAAGTGTCCAGGAATATCGGACTAGTCCGGTTGAAAACGGACTTGTCCGATTTCGCTACTGGAAATCTTCGGACTAGTCCGATTGCCATCGGACTTGTCCGGACATATGAAACCCTAAGTGTTTGGGATGACAAGTCCGCACTTGGAGGACTTGTCCAATTTAGATCAGTGTGTATATCGGACTAGTCCGTGTAGACACCGGACTTGTCCGAAGTGGATCAGAATGAATATCGGACTAGTCCGGGTCACAACGGACTTGTCCAATTTTGTGTGACTTGTGCATTGTGTTAAGGACTAGTCCGCATTGGAGAGGACTAGTCCGAAGTGGATCAGAAAGATATCGGACTAGTCCGGTGGAGACCGGACTTGTCTGATCTAGTGCAGAATGTGATATCGAACTAGTCCGGCTGATATCGGAGTAGTCCGGTCCTGTATAACTTTGTGCATTGTATGTGTGTGCTTGAAAGTGATTGAGCTCTTGGGTGTGTTTCCTTAACACACTCTATACATAATAATCTACTATTTTCTTCTTCTTGAGCTCAAATTCACTTTGCTTCTCATTTCCCTCCTTTTTGGCATTTTGCTCATTTTTCATCATTTGCCTGCATTCATCTCAACAAAAGGATTAGGATCCCAATTGCTTGTCATAAATCATCCAAAACCCACAAGGGAGTCCTAGATGCACTTTCAATCTCCCCCTTTTTGGTGATTGATGACAACCAATTGAGATTTCACAAAATAAGGCAAAAAATGAGATTTTCATAAAGTATGCACATATGACTCAAAAATACATCAAGCAACAAGAGAATTATCCATATGTGCATTCTTTATGGTGGGATGCATACTAAGTGCATGAATACATTGAGAATGACAGAATTTGCATTAACCAACCGATATCAAATGCATATGACATTCCAGGGGCAAAAACACAATTTTCATCACACACTCCAAATAAATTAAGCAATTCATCATAGGACCAAATTTAATATGAAAACAGAGTTAAGCTATTACAACCACAAATAAAAGATAAAGAGAACTCTCTCCTCGCACCCTATCACAGCTAAAGCTAAGACTCCCCCTCAATCTCTCCCCCTTTGGCATGAAGACACCAAAAAGAAGGAGATGAGGGTCCTAGGGTCTTCACTCTTCACTGTCGGTCCTCTCGTCATCGTCTTCATCTTCTTCGCTTTCTGCTTGACGAGGAGGAGAGGGAGGAGGAGGAGCGGAGCTGCTCGAGCCCCCAATGCCAAAATAGGCAAGCTCGGAAGGGGTCAAAGGCCCGAGCTCGGTGAAATCCGGGTCAGACTCCTCAGATATCACTGGAGATCCAATGGGATCGATCTCCAGCTTCCGACAGATTTGCTCCACATTGGCCTTTATATACTTCATGTCCTCCTTTCTTTTCTTGTTGAGTTTGTGGACCTTCACTTCGGTCTTTTTGCAGGAGGAGAAGATGGCGGTCAGGTACTTTAGGATCCCACTAGCTGATCCTCTCTGAGGGGCTTCCCTAGAGGTAGGGACAGCCCTAGCAGTATCTCTTTCTCTTGCCGGTGCCTCAGGACTCGAGGCCGGCGAGGGAGCAGCCTGGACACTCACAGGCTGAGGCTTCTGAGGCCTCAGAGGAGTGTGCTCCACATCCTTCACGAACTCAATACCTGTGACTTTCTCAATCATAAACATCAGGTAGGGAGCATAGCCACAGGACCGGTTGGGGGTGCTTGAGATGTTGACCATGTCGTTCCAAATGTAATCTGCAACATCAAACTGTCTCTTCTTGCTTATGACCCTCATTAGAGTCCGGAGGTAGCCCTGTACACTCCCTGCATCCCCCTCCTTGGGGGCAATGGTCTTCCGGAGAACTCTGTTCAGGACCACGAAGAAGGGCTTCATGTTCTTTTTGGAGGGAGGAACATACTTAGAGTTGGGCTCATACATGAACTTCATTCCACCCCTCTCAATGACCCCTATGTTGTGGATGATCAGGTGATCATTTCCAGTAGAGTCTAAATGGAGCAGGTTTGCAAAATCCTCTTGAGTGATGGAGTACTTGGATCCATGGGTCATCCAAGTCACACTCTCTTCATCTTCACTCGAGAAGTGGCACGTTGCATAGAATTGTGCAATCACTTCATCATTCCAATTGTGTCTGAAAGCAAACAGATCCTTCAGGCCATGCCTCTTAGCTGCTGCAATGACTTCATCAAAAGCTGAACACTTCTTCTTCTCTAGGTAGGCCCAGTCAATCCACTGACTGCGCACCACCGGAGTCTTCATCGGCAGGTAAACCAGCCTGTAGAAATCTGCATGGAAGTTTGTCCAAAACCTTCCATCAGCTGCCTGCTTTGGCCTCCCATAGCAATCAATGCTTCTGAGCTTGGCTGCCATATCACTGCCTTTCCCATTGAATTTCTCTTCATTGGGGTCCCGGACCCCTTCCCTAGGAGCGTGTAGCTTCAAGGGCCCAACTGGCCCCGTTGCTACTCCCTTGCCCTTTCCTTTTGCTTGACGAAGGCCGCTTGTAGACGGAGCAGCCTTCGAGGCGGGCTTCTTGACACAGACCTTCCTCCGAACCTGGGGAGGGGAAGTAGCAGGCTCGGAAGGTCTTTCTTGGCGTTTCTTGCCTAGACCCGCCGAGGACCGAGATGCCACCTCGTGGTCCAACTCGGCCTCAAAGTCGGAGATTTCGTTGTCGGAGCTCGACATGATCTGAGAATGAATGAGCAAGAAAAATGACAAGTTATGCAAGGCATAGGTGAGACATGATAGTAATGGATGGCATTAGGGAATTAAGGAATTAGGTTCAGGTTCAGAAACATCGGACTTGTCCGGTGCCTCGGCACGGACTAGTCCGGGGTTCATCCTCAAAAACCTAACAGATTGAACTGGACACAATCCCTAATGCAATTCTAGTCTAGCATACACGTAGTACATCAGATAAACATGTAACTAGTGCAGGGTGCTAGGCCAAATGATCAATGATTGAGAAAAATATGATTTCTAGGGTTTTGAAGGTTTTTACCGAAGAAATCGTTGGAGACTTGAAGTTTTGGGGGTTTGAGGCCGGACTTGTCCGGTGGAATCAATCCCCAAGTCTTCAAGCTTGATCTCCGCCCAAACTTGTGGCTTTTCGACGGAGGACACAAGAGATTGCTTTGGGAGCTCGAGCGCAAGAGAGAGAAAGGCGTGAGCAAATGTGGGGATGAGAGGATTAGGGTTTGGTGGCGGCTAGGGTTATGGACACGAGAAATCGGACAAGTCCGAACTCGACCGGACTAGTCTGAAGTCATCCAGAGACCTATATCGGACTAGTCCGTGGTCCGTCGGACTAGTCCGGCCTAACCGGCACTCTGCGGACTAATCTGCATGGGCGGACTAGTCCGGATAACCACGGACTAGTCCGTGGTTACCAGGAAAGAATTGCATAGCCCATTCATATATATTTGAAGGTTCAATAATAGAGAATAGAGAGGCAAAACAATTCAAGCAATCTTGATGAATTTGACCAGTAAGCATACAGCAATCATACAATGATCAAAATTCATCAAGATCTAATAATTGACATAGTTTTTTGAGAGAAAAATAGGGAGGGGTAATTTTCACAAATCAATCAACATTTTGCAGTAATCATACAGGTATGCAACTTTTCAAGCCACACTCCGAGAATCAAGAATATTTAGCTCATTTCGGAGTTCGCAAAAACGCTTTTCATCAAGTGGCTTGGTGAATATGTCGGCCAATTGTTTTTGTGTGTTGACATGTGAGATGGTTATGTCTCCTTTTATGGAATGGTCTCTCAAGAAATGATGTCTTATGTCTATGTGTTTAGTCCTAGAGTGCTCAACTGGATTGTGGGCTAT
Organism: Tuctoria greenei; assembly: GCA_036927565.1. Lineage (NCBI taxonomy): Eukaryota > Viridiplantae > Streptophyta > Magnoliopsida > Poales > Poaceae > Tuctoria > Tuctoria greenei. Next base: position 200,264,320 of record JAYESD010000003.1, on the reverse strand, counting down.
TTTAATGGCACTCTCATTGTCACAAAGGAGAGGAATATGGTTCATATTGTAACCGTAATCCCTTAGAGTTTGTAGCATCCAAAGAAGTTGTGCACAACAACTCCCGGCTGCAACATACTCTGCTTCGGCTGTGGATAAAGCAATGGAATTTTGTTTCTTAGATGACCAAGAAACCAAGGATCTTCCTAGGAATTGGCATGTGCCAGAGGTGCTTTTTCTATCAACTTTGCACCCGGCATAATCTGCATCGGAGTAACCAATGAGATTGAACTTGGAGCCTTTTGGGTACCATAGACCAAGGTTGGGTGTATGAACTAAATATCTCAAGATTCTTTTTACGGCTGTCAAGTGACATTCCTTAGGGTTGGCTTGAAATCTTGCACACAAACATACAGTCAACATAATATCTAGCCTAAATGCACATAAGTAAAGTAAAGATCCAATCATGGAGCGATATACCTTTTGGTCGACGCTCGGTCCATCTTCATTGAGATCCAAGTGGCCATTCGTAGCCATGGGAGTCTTTATGGGCTTTGCCTTGTCCATGCCAAACTTCTTGAGTATGTCCTGCGTGTACTTGGTTTGGCTTATGAATGTTCCTTCCTTTTGTTGCCGCACTTGGAATCCCAAGAAGTACTTCAATTCTCCCATCATTGACATTTCAAACCTGTCTGTCATAATTCTACTAAATTCTTCACAGAAAGATTGGTTAGTTGACCCAAAAATTATGTCATCAACATAGATTTGGCAAATAAAAAGATCATTATCTAGGTTTTTTGTGAATAGTGTATAATCTACTTTGCCAATCTGAAAGCCATTATCAATTAAAAAATCTCTAAGACACTCATACCAAGCTCTAGGAGCTTGTTTGAGGCCATAGAGAGCCTTACGCAGTTTATACACGTGGTCGGGGAACTCTTCGTCTTCAAATTCGGGCGGTTGCTCCACGTACACCTCTTCCTTGATCGGTCCATTGAGGAAGGTGCTTTTCACGTCCATTTGGTACAGCTTGAAATCATGGTGAGTAGCATATGCAAGTAATATTCTAATTGATTCAAGCCTAGCTACTGGAGCAAAAGTCTCATCGAAATCCAAACCTTCGACTTGTGAGTAACCTTTGGCCACAAGTCGTGCCTTGTTTCTTGTCACCACCCCGTGTTCGTCTTGCTTGTTGCGGAAGACCCACTTGGTGCCCACTATGTTTGCATTGGGTCTTTCCACAAGTTCCCAAACCTCGTTTCTCTTGAAGTTGTTCAACTCTTCTTGCATTGCCACCACCCAGTCCGGATCGTTCAATGCATCCTCAGTCCTGCGTGGTTCCAAAAAGGAGACAAATGAGTAATGCTCACAAAAATTAGCTATACGAGATCTAGTGGTTACTCCCTTTTGGATATCACCGATGATGTTGTCGATTGGGTGATCCCTTTGAGTGCGTTGGTGTACTCTTGGGTGTGGCACTTGGGGAGTTGAGTGTTGGTGATCATTTTCTTCTCCCCCTGAGTGGTTGCCTTCGTTGATTTGTTGATCATCTTCATATTCTTGTGATTGATCTTGTATCGAGACTCCCCCTTGATTGTTGATCTCCTCTTGTGGTTCACTTTCCTCTTGTATTTGTGATGATGACTCTTGTGGACGAACTTCGCCTAGAGCCATTCTCTTCAATGCTTGATAAGGAGCTTCTTCTTTACCTAATTCAAATTGATCAACTTGCTCCTTTTGGGAGCCATTAGTTTCATCGAACACTACGTCACGTGCCACTTCAACAAGTCCGGAGGCCTTGTTGAAAACACGATAGGCGTAAGTGTTCGAATCATAGCCAAGAAGGAAACCTTCATCGGACTTCGAAGCGAACTTTGAAGTCTTGGGTTTCTTGTTCAAGATATAACATGGAGAGCCGAAAACTCGAAAATATGAAATGTTGGGTTTGTTACCGGTGAGTAGCTCATAAGGAGTCTTCTTGAGTAGTCGATGAAGGTAGAGTCGATTTGCGGCGTGGCAAGCGGTGTTAATCGCTTACGCCCAAAATCGATCCGAAGTCTTGTATTCATCGAGCATTGTTCTTGCCATCTCTATGAGCGTTCGGTTCTTCCTTTCGGCGACTCCATTTTGTTGTGGAGAGTATGGTGCTGAAAATTCGTGCTTGATTCCCTCCTCATCAAGGTACTCCTCCACTTGTATGTTCTTGAACTCCGTGCCTTTGTCGCTCCGAATACTCTTGATCGATAGTGAGAACTCGTTTTGAGCTCGCTTGAAGAATTTCTTGAGCGTTCCTTGTGTTTCTGACTTGTCATGCAAAAAGAACACCCAAGTGAAGCGGGAAAAATCATCAATAATGACTAAACCGTATTTATTACCGCCGATGCTTATGTAAGCAATTGGACCAAACAAGTCCATATGAAGTTGTTCGAGCGGTCTTGTCGTAGTCATAATGTTCTTTGCAGGATGATGTGCTCCTACTTGCTTCCCGGCTTGGCACGCGCTACAAGGCCTGTCTTTCTCAAAAACAACATCTTTCAAACCTCGGATGTGATCGCCCTTGAGGAGTTTTTGAAGATTCCTCATACCAACATGTGCTAGCCGTCTATGCCATAGCCAACCCACGTTGGTTTTTGCAATCAAGCATGTGTCGAGTTCGGCTTTATCCTTGTTGAAGTCAACAAGGTAAAGCTTTCCCTTTAACATACCCTTGAATGCAACGGAACCATCACTCCTCCTTGAGACGGTCACACCCTCGTTAGTAAACAAGCAATTATAACCTTTGTCACATAATTGAGATATGGACAGCAGGTTATAATCTAAGGATTCAACATGTAGAACATGAGAAAGAGTGTGTTCAGAGGATATTGCTATTTTACCGGTACCGAGCACCCTTCCTTGACTATTATCTCCGAAGTAGATGCCTTCGTTTGGGTCCTCGTTTTCTTCATATTCCACGAACATCCTCTTTTCTCCGGTCATGTGGTTGGTGCATCCACTATCTAGCACCCATTTGGATCCACCGGAGGAATAGGCCTGCAGAAACAAATTATGCCTTGGTTTTAGGTACCCAAGCTTGCTTGGGTCCTTGGAGGTTAGTTACAATACATTTGGGCACCCACACATGGGATTTTGTGTTCCCATGGCGTGGCCCAGCATAGTAAGCATAAGATTTACCAATATTGTTTCTCATTAATACATAAGAGGCATCAAAGGTTTTGAACAAGAGTTGTTGTTGTTTATGGATCGGACTAGTCTGGGTAACCGGACTTGTCCGAATGACCGGACTTGTCCGGGCCTCGATCGGACTAGTCCGGCGTTTATGAGAGTTCAGATTCTTAATTTTTGAGTTACCAGGTTGTGAGGGTCCTCCCTTCACAAAGGTAATCCTTCCCTTGTTATTCTTATGACTTCCAGCATTTTGCTTTCCATCGTAAGAGTAACCAATGCCATACTTGACGTTAGGAGGTCTTTGGACCAAGTATGCACTACGTGCATAGTTGATCCTCTCCTTGTCAAATATTCCACATTGGGTAGGATTTTTATCCTTTGCGGAGATAGACTTTTCCTTCAAGCTGATATCGACTTTGCCACATTTGCACATATGAACAGGATTAGTTGAAGTGTGTTGAGAAGGCAGACTTGAAGAGGAGGAAGGTTCACTTAGCTTGAGTGACTCAACTTGCACTTCAAGGATCTTGTTGACCTTGATCAGGTCATCAAGTTGATCCTTGATTGCAATGTTTGAGTTGGTTAATTCCAAACAAGTTTTCTTGCTTGAAGCTAGCTCAAGCTCTAGTGAGTTGTTTTTCTCCTTTTCAAGAACTAGAAGATTGTCAAGTTCGACATACCTCTCCTTTTGGGAGATAATCATGTCTTCTTGACAATCAATTAGCGATTCCTTCTCAACAAGTTGGACAAGTAAAAATTTCATTTTAGCAGCAGTTTTTCTATCTAATCCAGTTAACATATCTTCATCATCACTATCTAGTTCATCATCACTTGAGTACGAATGCATGGAAGGAGTTTTGATGTTTACCTTGCGTTTACCTTCCTTTGCCATGAGGCAAGTGCCATGTCCCTTCTTTGCACCGAGCGTGGGGAAGAGTGTGGGATTCTTGGACGAGCTTTCAATGGCTATGCTAGCCATCTCTTCTTCATCGGATGATGAGGACTCATCGTTTGAGTCCCACTCTTTTCCAATGTGTGCTTGTTCATCTTGTTTCTTCTTTTTGAAGAATTTCTTTGGTTGAGGCTTGGTTTCTTTATTCTTCTTCTTCTTGTCCTCATACGGGCAATCGACTATAAAGTGGTTATACTCACCACAATTATAGCACGCCCGCCTCATCTTCGGCTTTGTCCTTTCCTTGTACTTGCCTTCACCAGATTTTGTTCCTTGTCTTTTCTTCATTATTCTTTTGAACTTTCTCATGAACAAAATCATATCCTCTTCGTCCAGCTCACTGCTTTCATCATTGCTATCCTCCTCAAACTGAGCTTCTCTTGCTTCTTTGGATAGAGGTTTGAGTGTGGATTTTAAGGCAACTCCCTTCTTCTTGGCTGATGTGAGGTCGGCTATTTCTTTGACGTGCTTGGCTTGTTTCTCCATCATTTCAAAATTGATGATTTTGCCAAGCAATTCATCTGGAGTCATCCTCTTGTACCCAGGACTTTCTCTGATCATAGAGCATAGTGTGACATTGCGAGGCATAAAGGCTCTAAGGATGAGCTTTACAACCTCGTGGTCATTCCACTTCTTGCTCCCATATGATCGAACCTTGTTTACAAGTGTCTTCAATCGGTTGTACATGTCCTGGGGAGACTCGTCTTCCTCAATTGCGAACCTTCCTAGTTCGCCCTCAATCATTTCAATTTTGGCCTCCCGCACATGCCGGTCACCTTCATGGGCTGTTTGTAGTGTGTCCCATATTTCCTTGGCAATCTCCAGTCCGTCCACCTTTGTGAATTCATCTCAACTTAGAGAGGAGGTGATCACGGCTGCGGCTTGAGCGTTTCTGTGGATGGCTTGCTCTTGACTTGGAGTGAGCTCTTCGTCGTCATCTGGGATGTCTATTCCTGTGCACACAATATGCCATAAACTTGGGTTAAGGGAAATCAAGTGCATCTTCATATTTTGCCTCCACATGGAGTAATCACTCCCATCAAAGTGTGGAGCTTTTCCAAGAGGAATAGATAGGTAATGGTTGTTGTTAGAATTTAAACGATCATAGTTGAAAGGATATCGGGAGTAGTCGGTGTGACTACTCCCCTTCTTCTTTTCTTCAACTCTAGCTTTCCCTTTGGAAAGTGCTTTCTTTCTGAGTAGTGCTTTCAGCTCCAGCGTCTCCTCGTCATCATCATCGAAGTCTTGAATTGCTTCGAGATACTTTTCCAGCTTTTGGTCCCTGTCTTTGTTTACTTCTTCCTGGTTGTTGATTTTCTGAACATCTTTCATGTCCGACATGATCTCTTCGAGTGGTTGCACTCTTTCTTGAAGAACCTACTCTGATACCAATTGAATGTAGGCCTAGGGGGGGTGAATAGGCCTTTTTGATTTTTCTCGGTTCCTGTAACACTCAACAACAAGGTCAATACCAGAGATATCGGACTAGTCCGCTAATGTGCGGACTAGTCCGGTTTTCACGGGCTAGGTTGATCAAGTTTAGAAGATTTGATTGATTCGTTAATGTTTGCAGCGGAAATATAAACTTGAATCTCAATTTAATAGTAGTATGTCAGATTCTATTGAAGTTAAAACTCTTGATCAACAATTAGACTTAGATTGAACAAAGTGAATCAAACCCTAGATTAAGTTGATCAAATTAGATGAAGAACACAAAAAGGACAAGACACACGATTTATCCCGTGGTTCGGCTACCACGAAGGCAACCTACGTCCACGTTGAGGAGCCCACAAAAGGACCGGGTCTTCTCCAACCCTTTCCTCGTCGGATCGCCACGAAGGCCAATCCTCTTCCACTAATCACAAAGGGTAAATAACCAAGTTGAAGGGGCGTTCTCACACGTTGAGAGCTCCCTTGATTACAACTCACAATGACACCAATAACACACTCGAAAATTACAAATTGAAACGTAAGAGTGTGTTAGAGAATCAAACCAAGAGCTCAATGATGTGTGCCAAGTGTCTCTCCAATGATCTAGAAGTGATCTTCAATGGATTGATTGATTTTGCACTTAATTTCGTGGAGAGAGATGGTTTTTGAGTCTCTTGGGAGGTGTGACGGCGCTAGGGTTCGAGAGATGGTGAAAGTGGGCCGTGCACCTCTATTTATATGGGGTTTCTAAAAGTGACCGTTAGGGTTCAGAAAGATCGGACTAGTCCGTGATGGTCATCGGACTAGTCCGGAGTGCTGTGTGTAGCAAACCCTAAGTGTCCAGGAATATCGGACTAGTCCGGTTGAAAACGGACTTGTCCGATTTCACTACTGGAAATCATCGGACTAGTCCGATTGCCATCGGACTTGTCCGGACATATGAAACCCTAAGTGTTTGGGATGACAAGTCCGCACTTGGAGGACTTGTCCGATTTAGATCGGTGTGTATATCGGACTAGTCCGTGTAGACACCGGACTTGTCCGAAGTGGATCAGAATGAATATCGGACTAGTCCGGGTCACAACGGACTTGTCCGATTTTGTGTGACTTGTGCATTGTGTTAAGGACTAGTCCGCATTGGAGAGGACTAGTCTGAAGTGGATCAGAAAGATATCGGACTAGTCCGGTGGAGACCGGACTTGTCCGATCTAGTGCAGAATGTGATATCGGACTAGTCCGGCTGATATCGGACTAGTCCGGTCCTGTATAACTTTGTGCATTGTATGTGTGTGCTTGAAAGTGATTGAGCTCTTGGGTGTGTTTCCTTAACACACTCTATACATAATAATCTACTATTTTCTTCTTCTTGAGCTCAAATTCACTTAGCTTCTCATTTCCCTCCTTTTTGGCATTTTGCTCATTTTTCATCATTTCCCTGCATTCATCTCAACAAAAGGATTAGGATCCCAATTGCTTGTCATAAATCATCCAAAACCCACAAGGGAGTCCTAGATGCACTTTCAGGTAGAGGACTACCACGCATTCCTATCCATCCTCACCTCGACGGCTTCTCCAAGCATCAATGGACCGGACCCCAACATGGGTGTCCCAACCTCCATTCCCGTCCTGAAGCTTGTCTCCAAGCTCCGACGGGCCTGATGCTGGCATGGGCGTCCCGACTCGACTAGACCGTCAAGCCCAGCCTCCGTCCTTGTCCCGAAGCTCTTCTCCAAGCACTGACGGGTTGGACGCCGACCCCGACATCTAGGCCCGACTACGCCGTCAAGCCCATCCTCCTCCCCCGTCGAGAAGATTGTTGGTATTTCTTAACGTGTACAGTTCATCCTAGCAATAAAGGCTAGTTCTGTAGAGGCACTAGGCTAACCTAATCCAAAGAAAGATGAGTTCCGCAAGTGCACGAAAAGTACCGCTGTAGCATTTCACCCAAAAATACTCTCTAGGGTATTGCTATTTATTTTATCCCAAAGGAACGCAGAGGAAGAGTGGCAAGATCAAAGGAAGAATAGGGTGTTCTAGTGAGGAATTAGGTAGTATGGGAAATGACATAGTGGGGGTAGTGTGACACACACCTAAGCAATCTATTCTAAGGGGTAAAAATGTCCTAGTGGAGGTCAAGTTAGGGATGAAGATACTCGTCCTGTGCTTTAAGTATTCATATACATAGCCTATCAATGTACATATGAGTATGTTAACGATGAGTAATGGGGCTTAGTGGGCCAACACCTCGGGCACGAGTTTACTCCTGACAACATCAGGATGATTCCCGCCTCGAGACCGTGGTGTGGCCGAACGTGGTGGAATATGAAGGACGGATAGGACTTTCACCACCTGCCGCCTACCCCTACAACTTGTGGGTCTACGAGACATCCAACACTACTTAACTATCTAAGCACCACGCTTACATGTTAAGTAAATACCTTAAGAGCTGCAGTACAAGTACCTTCCTAAGACAACGACTAACATAAACATCATTGAACCAATGTTGGGACAAGGCACTAACATACTCATATTAACATAATCATATTAATACCTAATTAGACTATAGTGGTGGTGTATGATGTTTATGATAATATGATATGAGCATTATGACTAGATCATAATAACATCTACACCTAGCACATACATGGACCCCACAACCAAACAAGGAATGTTTTATCCAAGTATATGAATAAGTAAAGACTAATAATATTAATATAAAGAATAATGTCACAAATAAAAGAAAATATACATGGGCTATACCTTTCCAAATTTGGACTTCGGACTAGAGGCTCCTTTCTACAGCCTAACCTCCAATAAGGACTAATAGAGCACTAGTGTAATACAAGAGAAAATGCTTGAGTGGTGTGTGGGAGAAGTGAGGCCTCCCCCATATTTATACATGGAGTAGAGGTGGTTCCCGCCACCAAAAGCACACAAATCAGTCTCCACCGCCTTCAGAGCACCACAGGAGAGCGCCACACATCTGCTGACCCAGTTTGGCGTCAGAAACTAGTCGGCTGAGCAAGGGAGTTGGTTGACCTGGTTTTGGCCCCCCCTCGGCTATGCTTTCTCCTGGTGGCTGACAGGTGGGTCCATGCCTCATCCCATGGTGAAACGACATTGGATTCCCTTGGATAATCAAGGTAATGGGTCCATAGATCCATGTGATACCACATGTCATCGCGTGATTGGTTGAGGTGGCATTTTCAGGATTGCTCCCCTCATTCTCCATCAATTCTGCATAAAACTCCTGCAAGCACATTTTCTCCAAGTACAAGCGGAATATGTCAAATCCAAATATAACGTGTGTAAGGAATTTTTATTCCGTCACATATTTGAATTATATTAACAGTCGAAATTGGTATATAACGACAGTCAACAAACTCCCCCAAACTTATCCTTTGTTCGTCACGAAGCAAAGATAGAGACTTAGGTTGTTGATCAGGAGTTGCTACAGTGTCTATTTCCAAAAGTACCAAGTGCAAAACAAAATATTCTACCTTGCATTGAATAAATTGGCTATGGTACCTCACCCTTTTTCTTAGTCATTATGGGGCTTATGCCTCATCCTTTTCTTGGGTGGTTGAAAGATAAAACAACAAAGTGAGCATGCATCATCACCTAATGTTTATGTTCCACTCAAATTTCTGTAGAATTTTAAATGGTGCTTGAATTTAAGTTTCTCAAATAATGCACTCAATCACTCCTATGTGGGAAGTGGTATTTATATGCTCACCAAGGCAATGCCTTTCTTGTCCTATATCTAAATAAGGCTTATATGTGGAGCTTGGTAGGGATCAAAAGTAGGCATATTTGTAACACATTTATTGCTAAGTCAAAAGAGTAAGCATTAAAAGAAAACAAATCATACTTTTGAACGGGATTTGTGCAAGTGTGATAGAATATTTGTGGAGTGGAAATATGAAGATGACTCCATTTATGCACTCTATTTATTGTGAGGATGAAACATGGCTACTTATCCTCTCTCTCTTTTTTTTCTCTCATGCTCTTGTACATGAGCATGCATTTTTTTCTTTTTCTTGTAGCCATGTCTCCTACTCCTCTTTTCTTTTCAAATATTTTGAAGAGAGTACTATGCATTCAAATAATGGAGTATCAATTGATGGTTGAATGGTATGATGGAATTTTGCCAACTTCTAGTGTAGAAATTTAGCATGTGCCCGTGCAATCTTGGTCGTAAAAGCATGAGAAGATTCTCACATAGGTCTATACTAGTTTGACTAGGCTCAATGTGAAGGCAAATGGCATATGCATGGGGTTTATCAAATTCATATCATCATATGGCTTTGGTAGAAATTTCTATCAAATGAGGAACTTCCATTTAAGATTTTCTCCGCAAATCAAGTTTCACTTTTAACTAGGATATTAGCAGCTCTTGTACTATATCATATCCCACAACAACCTAGAATTGGACTTAGCTTTTTCTATCCACAAATTCCACATTTTAAGGCAAGGGTATTCTAAGCCAATAAACGTAATACTTGGAGAATACTAAGTTGTATACAAAGGACTAGGAAAAATAAAACAGAGCAACAATTCATCATTTAAACTTATGCAAAGAAAAGAAATATTCTTACCGCACATCTTTTATTTTATTATCCTAACCTATACTAAATTATATTTCTAGATGCAAATGTGGTGGAAATAAAGAAATAAAATAAAGGAATGCAAATGGGATGTAATACAAGTTACCTCACGGGGGGGGGGGGGGGGGGGGGTCCTCCCCCAAGCTTGTTCTTCTCAATCTTCGTGATAAGGGTTGAACCCTTGATGATGGAAGTAGGCCATGAGGTCGGACTGTTGTTGTTGCAGCGTGGTGTTGACATTGTTGAATTGTGCGTAGATTTGTTGCTGCTAGTCGTGGGTACCTTGGATGTGGCCCTGGAGTGTGTTGAGGACGTCGCTTGTCCTCACTTCAAGGTCTCCCATCCTTTGTGTGAGTTCTACCATTTCTTGGCTAAGGTCACGAGAACCTTGGGCCGAAAAGGAACAACGTGTACTCATCGGTGGGGAAGGCAAGCTACTATATCTCGAGTTGGAACCGTAAGGGCCCCCCTCCGGTGGTAGTCCACTCTTGCCACAACAATCCTCCAACCTCATACGTTTGAGGTTGGGTCCAACCGGGTGCATCACCCGTCAGATCCAGTTTCTCTTGGTATTCGTAGACGGGACTAGATCGTGATGGCATCTCCATGGCTGCCCTTCGTGAACGGCTTCTTGTGACACTGCCAGAAACATTACTGCTAAGAACCTTTTAATAGGTTTAAGAGCAATGGTTAGCTGTCGGTGCTTGTATAAATGAAAATTCGGGTTAGTTAACCGAATTTCAGTTATATTGTCAGGATAGAAAAACACTAAGGATCTATCTAGATCATGTTAAAGAGTGTGTACTTGCACTAGATAATCCTCATCTATTAAGTAGCGGCTTGTTGAAGTATATTCAATTGAAGCATTCTCTAAAGCCCATACATTCATAGCAATGCAGGTAATTAATGAAGTACATTCAATTGGTCCTGTCATTTTAATGTTTTCTAACCATTGTTACATCATAGCCTTAATAGGAGCAATTTTAATTTTTATAACCACAGCAAAAAGGGTCCTAAGCTCATCTTTGTGCACAATCCTAGCATCTCCTCTAGGAAACATTATGATAGCCTCCCATCTATGCATGCAGCGTAAAGTGGGATTTTGCAAGCCGCTATTCCTAGGACTCCTACATGCTACCTCACTAGTCAATTCTTGCCAAAAACTTTGTTTATTAAATTTTGGAAAATTGTCTAAATCTATTAAACAACGTTTATGGAAGCCTAGGATTTCACTAAATTCTTTCCATAGGATAAAATATTCTTTTCTAGAAAAAATAAAAGAAATACCTTCAAATCCTAATTTAAGGGTGCATAGGAATTGAATAGTGAGGAGGCGTGAACCTTCCTCATTTATTTGGGCAAAATTATCCCATTCTAATGCAAGCCAAATGGTAAATAATTTAAAATCCATACCAATTTTGGAGAGTAGCGCCGGATCGTAGGCCTTCGTGTGAGCGAACCCACGATCTCAGAGGAGGTTGTAGGATTGTCATTCACATCATGATTCAAGTCGAGGTCATCATCGTCCAGAAGGCAGAGTGGAGCATCATATTCTTCCATCGGGACGTTGTCTTGCACACCTCTCCACCATGGACTTGGTGTCGGCTCAGAGAAGAGATGTGAGATCGAGTCTCTCCCATGGCTTGAGCTTGATGAAGGTCCCTCCCACTTTCCAAACAACTTTTCCATGCTCTTCATGGTTGCACAACTTGTGAACAAAAAGTGTGAGACCTATGTGTGCTGAATAGATTGGCTTTATCGATAAAAGTTCTGAATACTTCCAAAACACCTTTTTCAACAAGGTCTGACTCTAGGTCCGAGCTCCTACAAGGTCTGACGATAGGTCCGACTTGTTTTGGGTAGCTCTGGCAAGGTATGATGTAAGGTCCGACTTGCTTTGGCTAGGTCCGACTTCTTTGTCTAGGTCTGACTTATTTTGGTTAGGTCCGAATTGCTGTGGCTAGGTCCGACTAGCTTTGGTAAGCTCTGGCGCTAGGTCTTGCTAGCTTTGGTAAGCTCCGGATCAAGGTCCGGTTAGTTTTGGCAAGGTCCGGTGCTAGATTGCAATGGTTCTGCTTTTACTTTATAATGATTCGAACTTGATTTACATCTATGGAAAGTTTGTTTATTATTCTTTTACTAAGCTTTCGGTGTGTTTTGGTGGTTATGGTTGATACCTTTTTTGCTACAGTTTGCAACATGCTTATGTGAGGTGCTCACGTAAGGTGTTGTGGTTTCGGAACTAACGAGAGTCAAGTCGAGGACTTGTGTTCAGAAGTATCGATTGTTTATTTATATGCAGGTGTTGCTTGAGTTCAAGAAATGGCTGGTGACGGGATCCATTGAACTAGTCTTAGGGAGAAGATGAGGTTCAACAACCAAGTTCGGGAGGAATTGTGGTTGAGTTGATCGGGAGGTCGCGCAACATGTTTGAATCAAGAACAATGCATATGAAGGTATTTTGGACATTGTTAGAAGATGTTTTCACATGTGCAAGGAGTGCATGGATGTGGCTACATGGTTCCAAGGCGTGACGAACAGATGTGGACGTAAATAATTGGTCCGAAAGGTCCAACCGACTAGGTTATGGACTCAGGTTGCGGCTGAGTCGGGTTTGACTCAAATATGGAAAGATTTGAGTTGGTTACGTTAGGATTATGTGGTGAGAACGAAGTTGAGTTGTTTTAGGAATGTGGGATACATTCCTAAGGTGTTTGTATGTCTTAAGATTGTTTCTATATGTGTATGGAATAGTCTTGAGCAGTTATTGGAAAGTTTTGGTTGAATCTGAGTAGGATACGAGTCCTAGTTTGGTTTGGGTTGGCCTAAGGGCTGATTATATAAGCAAGGGAGGCCAGAGCTCGTGGTGCATGACTTTTGGGCTGTTCCTCTTGTTTTCTATTGAATTAAATTCATAGTTGAAAGGAACTTTTGTGCCTTGTTCATCCGACTTGTTTTCTTCAAGTCTTTCTCGTCGAGTTTCTGCACAGCACTACCTTGCTTTGGTGGTTTTATCATAACTCGAGTTTTACAGATCCAATTGATGTGATTATTTTTGAGTTTTCTTCACAACTTTATTATCTATCATCTGTGAAAATTTCACGGTCATTGGACTTGTGGTTTCTGATCTACACGAGTTTCTTTGCAGTGTTCCAGAACTGTTTTTCTTCGGTAGACCATATTGACCTTTGTTCGATCTTTTGATCGTAACTTGAGTTTCTCTCGATGAATTTTTGTGATTTTTGTTGTTATGTATTCGTAACTTGATTCTCCACAGTTTATATTGCTTTTTTCCACAATTGATCATGTTTAGATTAGTTGCACATACGATTTCTTTAATAAATCATTTTTCTTCTGAGAGGTTTTCGTTGCTTCTGCTAAAACAGTTTTAATCTACCATTCACCCTCTCTGGTAGCTTTACACGTGATCTTCGATCCTACAATTGGTATCAAATCCACGTTGTTCTAATCTGAGATTTGCACGTGTTTTGAATAATCATCATGGAGAAATACTCTGCAAAACCTCGTGTGTTTAGTGGTATTGATTTGCAGGTTTGGAAGGCACGTATGGAAGCCTTCATCTAGGTGTAGGGCTTTGCAATATGGGAAAAGGTGTACAAACCTTACGAAGCACCGCCAAAAGATCAAGTTACAGCTACGAATCTGAGAGATGTTGACAACAACAAGAAGGCTTGGAACTTGATCATACAAGGATTAACTCAAAGTGACTTCGACCGTGTTGCTCACCTCCGATCTGTGTACGATGTTTGGAAAGCTCTATGTGATTACCACGAAGGATCCAACATGATCAAGGACGTAAGGCAAGACATGTTCAAAAAGGAGTGTGTCGGTACCCTGCGTACCGGATACCCGTTGGGACTGCAAAGAGTGCTAAGGAACTCCACATACCTGAGTTGAAGACTTCCGAAGGTCCCACGTGTCATACAGAACCGGACCTGCCTCCCTTCTATGGTTAGTCCTAGTACCGCCACGTGTATCTTTAAACTGGAGCTACATTCCTTACATGCGAAAGCTCCGGGCTAGATACCTGTGTGGCACCACTGGATCTAACCCCCGGCAGAGGGAAGCTCCAGTACCGACACGTGTACAACAGCATTGGTCCTACTAGTCCAAGACGATAAGCTCCGGAGCTGCCACGCGTCCAACCGTCGGACCTTCAACTTCAACAGGCTTATTGGAAGACCTCCAATGGCTCGGACCTTCAAGGAACAATTAAAGCTTCAAGAACCGATTAAGTGTCATTAATGCTATCCTAATGACACACGATCAGAGGACCTTTAATACCAGTAACACCACCATGAAGGGGAGTTACCACGCTGTTAAGGGTAATCAAGTGCATTAATTGTGTATTAAGCATCAGTAACCGCCAGGGCCACATGTCGGGCCAGGCTAACGATGTAACGATAAGTCCTTGTGCTATAAAAGGACTGGTCGAGCAATACACAGGGGGTCGACACACTCACACGGACACACGCCCAGATACGCACTCAAGATGCTCTAGACTCTGACACTCAAGCGATCAAACGCTCAATACAGCAACAAAACACCCGTGGAGTAGGGTATTACGCTTAGGCAGCCCGAACCACGTAAATCCTCGTGTCAACTCATCATCTTATTTTTAATCTCTGCGTGCCCACAACCGAACTACAAACTCCGCGGGCTACCAACGGTAGTACCAGGAGAATTGTCGGAATCACATTCCGACAGTTGGCGCGCCAGGTAGGGGGTGCCCGAGATTCAAAGATGGTGAACTCTGCTGCTGGATCATCCAACGGTAACCAAGATGTGCAACCTGCTGAAGGCAATCCCTCCAACATGAAGCAACTAGCAGGTGACGTGGCTCCAGCAGGAGTCATGCCACCACCGCAACCATCTCCTCCTGCGAATCAAGCTGAACGTCGAGATGGGGCATCTGTGTCGGTCACAGCATCGGCGAACAACAACCCTGAACATGCGATTAATGTCGCGCATGCTCTTCTTCAACATCCACCGCCTCCAGGAGCACCCCAGGGTGCGATGGAGCAGTGGAGAGCTGATGTGGAACATCTGGTTGCAACAGCAGCCGATGGCATCAACAATCAAGGTCCTCCCCCTTGGGGCGGGCCCCATCGCAGCATTGGACCCTGTCGGATAGACTTGGTCCGCACGCTTCGTAACACAAGAGGCGTGTTGCATCTCAACAGGCTACGTCGCTGCCTTCCGGGGCGCGATGCACTCACACGGTAACTAGGCTTTCGACTCACGACCTTCGGGCGGAGCTCGGTTGTCATTACCGTCAACAGAATGGCCGCGTCCACATCGAGCGCGCTCGCGAGCGGCGAGAGGATCGGTACAGGCTCCTGAGGGAGTAGGAGGAGGCTGTTCTGCCTTGGCCATGCACCTACGCATGGTCAGATGGCAGTAGAAGTTCCGGCCTCACCTGCCGGAGAAATTTGATGGGACTGTCAATCCCTCCGAATTTCTCCAAATCTAATCCACCGCTATCCTTGTGGCCGGAGGCAATGAGGTCGTGATGGCCAACTATTTCCCTATGGCTTTAACTGGGACCGCCAGGTCCTGGTTCATGAGCCTTCTGCCTGACTCCATCAACAGTTGGGCGGAGTTGTGCCAATAGTTCACTGCCAACTTTGGGAGCTCATACACCCGACCAGGCACAGAACTAGACCTTTTTGCTGTCAATCAAAAAGGGGGAGAGTCCATGCGATCCTTCATCTAGAGGTTCTCTCAGGTACGAACTACTATTCCTTCTATCTCAAGCGCCTCTGTTATTGTGGCATTTAGACAGGGCATTCGAGACAAGAAGATGCTGGAGAAGCTCGCGACCAAGGAAATCACAAGCGTCACGGAACTCTTCTGCTTGGTAGACAAGTGTGCCAAGGCTGCGGAGGGTCGTGAAATGCACTCCCAACCACCTCCGGAGGACAACAAAAAGTCCTCCAAGGGTGAAGCCACTACCTCCAGTAGTGGCAAGAAGAAGAAAAAGTCCAACGGCAAGAAGAAGTCGTCGGCTGACACACCCACTGCCGCTGCTGCCGAAGCTTCGGCTGGCCGGGGGCCACGCCCCGAGAAACGACTTCGGCCGTCTTCTGAAGACGATGGAAGCTCCAAGATGTGGTGTCCCGTACACAAGACGGACACGCACAACTTGGAAAACTGCCGAGAGGTCCAGAACCTTGCCGAGCGTTACAACAAGCGCCAGGAAGAAGTTCCTTTCCTTCAAAGGGAAGGAAAACAAAAAGTCGACGAAGCTCCGACCGAAGAGAAGTTAGGCTTTCAGGACCCTAA
Organism: Tuctoria greenei; assembly: GCA_036927565.1. Taxonomy (NCBI): domain Eukaryota; kingdom Viridiplantae; phylum Streptophyta; class Magnoliopsida; order Poales; family Poaceae; genus Tuctoria; species Tuctoria greenei. The sequence continues at coordinate 200,247,877 of JAYESD010000003.1, read as the reverse complement.
AAAGGTCTTGAAGGCTGTTTACACCTCCATTGACGATGATTCTGACGTCTCCGACAACGAGCGCCAGAAGACCATGAACACCATCTTTGGTGGTTCGTGGGACATCACCTCCCGCCGTGTCCTCAAGACAATGCGGCGGGACATGGCCTCTGTAGCTCCCACCGCTAGGGCGGAGCCTCACTGAAAGTGGATGGACACTGCCATCACTTTTGATGCTTCGGACTACCCTCAGAATATGATCAGAGCTGGCCAACTTCCATTGATGGTATCTCCGACCATCAACAACATCCAGCTCCACCATGTAATGGTGGACGGAGGTTCGGGGTTGAACCTCATAAGCTTCGAAGCCTTCGTTAAGCTTCAGCTCCGACCTTTGGATCTTCACCCCTCCCGACCTTTCTCCGGAGTAGGTCTGAGGGCCATAACTCCACTCGGTGCCATTACTCTCCCGATGACCTTCGGAACTCAGGAGAATTACAGGATCGAGAAGTTGGTCTTCGACGTGGCGTAGATCAACTTACCATTCAACGCCATCTTGGGTAGGCCAGCTCTGTACAAATTCATGGCTGCTGCTCATTATGGCTACCTGGTGTTGAAGATGCCAACACCCTCAGGCGTTCTCCGGATCCACGGAGATCGTACCGCCGGAGTTACTGCTCTGGAAGAACTCTGTGTGCTTGCTACAGCGCAGGAGGAAGAATCCTGAAAGGAGCAAACTCCAAAGCCTCCGAACCTTCGTCATCAAGGCTCGACCTCTGCACCTCGTGTGCAACCATGCGGCGACACCGACATTCCAGTCAAAGTCATCCAAATTGGTTCCAACGCTGCTCAGACCACCCGTATATCGGGAGGTCTGAACGACAAATAGGAACTCACGCTCATCACTTTCCTGCGGGCTACTATTGACGTGTTTGCCTGGCAATCGTCACAAATTCCAGGGATCCCTAGGGAAGTGATTGAGCACAATCTGAAGATTTATCCCGACGCTCGGCCTGTACATCAGAAGCCTCGGAAGCAATCAGTAGAGCGACAAAACTTCATACGTTAAGAAGTGAAGAAGTTGCTCGAAACTGGATTCATCCGAGAAGTCTTCCACCCGAAATGGCTGGCAAATCCAGTCGTTGTACCCAAGGCCAGCGGGAAACTTTGGATGTGTATCGACTACACTACACTGAATAAGGCATGTCCAAAGGATCCTTTCCCACTACCTAGAACAGATCAGATAGTGGATTCCACCTCTGGGTGTGGATTACTGTGTTTCCTAGACGCATAATTTGGGTATCATCAAATCAGAATGTCTAGGGAAGATGAAGAGCATACTTCCTTCATCACAATAGATGGATTATACTGTTACACTGCCATGCCATTCGGTCTCAAAAACGCTGCTTCAACGTTTGTGCGAGCTATGTACAAAACTTTTGGAGAGCTTATCAGAGACGTAGTGGAAGTGTACGTCGATGACATCGTCGTCAAGATCAAGAACAAGGAGTCATTTCTTGACACCTTGCAAGCTGTCTTCGACAAGTTGCGAATCACACGCACAAAGATGAACCCAGACAAGTGTGTCTTCGGGGTTAGATCTGGAAAGCTTCTTTGATTCTTGGTGAACCACCGAGGAATAGAGGCAAATCCGGCGAAGATTAAAGCTATTGAAGACATGCGGCCAACAACTCGCATCAAGGATGTCCAGAAGCTGACTGGATGTCTAGCTGCCCTCAGTCGGTTCACTTCAAGACTGGCGGAACAGGCGCTACCCTTCTTCATATTATTGAGGAAGTCCGGACAATTCCAATGGTCTAAAGAAGAAGAGAAGGCATTCCAAGAGCTGGAGCGTCTCCTCACCACTCTACCAACTTTGGTAGCTCTGAATCCTGGTGAGCCACTTCTGCTTTATATTTCAGCAGCTAACGAAGTTGTTAGCATGGTTCTGGTTGCGGAAAGACCAGAACCAACCCCAGTTCAGGAATCTAGACCCCTCCGGGAGGGTCCGGAACTACCTGAACGCGAGTCTGGGTCCCAGCCCCCAGACTCGGATCCTCGAGGCAAGACACCGGAGGATCAACCTCCTTCAAATGAAGGAGTTACTGTTGCCGAACAAGAAGATCCAGACCCCTCCTTGAGGGTCCGAGTCACTTCATATGAAGCTCCAGGTTCCTCCAGCAGGAACCTGTAGGTCCCCGAAGAAGGTCTGGATCCCTCCGGGAGGGTCTGGGTTGATGAGGAGGAAGCTCCGGGCCCCTCCGGGAGGGTCCGGACAGTTCAACGCCCAATGTACTTCATCAGTGAAGTACTCCACGACGCCAAGACTCGATACCTAGAGGTACATAAGTTGCTTTACGCAGTGCTTATTGCCTCTAGGAAGCTTCGTCACTACTTCCAAGCTCACAAGATTTTAGTGGTAATCTCTTATCCACTGCGTGCAATCTTGCATAACCCCAACTCTACTGGGAACATTGCAAAGTGAGCAGTAGCATTGGCCAAGTTCGATCTTGAATTTGTTCCAAGACAAGCGATCAAGAGTCAAGCATTGGCGGACTTCGTGGCGGAATGGACCCCCTCTCCATCAAATCCTGGGGGCCCCAATGAGCAAAAGTCGGAACCCAAGGTTTCGGTCTTCACCAAGCCTCACTGGACTCTCTACTTCGACGGCTCCGTGAAGAAGCAGGGGGCCGGAGGTGGAATCCTTCTCCTCGCTCCGACCGGGGAGAAGGTCAAATACATGGTTCACCTTGACTTCAAGGCAACCAACAACATGGAGGAGTATGAAGCATTAATCTATGGGCTCAAGGTGGCACTATCATATAGTGTCAAGCAGTTGTTGGTAAACGGTGATTCGCAGCTCGTTATAAAACAAGTCAAAGGTGAATGCTGCAGCAACAACCCTCAACTAGGTGCATATCTACTTGAAGTCCAGAAGCTTCAGAAGGACTTCGAATTCCTTGATCTCTACCATGTCCAGCGTCTCAACAACGCTGAAGCTGATGAACTCTCAACGAAAGATTCAACCGGAGCTCTAGCTCCAGACGGAACCTTCGTTCGGAGGTTGTCAAGACCAACAGCTCAGCCTGCCGAACTGAGCGAAGGGGGCAAGACCAGCACCTCAAAGCTGGCGGTCCCGATGGTCCTGTTACCATGGCGTCCATCAAGGGTCGTAGGTGCTGCAGGAAGCTCTGAGCAACCCAACACGCAAGACTCAAATGCTCAAGTTAGCTTCGGTGCATGGATCTCATAGATCCAGAGCTACTTGAAAGAAAACTTCCTTCATGAATACAATGTATCCGATGACCGGATATTCAGATTGGCTAAAAGATACACGCTGGTAGAAGGGGATCTCTACCGGCGCAGTGCCAACGGTGTCCTAATGCGGTGCATTACAAGGGAAGAAGGTCGCGAGCTTCTCGCGGAAATCCATGGAGGCGAGTGTGGGAACCACGCATCTTCCCGCACGTTGGTCGGTAAAGCCTTCCGGCATGGTTTTTACTATCCTGCGGCACTCCAGGATTCAACCGAGCTAGTGAAGAAATCCGAAGCATGCCAGTTCCATGCGAAGCAAATTCATACACCAGCTCAATCCCTACAAATGATACCTCCTACATGGCCATTCACTGTGTGAGCGATGGATATCTTGGGACCTTTCCCAAGAGCCGTCGGAGGTTACAAGTTCCTGTACGTCGCCATTGACAAGTTCACCAATTGGCTGGAAGCAACTCCAGTTGTGACAATAAACAAGCAATCAGCTATCAATTTCTTGCAGTCCATAGTATGCAGATTTGGAGTCCCAAACAAGATCATAACTGACAACGGGACCCAATTCACAAGCTCTGCATTCCAAGGATATTGCGAAGACCTCGGCATTCAAGTCAGCTACGCCTCCGTAGCTCACCCGGCAAGCAATAGCCAAGCTGAGAGATCAAATGCAGAAATCCTAAAAGGACTCAAGACGAGCACATATGAGCACCTGAAAAAACATGGAGCCAACTGGATCGAAGAGCTTCCACCCACCTTGTGGGCCAACAGGACAACTCCAAACCAGTCAACTGGAGAGACACCCTTCTTCTTGGTGTACGGAGCTGAAGCAGTCCTTCCCCGGAAACCACCTTGGGCTCGCTTTGGGTCTGGACCTTCGATGATGCCACACAGGACCAGCTCTGGCGTGAAGACCTTGACCTCGTTGAAGAGGGAAGGTGCCGAGTAGCTGTTCAAAACGCACGATATTGTCAAGCGCTCCGGCTCTATCACCAAAGGCTTGTGCATAACCGACAGCTCGAGGAAGGCGATCTGGTGCTACGTAGAATACAAACTCGAGAAGGGTTAAACAAACTCTCCCCCAGCTGGGAAGGACCCTTCCGAGTGATCAAAGTATCCCGTCCCGGATGCGTTCACTTGGCAACCGAGGATGGGACACCGCTTCCTAATCCTTGGAACATTGAGCACCTCCGTAAGTTCTATGCTTAACATCACGGAGGTGAGTATGTAATTACATGTGATATATGTTATAGCGTCATTGTACAGAGTTGGGTAGCTCCTCCGGGAGAACAGCCGGACCTTTTCCAGAAGGTCCGCAAGGTTCAAGCAACACTTGTCACAGTCCCAGAACTAAAAGTGTAGCTAGCTACCCTGGGTCAATCAAGAAACGCAACACACTTAGCCTGGTTCCATACCCTAAGAGTGTACTTGTTTCCCCTGTACCCCGGACCTATAATGAAAGACATCATTATGTGAAAACAGACTCCACGTGCATTTATTTTATATAGGCTCAATATTTTTTATTTTTCTCTTTCTTGTCTATAACAAAGTTGTGCAATTCTCAAGAAACTTTAGTTTGAACAATTCGTGTATAATTCAATTTGCATTGTTAATTCTTTCGGGTCTTAACATTCTTGAATGGCCCACTCGCCTGAATGCCGCCAAGCCAATCTAGGTCCGAAATGTGCTATCGACTTAGCCTGGTCCTGCACCCTAAGTATGCCACTCTACCTACACCCCAGCAGGCCGAAGTAAGGCGACTCCAGGAACGATTGGACCTGAACAAACAAACAAATGCACTTGATTGTATACATAATTGCTGGCGTTCTAAAATTTCTTTTGGGAATAATAATCTGCAAATGAGTTATTGATAAGAAACGGATTTTACTGTTTTTCTTGACTTCAGTGTGCAGGAAAAATAAAAATCTCATGATGATGGTTGATGGTGCCGGAGCTATCAAAGCTCCGACATCCCCCAAAGGAGCTCACCGTCGATGTTTTAAACATTGATAGTGAGTGTTGCCGGAGTTATCAAGTTCCGACGAATCCAGGGGGCCAACCGTCAATGTGAAGAAAAGATGGTGGAAGAATACTCCCTACCGTTGAACCTCTACGTGTTGACAGTGGACGATGCCGGAGCTACCAAGCTCCGACAACCCCAGAAGACTTGCTATCAATGCTCCACGCGTTGACGGTGGCTGCTGCCAGAGCTACTAAGCTCCGACGGTGGTCGCTACCGGAGCTACTAAGCTCCGACAACCTCAGGGGCCTCTGCCATCGATGCAATAAGACTTCAGACCTACACTCTACAAGTTCAAAGCACTCAAGTCTTCAACAGAATGCTACATCCTTTTGGTACATGTTCACAATCAAATTTTGTACATCTACCAGGGGGCCAAGTAAGACAACGGTGTTGAAGACAAAAAATGAAATTCATAAAATTCTTTGATTTCATTCATCTGGAGACAAGAGATTACAAAATTGAGGAAAAGAAGAGAAGATACAGGCGGGAGATACAAAGAGAAAGTCCTAAATCCTACGGAAGAAGGCAACGACCTTCTGGGCAACCTCCAACACGCTGGCCTTGGCAACATCTCCCTCTCCGTCAATGGGACCTTCAAGCACCGGGTCTAGCGGGAAGTGAGGATCCCGACTTGTGTAGCACATCAGCATGTACTCTGCGATGTTCTTCGCCAGGGATTGTCCCTCATTTTCTAACTGGTCCATGATGACATCGCCCATCTTGTTGAGCTTGTTGCCCGCCGAGCTCAACGCTTGCAATGTCTGGTCCAGCTCCGGCTCCGGATCATCGGACGCACGGGACTAAAGCCCAGCGGCGTCAACGCATCATTGGCTTTGCCCAAGAAGTCCCATACTTATTGGGACTCTGCAACCCTTGAGCCTCGCACCTCTTCTAGGGACCTTTTGGTCGCCACAAGCTCCAAACCCTCCCGGGCGAGGTGCTCGACCTCTTGGTGCTGCTGAATCTTTTCAGCAACTTACCTTTCGAGTTTAGCAAGCTCCTCTTCCCATACGTGGATCTTGTTCTGGCGGTCAACTAGGTCTTTCTCCCAGCCCCGCACTTTCTTCTCCCTGGCAGCAACTTCATTCTCCATCTTGGTGAGGTCCTGTCCCTGCTACCAGGCTTTCTTCTCCTCACTCTCGCAGCACTCCTCCAACTTCTTGGTGCGCTCCACGAGGCTCTTGTCACCCAGAGTCAGCCTCTGAGTAAGCTCCTCTTCCCTCTTCATGAGGTCATCCCGCAGCTCCAGGAGTTTTTGCTCTTCATATTTGAACTTTTTATCCCGCTCCTCAAGAGCCTCTCGGCGCTTGACGAGGCTGTCGTGGATGGCATTGAGCTTCTCTTGGCGATCATTTGCTGCTTCATTGGCAGCCACAGCGTGTTCGTGGATGGCCCGGGACTGGTTGTCGAGGGGTCGCACCATGCTTTCCCTCTCATCCGCAGTTCACCCCAGCACTCCAACCGGGCCTTCTCCCTTTTCACCCACTCCTTATCGTCAGCCAGCCTCGTCTGTGCCAGCTTGGTCTCAAATTGGAGTCGGTTGCGCCACCTCCTAAGGGTTTGGCGCTCCTCCTCGAGGGCCTTGCTGTCGTGGTAAAAGGCCAGCTGAACCTGGCGAAGGCTGGAGCAGGCGTTGTTGATAGATAATGATAGGGGAATTGGCTCCGGACCTGCTGGGGTCCTCTCCGCTGGCTCCAGCGGGTTCTCCATAACAAAAATCGGGTCCCACTCTATAAGAACGGTCCCTTGAGCTTCTACGGCACTAGGGCCGCCCTCCGGGATAGCCTCGGTCGTCACTGAGGAAGGTCCTGCAACAGAAGATTCTACCTCTGGAGTCGGCTCTGAAGGTCCCGCCGCCAGATCATCAGCAACCGGCCCCTCAGGCGGAGGAACGGTCACTTCGTCTTGGCACCCTGGCTCAGGCACGGGTACCTTCGGGACCACCACCTCCGGGGCAGGCGTTCAAGATTCGTCCGGAGCTGAGGCTACTACCGGCTCCGATGCCGGTGCCTCCTCCACCGCCGATTTAGGCGCCGGCGGTTCGACCTCACCGGCTCAGGCGCCGTCACTTCCGTGACAACCAGCTCAGGCGCCAAAACTTTATCAACACCCGGCTTTGCCGCCAGGGCTTCAGTAACATCTGGCTCTAGGGCCGGAACTGTAGCTACCTCCGGCTCTGGGGTCGGAGCGTCCGTCATCACAACATCCAAAACCGGAGCTTCAACCTCCGGTGCTGGTGCCGCTGGTACATCTTCATTCTCGTGGTCTGGCGCTATCATGGGTGCATGAGGAGATGAGTCGAGGTCCAGAACCACAACAGCTGGGGCCGGGGCTGCCGCGACCTCAGCCACCACCTGGGGCGGCACTGGAATTGGAGCTGGAGCCTCTGCCTGCACAGCATCAGCCGCTATTGCAAGAATCGGAGCTTTAGCCCCTTTCTTGGGTACCCTGTGGATGAAGGACGAAGAAACTCAAAATATGATTACAACAAAAACAATCAACTGAGATAAAAAAATCAAATTTACCTTGGAAAGCTTCCGCTCCAACTAGCACGAAAGCTCTTCATCGGACGCTCAGGACCAGACCCTATCGCCACTGGCGTGGTAGCTCCGGAAGGCTCCCTGGAGCTTGCTCCCACCATCAGCAACGTCTTGGTTGAGGCCCCCCTAGACTGAGAAGGATCCTCGAACCTAGAGCCCTTCGTAGGCTCTAGCATCGGAGTCACCTGGGCGGAGCTGGTGTTCCATGGAGACGCTGATGTTGGAGTGATTGTTGCCGTCGAAGACCTCCCCGCCCGGGGAGAAGGAGCTGTCGTGGAAGGAGCAGGTCTGACAGACCTCCCGTCAGAGTGATTCAACTTCCTCTTGCGGCTTGAGGGCTCGGCCAACTCCTTGCCCTACCTATGACTTCAGCTCTTGGCTTCGGGGCGGGAGCGGAGCCACCCTCTGAAGCTCCGGGGATCGCCACCCCAGAGGTTGATCGCCTCTCCATCAGGCCCAAGTCGTCCAATAGCGGCATCTTCCTCCGGAGCTCTCTGCACTCCTCTGGTATCATATTCAAAAGAAGGAGGGCCGCCGGTGGAGACACATCACAAGGGCCAATGTTCCCAGGCTGGAACTTCTTGACATGGGTCTTCAAGGCTTCACCGTTCAAGTTGGTGCCGAAACCAACCTCAATGCGGTTGGTATCCATCTCACTGTTGAAGGCCCAGGCAGGCCGCCCCCTAGCCCTCTGCGGGGCCCACCTGTTCGTCAAGAACTTGCCGAAGACCATCTGGGGGGTCACCCCACCTTCGACACACTCCTAGATTCTGCCTAGAGTGGGCATGTACTCCCTCGACAGCTCCGGCACATCACTCCAAATGTCAGTGTCGACGCGGGGGAGGCCTTCAGGCAGCTCCAGCCTCTCGTGTCCCTCCACGGTGATGACCACCCAGTCTTTCTTCCAATCGTCCCACTTGCCGGAAGGAAAGGACCTCAAGTACTTGAGGGGGGAGTTTTTCCGCTTCACGAAGTAGTAGAAGCCGATGAACTCATCACTCTTCCCGGTGGGGTGGACAGTGAAGAAAGTCCGGAACAACTCCACGCAAGGGGGCACACCCACCCACATCTCACAAAAGTGGACGAAAGTCGCCACCAGCAAGATTGAGTGGGGGCCAAGATGGTGGAGCTGCAGGCCATAGAAATCTAGCAGCATCAGAAAGAAAGTGGAGAAAGGCGGGATCAAACCCGCCATGGCGTACCCAAGGAAATACACCATATCTCCGGCTCACTCCTTCTTGAAGGTAAGCTTGCCGCAACGAATGTCGTTGTCGAAGGAGTCACTGGACCAACCCATGTAGGTCCGGACCCTAGACAACTCCTTCTTGCTCCCAATGCGGCTCTTGGGAAGTCCCAACTTCATCGCAGCACAGTGGGGAGAGAGAGGAAAAGCAAGCGAAAGTTTGGATAATTTGAGCGCAAGTTCAAATGAAGGTGTAAGGAATCCCCAAACGATGCACGCTTTCCTTCTTAAGTAAGCCCCCGCAATGCTTGAATGGAAACCACAGAAGGGCCAAAGATACAGTTCAAAAACTTCACCCTGCCAATGAAAAGGGGGCCCTGGGCCACCCCGATGATCAAGTTGAGGTTCTTACCCCAGGTGAACAGTTGTCATCATGAGAGGCAGGAAACCCAAGGGCAGCGGCCTGACAGGGCGCGCGGAACCGATACGGTTTTCGTATTGGGAATCGGCGACCTTCAATTGCGTGAGATCCGCACGCACAGATCTCACCTGCCGCATCCTGGAGGCGCCACGCGGCGATGGTTTAACTGCAAAACAACACCCCAACGGTAGATCCAAAAACCCTTGAACACACGATGCGGAAATCAAAAGATGGACCCACCTCCGGCAGAATGACTTAATCTAAAAGGTCTCTCCCGGAGGTGTCGGTACCCTGCGTACCGGATACCCCTTGGGACTGCAAAGAGTGCAAAGGAACTCCACATACCTGAGTTGAAGACTTTCGAAGGTCCCACGTGTCATACGGAACCGGACCTACCTCCCTTCTATGGTTATGCCTAGTACCGCCACGTGTATCATTAAATCGGAGCTATATTCCTTACATGGGAAAGCTCTGGGCTAGATACCAGTGCGGCACCACCGGACCTAACCCCTGGAAGAGGGAAGCTCCGGTACCGACACATCTACAACAGCACCGGACCTACTCGTCCAAGAAGATAAGCTCGGGGGCTGCCACGCGTCCAACCGCTGGACCTTCAACTTCAACAGGCTTATTGGAAGACCTCCAACGGCTCGGACCTTCAAGGAACAATTAAAGCTTCAAGACCCCATTAAGTGCCATTAATGCTATCCTAATGACACACGATCCGAGGACCTTTAATACCAGTAACACCACCATCAAGGGGCGTTACCACGCTGTTAAGGTTAATAAAGTGCATTAATTGTGTATTAAGCATCAGTAACCGCCAGGGCCACATGTTAGGCCAGTCTAATGATGTAACGATCAATCCTTGTGCTATAAAAGGACTGGTCGAGCGATACATAGGGGGTCGATACACTCACACGGACACACGCCCAGATACGCGCTCAAGACACTCTAGACTTTGACACTCAAGCGCTCAGACGCTCAATACAGCAACAACACACCCGTGGAGTAGGGTATTACGCTCAGGCGGCCCGAACCACGTAAATCCTCGTGTCAACTCATCATCTTGTTCTGAATCTCTACGCGCCCACAACCGAACTACAAACTCCGCGGGCTGCCAACGGTAGTACCGGGGGAATTGCCGGAATCACACTCTGACAGAGTGCATGCACTTTGAGATGCAACCAGGTGATTTCATCGACGACCTCTTTGCTTGCTTTAATAAAATTCTCAGAAATTTGCGTAGCGTAAATGTTAATTTTCAAATGCTGAGAATGCTAGGCAATTACTAAGTGCATTAGACATGTCAATTTGGGAGATGAAAGTCACATCTATTCATGAATCTACTGTCATGAGTACACTTACTTTCGATGTTCTATATTCTAAATTGAAAACTCATGAAATTGACATAATCTCACGTAAGAACCCCAACAAGCCTCTGCATTTGTTTCTCAACGTGACATGCCTAGCTCCGGCCAATTTCATCTTATGGAAAACTTGCTTTGTTGTCCTCTCCAACCCTTGAATAGATTGAAGAGTTTCCAGAGGAAGAACTTGCACTCGTTTCTCAAAAGCATTGCAAAATGTGAGAACTAGAAAGAGAGGAAGTGTCGGACCTCAACGATGCTTCGAATGTGGTAAGACAGGAGATTTTCGCATGGATTGCCCTAATGTTTTAGGTGCCACTTCTCGTGATGAAAAGCAAACAAGGACGAAGCTCTCCTCTGCAAACAATAACAAAAAAAGAACAGTTTTATAGAACACCAATTGTGAATAGTTTTATCTCCGCACTTCAAGAACTTGGCTCGAGCGATGTGGGCATCGGAAGTGACGAAGATGAAGATGATTTGGAAAACTTGTGTTTCATGTTGGGCAAGTCATATCAAGTATGGAGGAGGCAGAACACAACAGTGACAATGAAGAGGTATGTCCTACTTGCGAAGAAATGTGTGATGCTATTTCTCGTGCCACTGTTATAGTTAAAAAAAAGGACAAAAAGCTTAGGGACAATGTTGTTAAAATGGAGTCACTAGAATCTAAAATTAATCGTTTGAAATCTTTGATTCCTAGTGATGATTATTGTTAATATCTGAAAAATTGTCCTCTCTAATAAGTGCACACACCTCCACACTTGATAAACTTGAGTTAGAGATTGAAAAGAACAAAGAGCTTGCTGCACTTAATGATAAAAACTTGAAAGATGCTTGCTGTTCAACAATTGATTTGCATTGTTCTACTTGTGATGATCATGATAAGAAACTACAAGATGCTATGAATGAAATTTCTACATTGAACAATGATTTATGTTCTCATGAAGTTAAATATTGTTCCAATTGCAAACTAAAAGAAAATTTTCATGTGAAAACTGCCTAGACTTGTCTAAGAAACTTGATGACATAAATAGGACACTAGAGCGGTTTTGTAATGGGAATAAGAACCTAAACTTGCTGCTGAATTCTTCCAAGTCTTGGAATGATAAAACTGGTTTAGGTTTTGATTCTCATGCTCATGCTAAAGCACATCCACCTAAAATTGTAAAGTCATTAGGGAGTGGTTTGATTCAAACAGTTCCTAAACAAAAAGAAGTGGTTTTCAAATCTGCAGGAGTGTTGTCTCATTTGGTTTCAAATAAAAATGTTGCTTGCTCATCTAGACATGAACACAAAGTTAAATTTCATTGTACCTACTGTGGTAGAGATGGTCTTGTCATATATTTTGTTATAAACTAGCTATACAATACAATAAAAGGAAAGAATGATTGCTATATCTCATAACTTTCATGCAAAATTTGTTGCACATGCTAAACCGAATGATAGGAACATGCAACCTGCTGTAGTAAGTCGAAAACATGCAAAGTTTGCTCCCAAACCTACTGTTTTTCGTGCTACACATGTAACACCTCGTCGGTCAGTAGTTGGGTACAAAAATCCTCAAGCTTTAGCTCATAAACCTGCTGTTTTATCTCAGCTTTCACGTGTTATTCCTGCTGGACGTCGTGTGACTCAATATTGGATTCCTAAATGCCTTTTGACTAACACCAGTATTGAGTCATCGACGTATTGTGCTTCTATGTAGGTTACATGCTTGAGGAAGGAGAACATTTGGATTGTGGATCCAGGGTGCTCACGCCACATGACTAGTAACAAAGAATAGTTTTCCTCCCTCTCTTTTGTGTCACGTGTAGAGAATGTTACTTTTGCCGATAACTCTTCAACTCCTATAAATTGCTCATATCACTACACTTTGAAGGATGTGGAACTTGCAAAAAAATTGAAATACAACTTGCTTTCTGTTTCACAATTGCTAGAAGAAAATCTGGAAAATATTTTCAATAAAAATTGCTGCAAAGTTGTAGGTTCAAATAGTGAGCTTATTTTTAACATGTCTCGGTTTGGAAGATTTTTTAAAGCTTATTTTGATATGTCTTATTCTAAGCATAGGTGTCTATTTGTTAATGATTCCAAAGACTTATATTTTTGGCATCGCAGACTTGGCCATGTAGACTTTGATCATCTCACGCGTGTTAGTGCTCTTGATCGCATACGTGGTTTGCCTAAGTTGAAAGGGGACAAATAAATTGTGTTCTCTTCTTGTACACATGCTAAGATTATTGCAGGTTCACATGCTCCTCTAACAATAACCATGACAACGAACCGTGTCAACTTTTGCACCTTGACACTGTAGGACCTTCACGTGTTCAATCCTTCAGAGGTAAATGATATGTTCTTGTGATTGTTGATGACTATTGTAGATACTCTTGAGTTTATTTTATGGCATCAATGAAACTTTTAGTCACTTTAGAACTTTATTTCTTAGATTATCAATTGATCACCCAAGATCTTTATGAACAATTAGAAGTGATAATGGAACTAAATTTAAAAATCAACCTTTTGATTACTTTTGTGCTGAAAATGGAATAGATCATCAATTTTCTTCACCATATGTACCTCAACAAAACGGTGTTGTAGAAAGAAAGAACAGAACCTTAGTTTAGATGGCTAGGACTATACTTGATGAATACCAAATTCCTAAGAAATTTTGGGCTGATGCAATTGCAACCGCTTGTTACGTCTCAAATCGTGTTTTCTTACGTGCTAAGCTAGGTAAAACACCATATGAACTTCGATTTGGACATAGACCTAGTGTCTCATACTTTCAGGTCTCTGGTTGCAAATGCTTTGTTAATAAACATGGTAATCTTGATAAATTTGAACCTAGATATGTTGATCGCATGTTTCTTGGTTACCCATCTCATACTAGAGGCTACCGTGTGCTTTTATTTGACACTAACAAAATTGTGGAGGCTCATAAGGTTTCTTTCGATGAAGCTAGCCTAGATACTAGATCAAATATTGTAGTTTTTGATCTATATCCGCAGGGGGGGAGTATTTTCGTTGAAGATGAGGAAGAAGAGGTGTTGCTGCCCAAAAATTGAGCAGCTAATGACATTGTTCCAGCTCCTAATTTTGATTCACAACCAGCACCGATGACCACCATTGCTTGTCCAGATCATCCTCAAGTCACAAGCTCATCGATTTGTGATGAACATGAAGAAGAAGAAGCTTGTGAAGTGTCCACTCCCCTCCGGGTTCTCAAAAGTCATCCTCCACAACAAATTATTGGAAGCTTGCACGAACGAGTCAAATGGTCCAGGTTTTGCGATCCAAACTATCACGCTCATTCTGCTTTTGTTGCTTCTTTTGAACCCAAAGATATATCACACGCACTCACTAATGAATCTTGGATTATTGCCATGCAAGAAGAGTTAGAAAATTTTGAAAGAAATAATGTTTGGAAACTTGTACCTCCACCTCAAGGTCATTTTCTAATCAGAACTAAATGGGTGTTTAAAAATAAACAAAGTGAGGATGGGGTTGTGATTAGGAACAAGGTTAGGTTGGTTGCTCAAGGTTTCACTCAAGTTGAAGATCTAGATTTTGATGAAACTTTTGCTCCTGTTGCTAGAATAGAACCCATAAGAATTTTGTTAGCATTTGCTGCTTCTAAAGGTTTCAAGTTATATCAAATGAATGTTAAAAGTGCTTTTCTTAATGACTGCATAGATGAGGAGGTTTATGTCAAGCAACCACTTGGTTTTGAAAATCCAAATTTTCCTAATCATGTTTACAAACTGTCCAAAGCCTTGTATGGTCTCAAACAAGCCCCTAGAGCATGGTATGATAAGTTAAAAACATTCTTACTTGAAAAGGGGTTTACCATGGGCAAGGTTGATAAAACTCTTTTTGTGCTTAAGCATGGCAATGACTCATTATTCGTTCAAGTATATGTGGATGATATTATCTTTGGTTGTGCTTCTCATGATCTTGTGTCCAAGTTTTCAGATATGATGAGTTCATAATTTGAAATGAGTATGATGGGAAAACTCACATACTTTTTGGGGCTGCAAATCAAGCAAACCAAGGAGGGGACCTTTGTGCATCAAACAAAGTATACAAAAGACCTCCTAAAGCGCTTCAACATGGACACAAGCAAGCCTCTTCGGACACCAATGGGAACAACGACAACACTTGAACTTGATGAAGATGGTGACTGGGTCGATCAAAAAGAATATAGAAGCATGATCGGATCACTTTTGTACCTTACAGCATCAAGACCGGACATACAATTCAGCGTATGTCTTTGTGCACGATTTCAAGCTTCCCCACGTGCTTCTTATCGTCAAGCCATCAAAAGAATTCTCAGGTACTTACTCAAGAATTTGGCATTTTTCTTCCTTCTTCCTCAACCGTTACTTTGAAAGCATTTTCAGATGCTGATTTTGGGGGTTGTAGGATTGATAGAAAAGTACTTCAGGTGCTTGTCATTTTCTTGGAAATTCTCTTGTTGTTTGGTCCTCTAGAAAACCAAACTCAGTTGCACAATCCACAACCGAATCTGAATATGTAGCTGCTCGCTTGCTCATAAATTCTTTGGATTGTTCAAACATTTAAGGACTATGGGGTTGATCTTGATAGTGTTCCACTGTTTTGTGATAACACTAGTGCCATTTGCATTGCTAAAAATCCCGAGCAACATTCGAGAACAAAGCACATTGACATTAGGTATCACTTTCTCTGTGATAATGTTGAAAAATAAAACACTGTGCTTCACCATGTAGATATCGAACAACAATTGGCTGATATTTTCACAAAACCTTTGGATTCACTCGTTTTGGTTTCATTCGTAGTGAAATAGGGGTTATGCATCCTCATGTATTAAATTGAGGCAGAGTTTTGAAACATGGAATGTCTATGTGTGAATCTGAATTTAAAATATTATGAGCATAGTATTTCATACATATATGCCTTTGTGATTCCTTTTACATGCTGAAAGTTCTTACTACATTACTCATGTTATACATTTTATAGTTTTTGCAATGACTAGTAATTGGAATAATTACTTACACTAAGTCTGGTCATGATCGAACTTTCTTGCTGTTTTGAACTTTTTGCATGCTCACAAGTGCTATTTATAATGAAAATTATTCAATCAACTATCCATATGTTGACATTTTATGATCAAATAAAAATGAGAAAAGATCAAGAGAATATGCATGCATCGCACTTCTTCTTTTGAGATGGCTTATCATTGCACTTAGATATGAACTTAGAAGAAGTTGTGTATGACTAAAACCATGTCCTTAAGCTTCTGATTGTCAAATGACATAGGCTTGGCTTGGTTGGTTAGAATAAGGCAAATGCGGCATATAATGTCTTGCAAATGTTATATGATCAAAATTTGTGCTTTAAATAATATTGAAAATTAAAAAAGCAAGCAACAAGTGTCATGCTTTCAGGTTTTGAAATAGTTAAGTTTGTGAGATCATGACTTTCTTAAATTGAAAATTACATTTGATCTCTAGCATGGCTTACACTACTTTATGTATTTCATTGATGTGATAGTTTAAGTTACTTGATAGTATGACTTGGATGAGCTTTGTTTTATATGTATATGTTACAATATGCTCATAACAATTGAAATTTCTCTTTTGGACCTTTCTGAATACATTGTCAAAGGGGGAGAAATTGATCATACATTGCACATATTCACAAGTGTTTTTGGCATGATTCTTCTCAGGGGGAGAATTTTTTTCTTCTCATTTTATTTCTGATTTAAAAAGGGGGAGAAAGAAGTATAGGGGAGAAATAATTGTTTTGAAATGTATTTCTTTATCATTTGATTATTTTCAAAACTTTTCATAAGCCAATGTTCGGATTTTAAGAGGTGTTGTCAATGCATTCATCAAGGGGGAGATTGTGAGACCTAAATGTGTTGAATACATTGGCTTTCTCGATAAAAGTTTTGAATACTTCCAAAATACCTTTTTCAACAAGGTCCAACTCTATGTCCGAGCTCCTGCAAGGTCCGACGGTAGGTCCAGCTTGTTTTGGCTAGCTCCGGCAAGGTCCGACGTAAGGTTTGACTTGCTTTGGCTAGGTACGACTTTGTCTAGGTCCGACTTATTTTGGTTAGGTTCAGAATGTTGTGGCTAGGTCCGACTAGCTTTGTTAAGCTCCAGCGCTAGGTCCTGCTAGCTTTGGTAAGCTCCGGGTCAAGGTCCGGTTA
This sequence comes from Tuctoria greenei, assembly GCA_036927565.1. Taxonomy (NCBI): domain Eukaryota; kingdom Viridiplantae; phylum Streptophyta; class Magnoliopsida; order Poales; family Poaceae; genus Tuctoria; species Tuctoria greenei. The sequence goes on along the minus strand of JAYESD010000003.1, from coordinate 200,230,895 downwards.
GTTTTGGCAAAGTCCGGAGCTAGATAGCAATGGTTCTGCTTTTACTTTAAAATGATTCGAACTTGCTTTACATCTATGGAAAGTTTGTTTAGTATTCTTTTACTAAGTTTTTGGTGTGTTTTGGTGGTTATGGTTGATACCTTTTTTGCTATGGTTTGCAACATGCTTATGTGTGGTGGTCACGTAAGGTGTTGTGGTTTCGAAACTAACGAGAGTAAAATCGAGGACTTGTGCTTGGAAGTATCAGTTGTTTATTCATGTGCAAGTGTTGCTTGAGTTCAAGACATGGCTGGTCACGGGATCCATTGAACTAGTCTTAGGGAGAAGATGAGGTTCAACAACCAAGTTTGAGAGGAATTGTGGTTGAGTTGATCGGGAGGTTGCGCAGCATGTTTGAATCAAGAACGATGCATATGAAGGTATCATGGAAGTTGTTGGAAGATGTTTACACATGTGCAAGGAGTGCTGGATGTGGCTACATGGTTCCAAGGCGTGATTAAGAGATGTGGACATAAAGAATTGGTCAGAAAGGTCCAACCGACTAGGTTATGGACTCAGGTTGCGGCTGAGTCGGGTTTGACTCAAATATGGTAAGATTTGAGTTGATTACGTTAGGATTTCGTGGTGTGCACGAATTTTAGTTGTTTTAGAAATGTGGGATACATTCCTAAGGTGTTTGGAAGTCTATCTGCGTATGGAAGAGTCTTGAGCAGTTATGTAAAGTTTCGGTTGAATCTGAGTAAGATACGAGTCCTAGTTTGGTTTGGGTTGGCCTAAGGGCTGGTTATATAAGCAAGGGAGGCCAGATCTCGTGGTGCACTACTTTTGGGCTGTTGCTCTTGTGTTCTATTCAATAAAATTCGTAGTTGAAAGGAACTTTTGTGTCGTGTTCGTTCGACTTGTTTTCTTCAAGTGCTTCTCGTCGAGTTTCTGCACAACACTACCTTGATTCGGTGGTTTTATCATAACTCAAGTTTTACAGATCCAATTGATGTGTTTTTTTTTGTCTTCACAACTTGATTATATATCATTTGTGAAAATTTCACGGTCATTGGACTTGTGGTTTTTTATCCACACGAGTTTCCTGGCAGTGTTCTAGAACTATTTTTCTCCGGTAGACTAGATTGACCTTTGTTCGATCTTTCGATCGTAACTTGAGTTTTTCTCAACGGATTTTTGTGATTCTTATTGTGAAGTCTTCGTAACTTGATTCTCCACAATCTATATTGGTTTTAGTCACAATTTATCACGTTTAGATTAGTTGCATACATGATTTCTTTAACAGATTATTTTTCTGCCAAGGGGTTTTCGTTGCTTCCGCTGAAAAAGTTTTAATCTACCATTCACCCCCCTCCCTCTGGTAGCTTTACACATGCTCTTCTATCCTACAAAAATAAACTCAAAATTGGTTACGTTAGTTAAAACCAAACGAAAACCCCGACGAATTGTTTTGTCACTAGAGAGCAAGTTGAAAATGCAAATGTAGATGAAAGCAAATCTTTTTGGCTTGAAATTGTGAGAAGTGTTTCAATCAAAGAAGAAAACAATTCTTGAGCAAGTGTGTGAGTGAGTTTGGGAGGTGAAAATGAGGTGAAGTTTGAAGCAACACACTCATCCGGGCATGCATAAATAGTGTAGCACCCTCCAACGGTCATTAGAGGAAAGAATACAACCGTTGGAGGAAAGAGAGACGAAATGGCACTCTTCTCTAGTCAGCTGACCAGGGGATCGACCGCGCTATAGGTGGGCCCCCTCTGGTCCCTTTTTTCGCATGTGGCTCCCCAATGGTTATATTTCGAGCTGTTGGGTGTTGACGGACGTTATATACCAATTTTGACCCTCAATATAACTCAAATAGTGTATGCTTGAGTTTTTATGAAGAATTGATGGAGAATGAGAGGAGAAATCCTAAAAAGTGTCATTCCAACCAATCATGTGATGACATGTGGCATCATATGGATCCATGGACCCATTCCCAGGCGCATCTGAGGGAATTCAATGTCGATTCACGCGAGGATGAGGCATGGACCCACCTATCAGCCACTAGGAGAAAGCACTACTGAGGGGGGCCAAGACCAGGTTGGCCGACCCCCTAGCTCGGTCGACATTGTCCTGCCGCCAAACTCGGTTAGTCGATGCATGGCGTTCTCTTGTGGTGTCCTGAAGATGGTGGAGACTGATTCGCGCACATTTGGTAACAGAAACCGCCTCTACTCCATGTATAAATAGGAGGAAGGTCTCACTTCTCCCACACACCACTCAAGCATTCTCTCTTGTATTACACTATTGCTCTCTTAGTTCCTTAGTGGAGGTTAGGCTGTAGAGAGGAGCCTCTAGTCCCGTGTCCAAATTGGGAAACGTATGGCTCATGTATCTTTTCTTTATTTTGTGACTTTATGCTTTATGATAATAATATTATTAGTCTTTAGTTATTCATATACTTAGGCAAGGCGTTTCTTGTTTGATTGTGGAGTCCATGTATGTGCTAGGTGTGGATGTCATTATGATCTAGTCATAATGCTCATGTCATGTTATCAAAAACATCATGCACCACCACTATAGTATAATTAGGTATTAATATGATTATGTTAATATGAATAAGTAGTGCTTGGTCCCAACATTGGTTTCAATGATTTTTAGGTTAGTCATTGCCTTAGCAAGGTACTTGTACCACAACTCTTAAGGTATTTACTTAACATGTAAGAGTGGTTCTTAGATAGTTAAGTAGCGTTAGATGTCTCGTAGACACATGGGTTGTAGGAGTAGGCGACAGGTGGTGATAGCTCTGTCTGTCCTTCATAATCCCCCATGTTCGGCTACGCTACAGGCTTGAGTCGGGAATCATCCTCATGTTGTCGGGGGTAAACCCGCACCTGATGTGTTGAACCACTAAGCCCTAGTATTTATCGTTAGGATACTCATGTGTACACTAATAGGCTATTTATATGAATACTTAAAGCACAGTAGGAGTAGATCCATCTCTAACTTTAACTTCACTAGGACATTCTTACCCTTTTAGAGTAGTTTGCTTAGGTTTGAGTCACACTACCCCTATGTCATTTACCCATCCTACTGGATTCCTCACTAGAACACCCTATTCTTTCCTTGATTTTGCCACTTTTCCCTTTGCCTTCCTTTGGGATAAGAAAATATAATACCCTAGGTAATACTCTTGGGTCAAATGCTACAACAATACTTTTTATGCGCTTGCAGAACTCATATTGCTTTGGCTTATGTTAGCCTTGTGCCTCTGCAGTACTAGCCTTTGCTGCAAGGATGGACTATAGACATTAAGAAATAGCAACATTGGGTAAATCAACCACAAAATTGCTCCGAAAAATTGTTTTTCAAATAAAACTTCCCCAAATCCAATATTTTATTTTTGATTTTCAAAAATGAAAGAAAATACATCTAAGTTGAGAATACAAAATTCCCAACCCTCCTAAGGAAAAGAAAACATGTTGTGGAAAACGCAAAAAATCCAAATGGGGAAAATTCAAATGAGGATGAAAATAAAAAATGAGATAACTACTAAATTAACCTATTGACGAGGTCCCATCCAAAATTCGATGAGATGGATTTTCCTCCGTCTTCATTAAATCTCAATCTTCAGCCTCTGGCCCCGGAGAAGTGGGCACGGCCGGCTCGCCTTGCTTCTCCCACCATTCCTTCCTTGGTAGTTTAGTGACTTGGGATTTTTAGATGACCTTGGCTTCTCCATCTTTTTGAAATATCGACGTGGGCGAAAAGATGGAGTTTCCTCATAGATTAATTTTCTCATAAATGCAATGAGGGTGTCCACTTGAGGTGGTGTAACTTTGACCTCCTTGATGTGTTTGACATTCAGGCCATACTTGATTTCGATCATGGAGCATTGCTCCTTCCTTGGCCAAAAGTCAAAATTTTCCTACTTGCCATTGATATGGAAGAGGATTTCTCAGCTCTCACATCGATGCGGGCATCCGCTTGCTAAGGAAAGGATGAAGCAGGGTATGAAGTAGTTCCGGATTCTCACCAGAACATCTTCAGCGACACACCTGTGGTAGCAAACCAATGAGTCGGCTAACTGGATTTGTATCAGCGTTGGAGACAATGTGGTGAAGTTGAGCTTGTCGAAGACCACCTTCGGCATGACACTAACACTTGCACCAAGGTCACAAAGTGTCTTGTCAAAGTGTTGTGACCCGATCGAGCAGGATATAGTAGGGCATCCTGGATCCTTCTTCTTTTTCAGAAGCTTGTTTAGTATAGCAGCACTGCAATCCTCGGTGAGCTTGACAACTTCTGTGGTGGGTAATGGTCGCTTGTTGTTCAATATGTTCTTGAGATAGCAAGCATAGGTGGGTACTTGCATCGCATCTCCCCAAGGCACATTGATGTGGATTTTCTGGATGACTTCAACAAAGCGATTGAATTGCTCATCCAAAGTTGGCTTCTGATTTCTTTGAGGGAATGGCATGAAGGTAGTATCCTAAAATTCTCTTGCCATTCTCTCACTGAGCTTTTCTCCCTTTTTAGGAGGGACTTCTTTATTGATCCTCTCAACTGTTGTCTCCTCTTGAGTGGGGTACAGTGGGTCACGAGTGGTCTTTCCACCTCTCGTAGCCACTGCACTCACATTTTCTAGGGAAGCCTCGGGCTTCCCCACAGTCTTCCCATTTTCCAATGTAGGGACGACAACTACCAGTTGAGATAATTGAGTCTCCAACATATTGTTGAAGCTCAACTGTTCTTGAAGGCAAAAGCTAAGCCTTCAAACTTTGCATTGATGTTCTCCAGAGCCTTTACATTAGCCGAAAACTTATTGGATAGGGCATTATTAATCTTGAGTTGGCTAATGGCAAGTTCCTTCAAGTTGGGCTAGTTTCTATTGCCATTGTTGTTGTTGTTGTTGTTGTTGTTGTTGTTGTTGTTGTTGTTGTTATTGTTGTTGTTGTTGTAGCCCCCTTGAAAGAAAGGGTGTGGTTATGTCACATCCGTTTTTATTAAGAATAAAATCAACTGTAAATACATGTATGCCAGGATCAGTTTTCACCATACATGTACGACAAATAGTGATAAACAGTTCTATATCGAAAGCAAACAACATTTATACCTTGAAAAGAGTTTCGAAACAGCAGCGAGAGAGGAAAATCTCTACGGCAACCACAGGCAAATCGACTGGCAGCAATGCGACCTATGCACTGTCTTCACCTGTCACTATCTTCATTAGATCTTCTCTTCGCTGAGCAGTATATCAAAAGTACAACAAAGCAAGTGTGAGTACCATCTCATAGTACTTAGCAAGTGTGGGAAATAAATGACATAAAGGCCAATCCAAAAAGGGAAAGCTGATAGTGGTATAAGCACTACGCATTAAATCTATCCTTAGCTTTCATTAGCAACCTACATCTAGGTGTATATTCCCAACCATAATAATAATAATGAACCAATACCAACATCATTCCCAAGCCATCATCTCAATCATCATCTCAAACATTGACTAATTATGAATTGGACACAAAGCCGCTCTTGTCCGTGAGCACGGCTGTCATGACGGTTTCCAAATCTCTGCAGAGAGTGTACCCTTTACCCACAAGCAGTGATTCTATCCCCTGTTGCCAGGTGGACTGAGTAAACCTCCCTGAATGCCCGTGGTAGATAACCACATTGCACACTTCCTTTGGTGTGAGGCCAGGAGATTACTACATGGTCTTTACAAAGGTACTCCCGACTAGTGCTAGCCCACTGAGGTTTCACCGCTGAGGTATTCCTGGAGTAACCCTCCACCTCAGAAGCCCCCTGTTGAGCCTTGCAGTTCCCAGAGCAGTACCCCTGCATCACTCCTCGCACCATACAACTACTAGCATTTCATCGGGAGAAACCTAATTAATTGACCAAGCCGCCCCATCTCAGTCTCGTGGTGGTACTATAAAGCTTAGTGGCTTCCTCTATAAACCGGTCCTTAGAATCCGGTGGTGCCAAACCCAATCCCGAGTCTCGTGCAAACTGCACCATACCAAATCTATCCAACCACCAGATTCCTATCAACTACTATTGTGTGTCCATCATGATTAAAGTGACTAATAAATATAGTATAGTTCATGTGTATGATATTCCATTCCCAAATTCTAAGCATGACTAAGCATGATCAAAACTTATCTACTTCCCAACCCAATCCAGGTGACAAGGAATTATATGGAACAAGGCATGTAACATGAAATAGGATATCATTTTATTTAGCATGCAACTAACTAACATCCTAAAATTGGTACAAGATGGTCAAGGACACTTGACTTTTATCATTTTGCTGCTCAGACTTCTTGATTGAACTCTTGGCCTTCATCTTCGTGTTGTGTCTTGATCGTAACATGAACGTGTGCAAAATACCGTTGAAAGAAAGAAATAATAGAAATCAATAACAATACAACATACATACAAACACATGTGATGAAGCCTACCATGTTGTTATTTTACGCCGGAACGAGAGTTAACGCACTAAAGCAACTTAAATCAGATTTATCGGTGATTAAGCACATTATATTAAATTATATAACTTAAATAGTGTATTTCAATAATTATTAAGGTGACAAATACATCTACTGTCCGTTACACATTTAATTATTGTTTACATGTAAATTAGATAATTACTTGGATCGGACCATTTTGCATATTTTATTTATAACGGTTTGCATTAGTTTTATTGAACTCTAAATGTTGAAATATATTTTATATGGTAACATTACACTTACTGTACACTATAATAGTTAATACATATTATTACATGTGCTAGAACATTATTTTAATAATCTACATGGATGTAAATATAAATACAACACTATGTTAGGGGGCTAGAGTATTATTTCTATGAGTTCCAGAGATTAAAATGCTATTCCTAGTAGTTCCAGAGACTATCAAATAAAGATCACTTAATTTAGAGTATGTTCAAGGGCTAAACTATAAAGTACAGGGGCTATCTTATAATTTCATTAAAACCTACAGGGGCCTATCTGCTATATTACGAAGGGGTAAGCTGTTGGGTAATCCGGACTGTGAGATTTTATTTAGAAGGCTCAGATTTTATTTAGTTGAAGGTGTACACGTGGCTCGTTGTGGAGCGTTGGATTCTATTTGGGTGGCTTCGATTTTATTTAAATGAAAAGGTATGTCATCTTTCAATTCTGGGCGTCGATGCGTGATCTAACGCCACAAGGCGGTTCGTGACCAGGGCCGATCGCCGATGGCGTAGATTGTTGCAGCGCGCCATGGGCGCGGCGTGGAGCTCGCCGAAGAACGTGAGTCTGAGGATGAACACACTATACTCTGACACTAAATAACATAAAACGACGGACGAGTACGCTAGCACTCACCTAGCTCTGTTTTAGAGCCAGAACGGCGTGCATTGAGGTTCGCAACATGGAGAAGCGACGAGCGGCATTGGGCGTCGTCGAGATGTTATCACGGTGGAGATTTATCGCGTCCTTGTCCCGTGCGCATTCTGGTGCCAGACGAGTGCTATGGGAGGGTCAGCAATAGGAGAATATGAGTGGGAACATCAGAACAACAAGAATAGCAACAGCGCTTGCCGGCTCTCACTGAAGTTTGGGTTCCTAGCAGGGAATCGCAACGATGACAACCATATTGCGTCCCTGACGACCTTGTGACTCGAGACGACATGCACACGCGGGCAATCAGCGGCAGGTGAGGGGAAATCGCGCAGCGGTGACAGCATACTGAAAAGGAGGCGCATGGTCGCGCTAGCTAATTGGGATTTTTGGAAGACACCCTGAGCGTCGGTTTATGGATGGGATGCTCTGCTTTGGAAGGAAACCAACGAGGCAAGGCGAGATTCACGGTGTGGCTGGTGGAATGCTCGGATGGGCGCGTGAGCGACGTGAGTTTGGCGGGTTGCATCTTGCGGGTGCGTGCGCGGAGCGGTGCGGGCGTGAGACAGAGGGCACGAGCGTAGCAGGGGCGGCAGCACCGTGTGAGACGCTGGTGGCGGTTGCTAGGTTCCCGTAGGGGAGGCAACAGTTGTTGGTGTGCTGCTGGGCCTTGGGCCACGACTGGGATTTGTCCAAGCGGAGGGAAAAGAAAAAGATGAGAGAGAGATGGCTGGGGAGGTTTAGGTCCATTAGGAATTTTATATATATTTAGGGTGTTATAGGTTGGCCCCACCCTTGACCTCCTGGATGGTAGCCATTGTTGAAATTTCTATTGTTGGCTGAGTATAGGGCATCCTTATGGGTCTCGGGGCAGTCACGCCCCATATGACCCGCGTTGCCACAGACCTCACACAGCATGTGAGAGTCTAAGGACCGGGCGGTGCCAAATACTTTTCCATTGGCTTGACAATCCAGCTTCTTCATCAGGAGGTCCAATTTGGCAGTGATCATGACCACCTCTTTCAAAGTGTGCATGCCTTGATGTCGGGGCTAGAGATGCTCATCGCTCCAACCTATGTTGGAAACCATATTCTCGATCAACTTTTTGCCTTTGGGCACCGTAAGCGAGTAGAAGGCTCCTCCAGTAGCAGCATCCACATGGTCATGAGCTGACGGAGTCAGCCTGTTGTAGAAGTTTTGGATGATGAGTCAATCATCCATCCCATGGTGGGGACAGACCAGGATGTACTCCTGCAGCCTTTCCCATGCCTTGGGAATGGACTCCTTGAGCTCTTGCTGGAAGCTTGAAATCCTCCCACATAGGGCGTTAGTCTTGCCCAATGGGGGGAATTTGACGAGGAACGTTGTAGAACACTTTTTCCAAGTGTTTATGTACTTCAGTTTGCATAAAACCACTACTTCGCTCTCCTAAGGAGGGAGAATAGAAACAGTCGAAGACAGATGGAATCAGGCATGACATCCTTTATCTTGAAGGTGTCACGAATCTCAAGGAATTATTGCAGGTGAGCACTTGCATCCTCATTGGCTTTCCCACAGAAAGGGTTAGCCTTCACCATAGTGATTAGGTCAGTCTTGATTTCGATGTTTATGTCTCCCTTGTTGACAAATGGCCTGGTAGGCACATTGTCAGCAGAGGGAGCCGAAAACTCATGAAGGGTCTTCTGGGCCATTAGCTTGCAGCGTGATGGTGCGGAATGACAGGTTTTCTTGTCGACATAATCACCTGAGGAGGAACGACACGAGGTCAAACTCTTCTCAACAGTGATTCGGGATCTTCAACTTAGTTTGCTGGTATACGGAAATTGGTCATACACTACCCTATTTTCAAATAGAAAAATGCAAAAACAAAGCAAGGTTATCCTACTAAAAACCTACTAGAATCCTATCTACCACATGATAGTGCAACTCTTATGTGCCTTCCCTGGCAACAGCGCCATAAATGCTTGTTGGTATTTCCTAACGTCTACACTTCTTTCTAGCAGCAAAGGCTAGTTCTGCAGAGGCACTAGGCTAACCTAAGCCAAAGCAAGATGAGTTTTGCAGGCGCACGGAAAGTACTACTGTAGCATTTCACCCAAGATTATTCCCTAGGGTATCGTTATATATTTTATCCCAAAGGAATGCAAGGGAAGAGTGGCAAGATCAAAGGAATAATAGGGTGTTCTAGTGTGGAATCCGGTAGGATGTGTAAATGCCATAGTGGGAGTAGTGTGACACACACCTAAGCAATCTACTATAAGGGGTAAAAATATCCTAGTGGAAGTCAAGTTAGGGATGAAGCTACTCCTACTGTGCTTTAAGTATTCATATACATAGCCAATCAGATTTGCATGAGTATGTTAACGATGAGTACTAGGGATTAGTATTTCTCTAAGTACAAGTGGAATTATGTCAAATCTAAATATAATGTGTGTAAAAAATATTCGTTCCTTCACATATTTTTGTTATATTGATGATAAATATTGGTATGAAACGACCATCAACAAAGATCCACTCCAAGCACCGACTGGCCGTACACTAGCGTTAGTGCCCCAGCACCACTCTGTGTGCAGCAAACAACTACTCACGCGACATGGCAGACAAAGCTCCAAGTGCCAAGACAAGGATTTCTTGGCGCACTCCTGGGTGATGCATTTATGATCTTGTATCCACTTTTTCTTCTTCATTTTCTTCAGCTCCCCCTTGATCATTGCTTCCAAGATTATATTGATCATCTTGATCTTGGTGATGTTGATCTTGTGTAGAAGATCCCCCTTGATCATTGCTCTCTGGTTGAGGTACATCTTGAGCACTTGAGTCTTGTGATCGATGGTTCGGGTGGAGATGACTTTGATTTTCATTATACCCCATGAATATTTTCTTTCCTCCGGTCATGTGGTTGGTGCCTATCAAGCACCTCTTTAAATCCACGGGAGGGGGTACACCTACAAAACATGATTATGCCTTGGTTCTAGGCACCCAAGCTTGCTTGGGTCTTTTGAGGTTAGTGATGAGACACTTGGACACCCACAAACAAGATTTTGGACTCTTGTGGAGTGGCCCAACATACTTGGTGTAAACATGATTAAATTCATTCTTTATAAGGACATATGAGGTATTAAAGTCATGAAACATGATGTTTGATTGATTTTTAGCTTTTTCGTGAAAGGAAGGAACATGTTTGGTGTCCATAACTTGATTTGAGCTTTCCTTGACAAAAGCAATTGATTCCTTGTTATTCTTGGGGTTTCTAGCATTAAGCTTTTCACCTCGAGAATATCCAAGGCCATCCTTGACATTAGGAGCTCTAGTAACCGAGTATGCACTTCGTGCTTCTCCTTGTCAAAAATGTCACCTTTAGGTGAATGTTTGATTTGTGCCACTTTAAGCTCATTTTTCAGGTCAAGAACCAAATTAGCACAATTACAAGTTTTAGGTGGAATAGACTCGATACTTGTAGAAGGTGAACTCTTAGGAGAAGAGGGACACTTTGCTTGAGTGATTCAACTTGTACTTGAAGTTTCTTGTTAACTTTGTCAAGCCAACAAGCTCATCCTTAAGTACAACATTCAAATCATTTAGATTTAATCAAGTTTCCTTGCTCAAGGATAGCTCACGCTCAAGTGCTTCTCTCTTTTCCTTTTCAAGCTCAAGAGCCTTTTCAACCTTAAACTATCTCTCCTTTTGAAGGATGAGCATATCTTCTTGTCGGTTGATAAGGTTTCCCTTCTCAAATATTTCATCCGACAACATTTTCATTTTAGCTAATGCACTTTTACTTAAACCCTTAAGCATTTGTTCATTTTCATCACTGCTATCAAACTCATCATTAGAGTAATGTAAAGATGAGGGTTTAGATATGACCTTTTTCTTGCCTTCCTTGGCCATAAGGCAAGTGTGGTTTGACTCCTTCCATCCTCCCAAGTTAGGAAAGTGAGTGGACTTCATGGAAGGCTTCTTGATGGAAATGGTTGCCACCCTATCTTCATCTTCGGAGGATGACTTATCGTTTGAGTCCCACTCCTTGCCAATATGTGCTTGGCCTACTTGTTTCTTCTTCTTGAATGTCTTCTTGTCTTGTTATATAGCTTCCTTCTTTTTCTTGTCATCTTCTTCATATGGGCAATCAACTATGAAGTGCCTATATTCACCACAATTGTAGCATGACCTCCTAGTTCTATACTTATTAGGGCTTTAGATGTGTGGGGAGAAGTGTTTTTGCGCTCTTGGGACGTCTGACGGCGCTAGGGTTCTTAGTCGTTGACTGTTATGTATGGTTACAATGTTGTGGGGTCATGGATCACCTATTTGTAGAGTTTCTAAAAAAGTTACCATTATGGATCTCGACGGCCGGACCAGTCCGCTCTAGGGACCGAGCTACTCCAGTGTGCTATGTAAAACTTGCGTGAATTGTGTAGCACACCTGAAACCCTAATTTGTGTTAGGTGTACCGGACTTGTCCGTATTGGAACAAAAAGTTCAACGGACTAGTCTGTGGTGATTATAGAAAGTTAATCTGACTAGTCCCCAATGGGATGGACTTGTCCGGTGAGGTGATTTGTGTGTTGTGATGGCGGACTACTCCAAGTTTTGCAACTTGTCCGCGTGAAACAACTGAAAGTCGAACAGACTTGTCCGGCTAATGTCCAGACTTGTCCGAGTGAGGTCAGTGAGTTGAATGGACTAGTCCGGTGCTGTTCTGGACTTGTCCGTGTGCGAACAGTAAGTTCATCAGACTAGTCCGGTGCTTCAGTGAATTACTTGATTAATTGATTTTAGACCTTACCCTCTACGCAAAGATATAAGCTCTTGGGATGTGTCTCTCACACACATCCTATACACTGATATCTACTTTGAGCTTCCTTGATCATTTGGGATTTTCCTTTTCTCACTCCTTATTTTTCACCTTTTTGAGTGCACCATAAGTTCTAGTCTTTGTAGACCTGCAGTCATCTCAATGGATTCATTAGGATCTCATTTTTTGTCATCAATTGTCCAAAACCCACAAGGGAATGCCTAGATGCACTTTCACCCGCGAGTTCGGCCATCGGGGTAAACTCTCGAGTTCAAGACCTTTGAGCCATCGCCAGCTCGCGGAAAGGGCGCGAACACGCACCACAACAGAAGACAGGTTGCCCTGGGGGCAGTGGCGACTGCAACTAATGCCCTGACGGTGAAGACGGCGAACGCCCGAAGCTTCCTAATCTTTGAACTCCCACACACAGGCGCATGAGGCAAGGGGGGGCTCCCAGGTCTAAGAGGCTCGAGCCCCGACCCCTCTACCCTCAGCTCGGGGAGTCGGGTGCCCTGGCTTCTCCGTGCACTTGGAAGATCATAGCACGATTCTGCCATGACAAGCGGTTGACGAAGGAGAAAGCACGCTCGATCCGCTATGGCCAGCATAGTCCGACCCTGATCGAACTCCTACCTCGAGATGCAACGCGACACTTATCTCTGCTGCGAGTGATATAAGTGCCCTTTGTCTCCATGCCAAAATAAGAAAGAGAGACTCAAATCCCCTCGAAGACGAGGACTCAAACCTCGAGCCTAGGCTTGGATAGCAACTCAGACTCCGACCCCGAAAGTCAAGCCCGAGGGTTGTCGCCCGATCAGGACCGACTGACCTTGGGATATTTTTGTCTAAAGACATTTTCCCCCTTTTAGAGTAGTTCGAGCTCTACAACCTACGGCCCGCATGTAGAAAAAACTCAAGGGCTACGGTTCAGAATAGGATTCGATCGGACAAAGACTAGACAAAATTGAAAACATTTTTCCATTGAAAGAATCGCATATTACATGGTGAGTTGTTTCTTTACATGATGGGATACATGTTACATTCCAAGAAGTGATGTCCCTATACAGGTACTATCCTCCGAGGTCGGTGACTTTGATGCCTCGGGCCCTATCAACCATTAAGTTAGCAGATCTAACACCTGCGCGCCCCTCCTCGATGCAACACTTCTTTGTCATCGACTAAGCCTGGCTTCCCAGCTATTGCTTCTTCGAAGTCTAAGGAATACAAGAATGCCTGGTCAACCAACGTCTCCTTCTTTGTCAGGGACTCAGCACCTATGAGAAAGAAAGGCCACTGATCTCCTAAAGAGAGATTGTGGCCTTTCCCCATCACCCTTCAGAGTGGGTCGGGTTGTCGAAGCCCGCCGAGGTGGGTCAGTATGCAACAACGCCCAAATTATATCCATATCCCCCTCCTTGTCACGAGGGGAGAATTAGTGCAGGCTTGATGGCGCCCTGAATTTGGATCAAGCTTACCCCCCCCCTTCGAAGAATATCGTCCCGCCGAGGCCCGTCGGGGTGGGTCGGGATGCCAAGATGTCCGTCTTACTTCCCGATCCCCCTCTGCGCCATGAGGGAAGGATTGGTACAGGCTCGATGGTGCCTTGCATCCAGATCGAGCCGACTCCTTTGCAAGCCTCCAGCCAATCCTCCCGTCATCAAGCCATGATGAGGCTTCAACGCAATTTGAACTTCCAAGTGACTCCTCCCCTCTCTTCGTACCTCCAACTAGGATCGCTCTGGCCAAGATGTTGGTCTCAAATAGTTGAGAACGGAGTCCCGACTGCCACGCTCTCATCACCAGGGAGGCTACTTGGTTATAAGGAAAAATGTCGGGGGAATGGGGGGAACAAGTTTTTTTGCATTCGGGAGAGGAGGGAGGTATGAGTGGTGAAGAAAAGAAGCTCCTACGAAGGGGGCTATTTATAGTCCTGCCAAAGGAGCCGAAGGGAGTGAAACGACAACTGTGGCGCATTAAACTGCCTCTTAATCGAGGCCACAAATAATGGGGTGTGGCAACCGAGTATTCCTTCCACACACCTTCCCACCTCCTCAAAGGTCGCGCTGCAATGAAAGCCAGCGAAGACCACAAACCAACATGACCCGCTCTGCTTCCTCACTCTTTGAAGCTCACACCTGCCCGAGGTGAGTTACTATGACTCTACAGCCTCAACCTGATGGGTCGGAACAAGAAGACGGGGACCTCGACCCAAGCACGGGGTCTGCCCAAGTCCCGGGTTTGAAGGTCAGCCCATCGGGGCTTCAAGACCGCCCAAAACGAGCAGGAGAAGGGGGCGGACAATCATAAGCCGGTGTCGTAAAGGGCACCATCGGACGTAACAAATACCTCCGACGTCTCCAATGCGTCGTGTTCGAGTCTCATCTCTCTGCTTCAACGGAAACACCTTGAAGGGTCGCCACCGAGCCGCTTGGGTCCCCGAAAGGTCCAGGATCTGTGTGAATGTACTGAGCGGGATTTCATGAAACAAGAGCATCGAGCCCCAACCTCAATTACTCGTTGAATTTGGGTGTTGGGTTCCGATCATCTTCAATTTGGAGGCAATCGGGTTCACTCAGATTTTCTCGACAGAAAATTCACATGAGCTCCGAAGCCTGACAATCAAGGTCGAATCCCTGACCCCTTCCCCTTCGAGCCGTGGATGACTCGTCAAGGGGATATGGTACGGTTTTACCACTTGCAATGCCTGTCCTTGACGGGTCACGAATGTAGGCGAAAAGCGACGCAATGAAGACATCACCCGACCCTTGTTCATGACGCCCGTCCCTGCAGGGACGTTAATGTCTCGTGGACATGGTGTGACACAATCTTACCCTTGTTCATGATTCCACCCCCCCCCCCCCCCCGAATTAGGAGTTGCTCACGAATGGGGAACAACATAGAACCATTAGGCTTCGGGCTTGGAGGTCGCCCCTCTGGGATTTGGGACCGCCCGGTGTAGGCAGTGCATGGGGCGGACGACCGTGCGGTGGTTCCACATTGGATACTTCCATAGGTAGCGGATACCCCCGGCTCCTCCAACGCTCTGTATCCAAGTCCTTGGTTGGCAGTTCATTAGTAACCACATGAATGGTCAGTCTCATGCTGCCTGAACCCGCGCAAGATTTGGGATTCGCGTGAATATGCCGAATAGGATCCTATGAAGCGTGAGCATTGAGCCCCAACCTCAATTGTCCGTCAAAACCGTAGGTTGGATACCGTTTGCCCTAAAAGATGAGGGTGATCGGGCTTCACTCGGCTTCACCCAAAAAATAGCTCAAGCGGGCTCAGGAGTTTGGTGATCAAGGTGAGCTTCCGAGGCCATACCATCGCCCCCAAAGAGCTCCTCCAGCACGAAGCGCTCGCTTGACACCCACAGTCGTGAGGTCGGCACGCATCAGCCTCTGACCGAGCAAGCAACTCGGGCATAGACTTGGGGCTACTAACGGGTCTAGATACTCAGGTGGCTGGAGTTCGCACTTGGTTTGGTCAACTGCAGTTCGTGCCAGGTCAAGCGAGTTCGGGTCCTGTCGGCGGGACTTTGTCGTCCCATTGGCTAGGGTGATTAGGGGAATGAACTTCGTGACCCCTACTTAGCAGGGTTATTCCTTTATTCAGCTGAGCCCCGACCATGGGGGTCGGACCATGTCCACCGGGTCTCTGCATGGTAGATTGTGCTGATGTTTCTGCCGACTCCCTGTGCGTCCTGCCCCGTGTCGCTGTGGAGAGCTTGCCAGCCTGGGCACTAAGGCGCTGATAAGAGACGTGAGGTGGCGGGACGAGGCAGACGCGTTGCTGGTAGGCGTGGTAGTTTGACCCCACCCTGAGAAGTGGGTGGATAGAGACGAATATGTAAGAACCTACCTCCCATATGAGGAAGGTGGGAACTAGCTAGGACGTAGAGGGTCTGCTCCCGCTTATAAAGGGGGGGGGGTCCATCCGACGGAGGACAAGAGACACAACATAGAAGACAACCAACTTGGGGGATTTTACCCCCTCCGCTAGAGAACTAGGGCTTCTCCTTGTACATGTACCTCTCACCATTGATAATAAGAAGAAAAGGTCCCCAAACTAGACGTAGGGCACCTTGACCGAACCAGTATACATCCTTTGTCTTAGTTGCTAGCCTTCCTCGAGGCAAAACGTGCGGTACATACGATACTCATCCACAACCAAAATGCTGACAAGGCCTAGACCAAGACCACACAAGGAGGAAGGCGACAGTGTCTATTGATGTTGGGCAGGCATGGATTTGTGGTCCAAGGACCCGGATCTGGGCTGACAACGTGCTCGCTGCGCACCACATCTACTGATGGGCCGCCGACACCGTAGTTGGCTGCGGTGGTGGTAACGGTTCACATGAAGTTGTTGGCTGTCTAGTCGTAGTGATGATGGCCAAGATGGTGGTGGGTAGTTCTAGTGGATGTGGATTGCTCATCTCGGGTGCTTGGCGGCATTGAATCTCTTCCTCCCTAGATGGTCTACTGAAGCAGAGAATTTGTAGCCTGTAGGTGCCCGTGATGGTGGATCTAGGCGGTAGGGCAGTGAAGTGTCTACGAAAGCGGATCTGAGTGGCATGGCTAGTGGGGCGCCTACGATGGCGGGTCTAGGCCGCAGGGCCAGTGGGGCGCTTACGACAGTAGATCTGGGCGATAGTGCTCATGAGAGCCAACGTTCATGGAGAGTTTGGTTGTCATGGTAGGGTTGGGAATCAGTGAGTCAACCTCCGGAGCGTAGCGACTGTAAGGCGAGTGGAGCTCGAGGGCCCTGGAGGTTGTGTGATGCAATTGGCCGTTTTGGTGCGGCGTGGTCGGCGCGACACAGCGATGGCATCGGCAGGTGCGTCGCTGTTGGCCTTTGGGAGGAAGATGGTGTGTCACAAGGTGGTTTGTTATGGCCTCGATGTAGTAGGTAGGTGGAAGCGTTGGGTGATGAGTACAGGAGAAAGCCTAGTCCGACGGTGGTTGGACCAACAATAGTGATGTCTGCGGTTATCGTGATCTCCTTGGGGACGTTGTCGTGGTCTGTCATCACCTCCAGTGGCTACCTTCAAGTGAAAACCCAAGTCCAGGTCCACTAGACAAGCGATGACGGCATTACTATGCCGCATTCCTCATTGGAGGCGTCATTATTGTAGGTCCATTCCAATCCATCTTAACCAACTGCTGGGGTGACTGGTCGCTTATTGTTAACCTCCCAACTGCTTGGATGGTGGCACAGCTTTAGAGAAGGAGCAAACCTTCTTCTCTCTCGTCTCTTCCTCTTTGCAGTTTGATTACCATTTAGCAGCTAGGAGGTTCAACGGTTGGCGGTTGGTCATCGCGGCATAGAGTTCACTACTATTTATCTAGTTTGTGGTGTATATTCTTCCTCGGAAGTCAATATGTGTTTGTTCGTACCTGTGGTGTGATTTGGATATGGCAGCTGAGGCTTCCTGTATCTCTGCTCGTAATTTGTATTTCTCTAATTTACTTCTTCTTTAATAAAAAGGCAGAGCACCTGCCATTTGCCTCAAAAAAAGTAAGGGTATCTGGTCAATCATCAGCAGCTCAATCAAAGTATGAAAGTTTGCTTTCTTCAACATAAACATGACAAATATTTGAGCGTAGTTAACCACATATATTGAAACAAGCTTATTTCATCCATGTGATAACTAAGCTTCCTCCTTTTCTGAAAAAAGAAAAGATAGATAAGCCTCCTCAATCGATACACACCTGATATCTATTGCAATATTGCTATGAACCAAGGACGTTATACTAATCATCCAGCGCTCATGGAATTTATTCAATCATTGGCATGGTGGGGGTGGGTTGAAAATCTATCTAGCAATAAGTTCAAAAAGAAAAAGAAAATCTATCTAGCAATAAAAATATTTTTTGTGGGAAATTATGATTTGCAACTCCATTATTAGTGGAGTCACAATCGTTGTTCATTACCTTACTATCAATGTCGGTACCCTAAGTATCGAGTACCCCATGATACCGCAAGAAATGCATAGGAGTTCACACGTCTGAGTTGAAGACCTCTGAAGGCCGCACGTGCTACACAGCACTGGACCTGCCTCCCTCGTTTGGGTAGCTGCAGTACTGCCACGTGTAACACAAGGCCGGACCTAACTCTCTTTATAGGGAAGCTCCGATCTTGCCACGTGTCTAGTAACCCCGGACCTGACCCCCAGTAGAGGGAAGCTCCGGTGCTACCACGCGTCGAGCCTACGGACCTAGGACAACAAGAAGACTGGCGGATCTCCAACGACTCAGCCATTCAAGGGACAGTTAAAGCTACTGTTACAAGACCTGATTACGTGTCATTAATGCCATATTAATGACACACGATCAGAAGACCCTTAACACTGCTAACGCCGTTATTAAGGTGCATTATCATACTATTAATTACGCTAATATTCATAGATCGTGTATTGGGTAATTAACTTCCGCTAGGGCTACATGTTGGGTCAGGCTAACAATGTAACGGTCAGCCCTTGGACTATAAAAGGGTTGTGTCGCACGATACAGGGGACAACTAAGCTCACACGCTCACAAGCACCATACACTCATAACACAACATCAAATCCCGTGGAGTAGGGTGTTACGCTCAGATGGCCCGAACCACGTAAAACTCCTCGTGTCACTGTCTTTTTCGTAATCTCACGCGCGCCCCAACCAATCAAGAACCTCTGCGGGCTATGATCAAGTAGTACTAGGGGAAGTTTCAATCGCACACTTCGACATTTGGCGCGCCAGGTAGGGGTGCTCCTTGAGATTTCAAGATCGTGAATTCCGCCGTAGGGTCATCCAACAGCAACGCTGAGCAAACTGCTGGAGGGAATCCCTCCAACGTGCAACAGCAGCGGGTGTTGTTATCCCGGCGGGCGTCGTACCACCACAACCACCACCTGCTTTGGCTAACAATGCCGGATAGCAGTATAGGGTCTTGGCGTCGGTCACTGCATCAACACACAACGACCCTGAGAACGGGCTGATTGCTGCACGTACTCTTCTCCAACGCCTACCGCCGCCAGGAGCACCTCATGGTGCGATGGAGCAGTGGCGTACTGATGTGGAACATCTGGTTGTAGCCGCAGCCGATGGCATCAGCAACCAAGGTCCTCCCCCCTCAGGGCAGGCACCTTCACAGCGTAGGACCTTGTCGGGAAGACTTGGTCCTCATGCATCACAGCACAGGAGGCGTGTTGTGTCTCAGCAAGTGATGCCGCTGCCCTCAGGGGCATGTCGCACCCACACTGCATCGAGACTTTGGACGCACGATCTTCGGTCGGAGCTCGATCGACGTCACAGACAGCAGGACGGTCGCGTCCACATCGAGCGTGCTCCCGAGAGGCGAGAGGCTCGGGAAAACCCTTCTCCCTTGGGAGTAGGGGCGGCTGCTCATCCCTAGCCATGCACCTACACATGGTCCGATGGCCGTAGAAGTTCCAGCCTCATCTGCTGGAGAAATACGATGGGATAGTCAACCCTGTTGAATTCCTTCAAATCTACTCCACTGCCATCCTCGCGGCGGGTGGTAATGAGTCTGTAATGGCCAACTACTTTCCTGTGGCTCGAAATGGGACAACCAGGTCCTGGTTCATGAGTCTCCCGCCTGACTCCATCAACAGTTGGGCGGAGCTATGCAACGAGTTCACCGCCAACTTTGGGAGTTCCTACACCCGACCTGGCACAGAACTGGACCTTTTTGCTGTACAACAAAAGTTGGGAGAATCGATGCGATCCTTCATCCAATAATTTTCTCAGGTACGAGACACCATCCCTTACATCTCCAATGCTTCTGTCATCGTGCCATTTAGACAAGGTGTCAAAGACAAGAAGATGTTGGATAAGCTGGCGATGAAAGAAGTCACCAGCATCACGAAACTCTTCAGCTTGGCCAACAAGTGCGCCCGGGCTGCAGAGGGCCGTGAAATGCATTCCAAGCCAGCTTCGGAGGCCAATAAAAAATCTCCAAGGCTTAAACCACTACCTCCGGTAGTGGAAAGAAGAAGAAAAAGTCCAACGGCAAGAAGAAGCCGTCGACCGACACACCTACTGCTGCGGCAGGTGCAGCTCCGGGTGGTCGGGAGCCACGCCCCGAAAAGCGACCTTGACCTTCGTCAGAAGATGGCTGCTGTCCAAAGATGTGGTGTCCGATCCACAAAATGGACAAACACAATCTGGAAGATTGTTGGGAGGTCTAAAACCTTGTCGAGCGCTACAACAAGCACCGAGAAGAAGCTCCTTTCCGCCAGCGGGAAGGAAAGCAAAAAGTCGACGAAGCTCCGGTTGACACAGAGCTAGGCTTCCAAGACCCCAAGAAGGTCCTGAAGGTTGTCTACAACATAGTCGACGATGATTCAAACGTCTCCGACAACGAGCGTCGGAAGACCCTCAACACCATTTATGGAGGGTCCTAGGATATCACATCCCGCCGTGTCCTCAAGACTATGCGGCGAGAGATGGCTGCCACAGCTCCAACCGCCAAGACAGAACCACATCAGAAGTGGATGGACACTCCCATCACTTTTGATGCTACAGACTACCCCAGGAACATGATCGGAGTTGGCCAACTGCCAGTGATGGTGTCTCCAACCATCAACAACATCCAACTCAACCATGTCTTGGTAGATGGAGGGGCGGCGCTCAACCTCTTGAGCTATGAAGCGTTCGTGAAGATCCAGCTCTAACTCTCGGACCTTCGCCCCTCATGTCTTTTCTCTGGGGTAGGTCCGGGGGCAATCAGCCCTCTCGGATCCATTACACTCCTAGTAACTTTTGGGATTCAGACGAAATACAGGACCGAGAAGCTGGTCTTCGACATCACACACATCAGCTTACCCTTCAACGCCAACCTAGGCAGGCCTGCCCTGTATAGGTTCATGGCCGCATCTCACTACGGCTACTTGGTGTTGAAGATGCCGACACCTTCGAGCATTCTCTAGATCCACGGAGATCGCACTGCCGGGGTCACTGTGCTGGAAGAACTCCACGCGCTTGCAACAGCACAGGAAGGGGCATCCGATAAGGACCTAGCTGCTCAACCTCCGAGCACTCGTCACTGAGGCTCGACCTCTGCACCGTGCATGCAGCCAAGCGGCGACACTGCCATTCCCGTCAAAGTTGTCTAAATTGGTTTTGATGCTGCCCAGACTACTCGTATATCGGCAGGTCTGGACAACAAATAGAAACTCGCACTCATCACTTTCCTCAGGGTGAATGTTGACGTGTTTGCCTGGCAATCATCACAAATGCCTGGGATCCCCAGGGAGGTGATTGAGCATAGGCTGAAGATTTATCCCAACCCACGGCGAGTACACTAGAAGCCCTGGAAGCAATCAGTCGAGCGGCAGAACTTCATCCGACAAGAAATCAAAAAGCCGCTTGAAGCTAGTTTCATCCGGGAGGTTCATCATCTAAGATGGTTGGCAAACCCAGTGGTTGTACCCAAGGCCGGCGGGAAGCTTCGGATGTGTATCCACTACACCACCTTGAATAAGGCATGTCCAAAATATCCATTTCCACTACCTAGAATAGACCAGATAGTGGACTCCACCACCGGGTGTGAGCTATTGTGTTTCCTAGATGCATATTATGGTTACCATCAGATTCAAATGTCTAGGGATGATGAAGAGCATACTGCCTTCATAACAGTAGATGGATTGCATTGTTATACTGCCATGCCTTTGGGTCTCAAAAATGTTGCTTCAACTTTTGTGCGAGCTATGCACAAAACTTTTGGAGAGCTTATCAGGGACTTGGTGGAGGTGTATGTCGATGACATCGTCGTGAAGGTGAAGAACAAGGAGTCACTCCGTGACAACCTACAAGCCGTCTTCGACAAGCTTTGCATCACACGCATCAAGCTGAACCCGAACGAATGCGTCTTTGGGGTTAGCTCTAGGAAGCTCCTCGGATTCTTGGTGACTCACTAAGGAATTGAGGCAAACCCGGCGAAGATCAAGGCCATTGAAGACATGCGGCCCCCAGCCCGCATCAAGGATGTCCAAAAGCTAACTGAATGTCTAGCTGTGCTCAGCCAGTTCATCTCGAGACTAGCAGAACGGGCGCTACCCTTCTTCAAACTCTTGAGGAAGTCCGAACCATTCCATTGGTCAGAAGAAGCAGAAAAGGTGTTCCAAGATCTTAAACAGCTCCTCACCACACTACCGATACTGGTAGCTCCGAACCCTGGTGAGCCTCTACCGCTTTACATTTCTGCAACTACGGAAGTTGTCAGCATGGTCCTGGTCGCGGAAAGACTAGAGCCATCTCCACTTCAGGAGCACAGACCCCTTCGAGAGGGTCTGGAGCTACCTGAAGGCGAGTGTGGGTCCCAGCCCCCAGGCATGGATTTTCAAGGCAAAATGCTAGAGTATCAACCTCTCTCATCTGAGGGAGTTCACATGGCTGATCAAGAAGATTCGGACCCCTCCAGGAGGGTCCGGGTTGAACAAGAAGAAGTTTCAGACCTCTCCAAGTGGGCAGTAGAGCTGGCAGAATTCAATCTCGAATTCCTGCCATGACAAGCTATCAAGAGTCAAGCATTGGCTGATTTCTTGGTGGAGTGGACACCTTCTTTATCAAATCCTGGGTGCTCTAGTGAGCAGAAGCCGGAACCCAAGGTCCCAGTCTTCACCGAGCCTCACTGGACCCTCTACTTTGACGGCTCCATGCAGAAACAGGGGGCCGAACCTGGAATTCTTCTCCATGCTCCAACTGGGGAGAAGGTCAAGTACATGGTGCACCTTGATTTCAAGGCGACCAACAACATGGCGGAGTATGAAGCTCTCATCTACGGGCTCAAGGTGTCGTTGTCATATGTCATCAAGTAGTTGCTAGTGAAGGGTGACTCGCAGCTCATTATCAAGCAAGTCAAATGTGAATGCAGCTGCAACAACCCTCAACTTTCTTCTTATCTCCTTGAAGTCCAGAAGCTCCTGAAGGACTTCCATGTCCTAGACCTCTGCCATGTCCAGCGTCTCAATAACTCTAAAGCTCACGAACTCTCGACGAAGGCTTCAACCGGAGCTCCGGCTCCTGTCGGAGTTTTTGTCCGAAGATTTTCTAGACCAACCGCTCAGCCTGCCGAACTGAGCGAAGGAGGCGAGACCAACACCTCAAAATTGGTGGTCCCGGTGGACCTGTTACCATGGCATCCACCAAGGGTCGTAGGTGCTGCAGGAAACTCCGAGCAACCAGGTACGCAAGACTCAGAAGCTCAAGTTAGCTCCGATGCATGGATCTCGAAGATCCGAAGCTACTTGAAAGACAACATCCTTCCTAAAGACAGTGTATCTGCTGACCGGATTGTCAGAATGGCTAAAAGATACATGCTAGTAGAAGCTGGTCTCTACCGGTGCGGCGCCAACGGCGTTCTAATGTGGTACATTGCAAGGGAAGAAGGTCACGAGCTCCTCGCGAAGATCCATGGAGGCGAGTGTGGGAACCACGCGTCTTCCCGCACGCTGGTCAGTAAAGCCTTTCGGCATGATTTCTACTGGCCTACAACACTCCAGGATGTAGTCGAGTTGGTGAAAAAGTGTGAAGTGTGTCAGTTCCATGCAAAACAAATTCACACATCGTATCAGTCACAGCAAATGATACCTCCTACATGGCCATTCACTGTGTGGGGTATGGATATTTTGGGACCTTTCCCAAAAGCCGTCGGAGGTGTATATCGCCATCAACAAGTTCACCAAGTGGTCGGAAGCAACTCCAGTTGTGACTATCAACAAGCAATCAACTATCAAGTTCTTGAAGTCCATAGTCTGCCGATTTGGAGTTCCGAACAAAGTCATAACTGACAACGGAACCCAATTCACAAGTGCAGCATTTCAAGAGTATTGTGAAGACCTCAGCATTCAAGTTAGCTACGCATCAGTAGCTCATCTGGCAAGTAATGGCCAAGCCGTGAGAGCAAATGCAGAAATATTCAAAGGACTCAAGACGCGCACTTATGAGCGCCTGAAAAAACACGTAGCCAACTGGATCGAGGAGCTTCCGTCCGCATTGTGGGCGAGCAGGACAACACCTAACTGGTCAACTGTGTAGGATCGAAGAGCACGTGTAAAGCTACCAGAGGGGGGTGAATGGTAGATTTAAAAATCTTACACAGCGGAAACAATTAAATCCCAACCCCTTCGTCAAAAAAAACGATTTGTTAAAGCAATTGTGTGTAAGACTAATCTAAACGTATTTCACCGTGACAAAAGTGATATATATCAGAGAGAATAAAGTCACGAAGAAAACACAAGAAGAATCACTCAAGTTCATCGAGAGAAACTCATGTTATGATCGAAAGATCGAACAAAGGTCAATGTGTGTTACCCGAGAAAAACAGTTCTGGAATGCTGCAAAGACACACGTGTAGATCAGAAACCACAAATCCAATGACCGTGAAATTTTGAAAGATGATAGATAATCAAGTTGTGAAGACAACCCAGAAAGAATCACGTCAATTGGATCTGTAAAACTCGAGTTATGATAAAACCACCAATGAAAGGTAGTGCTGTCTAGAAACTCGACGAGTAAAACTTGTCTGGAACAAGTTGGACGAACAAGGCACAAAATTTCCTTCAAACTACAAATTTTATTCAATATAACACAAGAGGAACAGCCCGTAAGTCGTCTACCATGAGCTATGGCCTTCCCTTTCTTATATAACCAGCCCATAGGCTAACCCAATCTCAACTAGGACTCTAATCCTACTCCGATCACGAATCGGAACTTTCCATAACTGCTTAGGACTCTTCTATACGCAGATATAAGCAATCTTAAGACTTCCAAACACCTTAGGAACGTATCCCACATTCCTAAAACCACTCAAATTCGTGACCCACACGAAATCCTATCATAACCAACCCAATACTTTCCATACCGAGCCATAACCGACTCCGCCGCAGCCAAAGTCATCAACTGATACGATCCGATCCTTCCAACCAGATCTTCCCATCCATAAACCATCTTCGGAACCATGTTGCCATGTCATGCACCGCGTGCTTACATGCAAACACCTTCCTTCGATGTCTAGTAACCTTCACATGCACTGCCCTTGATTCAATCATCCTGCGCGACCTCCTCACCCGCTCAACCACAATTCCTCCTAAATTTGGTTGTTGGAACCTCATCTCCTCCCTGAGACTAGTCCAAAGGATCCTATCACCATCCATGACTTGAACTCAAGCAACACTTGCACATACCAATGTGTACGAGCCCAAGTCCGCGACTTGACTCAAGTCAGTTCCGAACACAACACCCTACGTGAGCACCTCACATAAGCATGTTGCAAAGCATATCAAAACGATATTAGCCATATCAACCAAAACGCAACAAAAACTTAGCAAATTAATACTAAGCAATCTTTCCAACAATGTAAAGCAAGTTCGAAACATTTCACATGAAAATTTGGAATATTACGATCAAGCTCCGAACCTTGCCAAAGCTAACCGGAGCTTACCAAAGCTAGTACATCCTAGCGCCAGAGCTTACCAAAACTAGTCGGATCTAGCGCCGGAGCTAACCAAAACTAGTCGGACCTAGTGCTGGAGCTAACCAAAACTAGTCGGAACTAGTCATCCCAAAAGTCGGAGCTAGAAAAACATGTCGGAGCTAACCAACATAAGTCGGACCTAGCAAAACATATTGGAGCTTAACAAAGATATGCCAGGGCTATCAAAGACATGCTGGAGCTAAAGACAAAGCTCACCGGAGCTACCCAAAAACATGTCGGACCTAGAAAAAGAAAGTCGGACTGTTGTCGGACCTTGCAAAAGCTCGGAGCTAGAGTCGGACCTTGCTAAAAAGATGTTATGGCAGAATTCAAAACTTTTATTGTCAAAGCCAATGTATTCAGCACACATAGGTCTCACAATCTCCTCCTTGATGAATGCATTGGCAACACCATTTAAAATCCGAACATTGGCATGAAAAGTTTTGAGAACAATTTTTTGAGAACAAATTTCCCCCTTTTTGAAAATCAAATAAGATAGAAATAAATTTCTCCCCCTATACATATTTCTCCCCCTTGCATAATTCACCATATTATCTCTCCCCCTTTGATAATGTATTCAGCAAGGTTCAAAAGAGAAATTTTAATTGTTATGAGCATATTATAACATATACATATAAAACAAAGCTCATCCAAGTCATACTATCAAGTAACTTACACTATCACAACAATGAGATACATAAAGTATTGTAAGCCATGCTAGAGATCAAATATAATTTTCAATTTAAGCAAGTCATGATCTCACAAACTTAACTATCTTAATACCTGAAAGCATGACACTTGTTGCTTGCATTTTATTATTTTTCAAAGCACAAATTTAGATCATATGATATTTGGAAGAGATTATATGTGCATCTGCCTGATTCTAACCAACCAAGCCAAGCCTATGTCATTTGACAATCAGAAGCTTAAGGACATGGTTTTAGTCATACACAACTTCTTCCAAGTTCATATCTAAGTGCAATGATAAGCCATCTCAATAGAAGAAGTGCGACACATGCATATTCTCTTGATCTTTTCTCAATTTATATTTGTTCACAAAAACTCAACATGTGAGTTGATTACTTGATTAATTCTTTATGATTAAAAACACTTGTGAGCATGCAACAAGTTCAAAATAGCATGAAAGTTCAACCATGACCAGATTTAGTGTAAGTAATTATTCCAATTACTAGACATGGCAAAAACTACAAAATGTATAACACGAGTAATGTAGTAAGAACTTTTAGTATGTAAAAGGAATCACAAAGTCATATATGTATGAAATATTATGCTCATATTATTTTAATTTTAGATTCACACATAGACTTTTAGGGTTTGAAAACTCCCCCTCAATGTAAGCCATGAGGATGCATAACCCCTATTTCACTACGAATGTAACAAAAACGAGTGAAATCCAAAGGTTTTGTAAAAATGTTGGCCAATTGTTGTTCGGTATCTACATGGTGAAGCACAATGTTTCCTTTTTCAACATTATCACGGAGAAAGTGATACCTAATGTCAAAGTGCTTAGTTCTAGAATATTGCACAGGGTTTTTAGCAATGCAAGTGGCACTAGTGTTATCAAAAAATGTGAGACCTATGTGTGCTGAATACATTGGCTTTGACAATAAAAGTTTTGAATGTTGCCATAACATCTTTTTAGCATGGTCCGACTCTAGCTCCGAGCTTCTGCAAGGTCTGACAATAGGTCCGACTTTCTTTGTCTAGATCCGACATATTTTTGGGTAGCTTCGGTGAGCTTTGTCTTTAGCTCCGGCATGTCTTTGATAGCTCTGGCATGTCTTTGATAGCTCCGGCATGTCTTTGTTAAGCTCCAATATGTTTTGCTAGGTCCGACTTATGTTGGTTAGCTCCGACATGTTTTTCTAGCTCCGACTTTTGGGATGACTAGTTCCGACTAGTTTTGGTCAGCTCCGGCGCTAGGTCCAACTAGCTTTGGTTAGCTCCGGTGCGAGGTCCTGCTAGTTTTGATAAGCTCTGGTGCTAGGTTGTACTAGCTTTGGTAAGCTTCAGCTCAAGCTCTGGTTAGCTTTGGCAAGGTTCGGAGCTTGATCATAATGTTCCAAATTTTCATGTGAAATGTTTCGAACTTGCTTTACACTTATGGAAAGGTTGCTTAGTATTCTTATACTAAGTTTTTGGTGTGTTTTGGTGGTTAAGGCTTATATCATTTTGCTGTGCTTTGCAACATGCTTATGGGAGGTGCTCACATAAGGTGTTATAGTTTCGGAACTAACTTGAGTCAAGTCGTGTACTTGGGCTCGTACAGATTGGTTGTTTATTCATGTGCAGGTGTTGCTTGAGTTCAAGACATGGCTGGTGACGGGATCCATTGAACTAGTCTTAGGGAGAAGATGAGGTTCAACAACCAAGTTCGGGAGGAATTGTGGTTGAGTTGATCGGGAGGTTGTGCAGCATGTTTGAATCAAGAACAATGCATATGAAGGTATCATGGACGTCATTGGAAGATGTTTGCACATGTGCAAGGAGTGCATGGACGTGGATGCATGGTTCCGAGGTGTGATGAAGAGATGTGGACGTAAGGAATTGGTCGGAAAGGTCCAACCGACTAGGTTATGGACTCAAGCTACGCCGGAGTCGTGTTTGACTCAAATATGGAAAGATTTGAGTTGGTTATGTTAGGATTTCGTGTGGGACACGAATTTGAGTTGTTTTAGGAATGTGGGATATGTTCCTAAGGTGTTTGGAAGTCTAAGATTGCTTCTATCTGCGTATAGAAGAGTCCTAAGCAGTTATGGAAAGTTTTGATTCGTGAACAGAGTAGGATTAGGGTCCTGATTTGAGTAGAGTTGGCTTTTGAGCTGGTTATATAAGAAAGGGAGGCCAGAGCTCGTGGTGCACGACTTTGGGGTTGTTCCTCTTGTGTTCTATTGAATAAAATTTGTAGTTTGAAGGAACTTTGGTGCCTTGTTTGTCCGACTTGTTCCAGACAAGTTTTACTCATCGAGTTTCTGGATAGCACTACCTTTCATCGGTGGTTTTATCATAACTCGAGTTTTACAGATCCAATTGACGTGATTCTTTGGGTTGTCTTCAGAACTTGATTATCTATCATCTGTCAAAATTTCACAGTCGTTGGATTTGTGGTTTCTGATCTACACGAGTTTCTTTGTAGCGTTCCAGAACTGTTTTTCTCGGGTGGGACAGATTGACATTTGTTCGATCTTTCGATCATAACTTGAGTTTCTCTCGACGGATTTGAGTGATTCTTCTTGTGTTTTCTTTGTGACTTGATTCTCTCTGATATATATCACTTTTGTCATGGTGAAACACGGTTATATTAGTCTCACACACGATTTCTTTAACATATCGTTTTTCTGCCGATGGGGTTGCGATTTAATTGTTTCCGCTGCGTAAGATTTTTTAAATCTACCATTCACCACCCCCCCCCTCTGGTAGATTTTCACGTGCTCTTCGATCCTACAATTGTTATAAGAGCCATGGTGCTCTAATCATTGTGATTTGCACGTGTTTTTGAGTAATAATCATGGATAAATACTCCGTCAAACCTTGTGTGTTTGCTGGTATTGATTTTTAGGTTTGAAAGGCAAATATGGAGGCTTTCATCTAGGCGCAAGGCGTAAGGTGTAAAAGCCTTACGAAGTGCCGTCAAATGATCAAGTTACAGCTACAAATCTAAGAGATGTCGACAACAACAACAAGGCTCGAAACTTGATCATACAAGGATTAACTCAAAGCGACTTCAACCGTGTTGCACACCTCCGATCTGCATACGATGTGTGGAAAGCACTTTGTGACTACCACGAAGTATCCAACACGATCAAGGAGGTAAGGAAAGGCATGTTCAATAAAGAATACATGCGCTTCGAGATGCAACCCGGCGAGTCAATTGATGATCTCTTTGCTCGCTTTTATAAAATTCTTAGCAACTTGCATAGCGTCAATGTTAATTTTTCAGATGCTGAAAATGCTAGGCAATTGTTAAGTGCATTAGACATGTCAATTTGGGAGATGAAAGTTACATCCATTCATGAATCTACTGTCATGAGTACACTTACTTTAGATGTGCTATATTCCAAGTTAAAAACTCATGAAATTGACATAATATCACGTAAAAACCCTAACAAGTCTATTGCTTTTGTTTCACAACGTGACATACCTAGCTCTGGTCAATCTTCATCCTATGGTACACTTGCTTTGTTGTCCTCTCTAACCCTTGAACAGATTGAGGAATTTCCAGGGGAGGAGCTAGCACTTCTCTCTACTAGATTCTCAAAACCATTGCAAAATGTGAGAACTAGAAGGAGAGGAAGCTCCGGACCTCAACGATGCTTCGAATGTGGTAAGACAGGACACTTTCGTATAGATTGTCCTAAACTTTCAGGTTCTACTTCCCGAGAAGAAAAACAATCAAGGACGAAGCACTCCTCAACAAATGATAAGAAGAAGAAGAAGGGCTTTACAGGTCGCCAACTGGTGAACAGTTTTATCTCCGCACTCCAGGAACTTGGCTCAAGCGACGTGGACATTGGAAGTGACAAAGATGAAGATGATTTGGCCAACTTATGCTTCATGATGGGCAAAACAAGATCAAGATCAAGTCAGGAGGATGCAGAACACAACAGTGACGACGATGAGGTATGTTCTACATGTAATGAAATGTGTGATGCAATTTCTCGTGCAACTATTAGTGTTAAGAAAAAGGACAAAAAGCTTAGGGATAATGCTGCTAAAATTGAATCACTAGAATCTGAAATCAACCATTTGAAAACCTTGATTCCTAGTGATGATTCTTGTCCCTCGTGTGCTTTAATCTATGAACAATTGTCCACATTAAGAACTGCACATTCCTCTACTCTAGATAGACTTGAACTTGAAATTGAAAAGAACAAAAAGCTTGCTGCACTTGACATTGGAAACTTAAAAGATGTTTCTTGTTCTACAATTGATTTGCATTGTTCTAGTTGTGATGATCTTGAAAAGAAACTAAAAGATGCTATGAATGAAATTTCAATATTGAATAATGCTTTACGTTATCACGAAGTTGAATATTGTTCCAATTGCAAACTAAAAGGAAAAACTTTATGTGAAAATTGCCTTGATCTGTCCAATAAACTTGATAACATGCATAGTACATTAGATCAGTTTTGTAATGGGAATAAGAACCTAAACTTGCTGTTGAATTCTTCCAAGTCTTGTAATGATAAAATTGGTTTAGGTTTTGATTCTCATGCTCATGCTAAGGCACATCCACCTAAAATTGTAAAGTCATTAGGAAGTGGTTTGATTCAAACAGTTCCTAAACAAAAAGAAGTGGTTTTCAAATCTGCAGGAGTGTTGTCTCATTCGGTTTCAAATAAAAATATTGCTTGCTCATCTACACATGAACACAAAGTTAAATTTCATTGTACCTACTTTGGTAGAGATGGTCATGTCATAGATTTTTGTTATACACTAGCTAAACAACAGAAAAGGGAAAAAATGATTGCTAGATCTCATAACTTTCATGCAAAATTTGCTGCACATATTAAACCGAATGCCAGGAACATGCAACCTGCTGTTATGAGTCAAAAACATTCAAAGTTTACCTCCGTACCTTCTGTTTTTGCCTCCGGAGCTACTGATTTCTGTGCTACACAAGTAACACCTTATAGGTCAGTAGTTAAGAATAAAAAACATCAAACGTTGACTCATAAACCTGCTGTTTTATCTCAGCTTTCGTGTGTTTTTCCTGCTGCACGTCGTATGACTCAGTACTGGATACCTAAATGCCTTTTGACTAACCCCATTATTGAGTCATCAACGTATTGTGCTTCTATGTAGGTTACATGTTTGAGGAAGGAGAACATTTGGATTGTGGACTCAGGTTGCTCACGCCACATGACCAGTAACAAAGAATGGTTCTCCTCCCTCTATTTTGTGTCACGTGTAGAGAATGTTACTTTTGCCGATAATTCTTCAACTCCTATAATTGCTAAGGGTTCCGTTAGAGTAAATGATCACTACGCTTTGAAGGATGTGGCACTTGTCAAAAATTTCAAATACAACTTGCTTTCTGTTTCACAATTGCTAGATGAAAATCTAGAAATTATTTTCAATAAAAACTGTTGCAAAGTTGTAGGTTCAAATAGTGAGCTTATTTTTAACATGTCTCGGTTTGGAAGAGTTTTTAAAGCTGATTCTGATATGTCTTCCTCTAAGCATAGGTGTCTAGTTGCTAATGATTCAAAATAATTATATTTTTGGCATCGTAGACTTGGTCACGTAGGCTTTGATCACCTAACGCGTGTTAGTGCTCTTGATCGCATATGTGGACTGCCTAAGCTAAAAGGGGACAAAGAAATTTTGTGCTCTTCTTGTATACATGCTAAGATGGTTGCAGGTTCACATACTCCTCTCACAATGATCATGACAACTGAACCGGGTCAACTTTTGCACCTTGACACCGTAGGACCTTCACGTGTTCAATCCTTCGGAGGAAAATGGTATGTTCTTGTTATTGTTGATGATTATTCTAGATACTCTTGGGTTTACTTTATGGCGTCTAAGAATGAAGCTTTTAGTCACTTTAGAACTTTATTTCTTATATTATCAATTGATCACCCAGGATCTTTAAAAGCAATTAGAAGTGATAACAGAACTAAATTTAAAAATTAATCTTTTGATCACTTTTGTTCTGAAAATGGAATAGATCATCAATTTTATTCACCATATGTACCTCAACAAAACGGTGTTGTAGAAAGAAAGAACAGAACCTTAGTTGAGATGGCTCGTACTATGCTTGATGAATATCAAACTCATAGGAAATTTTGGGCTGATGCGATTGCAACCGCTTGTTATGTCTCAAATTGTGTTTTCTTGCGCGCTAAGCTAGGTAAAACACCATATGAGCTCCGGTTTGGACATAGGCCTAGTGTTAAGCACTTTTGGGTCTTTGGTTGCAAATGCTTTGTTAAGAAACATGGTAATCTTGATAAATTTGAACCTAGATCCATTGATGGCTTGTTTCTTGGTTATCCATCTCATACTAGAAGCTACCGTGTGCTTTTACTTGACACTAACAAAATTGTGGAGACTTGTGAAGTGTATTTTGATGAAGCTAGCCCAGGTACTAGCTCAAACATTGCAGGTACAGATCCATATCCGTAGGGGGAGAGCATTTTCGTTGAAGATGAGGAAAAAGTGGAGCTGCTGCCCGAAAATTCAACAACTAATGACATTGTTCGAGCTCCTGATTTTGATTTACAGCCAGCACCAACGACCACCATTGCTGGTCCAGATCCTACTCAAGTCACAAGCTCATCGATTTTTTATGAACATGAAGAAGAAGAAGCTTGTGAAGTGTCCACTCCCCTCCGGGTTCTCAAAATTCATCCTCCACAACAGATTATTGGAAGCTTGCATGAACGTGTTACACGATCCAGGTTTTGCGATCCAAACTCTCATGCTCATTCTGCTTTTGTTGCTTCTTTTGAACCCAAAGATATATCACACGCACTCACAAATGAATCTTGGATTATTTCCATGCAAGAAGAGTTCAAAAATTTTGAAAGAAATAATGTTTGGAAACTTGTACCTCCACCTCAAGGTCACACTTTAATTGGAACTAAATGGGTGTTTAAAAATAAACAAAGTGTGGATGGGGTTGTGGTTAGGAATAAGGCTAGGTTGGTTGCTCAAGGTTTCACTCAAGTTGAAGGTCTAGATTTTGATGAAACTTTTGCTCCTGTTGCTAGATTACAAGCCATAAGAATTTTGTTAGCTTTTGCTGCATCTAAAGGTTTTAAGCTATATCAAATGGGTGTTAAAAGTGCTTTTCTTAATGGCTACATAGATGAGGAGGTTTATGTCAAACAACCACCGAGTTTTGAAAATTCAGATTTTCCTAATCATGTTTACAAACTGTCCAAAGCCTTGTACCGTCTCAAACAAGCCCCTAGAGCATGGTATGATAGGTTAAAAACATTTCTTACTTGAAAAGGGGTTTACCGTGGGCAAGGTTGATAAAACTCTTTTTGTGCTTAAGCATGGCAATGAATCATTATTCGCTCAAGTGTATGTGGATGATATTATCTTTGGTTGTGCTTCTCATGATCTTGTGTCCAAGTTTTCAGCTAGGATGAGTTCAGAATTTGAGATGAGTATGATGGGAGAACTCACGTACTTTTTGGGGCTGCAAATCAACCAAACCAAGGAGGGTACCTTTGTGCATCAAACGAAGTATACAAAAGACCTCCTAAGGCGCTTCAACATGGACAAAAGCAAGCCTCTTCGGACACCAATGGGAACAAAAACAACACTTGAACTTGATGAAGATGGTGAACCCGTGGATCAAAAAGAATATAGAAGCATGATCGGACCGCTTTTGTACCTCACGGCATCAAGACCGGACATACAATTTAGCGTATGTCTTTGTGCACGGTTTCAAGCCTCCCCACGTGCTTCACATCGTCAAGTCGTCAAAAGGATTCTCAGGTACTTACATGGAACTCAAGAATTTGGCATTTTTCTTCCTTCTTCCTCAACCATTACTTTGAAAGCTTTTTCCGATGTTGTTTTGGAGGTTGTAGGATTGATAGAAAAAGTACTTCCAGTGCTTGTCATTTTCTTGGTAATTCACTTGTTGCATGGTCATCCAGAAAACAAAGTTCAGTTGCACAATCCATAGCCGAATATGAATATGTAGCTGCTGCTAGTGATTGCTCACAAATTCTTTGGATTGTTCAAACACTTAAGGACTATGGGGTTGATCTAGATAGTGTTCCACTGTTTTGTGATAACACTAGTGCCATTTGCATTGCTAAAAACCATGTGCAACATTCTAGAACTAAGCACATTGATATTAGGTATCACTTTCTCCATGATAATGTTGAAAAGGAAACATTGTGCTTCACCATGTAAATATCGAACAACAATTGGCTGACATTTTTACAAAACCTTTGGATTTCACTCGTTTTTGTTACATTCGTAGTGAAATAGGGGTTATGCATCCTCATGGCTTACATTGAGGGGGAGTTTTCAAACCCTAGAAGTCTATGTGTAAATCTGAAATTAAAATAATATGAGCATAGTATTTCATACATATATGACTTTGTGGTTCCTTTTACATGCTGAAAGTTCTTACTACATTACTCGTGTTATACATTTTGTAGTTTTTGTCATGTCTAGTAATTGGAATAATTACTTACACTAAATCTGGTCATGGTCGAACTTTCTTGCTGTTTTGAACTTGGTGCATGCTCACAAGTGCTTTTAATCATAAAGAATTAATAAAGCAATGAACTCACATGTTGAGTTTTGTGAACAAATATAAGTTGAGAAAAGATCAAGAGAATATGCATGCATCACACTTCTTTTTTTGAGATGGCTTATCACTGCACTTAGATATGAACTTGGAAGAAGTTGTGTATGACTAAAACCATGTCCTTAAGCTTCTGATTGTCAAATGACACAGACTTGGCTTGGTTGGTTAGAATAAGGCAGATGCGCATATAATCTCTTGCAAATATCATATGATCTAGATTTGTGCTTTGAAAAATAATAAAATGCAACAACAAGTGTCATACTTTCATGTTTTGAAATATTTAAGTTTGTGAGATCATGACTTGCTAAATTGGAAATTACATTTGTTCTCTAGCATGGCTTACACTACTTTATGTATCTCATTGTTGTGATAGTGTAAGTTACTTGATAGTATGACTTGGATGAGCTTTGTTTTATATGTATATGTTATAATATGCTCATAACAATTAAAATTTCTTTTTTGAACCTTGCTGAATACATTGTCAAAGGGGGAGAGATAATATGGTGAATTATGCAAGGGGAGAAATATGTATAGGGGGAGAAATTTATTTCTATCTCATTTGATTTTCAAAAAGATTGAAAATTGTTCTCAAAACTTTTCATGCCAATATTCGGAATTAAGTGGTGTTGCCAATGCATTCATCAAGGGGGAGATTGTGAGACCTATGTGTGTTGAATACATTGGCTTTCACAATAAAAGTTTTGAATGTTGCCATAACATCTTTTTAGCAAGGTTCGACTCTAGCTCCGAGCTTCTGCAAGGTCCGACAATAGGTCCGACTTTCTTTGTCTAGATCCGACATATTTTTGGGTAGCTCCGGTGAGCTTTGTCTTTAGCTCTGCCATGTCTTTGATAGCTCTGGCATGTCTTTGATAGCTCCGGCATGTCTTTGTTAAGCTCCAATATGTTTTGCTAGGTTCGACTTATGTTGGTTAGCTCCGACATGTTTTTCTAGCTCTGACTTTTGGGATGACTAGTTCCGACTAGTTTTGGTCAGCTCCGGCGCTAGGTCCAACTAGCTTTGGTTAGCTCCGATGCTAGGTCGTGCTAGTTTTGATAAGCTCCGGCGCTAGGTTGTACTAGCTTTGGTAAGCTCCGGCTCAAGCTCCGGTTAGCTTTGGCAAAGTTCGTAGCTTGATCATAATATTCTGTGAAATGTTTCAAACTTGCATTACACTTATGGAAATGTTGCTTAGTATTCTTATACTAAGTTTTTGGTGTGTTTTGGTGGTTAAGGCTTATATCATTTTGTTGTGCTTTGCAACATTCTTATGTGAGGTGCTCACGTAAGGTGTTGTAGTTTTGGAACTAACTTGAGTCAAGTCGTGGACTTGGGCTTGTATAGATTGGTTGTTTATTCATGTGCAGGTGTTGCTTGAGTTCAAGACATGGCTGGTGACGGGATCCATTGAACTAGTCTTAGGGAGAAGATGAGGTTCAACAACCAAGTTCGGGAGGAATTGTGGTTGAGTTGATCGGGAGGTTGCGCAGCATGTTTGAATCAAGAACAATGCATATGAAGGTATCGTGGACGTCATTGGAAGATGTTTGTATGTGTGCAAGGAGTGCATTGACGTGGCTGCATGGTTCCGAGGTGTGATGAAGAGATGTGGATGTAAAGAATTGGTCGGAAAGGTCCAACCGACTAGGTTATGGACTCAAGCTGCGGTTGAGTCGTGTTTGACTCAAATATGGAAAGATTTGAGTCGGTTATGTTAGGATTTCGTGTGGGACAGGAATTTTAGTTGTTTTAAGAATGTGGGATACGTTCCTAAGGTGTTTGGAAGTCTTAAGATTGCTTCTATCTGCGTATAGAAGAGTCCTAAGCAGTTATGGAAAGTTTTGATTTGTGAATGGAGTAGGATTAGGGTCCTGATTTGAGTAGAGTTGGCTTTCGAGCTGCTAATATAAGAAAGGGAGGCTAGAACTCGTGGTGCACGAATTTGGGGCTGTTCCTCTTGTGTTCTATGGAATAAAATTCATAGTTTGAAGGAACTTTTGTGCCTTATTCGTCCAACTTGTTCTAGACAAGTTTTACTCGTCGAGTTTCTGGACAGCACTACCTTTCATCGGTGGTTTTATCATAACTCGAGTTTTACAGATCTAATTGACGTGATTCTTTTTGGGTTGTCTTCACAACTTGATTATCTATCATCTGTCAAACTTTCACGGTCATTGGATTTGTGGTTTATGATCTACACGAGTTTCTTTGCAGCGTTCCAAAACTGTTTTTCTCGGGTAGGATAGATTGACCTTTGTTCGATCTTTCGATCATAACTCGAATTTCTCTCGACGGATTTGAGTGATTTTTTTGTGTTTTCTTCGTTACTTGATTATCTCCGATATATATCACTTTTGTCATGGTGAAACACGGTTAGATTAGTATCACACATGATTTCTTTAACAGATCGTTTTTCTGCCGAAGGGGTTGGGATTTAATTGTTTCCGCTGCGTAAGATTTTTTAAATCTACCATTCACCCCCCCCCCCCTTTGGTAGATTTTCACATGCTCTTCGATCCTACACAAAACAATGGAACACTATCTAGATCAACCCCATAGTCCTTAAGTGTTTGAACAATCCAAAGAATTTGTGAGCAAGGACTAGCAGCAGCTACATATTCAAATTCGGCTGTGGATTGTGCAACTGAATTTTGTTTTCTAGAGGACCAAGCAACAAGTGAATTACCAAGAAAATGACAAGCACTAGAATTACTTTTCCTATCAATCCTACAACCTCCAAAATCAGCATCGGAAAAAGCTTTCAAAGTAACGGTTGAGGAAGAAGGAAGAAAAATGTCAAATTCTTGAGTTCCTTGTAAGTACCTAAGAATCCTTTTGACGGCTTGACAATGTGAAGCATGTGGGGAGGCTTGAAACCGTGCGCAAAGACATACGTTGAATTGTATGTCCGGTCTTGATGTCGTGAGGTAAAAAAGTGATCTGATCATGCTTCTATATTCTTTTTGATCCACGGGTTCACCATATTCATCAAGTTCAAGTGGTGTTGTTGTTCCCATTGGTGTCCGAAGAGGCTTGCTTTTGTCCATGTTAAAGCGCTTTAGGATTTCTTTTGTATACTTCATTTGATGCACAAAGGTACCCTCCTTGGTTTGCTTGCTTTGCAGCCCCAAAAAGTACATGAGTTCTCCCATCATACTCATCTCAAATTTTGAACTCATCATAGCTGAAAACTTGGACACAAGATCATGAGAAGCACAACCAAAGATAATATCATCCACATATACTTGAACGAATAATGAATCATTGCCATGCTTAAGCACAAAAAGAGTTTTATCAACCTTGCCCATGGTAAACCCCTTTTTAAGTAACAATGTTTTTAACCTATCATACCATGCTCTAGGGGCTTGTTTGAGACCATACAAGGCTTTGGACAGTTTGTAAACATGATTAGGAAAATCTGAATTTTCAAAACCCGGTGGTTGTTTGACATAAACCTCCTCATCTATGTAGCCATTAAGAAAAGCACTTTTAACATCCATTTGATATAGCTTAAAACTTTTAGATGCAGCAAAAGCTAACAAAATTCTTATGGCTTCTAATCTAGCAATAGGAGCAAAAGTTTCATCAAAATCTAGACCTTCAACTTGAGTGAAACTTTGAGCAACCAACCTAGCCTTATTCCTAACCACAACCCCATCCTCACTTTGTTTATTTTTAAACACCCATTTAGTTCCAATTAAAGTGTGACCTTGAAGAGGAGGTACAAGTTTCCAAACATTATTTCTTTCAAAATTTTCTAACTCTTCTTGCATGGCAATAATCCAAGATTCATTAGTGAGTGCGTGTGATATATCTTTGGGTTCAAAAGAAGCAACAAAAGCAGAATGAGCATGAGAGTTTGGATCGCAAAACTTGGACCGTGTAACTCGTTCGTGCAAGCTTCCAATAATCTGTTGTGGGGGATGATCTTTGTTAATCCATGAGGGAACAGATGTATCACAAGCTTCTTCTTCATTTAGTTTATCGTAGATTGATGAGCTTGTGGCTTGTGGACGATCAGGACCAGCATAGGTGATAGTCGGAGCTTGTTCAATGTTCAGAGCTAGACACGTGTTAGTTTTGGAACTATCAGGTAGTATTATGGTCTCTTCTTCATCTTCTAAAATACCCTCCCCCTGAGGATATGGATCTGGTCCTGCAGCACCGGAGCTAGTACCTAGGCTAGCTTCATCAAAAGAAACTTCACAAGTCTCCACAATTTTGTTAGTGTCAAGTAAAAGCACACGGTAGCTTCTAGTATGAGATGGATAACCAAGAAACATGCCATCAATGGATCTAGGTTCAAATTTATCAAGATTACTATGTTTATTAACAAAGAATTTGCAACCAAAGACCCTAAGGTGTGAGACACTAGGCCTA
Source organism: Tuctoria greenei (assembly GCA_036927565.1). Lineage (NCBI taxonomy): Eukaryota > Viridiplantae > Streptophyta > Magnoliopsida > Poales > Poaceae > Tuctoria > Tuctoria greenei. Next base: position 200,191,569 of record JAYESD010000003.1, on the reverse strand, counting down.
TGTCCAAACCGAAGTTCATAAGGTGTTTTACCCAGTTTAGTACGCAAGAAAATACGGTTTGAAACATAACAAGCTGTTGCAATTGCATATGTCCAAATTTTTTTAGGAGTTTGATATTCATCAAGCATAGTCCTAGCCATCTCAACTAAGGTTCTGTTCTTTCCCTCTACAACACCGTTTTGTTGAGGAACATATGGTGAAGAAAATTTATGATCTATTCCATTTTCAGCACAAAAGTGATCAAAAGATTGATTTTTAAATTCAGTTCCATTATCACTTCTAATTGCTCTTAAAGATCTTGGGTGAGCAATTGATAATCTAAGAAATAAAGTTCTAATGTGACTAAATGCTTCATTCTTAGATGCCATGAAGTAAACCCAAGAGTATCTATAATAGTCATCAACAATTACAAGCATGTACCATTTTCCTCCGAAGGATTGTACTCGTGTCGGACCAATGGTGTCAAGGTGCAAAAGTTGACCAGGTTCAGTTGTCATAGTAATCATGAGAGGAGCATGTGATCCTGCAACCATCTTAGCATGTCTACACGAAGATCATACAATATCTTTGTCTCCTTTGAGTTTAGGCAAGCCACGTATGCGATCAAAAGCACTAACATGAGTGAGATGATCAAAGCCTACGTGACCAAGTCTACGATGCCAGAAGAATAAATCTTTTGAATCATTTGCAATGAGACACCTATGCTCAGAAGTTAGCATATCAAAATCAGCTTTAAAAACTCTTCCAAACCGAGACATGTTTAAAATAAGCTCACTATTTGAACCTACAACTTTGCAGCAGTTTTTATTGAAAATAATTTACAGATTTTCATCTAGCAATTGTGAAAGAGAAAGCAGGTTGTATTTCAAATTTTTGACAAGTGCCACATTCTTCAAAGTGTAGTGATCATTTACTCTAACCGAACCCTTAGCAATTATAGGAGTTGAAGAATTATCGGGAAAAGTAACATTCTCTACACGTGACACAAAAGAGAGGGAGGAGAACCAAACTTTGTTACCGGTCATGTGGCGTGAGCATCCTGAATCCACATTACAAATGTTCTCCTTCCTCAAACGTGTAACCTACATAGAAGCACAATACGTCGATGACTCAATATTGGGGTTAGTCAAATGGCATTTAGGAATCCAGTACTGAGTCACACGACGTACAGCAGGAAAAACACACAAAAGCTAAGATAAAACAACAGGTTTATGAGTCAAAGTTTGAGGTTTTTTACTCTTAACTACTGACATATAAGGTGTTACTTGTGTAACACAAAAAACAGTAGCTCCGGAGGCAAAAACAGAAGGTCTGGAGGTAAACTTTGAATGTTTTTGACTCATAACAGTAGGTTGCATGTTCCTGGCATTCGGTTTAATATGTGCAGCAAATTTTGCATGAAAGTTATGAGATCTAGCAATCATTCTTTCTCTTTTCTGTTGTTTAGCTAGTCTATAACAAAAAATCTACGACATGACCATCTTTATCACAATACGTACAATGAAATTTAATTTTGTAATCATGTCTAGATGAGCACCCAACATTAGAAACAGAATTAGAAAGCACTCCTGCAGATTCAAAGATCACATCCTTTTGTTTAGGGACAGTTTTGATTAAACCTCTTCCAAATGATTTAACAATTTGAGGTGGATGTGTTTTAGAATAATCATAAGAATCAAAACCTAAACCAGTTTTATCATTACAAGATTTGGATGAACTCAGTAGCAAGTTTAGATTTTTTGTTCCCAACACAAAATTGCTCTAGCGTCCTATTCATGTCATCAAGCTTTTTAAACAATTCTAGGCGGTTTTCACATGAAGTTTTTCCTTTTGATTTGCAATTTGAACAACTCTTAACTTCATGCGTACGTAAAGCATTGTTCAGAATGAAAATTTCATTTATTGCATCTTTTAGTTTCTTATCAAGATTGTCACGTGCAGAACAATGCAAATCATCTGTTGAACAAGAAGCATCTTTTAAGTTTTTATCATTAAGTGCAGCGAGCTCTCTGTTCTTTTCAATTTCTTCATCAAGTCTATATAGAGTGGAGGAGTGTGCACTTCTTAAAGTGGACAATTGTTCATAGATTAAGTCACATGAGGGACATGAATCATCACTAGGAATCAAAGTTTTTAAACGGTTGATTTCAGATTCTAGTGATCCAATTTTAGCAGCATTATCCCAAAGCTTTTTGTCCTTTTTCTTGACAATAATAGTTGCATGAGAAATAGCATCACACATTTCATTGCAGGTAGAACATACCTCATTGTCGTCATTGTTGTGTTCTTCATCCTCCTGACTTGATCTTGATCTTGTTTTGCCCGCCATGAAGCATAAGTTGGCCAGATCGTCATCATCTTCATCACTTTCAAAGTCTACATCACTTGAACTGAGTTCTTGAAGTGTGGTGATGAAGTTGTTAATCATCTTGCGTCCTATGGTACCCTTCTTTTTCTTGTTGGGATTTCCAAAGGTGGTCTTGACCTTGTTCCGTTTTTCTTCACGGGTAGTACCACCTGAAAGGTTAGGGCATTATGTACGAAAGTGTCCTGTCTTACCACATTCAAAACAGCATTGAGGTCCGGAGCTTCCTCTCCTTCTAGTTCTTACATTTTTCAATGCTTTTGAGAATCTGGTTGAGATGAGTGCTAACTCCTGTTCTGGAAATTCCTCGATCTGCTCCAGTGTTAGTGAGGACAACAAAGCAAGAATATTGCAAGATGATGATTGGCTGGAGCTAGGCATATCACGTTGTGAGACAAATGCAATAGACTTATTTAGGTTCTTACGTGATAAGATGTCAATTTCATGAGTTTTTAGTTTAGAATAAAGCACATATAATGTAAGAGAACTCATGACAGTTGATTCATGAATAGATGTTACTTTCATCTCCCAAATTGACATGTCTAATGCACTAAGAAGTTGCCTAGCATTCTCATCATCAGAAAAGTTAACATTGACACTACGTAAGTTGCTGAGAATTTTATTGAAGCGAGCAAAGAGGTCATCGATAGACTCACCGGGTTGCATCTAGAAACGCATATATTCCTTTTTGAACATATCTTGTTTTCCCTCCTTGATTGTGTTGCATCCTTCATGATAGTCACAAAGTGCTCTCCATACATCGTATGCCGATCGGAGATGTGCAACGCGGTCGAAGTCGCTCTGAGTGAGTCCTTGGATGATCAGGTTTCGGGCTTTGTTGTTGTTGTCGACGTCCCGTTGGTTTGTAGTTGTAACTTGATAGTTTGGTGGCACTTCGTAAGGCTTGTACACCTTCTCCCATATTGTGAAGACTTGTGCCTAGATGAAAGCCTCCATGCGTGCCTTCCAAACCTGAAAATCAATACCAGCAAACACACAAGGTTTGGCAGAGTATTTCTCCATGATGATTAGTCAAAAACATGTGCAAATCACAATGATTAGAGCACCGTGGCTCTAATACCAATTGTAGGATCGAAGAGCACATGAAAAGCTACCAGGGGGGTGAATGGTAGATTTAAAAATCTTACGCAGCGGAAACAATTAAATCTCAACCCCTTCGGTAGAAAAACGATATGTTAAACAAATCGTGTGTGAGACTAATCTAAACGTTTTTTTTGTGAAAAAAAGTGATATATATTAGAGATAATCAAGTCACAAAGAAAACACAAGAAGAATCACTCAAATCCGTCGAGAGAAACTCATGTTGTGATCGAAAGATCGAACAAAGGTCAATCTATCTTACCCGAGAAAAACAGTTCTGGAATGCTGCAAAGAAACTCGTGTAGATCAGAAACCACAAATCCAATGACCGTGAAATTTTCATAGATGATAGATAATCAAGTTGTGAAGACAACGCGAAAAGAATCACATCAATTGTATCTGTAAAACTCGAGTTATTATAAAACCACCGACGAAAGGTAGTGTTGTCCAGAAACTCGATGAGTAAAACTTGTCTGGAACAAGTCGGACGAACAAGGCACAAAAGTTCCTTCAAACTACAAATTTTATTCAATAGAACACAAGAGGAACAGCCCTAAAGTCGTCTACCACGAGATCTGGCCTTCCCTTGCTTATATAACCAGCCCTTAGGCCAACCCAATCTCAACTAGGACTCTAATCCTACTCCGATCACAAATAGAAACTTTCCATAACTGCTTAGAGGACTCTTCTATACGCAGATAGAAGCAATCTTAAGACTTCCAAACACCTTAGGAATGTATCCCACATTCCTAAAACCACTCAAATTCGTGACCCACACAAAATCCTATTATAACCAACTCGATACTTTCCATATCGAGCCATAACCGACTTCGTCGCAGCCAAAGTCATCAACCGATCCGATCCTTCCAACCAGATCTTTCCATCCATAAACCATCTTCGGAACCATGTTGCCACGTCATGCACCGCATGCATACGTGCAAACACCTTCCTTCGACGTCCAGTAACCTTCATATGCACTGCCCTTGATTCAATCATCCTGCGCGACCTCCTAACCCGCTCAACCACAGTTCCTCCTGAATTTGGTTGTTGGAACCTCATATCCTCCCTGAGACTAGTCCAAAGGATCCTGTCACCAGCCATGACTTGAACTCAAGCAACACCTGCACATGAATAAGCAACCAATCTGTACGATCCCAAGTCCGCGACTTGACTCAAGTCAGTTTCGAACACAACATCTTACGTGAGCACCTCACATAAGCATGTTGCAAAGCATATCAAAACGATATTAGCCATATCAACCAAAACGCACCAAAAACTTAGCAAATGAATACTAAGCAATCTTTCCAACAATGTAAAGCAAGTTTGAAACATTTCACATGAAAATTTGGAAGATTAAGATCAAGCTCTGAACCTTGCCAAAGCTAACCGGAGCTTACCAAAGCTAGTACAACCTAGCATCGGAGCTTACCAAAACTAGTCGGACCTAGCGTCGGAGCTAACCAAAACTAGTCGGACCTAGCGCCGAAGCTAACCAAAACTAGTCGGAACTAGTCATCCCAAAAGTCAGAGCTAGAAAAACATGTCGGAGCTAACCAACATAAGTCGGACCTAGCAAAATTTATTGGAGCTTAACAAAGATATGTCGGAGCTATCAAAGACATGTCAGAGCTAAAGACAAAGCTCACCGGAGCTACCCAAAAACATGTCGGACCTAGACAAAGAAAGTCGGACATGTTGTTGGACCTTGCAGAAGCTCAGAGCTAGAGTCGGACCTTGCTAAAAAGATGGTATGGTAGCATTCAAAACTTTTATTGTCAAAGCCAATGTATTCAGCACACATAGGTCTCACAAACTGGAGAGACTCCATTCTTCCTGATGTACGGAGCTGAAGCAGTCTTTCCTCCAGAAATCACCATGGGGTCGCTCCGGGTCCGGACCTTCGACGAAGCCGTGCAAGATCAGCTCCGGCGTGAAGACCTTGACCTCATCGACAAGGGAAGGTGCCAAGCAGCTGTTCGGAATGCACGTTATCACCAAGCACTCCAGCGCTATCATCAAAGAAATGTGCGCTACCAACAGCTCAAGGAAGGTGCTATAGTGCTGCGGAGAATACTAACTCGTGAAGGGATGAACAAACTTTCCCCCAGCTGGGAAGGTCCCTTCCGAGTGATCAAAGTTTCCCGTCCCAGATGCGTTTGCTTGCCAACTGTGGATGGGACCCCGCTTCCAAGTTTTATGCTTAGTTTCACGGGGGTGAGTCTGTAATTACACACAATGTAAGTTATAGAGTCTATACACAGAGTCGGGTAGGTCCTCCAAGGAACACCCGGACCCCTCCAGGAGGGTTCGGGCAGTTCAAGCAACATTTAACTCGGTCACTGTACTGAAAGTGTGGCTTACCTACCCTGGGTTAGAACAAGATGTATAGAACACTTAGCCTGGTTCCGTACCCAAAGTGTGTCCTTGTCTCCCCTGTAATTCGGACCTATAATGAAAGACATTTTTATGTGAAAGCAGTCTCCACGTGTATTAATTTTGTACAGGCTCCTTTTCTTTTATTATCTTTTCCTTCTTGTCTATAACAAAGTTGTGCAATTCTTTTTGAGCTTTAGTTTGAGTTACTTATATGTTGTACAAGTTATATTGATAACTTTTTCGGATCTTAGCATTGCTAGACGATCTACTCGCCTGAACGCCAAAGCTATTGTCAGGTTTGGAGTGCGCCATCTACTTAGCCTGGTCAAGAACCCTAAGTACGCCACTCTACCTACATTCCGGCAGGCCTCAGTAGGGAGGGTCCAAAAGACATTCGGATCTGGGGAGATTACATCAATGTACTTGTTATCATATTGAGTTCCTTGGGATGTAAAATTCAAATAAGAATAGTAAGCCGCAAAATATTTATAGACGAGAGGACGAATTTTATTGTTTTTCTTGTCTTTGACGCGCAGGAAAACGAAAACTCATGGCAATGGTGGACGATGCTGGAGCTACTAAGCTCAAATCCCACATGGGGGCCCGCCATCAACATTTCTAATGCTGAAAGTGAGCATCCTTGGAGCTAACAAGCTCCGACAACTCCCATGGGAGCCAGCCGTCGATGTGAAGAATAAACGGCAATCCAAGACAAGATGGCGAAGAAATCACCCTGGAGGAATTCACTGTTGACGTATTCTCCATTGATGGTGGATATCGTCGAAGCCGGGAAGCTCCGAAAACCCCAGGGGGCCCGCTGTCGATGTTTTTTAGGTTGACAGTGGGCGTCGTCGGACCTACCAAGCTCCGAAAACCCCAGGGGGCCCGTAGTCCATGTTCTATGCGTTGACAGTGGGCGGCGTCAGACCTACCAAGCTCCGACAACTCCCAGGGGGGCCCGCCGTCGACGCAACAAAGGGTCCCTAGAGGTGTCGGAGGTAAACTTCAGAACTAAATGCTAAAGGTGCTGGCTACAAGTTCGAAGCTTTCAAGTCATCAACACATTGTCAAAACAATTTGGTACATGTTCGCAATCGAATTGTGTACTCTACCAGGGGGCCAACAAGATAAAGGACAATGCATTGAAGACAAACACAAAATGGAATTCATTCATTCGAGAAGAGTGGATTTCATTCATCAGAAGAACTGGATTACAAAATGAGGATTGTAGTTAAAGGCAAAAGAAAAAGGCCTAGCTATAGGAGGCTCTAAGTCATGTGGAAGAATGAGGCAACCTTCTCGGCAGCTTCTTGGACGATGGCCCTGGCGGCATCCTCCTCTTCGACAATGGGTCCTTCGAACACCGGTTCTAGAGAAAGTTGGTGGTCTTGGCTCTTGTAACACGCTAGAACATATTCAATGACGTTCTTGGCCAGAGACTTCTCCTCCGTCTCAAGGTGGTCGATGATGATGTCACCCATCGTGTCGAGTTTGCTGCCAGTAGAGATAAGCGCCACCAGCGCCTGGTCCAGCTCTGGTGTTGGGTTCTCCGAACATACCGGACTGAAGCCAAATGGCACCAAAGCTCTGCCGGCATGCCCCAAGAAGTCCCAGACCCACTGGGACTTAGTTGCCCTTGAGCTCCGAAGCTCCTCTAGTGACCTTCTGGTCGCTGCAAGCTCCAAACTCAACCGGGTGATGCGCTCGACCTCTTTGGCATGTTGTTGAATGCTTTCAGCCACATGCTTTTCATAGTCAGCAAGCTCCATCCCCGGAGGTGGATGCGGTTCCGCCGTTCGGCTAGGTCATTCTCCCTACCTCTCACCTTCCCCACTCTGGTGGCAACATCAGCTTCTCTTTTGGAGAGCTCTTGCCCCAACTTCCAATGCTAATCCTCCTCCTAATTGCACCACTGATCAAATTTCTTGGTGCGGTCGGCCAAGTTTTGCTCTCCCAGAGACAGTTTCTGGGCGAGCTCCCCCTCTCTTTTCAAGATATCCTCCTACATCTCCAGGAGCTTCTCTTCCCTCTCATCAAGGTCTTCTTGGTGCTTCAGGAGTATTTCATTCAGTGTGTTGAGGTTGTCGTGACGATCGTCAGCAGCCTCACTGCTTTTCCTGGCGTGCTCGAGAATCTCTTGACTCTTTGCATCGAGGGCCCTGATGGAGGACTCCCTCTCCTCCAGCAATTGGCCCCAATACTCCTTATGAGCCTTCTCCTTCTTGACCCACTCTCATTGGTCGACAAGCCTTGTCTGTGCCAGCGTGGTGTCGAAAGGAAGTCTGTTGCACCAACGCCTTAAGGTGTGGTGCTCTTCTTTGAGGAACTTGCTGTCGTGGTCGAAGGCAAGATGGACTTGATAGAGGTTGGAGCAGGCGTTGTCGATAGACAACACCAAAGGAATAGGCTTCGGGCCTGCCGGGGTCATCTCAGCTTGCTCCAAAGGGTCTTCAAGCAAAAAAAAATGGGTCTCATGCCACAAGTGTGGCCCCCTGCGGTCTTGTGGCACTAAAGCTGCCCCGGAAGCTTTTCTGCTCCTATCGACATGGACGAGAGTCCCACCGAGGGAACTCCAACCTCCAGGGCTGACACCGAAGGTCCCCCCGCCAGATCTTCTACCGTCGGCTCTAAAGGTGGAGGGCCCGCCGCTGAATCCTCTGGGTGCTCCGGCTCGGACATGGGTGCCTCTGGGGTAATCGCCTCCAGGGCGGACGTCGGAGCTTCATCCAGAGTCCCCGCCACCACCGACTCAGGCGCCGACACTTCTACTGCATCCGGCTCAGGTGTCGGAGATTCAATAATCTCCGGCACAGAGGATGAAACTTTAGACACATCTGGCTCGATCGCCGGATCTTCAACAACTTCTGGCACAGGCGCTGGAGCTTCGGTTACCTCCGGCTCAAACACCAGAGCTTTCGCCATCTCTGACTCATGCACTGCAGCTTCAGCCGCCGGCACTGTGGCCGCTGGTGCATCCTCATCAACTTCTTTCCCGTGGTCCAGCGCTACCATGGGAGTTTCTGGCGTCTCCTCTGGATCCAAGTCCACAATAGCTAGCGTCGGAGCTACCATGTCTCCTGCCACCTCTTAGGGAGGCACAGGGGTTGAAGTCGGAGCTTCCGCACGCTCAGCCTCAGTCGCTGCAGCAGGTGCTGAAGCCTAGGACTTTTTCCTGACACCCTGGAAACAAAAGATTGGGAAAACTAAAGACATGATAAATACAAGAATAGCACCTCAGGACAAGATAACAATGCTCACCTGGGGATGCTACTGCCCCAGTCATCGCGGAATCTCTGCTTCTGGGGCCCGGAGTCAGGGCCACCAGATCTGTTGAGGCAAAAACCTCGGACCTCGGTTGGGAGCTAACTGCAGCAGCTGGAGTCGCCTCAGCTGGGACCTCCCTCGGCTAGGAAGGACCTCCGAACCTAGAGCCCATGACTGGTGCTGGGACCAGAGTTGATCTACCGGAGCTAGTGCCCCTCGAGGATGCCGACACCGAAGGAGGTGTGGCCATCGAAGCTCTGCTTCGCCTAGGAGAAGGGGTTGTTGAAGACAGAGCTGACCTGATGGCGTTTCCATTCGCATGCCTCAACTTACTCTTCCGGCTGGAAGATTCGGCCGGCTCCTTGCCCTTGCCAGTGTCGTCAACCTTCTGGCTTGGAGCAGTGGGGGCCACCCTCTCTGAAGCTCCGAGAATTGCAACCCTGGAGGTACTACACCTCTCCACCACACCGAGGTCGTCCAACACTGGCATCCTCCTCCGGATCCTCCAGAGCTCCCTACTGATCTATGGAACCATGTTCAGAGGCAAGAAGGCAGCCGACGGAGCCAAGGCGTCGCGGGAGATAGCTCCATGCTGAAACTTCTTGAGATGGAGCTTCAAAGCTTCATCATCCAAGTTGGTGTTCAAACCGATTTCAATTTGGTTATGATCCATTTCACTATTGAAAGCCCATGCGGGCCACTCCTCTTCAGTGGAGCCCACTTGTTCACCGAGAAATTTCCGAAGACCATCTAAGGGGTCACTCCTCCCTCTATGCATTATTCGATCCTTTCCAGGACAGGCTTGTTCGCTTCTGACAGCTTTAGAACTACGTTCCAGGCGTCGGTGTTGACATTGGTAAGGCCCTTGGGCAACTCCAACCACTTGTGCTCCTCCACGGTGATGATCACCCAGTCTTTCTTCTAGTCGTCCCACTTGCCGGAGGGGAAGGCCTTCAAATACTTGAAGGGGCAGTTCTTGCGCTTCACGAAGTAGTGTAAGCCAATCAACTATGTCCCCTTCCCGGTGGTGTCGACCATGAAGAAGGTCCGGAATAGCTCAATGCACAGAGGCACCCACCAACATCTCGCAGAAATGGACGAAGGTCATCACGAGCAAGAGGGAGTGGGGGCCGAGGTGATGAAGCTGGAGGTCGTAGAAATCCAGCAGCACCAAGAGGAAGGTTGAAAAAGGTGGGATCAGACCCACCATGACGTACACTGAGAAGTACACCATCTCTCCGGTGCGCTTGTTCTTGAAAGGGAGCTTGCCGAATCGGATGTCGTGGTTGCAGGAATCGATGGACCACCCCATGTAGGTTCAGACCCTCGACAGATCTTCGTTGGTCTTGATTCTACTGTGGGGACGACCCAACTCCATCGCAGCAAAGTGGAGCGAAAAGTTGGAAGGGCTAAACAAAGGTTGGGAGGCTCTGAGCGCAAGTTCGATTGAAAGAGTAAAGAGTCCTCAAATCGTGCGGGCTTTCCTTCTTAAGCAAGCCTCTTCAATGCTTGGATGGAAATCGCAATGGGATCAAGATCACATTTTCAAAAACCTACCCCGCCAGTGATGGATGGGCCTGGGTCCACTCCAGTGGAAAGGCCAAAGTCATTACCCAAGGTGAACCGTTGTCATGATGTGAAGTTGGAAGCCCGAGGGTGGCGGCCTGACAAGGCGTGCAGAACCAATGCGGTTTCTGCATTGGGAACTGGCGACCTTCAATTGCGTGAGATCCGCACGCAAGGATCTCACCTGCTGTATTCAAAAGAAGCCATGTTGCAATGGTTTAACAGCGAACCATCATCCCAACAGCACATCAGAAGACCTTTGAAGCCGCAACGCGGGAATCGAAGATGCCCCCACCTCTGGTAGAATAACTTAACCCAAGGGATTTCTCCCAAAGGTGGGCCCAGGGGCCACTGTCGGTACCCTGTGTATGGGTACCCCATGATACCGCACGAAATGTAGAGGAGTTCCATCCATCTGAGTTGAAGACCTCTGAAGGACGCACGTGCTACACAACACTGGACCTGCCTCCCTGGTTTGGGTAGCTCCGTACTACCACGTGTAACACAAGGCAGAACCTAACTCTCTTCATAGGAAGCTCCGATCTTGCCATGTGTCTAGTAACCCCGAACCTAACCCCCAACAGAGGGAAGCTTTGGTGCTACCATGCGTCTAGCCTTCGGACCTAGGACAACAAGAAGACTGGCGGATCTCCAACAGCTTAGACATTCAAGGGACAGTTAAAGCTACAGTTACAAGATCTGATTACGTGTCATTAATGCCATATTAATGACACACGATCAAAAGACCATTAACACTGGTAACACCGCCATTAAGGCGTGTTATCATACTATTAATTATGCTTAATATTCACAGATTGTGTATTAGGTAATTAACTACAGACAGGGCCACATGTCGGGCTAGGCTGACAATGTAACGGTCAGCCCTTGGACTATAAAAGAGTTGTACCACACGATACAAGGGTAACTAAGCTCACACGCTCACAAGCACCATACACTCATACACACAACAACACATCCGTGGAGTAGGGTGTTACGCTCAGGCGGCCCGAACCACGTAAAACTCCTCATGTCACTGTCTTGTTCGTAATCTCATGCGCGCCCCAACCAATCAAGAACCTCTGCGGGCTACGATCTAGTAGTATCGGGAGAAGTGTCGATCGCACACTTCGAGGGTCAATTTCATGAAGAGTGGAATACAAAGTTCAACAAGCTAGCGAGCTGCAAACTATAAATTGTTCTTATTACTATGGTGTGACCATAAAAAATATATCTGCTCATCGACATGATTACTGGACTTCAACCCCAATAAGAACTTCTATTTTGGGATAGCTAGCTTGTTTCCATGCAAAAATTAAAGAGTTTTCTTGCATAAGATTTAGTATAACAGTAGTACTATTTTTCAGGTGGTGAAATCTAAGAACTTCTCAGATGACCAATAGATCTACTTTGAGATTCATGCCAACAATATCTTCTTCCTCCTCTTGCCTCTTCCTCTCCGTATGCTTTCTCTCGATCACGATTTGACATTCGACAGGAGCACCGGCATGGCAATAGGACAAGCATCAGCGTGTGGTGGCACGAGGCAGTGCGGTCAGAGGCTGACGGGGAGGAAGAAGAATGTGATTTTTTGTTAATTTTGTATTTTTAGTTTATTACTTTGTAAGGATTATGTTAGTTGTAAAATAGTTAAGAAAATAATCTTGTAATTATATAGATTATAGAAAAAAATTAGTTTTTATTAATAACTAATCTTGTAGTGATGATAATTAACTATTAATTCTCATCGTTTGAATTTTTCCCAAATTACAGACGTCTAAAATCTAGACAGAATCAGAAAAATGTAAGGATCTATGAATATAATAGAGGTATTTTATTCACATAATATCTTTTTTTAGATGATGGGTAAAGTCTCGACCTTCCCCTTCAAGGAGGTTATGGCCAATTTGTTACAAGAGAGTATAAATGCAGACACTCACAACCTATTGTTTAGAACAAGACGACGATAACTCGATGGCTAAGCACACGCCTGTGGACCAGACTTTGTAGGTCAATATTACATCACGATCATCCTTTCACATTTTTCGTAAGTGCACCCCAAATTCAGCGCCCATGACTTCCTGTGTAGGGTACTTGCATTTAATACTGTAAAATTCAAGCTGAAATTCGCTCCCAACGAGAATCGAACTCAGAATCTGAGTAGTGCTACTCAGAGTACTTAACCAGTGGCTAAGACTCTTTTCACATTGACATAATATCTTTAGCAAACAACAACAACATCCATTATATTGTGGATGATGAAATGATCAACAAAAACATAAGTACTACTAGTTCGTTTTTTCTCTATTGTGTTGTAGACTAGTAAGTTACATTGTTGAGCAGAGTTGCATCTATCTCTACCACATACAGGGAGCATATGATGGTGGAAACTCGCATCGTGATCCAGCTGGTTCCAAGGTCGATTCTCCGACAGTTCTATTTTTGTGAAACGGATTTTATGTCCTGAGTTCGATTTCCATGATAGTAAATTTTCAGGTTGGATTTAATAATACTAAATGCAGGTACTCTAAAAAAACTCATAGGAATGTTCTTTGGCTAGATTCAATAATATTAAATACAAGCACTCTACACGTAAACTCATAATTATTTACCCTAGACGTACTCTACGAAGGAACTCATGGTGTTGAAATTGAGGTGCAACCAAATATGAGAGGACAAACATATCAATATCGGTCTATAAAATATAATTCACAATCATGTTTGTATTTAACCATCCAATTATCCTTGCTTTGTTCTAGACAATAGAACTACAAATGTTTGTATTTGTATTCGGTTGTAATGAGCTAGCCATAAACTCCTTGAGGTAAAGATAAGAATTTTAACCCATGGTCTAAAAAAGTGAGTATTTGATAGCAGAAGCATCAAACTAATAAGTGAAAATAGTCAGAAGTGAACTAACTCCTCCTATGTTGTAATGACATAGCCGGTCCCAAACCTGGATAAAGGAGGAGGGGTTGTGATAGGCTTGGCGAGCCAACAACTATACTTAGCCACTCTCATGGAAATGAAACCCATTGGATATTCATTGGGGCGTAACCCTCTTAGCGACGCGCCATACCGGAACTCGGGTATGGTGATAAGTGGGCAAGGGTCGGGTCGCCACCGCCTTAGTGGCGCGCCATATCAGAACCCAGATGTGGTGTTGAATGGGCGAGGGCCGGATCACCACCACCTTAGTGGCGCGCTAAATCATCACCCGGATGTAGTGTTAAGTGAGCAAGGGTCTTTGCATCTTACTCGATGGATGCGAAGGGTAAGAAAGCTAGTCGATGAAACTAGGTTTTGGGTGGGTAGTTGGAATGTAGGATCATTGATGGGAAAGTTACGAGAGTTAGTGGATGTTGAGATTAGGAGACGTGTTAATATCCTTTGTGTACAAGAGACTAGATGGGCAGGTCAAAAGGCGAGAGAGGTTGAGAATACTGGTTTCAAGCTTTGGTATTCTGGCTCGACTGGGACTAGGAATGGCGTAGGCATACTAATAGATAAGAGCCTCAAAGATGGAGTAGTGGATATTCATAGACAAGGGGATATGATCATCCTAGTAAAGGTAGTTGTGGGAGACCTTATCTTCAATGTCATTAGTGCTTATGCCCCACAAGTTAGACTCAACATGAGCACTAAGAGACAGTTTTGGAAGGACTTGGAGGATATGGTTAGTAGTGTACCGATAGCCGAGAAGCTCTTCATAGTAGGAGATCTCAATGGCCATGTAGGTACAACTAACGTAGGTTTTGAGGGGGTACACGGAGGTTTTGGGTGTGGCGATAGAAACTAGGAGGGTAAGTATATCCTAGACTTTGCCGTAGCTTATGACCTATTGGTAGCTAACACCCTCTTAAAGAAGAGACCATCTCACTTAGTGACATTTACTAGTGCCCAACATTCTAGTCAAATCGACTATATCCTCACCAAGAGAAGGGAGAGGGGGGCATGTTTAGATTGTAAAGTGATCCCTGGGGAATATGTTGTTCCACAACATAAACTTGTGATAGCCTACTTTCGTTTCCACGTGCGTGTGTCACGAGACAAAGGTTTTAAAACCGCAAGAACAAAGTGGTGGAAGTTGAAGGATGAGGCGCAACAATCATTCAAGAGGAGGAGGATCGCGGAAGGACCTTGGAGCGAAGAGGAAGATGCAGATAGTATGTGGGTGAAGATGGTGACTTACATTAGGAAGGTAGCTAGGAAGGTGCTTGGGTGGACAAAAGGTAAGAAACTTGTAGATAAAGACACTTGGTGGTGGAATGAGGATGTACAAAAAGGCATTAAGGAGAAAAAGGAGTCTTATAAGAGTTGGCATCTTGAGAGAAGCACAAGTAACATGACTAAGTATAAAGAGACTAAGAAAAATGCAAGGCGTGTTGTGAGTAAAAAAAGGGGGCAAGCCTATGATGCGCTATATGAGATATTAGGGACAAAAGAAGGCGAAAAGGATATATACAATATGGAGAAACTTCACGAGAGGAAGGTGAGGGATCTCAACCAAGTCAAATGCATTAAGGATGAGGCAGATCGAATTCTATTGAAGGATGAAGAGATTAGGAACAGATGGCAGGACTACTTCAATGGACTATTTAATGACGGGAATGAGAGCATTAGGTTCGCGTTGGCTAACTCATTTGATGACACCAACATGCGATTTGTGCGGAGGATACAAGAGTCTGGGGTTAGAGAGGCCTTGAAAAGGATGAAAGGAGGAAAGGCCCTCAGCTCCGATGATGTCCCCATTGAGGTGTGGAGATGTCTGGGGGATGTAGCAATAGTATGGCTCACTAAACTATTCAACCTCATTTTTCAGTCACACAAAATGTCTGAAGAGTGACGGAAAAGTATTTTAGTATCCATCTTCAAAAATAAAGGAGATGTTCAAAGTTGTACTAATTACCGAGGAATTAAGCTTACGAGTCATACTATGAAGCTCTGGGAGAGAGTGATTGAACACTGCTTGAGGAAAGTGACCAATGTCACTAAAAACCAGTTTGGTTTTATGCCTGGGTGGTCCACTATGGAGGCGATTTTCTTACTCCGTCAGCTTATGGAGAGATATAGGGAGCAAAATAAGGACCTACATATGGTGTTCATTAACTTGGAGAAGGTATTTAATAAGGTACCAAGGTCGGTCATGTGGTGGGTGCTAGAGAAACACAAAGTCCCAACATAGTACATTAACCTTATCAAGGATATGTACCATAATGTGGTGACAAGTGTGCGTATAAGAGATAGTGAGACTGATACTTTCCTTATCACAATAGGGCTACACCAAGGATCAACCTTAAGTCCATACATCTTTTCCTTAGTGATGGATGAGGTGTCGCGAGATATACAAGGGGATATCCCTTGGTGTATGCTCTTTGCTGATGATGTAGTATTGATACATGAAACTAGGGATGGTGTTGATAGAAAATTGGAGCTATGGAGGCAGACCTTAGAGTCAAGGGGTTTAGACTTAGTAGAACTAAGGCCAAGTATATGAGATGCGACTTTAGTGGTCTAGGGTGCGAGGAGGGAAATGTTAGTTTACAAGGACAAGTAGTACCTAGGGGGGACACTATTCGATATTTAGGATCAATGTTACAAAGCAATGGTGATATTGACGAAGATGTTTGCCACAGGATCAAGATCAGGTGGATGAAGTGGCAGCAAGCATCTGAAATTTTATGTGATAAGAAAGTTCCACAAAAATAAAAAGGAAAATTCTATAGGACGGTGATCATACCTACGATGCTGTATGGAGCAGATTGTTGGCCAACTAAAAGGTGACATGTCCAACAAATAAGTGTTGCTGAGATGCGCATGCTACGGTGGATGTGCGGTCACACAAGAAGAGACAAAATTAGGAACGAGGTGATACGTGATAGGGTAGGGGTGGCACTAGTTGAGGAGAAGCTAGTCCAACATCGCCTACGGTGGTTTGGGCATATCGAGCGAAGACTTCCAGAAGCACCGGTTAACAGTGGGACTATACAGAGTAGATAAAATTTTAGGAGAGATAGAGGTCGACTAAGGTTGACATGGCAGGAAGCGGTGAAACGAGACTTAAAGGAGTGGAACATACCTAGAGATTTGGCCCATAATAGGACTGCATGGAAATTAGCAATTCATGTGCCAAAATCTTATTTTATTCATAGTTTGTTACTTTTATCTTTTTTCTTATTCATCCATTCTAAAATAAATAAAATGTAGTATTTGTATTTTTTACTCTCATCTTATTTTATATTATTTTTTTCAAAAACTGTTGGGTTTCATTTCTAGCCAACCCCAACTTGTTTGGGACAAAGTCTTGGTTCTTGTTATTGTAGAGTCAGAAGTGAACTCATAGAGGGCATGCCTTCACCTTCCGCCAGCACGCCTGCGACAACTAATCAGCGATCTCCACCCTCCCGTACTATGGGTGCAGCCTCCAGCAATGGTTCCGATCGTCGCCCTCGTCGGACTCCCCATCTTCCACCCACATTGCATCCTCGGGGGAGCCTGCCCGATGGCGGGTTCAAATCCTCTACAGTATTGCAATGCAGTAGCTGCCATTGACATGTGGGTCTCGTGCCTTATGGGCTCATATGTCAGTGACAGCTACTACTCCTGCAGTACTGTAGAGGATATGAGTTCTCTGACGGCCGCATTGAGCGCCAGAGAGTGGAGGCGTGGCCCGAGAGCGTCTCAACGTTCCTGAGCTCGCGTGGAATGGAAGGGCCCCACCCCGGCCCGGCCTACACCGCGTCTGTTGGATCGCAGCTGTCATAATTTTCGTTGCGACTTTGTCAACTTTTCAGTCACTACCCACACATGTCATGAAATGAATTTTCGTATCAAACTTTAACTAAGATTAGCTAAATCTTTTACACTTTTGTGATAAGACAAACCTTAGTCGATTTAGATAAAAAATATGTAACAAAATTACTTGACAACTAAACATGACCTAATATCCTACGTCAAAGACTTGTTTTTTTCTCTCAATATTTTTCTGAAACAAAAATAATATCCAAGACTGTCAAAAAAATTGAAACCCGGACCTGTTTGGCTGGACAATTATGCATAAAACAATTTTTAGCTCTGGACTATGGGTCAGAACAGTTTTGTGCCTGGTAACAGCTTATCTATATGTTTTCAGAACAACTTTAGCTTCTCCTATTTATTATTCATAAGCTATTAAAAACTATTATTTACAGCTCATGGTTTTGGAGTGGCGAAGCTCATGGCATGTGCACCAGAGTATCTAAACCTGGCTTCGCTAGTGGTTCGGGAGCGATTAGAGTGCAAACAAGTTTTTGGTGTAATCGTGCAAATAACTTTCTTATGACACATAATTTTTATCCTATGGTCACTATTTTTTTTTGCTTAAGCCTTTTCACATGGCAACGATGTCCATATTTTTTAATTTTCATTGCTAAATGAGGGACTAAGTGGAAAAAATACAATGATCGTACAATGTAGATTATGTAACTTAGGGCATGTTTGATTGTACAAATCGGAACAGTTTCACGGTAGAATCAGCTGCTGCATTGCCAAACGCGCAAACGTGCGGAACGGATTCACCCGAATCACCTCTGTACTGATTCGGTAAAAATAACTGGGAAGGAGAAACCAGAAAAAAGGTGTTCTGCGAGCGAGGTGGAACGGAACCAAAACTTGACCGTGACCTGGAACTTCATAGTATTTACGAGTAATTGCCACCACCTCCTATATGCGCGCGCCTGCAACGAACACGCCGAAGCCTCCACCGAAATCAATCTCGTCTAGTTTTCCGATATCTCCAGAGGCAAATCCTTCGGTAGCAGCGTGGAATCGACTCCGCGGCCAACCTCCATCGGCTCACCGCGGTCGGCCCACCTCCATCGGCTCCACACTCGCGCCTCCACCGCCGCCCACCTCCATAGACTCCGCTGCCCACCTCCATTGGCTCCACACGGGCGCCTCCACCACCGCCACATGGCCACTGGGTCGCGCTTCATAGGCCGACCGAGGGACGCCGCCAACTAGGCTCCGGCGGCCGCCATCGAGGCATCCAGTCGCTGAGACAAGGTTCATCTAGTCCCTGTTCGAATCTGCTAGAAATTCCATCGAGACCAGCTCCATCGACTCCTGTTCGAGAGAAACGCCGCATATTGAAGTTCCCACAACCGCCTATTGAACTCCCAGGGCCGATTGAACTCTCTGTTCGAATCTTCAAGGATGTGTTTTTTTTGTTTTTTTTTATTCATCCACATACTTTGTAATGTCTCTAATACTATTGACTTTGTGGTTTGAGAATTACAAATTGCAGCTGCTAACACATGTGTTCAATTTCGTTGCCGTAAGCATGGGTTGAAACAATTAGTACGCAAGCTCATTGCTGTAACCATGTTCATACGGTGCACTTGACTGTTCGTCGCCGTTAATACAGTAAACATCAAGAGTAAATTGGGAAGGGCAAATATGTCAATTCAGCTCTTGTCACCTTTCAGTTGAAACTGAATCGAAAAAAATAGCCAAACGATTTTAGACTGGTTCTGTTCATGTTCTGAAACTATTTCAGGTTGAAACTGAAATTATTTCTAATTCTGGTCCAATCTCGAACCGTACCAGACGCGCCCTTAGAACAGTTGTTTTCACGATTACATCAAAAGAGTTGTTTGCATTCTTGACGCCTCTCCATGATTTCTAGTACAACTTTAGAAAAAAGCGGAGGGCGGCACCGGCGCGCGATCCATCCCAGATCCGACGCAGGTGATCTTTGTTGGAGGGATGGTGTAGGAATTTTGCGGTTGAGTGATCTCCAGTGTTGTGTTTGGGTGGCGCTGTGAGATCGATTTCTGCTCGTGGGTTTTGTTCTGCGCTTGCTTGGTGGGCAATTCGCAGGTTTTCTGTTGTTTCTGAGGCGAGGCCGGGATCGCCGAAGCCTTCGGCTCCACGGGTGGGGGTGGTCGAGGGAAGGGCGGCGGCTGGCGGCAGAACGCCTCTTTGCAGCGCTTCGGGCCGCACTGCGCCTGGAGCCCTGGATCGCTTCCATCCCTGGATGCTCTTTCCCACAATCCAGATTGTCATCGCGCCGTCCTCAGTTTGACCTCCTCCTCCCGCTCGAAACCTCGCTACAGCCATCTTATGTGCCGCCGCGTCTATCCCTCCTGCAGCTGCCTCACCATCGCTCTTCACGCCTCCCTGGCATATAAGGATGCCATGGCAACTGGAACCCGTCATTGTCAAGCTGGGTAAAATTAGAAGAGGGTTTTTCTTTAGGGCTACTATTTTGGCAGAACCTTGTTCCTTTCAATTCTTATTGCAAAATGGGATTTCCTTGCCTTCGAGAAAAAACTTTTAGCACCGGCTTGGCAAAGTTCGGATTTTTTCTAACTAGTCTCCTCTCAATGATAAGATGATCTGTGAATGGTTGTTTCAGATAGTTTCTATGTTTTTTGAAGTTGATAGCTTCTTAAATCTGATTAGTATATTGGGTTGCACGAATTTTTGTTTAAGAATTCAATCCTTTGCACCGCATCTTAGCTTAGACAAAAATAAGTATGTGAAATCTTTGAAGGTCTTTCTTTTTTGTTGCCAATGATCATTGATTAGTTAATATGGACTATGTTCTGTTGGCTTCTCTTAACAATATATTCCATTTGTTTCTTACAGCAGAATATCCGCGGAGTCTGAAGTCAAGGACCTTTTTGATGGGTCCAGCAAAAGGTACTCGGATAGTTAACAAAGCCGTAATAAAAGGATATGTGGATGGACAGCAGCCTGAGGATCCACATACTCCAAGCAAATCTAAACAAAAAGTAAGCATATTTTTTTGGATGCTTTATGGAGATTTTAAATTGATTACTCAGTAGATAGTTAATAGTAGGTTTGGCAGCATATCCTCTAGAATGGAATAGTATTACAACATTGATTGTTTTCTCTCCATCAAAATGTTTCGATTTCACAGAAGAGGAAATTTGCTGACTTAGATACCACATGGAGCAAAGATGAACTTACATACTTCTATGAAGCCTACCGCCAACATGGAAAAGATTGGAAAAAGGTAGCTGCAGATTTTACTTATCCCCCCTACTTTGTCATCATTGAAGTAAAGACAGTTCATTGTTGGCCATGAATGCTGATCGGTGGATATGCATACACAGATCAGTTTAGCGGTGGGTAGCAAATCATCAGACATGGTGCAATCACTATACAGTATCCATCGGGTGAGTAGTCTGTAGTCTACTGCTAGTGTATTCTTGATAGTTTCAAAGTGCATTATCCCTCTATCTGCTACATTTACTGCCCTTGTCAAACTATTATGATTTATGATATTTTGCTGCTCATATAGGACAATGCATTTTGTTGCAGTACTTATTTGGACATTCACGCCTTAATGCATATTTTCATTGTATCCAATCTACATTTCAGCTTGAAGTCATGTTGCATTCTGTGATCACTGCAAACTGACATTATTTTATTTTGGTAGACATTCTTATCTCTCCCGGGACATCAAGCCACTGCTACAGGATTTATTGCATTGGTGACTGGCTATCGCAATGTTTCGGTAAGCTTATTTTGTATGTGGTGTGTTAGTTGTTTCAACTACTGTTTAATTCTGAACTGTTTGTTGGATGATCCTGAGCTGTGGCTTGCGATGGCACCTGCAGCAGGCCAGCCCATGCTACTGTTGGCCTGGTTAGGGCCATGGGTGTGCCGAGCCTGCTTCGGCCTGCCCTGGTTCAGCCAGGGGATGCACACTCTTGCTGTGCCGAAGTAGGTCTCTAGTTAGATGAAAATAAAGAGTTCAAGAGATTGAAATATTTCTGCTGTTTGGATTAGGATTAGAGAGTCCTAGTTGGAGTAAAACTGGGTGTAACCAGGATATAATGCCACCAGTGACCTGGAATAAATAATCCACTTCCAGAATTTTCCTGCACCTTTCCTCACTGCGCCGAAGCCCCTGCTCTCTGCATACAGCAACCCTGTTCTGCATGTCCCTGTGTGGCTGCCCTGTGCATCCAGAATCCCCTGCACCCCTCTGTTCTTCTACCACGAATACACAGCAGTCAAAGGTATATAGTCTGCTATAGCAGATGGGCACCAGCAGCCCGTGCAGCAGCAGTCCTGGCAAGGAGATCATCGGATTTTCAACATTGGTGGCATCATAGCCGAGGTTGGACACGGGAGAAGGGGCGCACTGCGTCACCATGGCTAAAGGTTCCCCAACGTACAACTCAACGCACGGTGCCGGTGAGAGTGCACGCATGGGCAATGACATTAGCAGTGCCTCACAAGTGTTCGGTGTGGTTTGTGAGGTGAGTAGCAGGACTATCTACTCCGTTCTCAACAATACCAACTACACGGAGTGGATGGTCATGATAAGATCAAGCTCAAGGCGCGAGCGTTGGTGAAGGCCATCCTCCTGGATGAGCAGGAGGACATGATGGCGCTGAACGTACTAGCCAACACCTTGCCAACGGGGTGACCACGACCGACGAGAAGAGCTTGGTGAAAGAAGCTTAGGAGGCGATCAAGCTCATGCGGGTCGGTGCCGACCGTAAGAGGAAGTCGAAGACACAATAGCTGTGCAAGGAGTTGAACCTCACCACCTTCAAGAAGGGGGAGAGCATGGAGGACTTCCCTCTCCACTTGAGCGAGATGGTGTTGAGCTGTGCAATGCTCAGGGAGATGTAGAAGAGTACAAGACGGTGGAGAAGCTGCCACGAAGCGTTCTTCGACACTTCGAGTAGATTGTGGTGACTATACAAACTCTCCTAGATGTGTCAACACCCACGCCCGTGAATGTAACTGGGCTCTTGGGGGCAGCGGAGACCATGTTGAACAAGTCACGATTTGAGTGACACCACGATGACAAGTTGTTGCTCACTGAGGAGCAATGAGATTCACGTATAGGAGAAGCAGGCCAGCGAGAAGCTCGCTAATTTGTTGAGGATGAGCTGATGTTATCCTAAATGGTAAACGGTAGACAGGTCTGTTAACCGTTTAGATGGTTTAAGCGACGTTTAAACAGTGTTTACACATATAAAATAGTATGTGTTGTACTAGCAAGAACAACATTTTTTACTGCACTACTCTACTACAGATGTTCAAATCAAGTTCAGACCCATGTTTGGAAACAATTTAACTTCAACATCATATAGATTAAAAAGACAAACACAATGTTGCATTGCTACCTATGAAGCTTTGTGCTGCACTGCGAAAATGGAATGAACTACCTTCCTAATTGCATATTCTAATTTCAAAAAATGTATGTTGCCAATCGCTGGTTTGGCAAAACAAAAATATGTTTCTGTGAGTGCATTCAGGCGGGTCTAACAACAGCTACACTGGTTTCGGACTGAAGCAAAGCATCTAACTATTGATGTTCCGCAAGGTCCATATCTTCCGCTTGCCCTTCTTCAAGTATGTTCGCATCAGAATCCTTAGGACTAATGCCCTAAATGGATGGGCAAACTTGACTATGGGCATGTGTGTTTGGATTTGGATTGCTAACAGAAGCACATAAGAGATCCATCCCTAAAGCAATTGAGTCTAAAAAATGAAACAAATAACTAAGCAAAATTAGGGTTCCTTACCAGCGAAGAGAGTGGTCGTAAGGTTAGACGAACCAACAAGCCAAATTAGTGGATGCCCCTACCGATATCCGTGGAAGCAAGAAGGCGACTGCGATTCTTATTCAAAGGAAGGATGCAAACATCAATATTCAGGCGACACGAGTGGGATTTATAGCGGTGCAAACACGGTGACGAAGAACGGCAACTCAATCTGGGGGCAGACGACGACGATGGCGCATGGCTTGCGAAGGCGAACGTGTGAGAGCGAGTCGAAAGGCGTGTGCGTGAGTCGGGCAACAAAAATAGGATTAGGTCAATCGGTTCTTTACCTAAATGGGTCGAAACATTATCTGAACCTGGCCCAAAACCATTTAATTTAGCCCGTTTAGATCATGTAGACACCAATTGACCGTTTAAACGTGTCAATCATTTATATACTTGTTTAGGGGCTAAGTTGTGCAGTTGCCACGTGTTAAGCATTTAAATCTGTTTAAATGCCCGTTTAGACTTGTTTAGGATAACACTGGGATAAGCACACGTTTGAGGCTAAGTTGTGCAGGCCTCCACACGGCCACCTCGGGTTGTGGCCTTCAGCTGCCTCGAGTCCTCTCGCCTTGAGGTGCCGCGACCCACCGCCTTGGTCGTCGAACTCCGTTCGGTCGCCTTCGCAACATTGAGCCTCTCCAGGTTGAAACGGTACTCGAGGTCACTGCTGTCGTCCTCCTGGAGCTCGCCCATTGGGTCTTTTGCTGCATCTCCGCCGTCGTGGGTGCATGTGGTGAGCAACAATGCGTTGGATATCGCGATCCCTTGCTCCACTTCAGTGGCCACGTCCTTCGGTGGCTTGTCATACCCTGAAACGTGGCCCAAGCGCCTCCAGAATGAATCGGCCCATGCCACACATAGCATGGGATCATCCAACAACCTCCAAAGCTTTTATTGTTATTACCATTGTTTTTAAGGCGTCACTGGGCCAAATTAGTAAGGCGCCCCCTCACCGCCACGGTCCACCTTGGTGTTGTATTGTCGCCTTACCGGCTAGGCGTCACCAAGGTGCCTCGGTGGTAAGGTGCACCCTTGTTGCCACATGACACCTCACCGCCATAAAAACAATGATTATTACTGTTGGACTGTGTTGAGTTTGTGTTTGGGCCTGGCCTATGTACCGGCCCATCTATGTATCTATAAATATGTACTCTGTCCCTTGGTTAATCAAGTAATCATTCTAACCCTCTAATATGGTATCATTAGCCTAACCCTAACCCTAATCCCCACCACCCCAGTCGCCGACCCCCCCCCCCCCTGGCTGACGCCTCTGTTCCCCTGGCCGCCGACGCCTCCTCCCTGGCCGCCGCCGGCGCCCCCTCCCTGGCCGCCGGTGCCCCCTACCTGGCCGCCACCGGCGCCCCCTCCCTGGCCACCGCCGGCGCCCCCTCACTGGCCGCCGCCCCCTCCATGGCCGCCGCCGGCGCCCCCTCCCTGGCCATCGGACCCCTGGCCGGCGCCCCCCTGACCGGCGGCCTGGCCGGCCCCCCTCTGGCCGGCCCCCCCCCTGGCCGGCGCCCCCCTGGCCGGCGGCCCTCTGACCGGCGCCCCCCTGGCCGGCGGCTTGACCGGTGGCCCCTTCCTGGACAGCGCCATCAGGACCCAGATCGGCGCCCCGCCACTGCCCGATGCATCTCATCCCGCCGGTGTACCTGCTACTGGTCCGGCAGCCGGCGCACCACTCGTCTCTATGGCTCGGCACGCACCCGGCGCAGCGACTAATTCGACAGTCAGCGGATCACTCGGCGGCCCTACTGCCGTCGCCTTCATGACGGGCTCCGGATCTGCTGTTGGAGAATGTGGCCTAGAGGGAGGGTGAATAGGCCTTTTGAATTTCCTGCACACTTAATAGAATCATCAAAACTTGGTTGGCCGGACTAGTCCGGTTGTGTGGGCGGACTAGTCCGGTGTGCAAAAATTATGTGTGTTGATCAGGTGTTAATTGGGAAAATAAATTTCTTTAGCAGCGGAATTGAGAACAACTGATATTTGTACTTGAGATTAATATAAGAATTCAGGTGTAACTTCTAATTGTCTTATGTTGAAGTTTAGCACTCAAATGATCTAATGAACAAAATTTAAAGTAAATGAGACACAAGACACACAAATTTTTGTCGAGGTTCGATCTCACCACGAGATCTACGTCCCTGTTGAGGAAGCTCACACAGAGCCGAGTCTCCAACCCTTTCCCTCCTCAAGTCACCACGAAGGCCGACTTGATTCCACTATCACGGGTAATCACCAAGTTTGTGGGGCAACCTCACACGTTGAGGGCTCCCACGAGAATTACAATGAAAGAAGTGATCAAATACACTCAAAAGTATTACAATGCAGAGTATGAGTGTAGAAAGATCAAACCCCAAGAGCTCGCAATGGAAGAACGACGATCTCCCAATCCCGAATCCAAGTGTTCAATTGATTTCACTCTTTTTGAACTTTAGATGTGTGGGGAGATGTATTTTGGGCTCTTGGGACGAAGTGGCGGCGCTAGGGTTTGCTCTTTGATCAGTATTCGACGTGTGTGTTGATAGGAAAGTCGTGGACTCTCTATTTATAGGGTTTCCAAAAGCTAGCCGTTGAAAAACCCTAACGCCGGACTAGTCCGGTGCAAGTCCGGACTTGTCCGGTCCCAATGTGTTTTGAGGTCCAGAAAGTTTGCCGGACTAGTCCGGTCCAACTTCGGACTAGTTCGGTGTTGTGTGAAGTGACTCCAGAAAGTTCATCGGACTAGTCCGCGGACTAGTCCGATCTCCACAAATGGGAGATTACAGAAAGTTCAACGGACTAGTCCGGTCCATGATCGGACTAGTCCGGTCCCTCAGTATGAGAGACTCCAGAAACATCAACGGACTAGTCCGGTGGATGCACGGACTAGTCCGGTCTCCTTGTGATTGGGATTCCAGAAAGTTGAACGGACTAGTCCGGTCCATGATCGGACTAGTCCGGTGCTTTGTGAAAGTTAGGTTAATTTTAATCCCTTACCCTCGCGCAAAGTTGTGAGCTCTTGGAGTGTGTCTTTCATACACTCCCTATACATTCAAAATCTATTTTGGTCTTCCAAGCTTCATCAAAGTATTTCTCTTTGAACACCACTTCATTTTTCACCTTTTTGTGTGCACCGAAATGTTCCACTTGTTTGTCCTGCAATCATCTCAGTAGTTTCATTAGGATCTCATATGTTTGTCATCAATTAGCCAAAACCCACAAGGGATATCCTAGATGCACTTACAATCTCCCCTTTTTGGTGATTGATGACAACCATTTGAGATATCACAATTGAGAATAAAATCTTGATTTTCATAAGGTGTGCACATATGAGAATAATGATAAGTCCACAAAAAGCTTCTCACATATGCACACACCTTATGGTGGGGTGCCTAACAAGTGTGTGATCAACAAGGTGTGATGAAGTAAAGATAATCGACAATGAGTATAAAGATAATCATCTAAGCAACAATAAGCATCACACATAAGAGAAGAAGTAGTGCATTACAAGGTTTTAAAATTAAGTACACATGTCCTTGATCACAAAAACATAAAGACACCAACTACTCTCAAACTATTAGTCTTAATCTCTCCTAGTCTCAATCTCTTCCCCTTTGGCATCAAGGCACCAAAAAGGGAAAAATTGAGGGGAAGTTTTAGCAATAAAATGTAACATTTGAAGTATCAACCAAATGTGCAACGTTTCAAGCCACATTTCGAGAGTCAAGAATATTAAGTTCATTCCTAAGTTCACAAAACCTTTTCTCATCCAATGGTTTGGTAAAAATGTCCGCAAGTTGTTTTTCAGTTCTAACATGTGAAATAGCAATGTCACCTTTTAATGAATGATCTCTAAGGAAATGATGACGAATATCTATGTGCTTAGTTCTTGAGTGCTCTACTGGGTTGTGTGCAATTTTTATAGCACTTTCATTGTCACATAGAAGTGGGATATGGTTAAGGTTGTAGCCGTAGTCCCTAAGGGTTTGCCGCATCCAAAGTAATTGGGCGCAACAGCTACTGGCTGCAACATATTCTGATTCTGTTGTGGAAAGGGCAATGGAGTTTTGCTTTTTAGATGACCAAGATACCGGGGACCTACCAAGAAACTGACAAGTCCCTGAGGTGCTCTTTCTATCGACTTTGCATCCTGTATAGTCGCCATCGGAATATCCTATCAAGTTAAATTTGGATCCTTTGGGATACCAAAGGCCCAAGTTGGGTGTGTGCACAAGGTACCTTAGGATTCTTTTTACAGCAACTAAATGACACTCTTTAGGTGCAGCTTGAAACCTTGCACACAAGCAAACACTAAGCGTAATATCTGGCCTAGATGCACATAAATAAAGTAAAGAGCCAATCATGGACCGATATACCTTTTGATCTATATTTGGACCGTCTTCATTGAGGTCGAGATGTCCATTAGTGGCCATGGGTGTCTTGATGGGCTTGGCTTTGACCATATTGAATTTCTTGAGAATGTCTTGTGTATATTTGTTTTAGCTTATAAATGTACCTTCTCTTAGTTGCTTCACTTGGAATCTCAAGAAGAACTTTAATTCGCCCATCATTGACATCTTGAACCTATCTGTCATAATTTTGCTAAACTCTTCACAGAAGGATTTGTTAGTTGATCCAAAGATAATGTCATCAACGTAAATTTGACATACAAATAAATGATCATCACAATGTTTAGTGAAAAGTGTATAGTCAGCTTTACCAATTTTGAATCCATTCTGAATTAGAAAATCTCTAAGACACTCATACCAAGCTCGAGGAGCTTGTTTGAGGCCATAGAGAGCCTTACGCAGTTTGTAGACATGGTTGGGATACTTCGGGTCTTCGAATCCTGGTGGCTGCTCTACATAAACTTCCTCCTTGATTGGGCCGTTTAAGAAAGCGCTTTTGACGTCCATTTGATACAGCTTAAAATTATGGTGAGTAGCATATGCCAATAAAATACGAATGGACTCAAGTCTAGCTACAGGAGCGAAAGTTTCATCGAAGTCCAAACCTTCGACCTGAGAATAACCTTTGGCCACCAGTCTTGCCTTGTTTCTTGTTATTACTCCATGTTCATCTTGCTTGTTTCGAAAGACCCATTTAGTTCCGACTATGTTCGCCTTTGGTCTCTCCACTAGCTCCCATACTTCATTTCTCTTGAAGTTGTTCAGCTCCTCTTGCATTGCAATCACCCAGTCTGGATCCCCTAAGACTTCTTGTATGGTTCCAGAAAAGACACAAAAGAGTAGGATTCACAAAAATTTGCAACTCGAGATCTAGTAGTTACTCCCTTTGCAATATCTCCAATGATGTTGTTGACAGGGTGGTCTCTTTGCACGCTCTGGTGTACTCTTGGGTGTGGAGCTTGTGTAGTTGCTTGTTCTTCATTATCTTCATGTACATTGTCTCCCCCTAGATCATTGCTTCCATGATGGTCCTGATCTTCTTGACCTTCCTCCTCTTGATCTTGTGCAAGGGCTCCTCCTTGATCATTGCCTCCGCGTTGAGGTTCAACTTGTGCATTTGAGTCGAGTTGAGGTTCAACTTGTGCATTTGAGTCGAATGTTTGCTCTTGTGGTAAGATATCGCCAAGTCCCATTTTCTTCAGTGCTTCATATGAAGCTTCCTCTTCATCTAGCACACACTTATCAACTTGCTCCACTTGTGAGCCGTTAGATTCATCGAACACTACGTCACGTGCTACTTCAACAAGGCCGGACACCTTGTTGAAGACACGGTAGGCGTAGGCATTCGATTCATAACCGAGCAAGAATCCTTCATCGGACTTCGAAGCGAACTTCGAGGCCCTCTGTTTCTTATTCAGAATAAAACATTTGCAACTAAAAACTTTAAAATAAGAAACATTTGGCTTTTTACCGGTAAGGAGCTCATATGGAGTTTTCTTCAGTAGTCGATGGAGGTACAGTCGATTAGTGGCATGGCAAGCGGTGTTTACCGCTTCTGCTCAAAATCGATCTGACGTCTTGTATTCATCCAACATAGTTCTCGTCATTTTGATTAATGTTCTGTTCTTCCTTTCGGCCACTCCATTTTGTTGAGGGGAGTAGGGTGCTGAGAATTCATGTTTTATCCCTTCTTCATCGAGAAACTCTTCAACTTGGAGATTCTTGAATTCTGTCCCGTTGTCACTTCTGATGTTCTTTATGGTTGATGAGAATTCGTTCTGAGCTCTTTTTAAGAACTTCTTGAGGATCCCCTGAGTTTTTGATTTATCATACAAGAAAAATACCCAGGTAAATCTTGAAAAATCATCAACAATTACTAAACCGTATTTGTTACCGCCGATGCTGATGTACGAGACTGGACCAAAAAGATCCATGTGGAGAAGTTCCAGCGGTCTTGCGGTAGTCATCACATTCTTGGCGGGGTGTGGTGCTCCGACTTGTTTTCCTGCTTCACAAGCGCTGCACGGCCTGTCCTTTTCAAAAACCACATCCTTAAGACCACGGATGTGACCACCTTTTAGAAGTTTCTGCAGATTTCTCATCCCAACATGGGCTAGCCGTCTATGCCACAACCATCCCATGTTGGTCTTAGCAACCAAGCAAGTGTTGAGTTCGGCTTTATCTTTGTTGAAGTCAACTAGATAAAGCTTGCCCTTCAACATTCCCTTGAATGCAATCGAGCCATCGCTTCTTCTAAAAACATTCACACCCTCATTAGTGAATAAGCAGTTGTAACCTTTGTCGCATAGTTGGGATATTGACAAAAGGTTATAATCTAGAGAATCTACATGTAAAACATTTGATAAGGTATGTTGAGAGGATATTTCAATGTTACCGCTACCAAGGACCTTTCCTTGGCTGTTGTCTCCGAAGTATATGCCTTCACCTGGATCCTTGTTGTACTCGTACTCCACAAACATACCTCTCTCTCCGGTCATGTGATTTGTGCATCCGCTATCAAGTACCCATTTTGTTCCGCCGGAGGAGTAAGCCTGCAAAAAAGAATTATTCCTTGGTTTTAGGTACCCAAGCTTGCTTGGGTCCTCTCAGGTTAGTCACAAGAGTCTTAGGCACCCACACACAAGTTTTCAAGTTCTTGTGGCGTGGCCCTGTATATTTGGCAATGACTCTTCCATTTTTGGCTTTCATAAGAACATAAGAAGCATTAAATGTATGAAACAATGTTTGTGGTTCAGATTCATGAGATTTTTCCTTGACAAAGACAATTCTATTCTTAGCATGATTAGGAGTAGGCATGTGTTTGTTCTTATCAAAACCAAGGCCATCTTTGACATTAGGAGGTCTAGTGACCATATATGCACTGCGTGCATATTTGATCTTCTCCTTATCAAAGATGCCGCTTGGAGGGGCATGTATATTACGAGAAGTTGATGTATTAGAAATAATATTCTTCTTACTAGAGCAAGTGCAAGTTCCGATTGTTGTCGAACTCATATCTTTGGAGAAGGAGCTCTTGGAGGAAGAGGAGTCACTTTGCTTGAGCGACTCAACTTGCACCTCAAGGATCTTGTTAACTTTTGACAAGTTAGCAAGTTCTTCCTTGATTGCAATATGCGAGTCTTCTAGCTTTGAGTAAGTTTCCTTACTCAAGGCTAGCTCAACTTCAAGCGACTTGTTCTTCTCTCTTTCAAGCTCGAGAAGCTTTTCAACTTCTTGATATCTCTTCCTTTCACGGATGAGCATATCTTCTTGTCGATCAAGAAGTTCTTCCTTCTAAAAAATTTCGTTCGACAACATTTCCATTTTCTTTAGAGCAATTTTACTTAGTCCTCTAAACATTTCTTCGTTATCGCTAGAGCTGTCAAAATCACCAATAGAGGAATTTAGCGTAGGAGGAGTGAGCCGTATCTTTTTCTTGCCTTCCTTAGCCATAAGGCAAGTGTGGTTGTTCATGTCCCGTCCTCCCATGTTTGGAAAGAGTGTGGCCTTCATAGTAGGTTTCTTGATTGCAATAGTGGCCATCTCTTCTTCTTCATCGGAGGAGGACTCGTCGTTTGAGTCCCACTCCTTGCCAATGTAAGCTTGATGGTTTTGTCTTCTTTTTCTGAAATTTTTCTTTTCTTGAGATCTTGTTTCCTTCTTCTTTTTGTTTTCTTCATAGGGGCAGTCCATCATGAAGTGACCATACTCTCTGCAGTTGTAGCAACTGCGTCGAGCCTTGGATTTTCCTTTGTCCTTGCTTTTGCCTTCATTTGAGTTGTTGCCGTGTCTTCTTTTCATCATTCGCTTGAACTTCTTGATAAAGAGTACCATTTCCTCATCATCAAGATCGGTGCTCTCGTCACTTGTGTGCCCATCGTCTTGATCTTCACGAGCTTCTTTGAGTTTGGGTCGGCATGTAGCTTTGAGAGCGACCTCTTTCCTTTTGGAGGATGTGAGTTCGGCCAAGTCTTTGACGTATTTTGCCTCTTTCTCCATCATCTCATGATTTATGATCTTCCCCAACAACTCATCGGGGGTCAATTTGTGAAAACCGGGGCCTTCTCTAATCATTGAGCAAAGTGTGACATTTCTTGGCATGAAGGCTCTAATCATTCTCTTGACTACCTCGTGATCCGTCCATTTCTTACTTCCATAGGCACGTAACTTGATGATTGCCTTCATCCGGTTGTACATGTCTTGAGGTGATTCGCCTTCTTCAATAGCGAATCTCCCCAACTCTCCTTCAAGCATTTCGATCTTTGCTTCACGAACCGATCTATTTCCTTCGTGAGCCGTCTTAAGTGTATCCCAGATTTCCTTTGCACTTTCTAAGCCATCAATCTTGGTGAATTCCTCTTTGCTTAATGATGATGTGATCACGACGACGGCTTGTGCATTTCTGTGAATCTCTTGTTCTTGTTCTGGGGTGAGTTCTTCATCCGTGTCCGGGATATCTATGCTAGTGCAAACGATGTGCCATAGACTAGGATTTAGGGATATTAGATGCATTTTCATGTTGTACTTCCACATTGTATAGTCGCTTCCGTCAAACTGTGTAGGTTTTTCCATAGGAATGGAAAGATAATGGTTGTTGGAGTTGAGACGGTTGTAGTTGTAAGGCTGTCGGGAGTAGTCGTGATGACCACTCCCCGTCTTCTTCTCTTCTTCCTTTCCTTTTTGTCCTAGCAGTTTTTTTCTCAGAAGTGCCTTCAATTGTCGCACTTCTTCATCATCGTGTGGGCTCTCTTTCAGCACATCAAAAGCTTTAGTTTCTTGTTCCTCCTCATTAATGTTCATCTTCGAGATATCGTTGTTCTTCTCAGAGGCCATTGATCTCTCCGAGATGTGAGTCTCGTTGGTGAAGAACCTTGCTTTGATACCAATTGAATGTGGCCTAGAGGGGGGGGGGGGGGTGAATAGGCCTTTTGAATTTCCTGCACCTAGAATCGTCAAAACTTGGTTGGCCGGACTAGTCCGGTTGTGTGGGAGGACTAGTCCGGTGTGCAAAAATTATGTGTGTTGATCAGGTGTTAATTGGGAAAATAAATTTCTTTAGCATCGGAATTGAGAACAACTGATATTTGTACTTGAGATTAATATAAGAATTCAGGTGTAACTTCTAATTGCCTTATGTTGAAGTTTAGCACTCAAATGATCTAATGAACAAAATTTAAAGTAAATGAGACACAAGACACGAATTTTTCCCGAGGTTAGATCTCACCACGAGATCTACGTCCCCGTTGAGGAAGCTCACACAGAGCCGGGTCTCCAACGCTTTCCCTCCTCAAGTCACCACGAAGGCCGACTTGATTCCACTATCACGGGTAATCACCAAGTTTGTGGGGCAACCTCACACGTTGAGGGCTCCCACGAGAATTACAATGAAAGAAGTGATCAAATACACTCAAAAGTATTACAATGCAGAGTATGAGTGTAGAAAGATCAAACCCCAAGAGCTCGCAATGAAAGAACGACGATCTCCCAATCCCGAATCCAAGTGTTCAATTGATTTCACTCTTTTTGAACTTTAGATGTGTGGGGAGATGTGTTTTGGGCTCTTGGGACGAAGTGGCGGCGCTAGGGTTTGCTCTTTGATCAGTATTCGACGTGTGTGTTGATAGGAAAGTCGTGGACTCTCTATTTATAGGGTTTCCAAAAGCTAGCCGTTGAAAATCCCTAACACCGGACTAGTCCGGTGCAAGTCCGGACTTGTCCGGTCCCAATGTGTTTTGAGGTCCAGAATGTTTGCCGGACTAGTCCGGTCCAACTTCGGACTAGTCCGGTGCTGTGTGAAAGTGACTCCAGAAAGTTCATCGGACTAGTCCGCGGACTAGTCCGATCTCCACAAATGGGAGATTACAGAAAGTTCAACGGACTAGTCCGGTCCCTCAGTATGAGAGACTCCAGAAACATCAACGGACTAGTCCAGTGGATGCACGGACTAGTCCGGTCTCCTTGTGAGTGGGATTCCAGAAAGTTGAGCGGACTAGTCCGGTCCATGATCGGACTAGTTCGATGCTTTGTGAAAGTTAGGTTAATTTTAATCTCTTACTCTCGCGCAAAGTTGTGAGCTCTTGGAGTGTGTCTTTCATACACTCCCTATACATTCAAAATCTATTTTAGTCTTCCAAGCTTCATCAAAGTATTTCTCTTTGAACACCACTTCATTTTTCACCTTTTTGTGTGCACCGAAATGTTTCACTTGTTTGTCCTGCAATCATCTCAGTAGTTTCATTAGGATCTCATATGTTTGTCATCAATTAGCCAAAACCCACAAGGGATATCCTAGATGCACTTACAGTTGGCGCCGCTGCTGCTCCTAGCGCAGCCACTGATCCTCTCTACGGCGTCGCCAACACCACTACGACGGCCGCGGACACCTCCGGTGTCTTCGCGGCTCTGGCTGCCTCTCACGAGCGCGAGCGGGCACTCGCTCTTGCCTTGGAGCAGGAGCGCGCTTCAGCGGCTGCTCTCTCGCACCAGATCCAGAAGAGTGCTCACCGACCGCTAAGCGCGACGCACGAGCCCACCTCGGACTCCGCATACTCGGCGTCTCTCGTCGCCGCTCTACACACCCAGGCGGCTGGAGTTCAGAACATTCGGACACTAGTACCGACTGTCCTGAGCTCTAACTCCACCGCCTACGCCCGCTGGCGTAACTTGTTCCTCCTCACGTTGAGGCGGTATCAGCTTGAGGACCACTTCCAGCTGGATGACAACCCGTGGGATGACTCTTGGATCAGCATGGACAGTCTGGTCCTTGCCTGGATCCTTGGCTCTCTCGCCGATGATCTACACGAGCTGGTCGGACAGCGCGGCGGGGGCACCGCGCGTCGGGCCTGGCAGATACTGGAGCACCACTTCTTGGGGAACCGTACGTCTCGAGCTCTTCACATTAATGCACGGTTCCAGTCTACAGTGCAGGGTGACCTCTCCATCTCTGCCTACTGTAGAGAGATGAAGAGCATGGTTGACTCCTTGCGCGACCTTGGCAAGCCGGTCGCCGATAGCACACTAGTACTTCGGGTCCTTCACGGCCTGAACGAGCGCTTCAGCCATCTTCGCTTCTGGCTTCTTCATATGGAGCCACCACCGACCTTTGAGAAGGTCTGGTCCGATCTCGAGCTTGAGGAGATCGCGACTGGTGGATCTGCTACCTCTGGGCCTGCCACAGCCTTCTATGGCTCTGGGCAGCCCTCATGTCCACCATCTTCTGGAGGACCACTACCGCGACCACCTACTACGCCTACCGCCCCGGGTGCCTTTGCTGGCTCTGGGAGTGGTACTCGTCGACGTCGCAGCGGGAGGCGCACAGGACGAGGTGCTGGCGGCACCTCTATGTCCACTGCTCCTACTGGTAGTGGTACTGGTGGCACTGGCCGGGGAGGTGCGCCCTGGCCCACACCTTACAACCCGTGGACTGGCCAAATCTCTATGTGGCCTGTACTGTCTCCGGGTATTCTTGGGGCGCCATCGACTTCTTCTACTCCGCGCCAGCCACGTCCTCAGGCGGCGTACGTAGCCCACCCGGGCTATGGCGGACTTGGTCGCCCTGCGGCCGGATTGCCAACTCCGGCCTACGGCGGTGCTGCCTACCTCGCTGGGTACTCGGAGCTGCCAGCACCCCTCCAGGAGCCGCCCCCGGGGTGGGATCGTCAAGACTTGGCGACTTCATTCAGCACCATACACCTCACACTGCCGGCTACTGATTGGGTGGCTGATTCTGGCGCCTCTTACCACGCCACCCCAGATGCTGATATTCTTATTAGAGGGCTAGATGATTAATCAAGGGACAGGGTACATATTTATAGATACATAGATGAGCCGGTACATAGGCCAGGCCCAAACACAAACTCAACACAGTCCAACACCCCCCCCCCCCCCCCCCCCCCCCCGCAGTCCCAACATCTAGCCACAACAGATGTTGAGACTGGACCGAAACTCAGAAAATAATGACGTCGGGAGTCCCTTCGTGAAGATGTCGGCAAACTGTGACGTCGTCGGCACATGGAGCACTCGAACCTCACCGCGTGCAACCCGCTCACGAACAAAATGAAGATCAATCTCCACATGTTTCGTGCGCTGGTGCTGGACGGGGTTGGTGGAGAGTTAAACGGCGCTGACATTATCATAGTAGACCAACGTGCTCCGGGCAACGGGGGAGTGGAGCTCCTGAAGTCACTGCTGGAGCCAAGACGCCTCTGCCATGCCATTAGCCACCCACCGTTGCTCCACCGGGACCTGGGACACGTTCACCCGATGGTGACTAGACATGCCGCTGGGGTTCTCCGGCCTCTTGAGCAGTTCTCCGGAGTGCCCTGATACCGCACAGTGGCTAACGGCGTGGCAGAGGTGTCTGGGCTCCAGCAGTTACTTCAGGAGCTCCACTCCCCCGTCGCCCGGAGCACGTTGGTCTACTGTGATAATGTCAGCGCCGTTTACCTCTCCACCAACTCCGTCCAGCACCAGCACACGAAACATGTGGAGATTGATCTTCATTTTGTTCGTGAGCGGGTTGCACGCGGTGAGGTTCGAGTGCTCCATGTGCCGACGACGTCACAGTTTGCCGACATCTTCACGAAGGGACTCCCGACGTCATTATTTTCTGAGTTTCGGTCCAGTCTCAACATCTGTTGTGGCTAGATGTTGGAACTGCGAGGGGGGGTGTTGGACTGTGTTGAGTTTGTGTTTGGGCCTGCCCTATGTACCGGCCCATCTATGTATCTATAAATATGTACCCTGTCCCTTGGTTAATCAAGTAATCATTCTAGCCCTCTAATAATTACTTTCTCTTATTATAGTATGCTATTCATAAAAGAACCATGACCCATAGGAAAACCCCTCAAATATGGTATTAATTGTGCCAATTTGTATCACAAAATGTACATGGTGTCAAAATATATCAGTCAAAATCCATGACATTTTAGTCTTAAAAATATGTTATTGCCTTGTAAAAGAAAGGGGGTAGTTCGTAGTGATGGTGGCCTTTCTATTCTAACGTAAAATGACACTAAAATAAGATAAATTGGAAGATTTTCTATAGTTGGTACTTCTTGGGCTCTGAAGTGCAAGTTCATGAAAAATGGACGATTGTCCATGAAACATGAGGTTGGAAAAGGAAGTACAATGTGGAAGATACATGGTGAAACAAGCGAGAACTAAAAGTGTTGTCCTAATGACAGCAACTAAAAAATGGAGGGAGTAATTAGCTGTTGGTTCATGGTGGCCTATACATTACACAACACACAGTTTGGCAGCATCAAACTGATACTTGTACGGGTGCTGTCCAAATATTGTATATAATATATTCTCATAAGGTTGTATTTTTTCTAACATATTATTTCCTCGTTAAATTTGGAGCCTGAATGTAAAAGTTACACATTTGTTTATTTACAAAATTGAGAGTAAATTACATTTTCAATAGGATCTGCAATTTAGCATTGAATGTAAAAGCCAATGGCTAGAAATGCACCTAAAACTAGGTCACTTTGAATTTATAGTTCTGAACTTCTTTACCAGTTCTAGCTTAGCATCGGATTATGTTTACTGTTTTCCTTTTGTATACTATATTTGACATAAAAATTTGTTGTGTGACTTGTAATGCTTAAAAACGGTAGGATGAATCCACAAGTCACGGAGGAGTTGATCAAACAGTTAGAACATCTGGCAAAGCACGGAAACGTGGAGATGCTACAAAACACAAAGCAAATGAAGGGGCTAACCAACACCACTCCTGTCACGAGAGGACAACTTCTGGATTTTCATCTTCTTTCAAGACAATATATTATGGAGGCAAGTACTGTGTGGGAAACGTGTTTCTCTCCTTTTCCCCTTAATATTATTTCAAACTGATAAAGTTGCTGAGTAAGATGGATCAAACGGTCCTCAAGTTAAAATACTTTATTGCTTTTCCCAGAACTGGGCAGGAAAAGCCAGATTCATACTGTTCGTAGGCGTACTCCTCGAATACTGGTTACAGTTCCTGCTGAAAGGAATGCTACTGATGATGACATGCCAAAATTTGAAAGCATTTACATTTCTTCCAAGAATAATGCTGAAGAGATCACTAATGTTTCCACTAACTTTCCCATGGATGAGTTCTCTCCTAACGGAAGTTCTGGAATCACAGATGCAAATAAGGCTGAGCAAGGACAGACTTTCTTGGATTCCAAAGGAGCTGGAGATGCTGAGATATATCAATCTCAGCATTTGAAGAAAAGAAAAGTTCGGCGAATTATGGATGAGGAAGTCCAAACGGGTAAAGTTGAGCATGAACCCATGATGGCAGCTAAAGAAGGAATTAAGTTTGATGATTCACTCTACCAACAAGAAACACCCAATGACTTCATTTCTGAAGGTAATTTTCTTAGAGTTCCTATGCCTAAAATTATATAACTAAAGAGAGATGGTACTTTTGAACTTTTCTAATTATATAAGTAAAGCATCCTATGTAGTTACCCTGATTATGAAGATCAGGCTTCCAGGTCATATTTGTAAAATAGGGGCCTGTGCAACGCGCACATGGCACCAATGTTATTAAGGCATCGCCTAGGCATTGCCTAGGTGTCCAATCGCTCCGGCCTGGACGCCATGGCCGGCTGTCGCACAGGTCGCCGCCGCCGCCTCACATGTTGCCACTGTCGTAGCCGCCGCCGGTGGAAAGGAGAAAGAGAGATGGCGAGGGAAGAAAATTATTATGGTCAGGGGTGAGAATGGGTTTTTATATGCCTCGAACTGTAAAGAGGCCCGTCGATTGAGATCTGACGGTTCGTATTAATCAGGTCGAGTCAGTCAGGCCCAGGCCTGACTTCTCTAGAGGTCGCCCTAACACCTTCGCTGCGCCCAATGCCCGCCTGCTTGACTACCTCTGATGCTGCCCGCCCCTGCCTCCAGGTTGCTACTGCCACCGCCTCGGGTGCCCAGCTGCCAGTTGTGTGGGTGTCCAGACGCCTGAGCGTCCCCGCGGCCATTTAGAACCTTGCATGGTGCACACCCCATCAGCCCTTTAACTGGGGTATGGGGACTTGTCAAAAGGCTTTTACAGCTACTAATGGTTCAAAAAACCTTTAGTCTTTTACTTCACGAGTTTAGATTAGTGTATTAAGTTATTGGAAATGGTAACTGTCATGAGACAAGATTGGCTTGCAAACAGACTTTTCTTTTCTATATGAGGTAGATATAGCGTATTTTTATCCTTAAACCCATTTAAGTTTAGAATTCTAACACAAATATTGCCTAAAGGAAAACAAAAATACGGCAGCATGGCATTACAGGGCAATTGTAACCTGAGTTAAAACACATACATAATATTTGATAGACTTCCTCATGTTCGTTTCTTATGCAACATGATTGTTGCCCAGTATATTCATTTTTGGGTGACATGATTGCTGTCCAGTATATTTTCCTCTCCATAGGATTTCATCTATATGTTTGTTGAAAGTTTTCAACCAGTTCTTACCATATCAGTCCTCATTATAATAGTTAGCATCGCTAAGGTTAGAAGCAGTATACGACTACTGTTATTGGATCATGTTTGCAGATGATATGCTGGTCTTGGATGTATTGCAGAGTCTGGTAAATGCTCCATCTAAAACGTCAAAACTCAAGATTAATATTCCTCCAGGTCAGCTTCTATTGCAGCACCTAGCTCATCTTGTTTTGCACACTAGATGTTATCTCTGCCATGTTACTCATTGCTTATGCCTCTGTTTCTCTTATGTGCTGATCCAGGTTCACTGGGAAAACCTTATTCCACATTATCTCACGGATTGGAGGAAGGCCATTCTCCTATTGATCTACTTAGACAAGCAAAGCCAGCTGGTGAATGCAGTCCTCCCAAGACTAG
Organism: Tuctoria greenei; assembly: GCA_036927565.1. Taxonomy (NCBI): domain Eukaryota; kingdom Viridiplantae; phylum Streptophyta; class Magnoliopsida; order Poales; family Poaceae; genus Tuctoria; species Tuctoria greenei. The sequence goes on along the minus strand of JAYESD010000003.1, from coordinate 200,152,077 downwards.
GCAGCGAAAGCATAACAAAATATTAGATGCAGAGGTAAAATATTTTGAAAACTGAACTTTGTTTCATGCATCGCCATTATCTAAATTTACGAGATCCCTTTCTGGAATTCTTAGGATATAATTTCATCTTGTAATATTTTTTTATAAGCTGTTTTCCTTGTCAGTTTGATAAGATATTTATTTATTTTTAAGGGGTTAGATGCGACTAATGAACTCTAGCAATTGTATTAAATTCGCTTATACCGTTGTGAGTGTTGTCATTCTTGCATTTCACTTTTTCAAATTTATACATCATTTGCATCCCATTGAGTTTCTAGAGCCCCACATGTTATTTTCAGTGTTTCTGGTTATACATCTTGATCAATATATGCCTAGCTGTTCATTTTTGAAGTCAGCCATTGATGCTTGTCTTGTCTTACAGGTGCCTGATAAAGAACATAATATTTCTGTTGTTAATTTGGTCCAACCAGAAGCACATACGGTTGGTATTGTTGAGGTTTCCTTTTTGTGTTCTGACTCCAAAGAGGTGATGCCGGAAACATCAGTAAGCTCGTCTGCTGAAGTGGACCTGGTTGCTCCAGCTGAAACCAACCCTAGAATCAAAATGTCAAGAAGGACCAAAAGAAAGGTTGAAATGCATTGCAAAACAAAGTATGTGCCATGCAAAGTCATTGAAGGTTCAGATAATTTGCAGGTAGTCTATGCCTTCGCTCATCATTATTGTAACTTGAGGCTTTACTCTATGCTTAGACTTCTCTCCTAACTCTTGATTATGGTTCAGGCAAGGAAATTTCACCACTGTTTGTCATCGGAATCGCTTCATCGATGGTGTACATATGAGTGGTTCTACAGTGCTGTTGAGTATCCATGGTTTTCAAATAATGAGTTTGTGAGCTACTTGAATCATGCAAATCTGTGTCATATTCCAAGGCTAACTAGATCTGAGTGGAGCATGGTACGAAGGTATTACCGCAAACCTTGGAAGCTTGCTACATTTGTCTTTTTAGCCTCTGTTTTGCTTATATATATATATATATATTTGTGTACTCTACACTGAAAAAAATATCAATGCAGTTCTCTTGGCAAGCCTCGTCGCTTTTCTGATCAACTGCTAGCTATGGAAAAAGAAAAACTTGAGGATTATCGGAAGAAAGTTAGAAATGTTAGAAATCCGGCCTGTTCAGCCCTGTTGCTGGCTCTGCAGGTGTGCTGATCAGGTCTGTTCGGCCAGAACAGATCTGTTCTGCGCTGCAGTTCAGTACAGGGTGATCCCTGTGTGCAGAACAGAGAGGGCAGAGAGAGTAGAAGGCACCCCGGTGCTGATCAGATCGGAGAAGAGGGGAACAGAGGTGAACTCGGCGTGTTCCTGATGGAGCAGAAGCGAAATCCTGATCTAGGCGAGTTGGGGAACTCGGCTAGATCAGGTTCTGCCGTGGGGAGGGGTTTTCTGGTGGAAAACTTGTATTATTTTCTAATGAGGTGCAGGTACAGGGGGGCGCAGCCCTGTATATATAGGGGCCGGCTGGGAGAGTCCCAGGGCCTTACAACTCGATCTCCAATTTAAAAACAGGACTCTATCTATTAGCAATAACTCTATGGACTCTAAACAGAATTTCTAATTTTTCTGGACTCTATCTACTGACCGCTCCAGGGAGGTGGGCCCCGCCTGGGCGCGCGCGCCCCTGGTGGGCTCAGCCGCACCAGGCCGCCCCAGGCCCAGGCCCAGGGTCACCCGACATTCTCCTCCTGACCCTGGACCTGCAGAATGTCCAGAACGCCAATTCTTCTTCTCATCTCGATGAACTTCTGTCTTCCAAGTGCCTTGGTCAAGATGTCCGCCATCTGGTCCTTTGTAGAGATCTGCTCAAGCACGATAACACCGTTGTCCACACACTCACGTATGTAGTGGTATTTGGTGTCTATGTGCTTGCTCCTGTCATGGTGTACCGGATTTTTGCTCAAGTCTATGGCAGACTTGTTGTCAACCCGTAGCACTGGCGTCTTCACCTGTTCAACCAAGTCTTCCATTAGCCGTGTCATCCATACACCTTGACATGCCCCTTGAGCTGCTGCAATATATTCTGCCTCACAGGAGGACAAGGCCACCACCTTCTGCTTGCTGGACTGCCACGAAACGGGGCTGTTTCCTAGACAAAACAGCACCCCACTTGTGCTCTTGCGGTCCTCCACGTCTCCCGCATAGTCGCTATCCGAGTAGCCAATCAACTCCAAGTTGCCTCCCTTTGGATAGAAGACTCCGAAGTGGATCGTACCCGCTATATAGCGTACGATGCGCTTGACTGCAGCGTAGTGTTCTTCCCTTGGCTCCTCCAAAAACCGACTCACGTACCCAACCGAGTAGGCGAGGTCGGGGCGTGTGTTCACCAAATATCGCAGCCCTCCCACCAAACTCCTGTAATCCGTTGCGTGCACCAACGGACTGTCACTTGTCTTGTAAAGCTTCAGGCCTTGCTCCATGGGGAATGCACAAGGGTTGCACTCCTCCAGGCCAGCTTTTGAGACAAGCTTGGAAGCGTAGGCCGCCTGCCCAACACTTATCCCCGCTTCAGACTGCCGCACCTCCAGGCCAAGATAATACGACAAGAGGCCCAAGTCGCTCATCTTGAACCGCCTCATCATCTCCTCCTTGAACTTCTTGATGTCGCCCCCTCCTGTGATCACGAGATCGTCGACGTACACGCCGACGATGAGCTTCTCCTTTCCAGCTCCACGGAAGTAAATCCCGTGCTCGCTCGTACTCTTCTGGAAACCAAGCGATAGCAAGCTATCGTTGAGCTTGGCATTCCAGGCCCTGGGCGCTTGGCGAAGTCCGTACAAAGCCTTCTTGAGCCGATACACTTTGTGTTCGGCTCCTTCGACGATGAAGCCAGCGGGCTGAGAGACGTACACCTCCTCCATCAGATCGCCATTCAGGAAGGCGCTCTTCACATCCATGTGGTGTACCTCCCATCCCTTGTGCGCAGCTACTGCAAGGAGCAAGCGAACAGACTCTAGACGGGCTACAGGAGCGAATACCTCGTCAAAGTCTATTCCTTGCCGCTGGACATAGCCTTTGGCCACCAAACGAGCCTTGTGCTTCACCACCTCTCCATACTCGTCCCTCTTCACCTTGAACACCCACTTGAGACCAATGGGCTTGTGTCCTGCAGGAAGATCAACAAGTTGCCACGTCTTGTTCTCTTCTATGGACTCCATCTCCTCGAGCATGGCCCGTTTCCAGCACGGGTGTTCCTCGGCATCGGCGAAGGACGTAGGCTCCTCCGCGGTGGTAAACATGAGCTCCCCCTCCTCCAGGCTCGGTGGGCGTGGCGCGCGCCCAAGAGGGGTGAGGGTTCCCAGCACGTTGCGCATCGTGCGGAACCGAAGTGCAACGTTGTCGTTGTGACAGGCGTCGACGTTGCTGCCGACATCCGTCGGCGGCGTGGCGAAGCGGATGGGCCGTGGAGGGTGCCGGGGCGTGACAAAGGTGCTGGAATCTTCAGTATCGGATCCTCCAGCCGCCGCTGACTCCTGTAGCGGGCTATCCCAGGTCTGTTCTGGACTGGACAGCCCCTGTAGAAGCCTGCGGGGTGTTGCGGGGGGTGCTGGTCGCCTACCAGCAGCCCTGGTGTGCCCCACCGGGGCCCCTGGGGTCTGGACAGACCCTGCTGCACCCCTCCTGGGTGCTGCAGGGGTGCTGTTTGGCCCTTCCGAGTCCTGCAATACCTTGCTAGGTGCTGGAACAGCAGGTTCAGCATGTGCTAAACCCATGGAGTCGACGTAGAACGCGTCGTAGTCCTCTTCTTCAGCTCCTTCACCCCAGTCCCACTTGGCCCTCTCATCGAATATCACGTCACGTGATATGTGTGTGCGCCCATCGGCCGGATTGTACATCCGGTAGCCCTTCGTCCCTGCAACATAGCCAAGAAACACCATCGGCGTACTTCGGTCTTCCAACTTTCTCAGGTGGGGGCTTGTATTTTTGACATGTCCCACGCACCCAAAAATTCGGAAGTAGTTGACGGTTGGTCGCTCCCTGTACCAAGCTTCATATGGCGTCTTCCCGTCGAGGCCGCGGGTGGGGGATCTATTCAAGATGTAGACAGCTGTCAGGACCGCCTCACCCCAAAAGAACCCGGGCATACCCTTCGCCTTCAACATGCTTCTCGCCATCCCGACCACCGTCTGGTTGCGCCGCTCCACAACCCCATTTTGTTGCGGCGTGTATGGGGCTGTGAGCTGACGCTGTACGCCGTGCTGAGCGCAGTACTCGCCGAACTCCCGTGAGGTGAACTCCCCTCCGCGATCAGTACGAAGTAGCTTCAGCCTCCTCCCGGACTCTAATTCAGCTGTCGCCTGGAATTTCTGAATTAAGTCGGGCGCCTTGTCCTTGCTTGCTAGGAGATAGAGCCACATATAGCGGCTCATGTCATCCACTAGCAACAAGAACATCTTGTTGCCGCCTGGAGTCGTCGGTGTGATCGGCCCGCAGATGTCGCCGTGGACGAGGTCGAGTGCGCCCTCTGCACGTCGACGAGCTTGCGTGGGGAAGCTGGAGCGCCTCTGCTTCCCGGCCAAGCAAGCCTCGCACAATTGATCGACATGATCAATTTGCGGAAGCCCGAGCACCATCTCCTCCTTTGCCAGCTTCCGAAGCGCCTGGAAGCCGACGTGTCCGTAACGTTCGTGCCAACGCCACGCGACGTCACCACGTCGTGCGGTCAGGCAAACTGGACGCGTGATGTTGAGCCTGACGGGGTACAACTTGCTGTCGTCGCGCCGCACTCGTGTGATGAGACGGTTCTGCTCGTCTCGAATGTGCATCACCCCTGCATGCGTGGTGACGCTGTAGCCATCCTCATCCAGCTGCCCGAGGCTGATGAGGTTGGTGGTGAGACGCGGGATGAGGTAGACACCAGTGAGCCGCCGATGCTCACCCGTGTCACAGGCGAACAGGACTGTGCCCTTCCCCTCGATCCGCACGACCGAGTTGTCGCCGAACTTGATGGTTCCGACGACGTTCTCGTCGAGCTCGGAGAAGACGGCGCGCGAACCAGTCATGTGGTTGGTCGCGCCCGTGTCGAGGTACCAAAGGGCGTCGTCGGAGTCGTCGTCGTCGTCGTGGCCACGATGTGCGAAGACGCGTCCCTCCACTATCTCCAGTGGACGCGTGGAACGCTCGCGTACAGGCTCCTCCTGTACTGAGGCCGCCCTTGTCATGAACAAGGCGCCCTCCTCCTCCGCCTTCGCCACGTGCGCCTGCTGCTGCGGCTCCTGCTGCTGCTGCTTCTTTGAACGACACTCCTTGGCCCAATGGCCCTTCTTGCCGCACTTCCTGCACTGGTCCCGCGGAATGTCTTTCGCGGAACCCTTCTTCTTCTTGGGTGCCCCCTTGCGGCCACCCCTTTTCGAAGAGCCCTCATCTCCTCGCGCCTCCTTCCGCCGTGCCTCCCACTCCTCCTGAGTGAGGTACAGCTGGCCGTCGTGCACTCCTCCCTTGCGCCGCGTTGTGTCGAAGGCGTTTTCGGCAGCCCTTAGCCGCCCCGTCACATCCGACAATGTGAGGGTCGACACGTCCAGCAGGGTCGAGATCGCCACCACGATCTGCTCGAAGCGTTCTGGAACGCTCCGAAGGAGCTTCTCCACCGCCACATCTTCGTCGATGTGCTCCCCTAGCGTCTCGAGACGGGCTATGATGCCGCTCAGACGAAGGGAGAAGTCCTCCACGCTCTCGCCGTCCTTGAACGTGGCGGCGTCAAACTCCCGCCTGAGTTGACGCGCCGTGGTCTTCTTCACGCGATCGGCCCCCACTCGCATGAGGGCGATCGTGTCCCAAGCCTCCTTCGCCGTCTTCTTCTTCCCGATCGTCGTGATCATCTCCGACGGGATGGCGCTGACTAGGATGTCGAGCGCCAACATGTCCTCCTGCTGCGTCACGTTGCCTTCTTCCACCGCCTTCCAAAGTAGCCGCGCCTTCAGCTTGATCTCCATCATGACGGCCCACTCCGCATAGTTGGTCTTGGTGAGCAGCGGAAACCCGGTTCCCGTGTTCACCTCACGAACTACCGGAGAGGTCGTCGTCGTGATCTTGCCGCCGTTGCCGGTGACGCTGCCGCTGCTTGGGGGAGAGGTCGACATTGCTCTGATACCACGAATGTTAGAAATCCGGCCTGTTCAGCCCTGTTGCTGGCTCTGCAGGTGTGCTGATCAGGTCTGTTCGGCCAGAACAGATCTGTTCTGCGCTGCAGTTCAGTACAGGGTGATCCCTGTGTGCAGAACAGAGAGGGCAGAGAGAGTAGAAGGCACCCCGGTGCTGATCAGATCGGAGAAGAGGGGAACAGAGGTGAACTCGGCGTGTTCCTGATGGAGCAGAAGCGAAATCCTGATCTAGGCGAGTTGGGGAACTCGGCTAGATCAGGTTCTGCCGTGGGGAGGGGTTTTCTGGTGGAAAACTTGTATTATTTTCTAATGAGGTGCAGGTACAGGGGGGCGCAGCCCTGTATATATAGGGGCCGGCTGGGAGAGTCCCAGGGCCTTACAACTCGATCTCCAATTTAAAAACAGGACTCTATCTATTAGCAATAACTCTATGGACTCTAAACAGAATTTCTAATTTTTCTGGACTCTATCTACTGACCGCTCCAGGGAGGTGGGCCCCGCCTGGGCGCGCGCGCCCCTGGTGGGCTCAGCCGCACCAGGCCGCCCCAGGCCCAGGCCCAGGGTCACCCGACAAGAAAAATTTATGCTCAACTAAGTGATGGTTTACGGGATTCTCTTCCAGCAGACCTAGCTAGGCCATTTTCAATTGGCCAGCAGGTCATTGTTCGTCATCCACATTCTAGAGAACTTTGTGATGGCAAAGTGGTGATGATGGGGTGGGATTTTTACAAGGTCCAATTTAGTAACACTGACCTTGGTGTTGATATTGTGAAGGTATGTATACTGTGTTTGTATTTCTAGAAGTAATTAAGTCCAATTCAGATTAGAGAAGAGTCCAGATATAGTTAGAGTTTGAGTCAAAGGTCTGGCAAGAGTCCTAATCGGTCTTGGGGCTGTTGTCATATCTGTAATAGGTCTACATATAACTTGGAAGTCCCATGGAATAAATCAAGCAATTTAGTATTGAAATTTCGAGTTCACTTTTTGTCTGGAATTCTAACAGGCAATAGGCCATTTCTCATATTAAGCATTCATTTTTTTCTCCCAGGAGGATCATCACTATGCTTTTTTTACTTTCTAACTCCATTCCCAAACAGAAATGTGGTGTTCAGCCTTTTTACTCTTTTCATATGAGGATTATTAGCATTTTTACCATAACAAAAATCTGTTCAGAAGTGTGTTATCAACCTTTGTAGTCCTTTGATATGGTAGTAATGACCATTCACTAAATACCGATTTCTCATCTGTGATATGCCATGTGATCATCCATGCATTCTTGCTCTATGTTGCATCGTCATAGTTACTCTTATCCATGTTAGCATTCACAATCTTTGTATTCAATTCGTTTAAGAATCTCAGCCTGAGTTTGCGATATACTATATTTTATATCAAGAGGCATAATTAAATTTCTGTCTTCAGGATACTGATTGTATGCCTTTTAATTGGTCGGACAATCGTCCTGACGACATGAGAAGTTACCTCTCAAATAATGCACTGATCGTACTGGAAATGAAGCACATTCCTGATCTTGAACCAAGTGAGAACTTGTATCATACCACAAATGGAGTTTCTGTACCTGAGCAGCCCAAAAGTCTGCATTTGGAACTAGATGAACAACTTAAGGTTCTATTCTATCCAAATTCTTTCCCTAAGGATTCATCTATACTGTAGGAAGGTTCAAGATATAACACATGCAGCCTATAGAAGCTATATATTTGCATATTGCAGCTCAGTCTTGACTGTTCCATAAATTGCAATTTCTCATGATCCTAGAATCTTAGGACTAATTTTCGGTTGATCTGTTGCTTGCAGTTTACTGTAAATAGTGAAATGCCACCAAATAGGCGTATATCTGATGGTTCTGTACTATCTAGAGGTGACCCTGACGATAAATTTGGTAACAGTGATGACCTAGAATCATATGTTACTTCATTTGTCCAAAGATCGCTATCACAAGCCAGGCAGATTGTTGATGAAGCCATGCTGGTAGGTTACAGCCTAACTAGCGATTAGTGAATTCTGTGAATAGTTTTTTCATTCTCTCGACATATTTTTGATGTGTTCTACAGGCAAACTCTGATGATGAAGAGGTATGCACATCGAATCAAACAACAGATTGTATAGTCCGGGAATCTGAAGCTGCTGTTCATGATACCCGATGTCCATCCAACTTGATATCTAACTGTATTGCAACAGTTATTTCAATCAAGGTAAAAGACCAACATCGATTGTCAACTAGACCATGGTATGGTTACTGTCGTCTCAATGTTCCTCCAATTTTTTGCAGAGCCTTAGTGACTCGCGGCACCCACCTGCTAATATAGCAGGTGTCCTGGAGCGTGCTTCCTCAATGCTGCGCCCAAGCTGTCCAGAGAACCTCGCAGTCTACAAGGACATAGAGAGTTACCTCTCTATCATAGCGAACCAGATACTTGCGCTTGTGCCAACAACATTGGGCAGTGGTCCTGCCTTGTCCATGTAATCCAGTGTCGGTTAGATTTTCCGCTGCCTTGTTCCTAACCCAGCAGTCAAATACGCTACTTCCTGCGCTGTAAACGCACGGCCTCTGCCGGCGACCGACTGCCGCTTTATAATGTTACAAACTTACAAGGAGGCCCTGTTGAAGGGCAGCCCAGCATAGAATGTGGAGGGAAGATAAAACATTGATGCGGTTAGAGCTCGTAATGCGGCTAAGATCATAGGCTGTCTAGCTTCCTTACAAGCACTGTATATACTTAGCATCAGTAGGTTATAGTTTACTTTTTTTCTTTCACAATTGTCAGATATAGATAGATCAAAGATAGCATCTGACATTGTAACGAAGGTGTAGTTAACATCTTTTTTATTTTTCTTTCACATTTGCCGTATACATTCATGATTCCTGAAACGCCAGAAGCTTAGCTGTATCGCTCGCTGCTACAGTATGTGTAGACCTCAATGCTCTTATGGTTGGAGTTTCGGTGTCTTATGTTTATCAGCTCGGTCCCCTCAATATAACAGATGGTTATTCGGTAGTTAATTATTAGCCACGTGTAACAATGTAACTCTGGCATAATGTATACATACGCTGGATACAGGACCCATAAAATACGATAAGTTGACAAAGTATCGCACGGTAGATAACAGTGGCCGATAATACTGATTTTGTTAGTGTTTTATTTTGAACAAAGGTGATTTTGTTAGTGTGACTCTCGGTCTTCGTTAACGGATTCTCTTTCCAACTTTGCAACTTACTTGACACTTTGTCAAGTATCAACCTCTACTTACAAAGTGTAAGTTAGAAAGGAGTATGTTAACAAAGGTCTGGAGAGTCACCCTAACAAAAATCAGTATTACCAGCCACTACCACGCGACAGCACTAGTCCCTCCCAGTTGGCTAATTAAAAATTTGACTCCAGAAAACGCTTCATCTGGACAGGAGAATAACTCCCTGAAAAGGAGGATCGAGCCTAGTTAACTGGAGCATGGTTAGTCGACCAAACAACCCTGGAGGACTTGGGGTCCTTGATTTTTTTTTTTTGAAAAAAAAAAATCAAACTGCTTTTAGACCAAGATGGCTTTGGTATGAATGGGAAAAGGAAAACCGGCCCCGGAAAGAATTGCCGATCCCATGTACGGAGAATGACAAATCTCTTTCTTCATCTTCAATACAGATTACAATAGGCAGTTGAAAGAAAACCAGTTTTTGGCTCGACGAATGGATTTGAGAGGTGCCACTAAAAGATCTCTCGCCTGACTTATTCGGAGCCACAAGACCTAAGCACAGAAAGTGGCAATGGAAATGCACAATCTCAATTGGTTGAGAAACCTAAGACAAATAACAAATGAACAACAAATAACACAACTCGTGGAGTTGCAAGTTTATTGCAAGAAATGGAGCTAAGGGTCGACAGAGTGGACTCCATCACCTGAAAATGGATATCTAACGGTCGCTATTCATCTAAATCAGCATAACTTATACAGTTTGCAGTGGTGGAACTTATGAAAAGAAAGGAACTGTCGAATCTTCCATGGTCAGGAGAAGGGCTCAATGGGGGGTGGCAATCTTGCCAAAGAAGAACTTAATCTTTTGGTGTTGGTGAATCGCTTGGAAAGTGATTTACCTCAAGTGCTGAATCAGTACAGTAGAGTAGTTTTTTTTTTGCTGCATTCTTAGCTGTCTCGATGCTTGTCTTATCCCCCCCAAATGCTTAGGCAGCACAACGCCAATTTATTACAAAGTACAAGAGTACTTGCATCTAGTATTTTGAAATTCGATCTAAATTCGTTTTTACCGGAAATCGAACTGAGTAGTACTACTCAGAGTACAACCCCCTTTCTGCACTTCGTGTATTTGACTATTTTTTCTCCTTCTATAATGAAAAGACAGCACACCTATTGACCCTATCTTACAAAATGATATTTAACAGGTTAAGGGATCAAGAAATGGATCCATCGTCCACCGAAAAAGACCAGAATCCCATAGTTTTTTTCCTGTGTATATTTCCTACTCAAAATGAAACAGAGAGCCGGCTTCAAAAAAAAAATTGAAACAGAGAGCCAACAATCCTAGGCTGTAAACTTTGCTGTAATCCCTGTTTTTCTGTTAATCTGTGTATGAATTTACATTATGTTAGTATACAGTGCTGTCAGATCACCTCATCGTCTTACTTCGTCTTCTTTCAGAACTGTGAAGTGGAATTCAATCTGTAGCCGCCGGTGCGGCGCGCCACCGTAAGCGCCCTTCTTCTCGATCTCCAACTCCTCTCTGAGAGGGATGGCCGCCAAGAACCTCCTGATGAACTCCCTGCAGCACTCCTTTCCGGTGACCATAGCCTCCTCCTTGTCTGCCGTCGACAGCGATTGCGTCTCCGACGTGCTGTCGAACCTGAGCATGTAAGCCTTGTCGCAGCCTTCGAACAGCCTCTCGCCGAGCGTGTCGATCACGTAGTAGCAGTCATTCTCCACCTTGAGCAGGAAGAAGTGGTCGTTCCAGCTCACGATGTACACGTCCCCGCGGCCGGGCTCGCGGCTGCCGCCGCTGATCTCGAGCCAGATGTCGTCGAACGACATGGCGCCGGATAGTGACGCGAAGCTCTCTAGCTGGAAGAAGCAGACGAATGCCTTGTCATGCTGCACGGCGATGGGCCTCGTCGTCACGGCGAGTACGGTATCCAGGTCGAAGTGCCGGTCCGGGAACCGCGCCATGTGCGCCTCGTCGTCGCAGAGCTTCCTCCACTCTGACGAGCCGTCCCTGATGAGCGCGTTGAGCTCCGGCCTGGTGGGCATCGTCGGGTGGTTGGCGTGGAGCGACGCGGCGAGCACCGCCACGAGCGCCGTGCACGCGCTCTCCCCGCCCGCGCTGTCGTCCCGCTGGTCGATGGACGCGAAGAACACAGGCGTCTTGAGCTTCGTCTCCGCGTCCCTGCTCGTGAACTCGCGTGTCTCCCAAGTACCGGCTTGATCATCATCCTACAAGAGATCGCCGTCACGCACACCATTGATGCTGCCGTCACAAATGCAAATGCATATGATCAGGAACACTGCGTTTCGTATGACAAGCTCACCAAGCACTTCAGTTCATGGGAGAGCGACTCGGTGCTCTTTTTGTCGAAGTCCCTGCTCCTCCTCATCCAGGGAAGGAACCGGCGCTTCGAAGTCGAGCCCGGCTCTGGGCTCGCGCCGCCGCTTGAGCTGGCACTGCTGACACTAATCGTGCTGCTGCCGCTGCAGCAGCCGTTGCTGCTGAAACTGCTCACGCTGTTGCTGTCGGAGTTCCTTTTGCTACCATATACGGCTGCTCTGCCTTCATTTTCAGCCATGTCAAGCAGCTGCTCCAGATCAAGAACATCATGATAAGTCACTTCCTCCAAGCTCTTCCGGTGGCCACGCATTGTCGGAGACAGGTTCGTTCCTGGCTTCTCCCTAAACGAGACCGTTCTTTGAATGCCTGAGGGCGTGTTCACATTCACGAGTTCCACATTAACCTGCGTCATTAACCAAGCAGTTCCTTCGTTACTATACATTCAGCAATCATTTTACCCTAAAAGAAAAATCAGCAATCACTATTCATTCTTCTTCTTTGTGAACATGCTAAATTTTTCTGCATGTCAAATTTACAGACAGGGTCACGGGATGCGAACATGCAAGCACTAGTCACATTCATAATCCAAATCAAAAGTAATTCCACACGGGAAATATAAATGGCTAACAATTGAAAGAGAAGGTGGGGGGAAGAAGATTTTGCTCACATAAAGCATGGCATCACTTGCCCATCCATGTTTCCACACCCTGATGGGGACAACCACCATCTGCTGCTGTTGCCACTGCAGTTGCATCTCCCAGCAGCACTCCTCCAGGCTTATCATGGCTGTCCCGATCTCAAGCTTCACCGTGCCTTTGCCCCTTCTATAGCTGTTCAAATGGGTCGGGCTAGATGGGCCGGCACGGAAGCCCGCAAAAAAAGCACGGCCCGAACCCGGCACGGCCCGAAAAAATCGGGCCCGGGCCGGCCCGAAGCCCGTTGCGGGCCGTGCCCGGGCCTCGACTTCCGGCCCGTCGGGCTGTCGGGCACGGCCCGTTTAGGCCCGGCACGGCCGGCCCGTGGGCTGGCCCGGCACGGCACGGCCCGTTTAGGCCCGAATTTTGATTTTTTTCGCATTTTTAAGTATATTTTTAACTTAAACCGACTGCGGGCCGGGCCGGCCCGGCACGGCCCGTTTATGGCCCGCCACGGCCCGGCACGCCTAAATTGGACTCGGGCCGTGCTCGGGCCTCAACCTTCGGCCCGCGGGCCGGCCCGGCACGGCCCGATATTTTTCCGGGCCGTGCCGGGCCAAGATTTCTAAGGCCCGAGCCCGGCCGGGCTCGGGCCGGGCCGGCCCGGCACGGCCCATTGGACACCTATAGCCCCTTCCTTGCTCTTGGAATCCCTGCATCACAAAGCAATTCTTATTGCCAGCCTCGAAAGCTACAAGCCTACGCATGCATCCACGAAAGGCAACCCAAAAGACAGATGACTTGATTCGTACTCTGATTCCACTGTTACAATGTTTCAAGAGTGACCCGAAATGGCAAAGGACGATCACTCAAGAAATAGCATTCCCTGGCAGTTAATTCTAGTACTCCCCAAGATTAATGCTTGGAAAGGAACCTAAATATGCCTGTGATTCCCCAGTTCGGTTGTGTCCATGGTAGGTTCCAGTATTTTATTGCCTTGTTGATTGTTATATAAAGCAAACAAACATTTTTTATTTCCAATGAAGACAATGCTAAAATAAAACATCACTAATAACAACAACACAAAATGTTAACGAGTTGGTTAGCTGGAATTGGACAGAGTCTCAAGAAAACTAACAACTCAAAATTATCAACTCTGAAAATGTCGAGAGAAGGGGACCTCATGACAAGCAAATTTAACTTATTTGAAAGCGAGGGGTACTGTCAGCTTAAATCTTAACGCTCAGAGTTAACATTATGAATAGATCTTGCCACCTAACTTATAAAAGGTAGCATAACTGAAACCAAACTAGCCTGGCCAATAGTACGAGCCCACGTAGTCCGTCCCCTGTTCTTTATTCCATACCTCACAACTTTTAGGCAAAACGCTGCCACCAAAGGTGAATAGGTGATTACTTTTTCTTCAGCCCAACCATTGACTTTGTCCTCCCCAATTGCTGACCGCTGCATGTGTAAAGCTATGCATGGACCTGAAGCATTCCAAGCTGTGGTCACAAGCTTCCAATTTACAGGAACTGGTATCCACACATATTACCACCAAAATGGATTATCAAAGAATATCAACCACAGTTTTGATTGAAATTTAATTTTATTCTAAAAAAACTCAGCTAAGTCATGCCTTTTACGCTTAAATAAAACCAGGACACCACAATGTAATCATGATCATAATTTCTTTTTAAGGAACAACTGCTGTGCAATCTGCTGTTTTGTGTAAGCATACAATCTTTACATCTCAACTGTTTCCTACCAATCTAAGGGTGGCTACACTTAGTGTTCTTTTTGCATATTGTCAACAACACCATGTGGGGGGTGTTAAGTGCTAAAGTGCAGCACTCTTGGATCGATTGGAAACGGTTAGGATATAGAGATTGCATGCTTGTACAAAACAGAAGATTGCACAACAGTTGTTCCCTTCTTTTGAAATCAGCTTAAGGCTAGTGATTATGTACGGAGTATGAGTGAATGATACTACAGGGTTGCCCGCATAGAACAAAAACAGGTGATGATAGTATTGCTTTTCTCGCAGAAAGTCAAGCGAGGAACTTACATACAGGACGGCGAAGAAGACACCGCGCTCCGGTCGATCGCGCTTGTCGGCCGGCTCGACGTCGAGCCCGAACCGGTTGCCGTCCGGGCTCTCCCAGCGCACGGTCCCGTCGACGCCGACGGGCTCCACGACGGTGACCCCGCGCGCCCACTTCCCGGTGAGCATCTGCGAGAGCGCCCCGCCCGGCGCGGGCCACTTCACCTTGACCGCGGCCACGCCCAGCCACGCCGCGGGGAGGCCCTCGATCCTAGCTGGCCCGACGCGGACGCCGTGCCGCGGCGAGCCGGCCGGCGACTTCCTCGCCACCATACCGGTCCCGGCCTGTTATGTCCCGTTGACGGCGGTCGTCGAACTCGTCGGCGTGAGAGGAGCAGCGAAGCCGACACAGAGGCGCGCGCGTTAGCGACGATAGATCGGAATTGGTTTGGTGCGAAAATGATCGATGGATCTCTCTGGAAACACAGGTCTCTTACAATACTCGGTACCCTGACATGTGGGACCGGACACTTCACCCCCGACCCCACCGGTCAGACTCACTTCCTTACAGATATTTCCCGACCCAACGCACTCACACCGACACACTACTTGTTCCCGAGTCTTCGTCTTCCTTCTCCAGCTTCTTCCTCGGCGACTCCGTTCCCCCCTTTCGGCTCCGCTCCTCCGTGCATTACACCGCGCTCTCCGCCTCCGCAATCCTCAGATCAGCTGATGTAACATCTTCCCCCCCTTGAGAATCGTCTTGTCCCCAAGACGCAATCTCCGGGAACCTCTCCTTGAGCACATACCAATCCTCCCATGATTCCGCCTCTTCCGGCAGTGACCAGACCACCCTCACCTGAGGTATGCCTTTGTTCCCCTTCTTGACCAATCTCCTTTCCACAATCCTCAGCGATTTCAACTCCCCCGTGGTAAAGTCTTGAACTTTTTGCAGATCTGAGAAGACGGGCGCGTAATTAGGGTTGAAGGGCTTCAACTGGGAGGTGTGGAACATTGGATGAATCAGGGGCCCCTCTAGAAGCTCCAGACGGTAAGCTTCTCTTCCCACGCGCTCAATCACCTTGAAAGGGCCATAGAACCTGTATGCCAGTTTGGGGTATGGTCGGTTGACCACCGAGGATTTGGCATACGGTTGCAGTTTCAGTAGCACTAGGTCTCCTACCATAAAGACTCGATCTTTCCTCTTCAGGTCTGCCTTTTGTTTCATCCTGTTCTGCGTTTCCGCTAGTTTCCTCTTCAATAGCTCCAAGTGATTTGCTCTTTCAGCCAACATCTCACGAATGGATCTGTCTTCGGTTTGAGGTAACATTGGAGCCATCAAGGGATTCGGAGCATACCCATAGAGCACCTGGAATGGAGAGCACCCAAGAGCAGCATGGTGACTGGTGTTGTACCAGTACTCGGCCAATGGCAGCCACGCCTTCCACCGCGTTGGAGACTCATGAACTGCACATCTCAGATAAGATTCTAAACATTGATTTACTCTTTCAGATTGCCTGTCTGTTTGTGGATGATAAACAGTGCTCATTAGCAGTTTCACATTCATACTAGCAAATATGTGTTTCCATACTGAGCTAGCAAATATGCGGTCCCTGTCTGAGATCATGGTCCTGGGCAGCCCATGCAGCTTGACCACCTGATCCAGCAGAACTGTAGCCACTTGAGCAGCCGTGTAGGGGTGTTTGAGTGGTATAAAATGACTATATTTAGATAGTCTGTCCACTACTACAAGGATGGTATTGTATCCCTCAGACTTAGGTAGCCCTTCCACAAAATCCATAGTAATGTCCTGCCAGGGAGCTGCTGGGACCTCCAAAGGTTGTAGCAACCCAGCTGGAACTGTTCTCTCCCCCTTAGCCTGCTGACATATTTGACACTGCTTAACCCAATCCTCTACATCTGACTTCAATCCCCTCCATACAAACATCTTCTTGATTCTCTGATAGGTTCCCTGTATCCCAGAGTGTCCTCCCACTGCACTACTATGACAAGCCGCAATCAGCTTAGTTCTCAGAGCAGAATTCTCTCCTACCCAGATCCTTCCATCCTTCCTGATAATTCCTTGTTTGACCTCATACCCCTGCTCATTTGGGCTGACCACCAGCAACTCAGCCAACAAGTCTTGGGCTGTAGCATCAGTGACATAGGAGTTCTTCACTTCTTGAATCCACAAAGGAATCACCTCCTGAACTTCACCTATCACCAACCCCTGTTCAATCCTGGACAAAGCATCAGCTACAACATTCTCCTTGCCCTTCTTATAAACAATTTTAAAATCCAGACCCATGAGCTTTGCCATAGCCTTTCTTTGGAGGTCAGATTGAAGTACCTGTTCATCCAGAAAAGTCAGACTCTTATGATCTGTTCTAATTTGGAAGGGTGTCCTCTCCAAATACTGTCTCCACTTACTCACAGCCAAAATTAGTGCTAAGAACTCCTTTTCAGAAATTGACCATTGTTGATGATGTTCAGCTATAGCTTTACTCAAGAAAGCAACTGGTCTCTCTTTCTGCATCAAAACTGCTCCCACCCCCTTGTCACAGGCATCAGTCTCCACTACAAAAGGTTCATTGAAATCTGGTAGAGCTAACACTGGGGTACTACTCATAGCTTCCTTCAGCTGATTAAATGCCTTCTGGGCCTCCTCTGACCAGCTGAAACTCTTATGCTTCAACAAATTAGTCAAAGGCTTAGCAATCACCCCATATCCCTTGACAAACCTTCTGTAGTACCCTGTCAACCCCAGGAAAGCTCCGAGTTGTGTGAAGGATGATGGAATGGGCCAACTCAGCATTGCCTGAATCTTCTGTTCTTCAGTCCTGACTCCTGCGGCTGATATGATATGGCCCAGATAAGTTAGCTCCTCCCTGGCAAAACTGCATTTGGACTCCTTCACAAAGAACTTGTGCTCTCTCAGAACCTCCAACACTCTCCTGAGATGCTGCACATGCTCCTCCCAAGATGGGCTGTACACGAGTATGTCATCTATGAACACCAGTACAAACTTCCGCAAGTAAGGACCCAGAATAGAGTTCATAGCGCATTGAAACGAAGCTGGCGCATTAGTAAGACCAAAAGGCATAACCCTAAACTGATAATGCCCACAGTGGGTCTTGAACGCTGTTTTGTACTCCTCTCCCTCCTTCATCCTCAGTTGATGGTATCCAGCTATCAAATCCAAACTGGTAAAGAACTTGGCCCCTGCCAATTCGTCCAAGATCTCTTCCACCATGGGCATAGGGAACCAGTTCTTGGTAGTAAGGTCATTTAGTCTTCTGTAATCCACACATAGCCTCCAACTCCCATCCTTCTTCTTCACTAACAATACCGGGGACGCAAAGGGGCTTACACTATGCTCAATCAGCCCAGTGTCCAACAGTTCTGCAACTTGCCTCTCAATCTCGATTTTATGCAAGGGAGAGTAGCGGTAGGGTCGAGCATTGACAGGTACTGCCCCAGGGATCAGAGGAATGGCATGATCAAAAGGGCGAGCCGGCGGCAGTGCAGTCGGGCTGCTGAAGACATCGTGAAATTCCTTCAAAAGGCCCTCCAATTCTATCTTCCTTACCTCCCCCTTCTGCTCTTCACACTCCTTCTCCCGCCTTTCCACCAATACCATCGACCACACCTCATTTCCCTTCATCCATTTATCCAACTGTGCCATCGTCACGGTGTCCAGTCGGAGGCTTAAGTTCTCCTTGTCTCCCTTCAACACCACCACTTTACCCTCCACCTCAAACTGAATAGCCTTCTGCTTCCAGTCACATCTCATCGGACTATACTGAGATAACCAATCATACCCCAGTAGTACATCATATGCCCCCAATGCCAACACTCTCATATCTCCTCTGAAAGTGTGTCCTCTATTCCACCACTCAAAACCCTTCACCACACTATGGCTACTCAGCACCTCTCCTGAAGCTACCCTAACCTCCACTACCTCACAATGTTGCCTGGGTAACCCTAACCTCTCTACAAACTGCTCATTAACAAAAGACAAAGAGCTTCCCGAGTCCACTAACATCACACACACCTGGTTCCGCACTAAGGCTCTCAGCCTCATACAGTTGGGTCCTAGAGTTCCAGCTAACATATGCACTGAAACCTGACAGCAGTCAGCTTCTTTCTCATCCTCCCGATCCAGTCTCACTCTCACCAACACTTCATCAGTTAACTCAACCTCCTCTTCTGGGAGCTCCACTGCATTCGCCTGCGCCGTCAGCTTCTTAACACATCTCCTTTCATGTCCCGGCTCATACTTCTCCCCACAACTGTAACATAGCCCATTCAGACACCTGTAGTCTCTCAGCTGCCTCTCTTTCACCAAATCTGAAATTCCTCCTGTATTCCTCCCTTCCTGACGGTTCCATCCCCCTGGACGATTGATGCTTCTTTCTCGGTTCATTCTCCCCCTACTCTTCTCCTGAACATCCCTCTGCACACGCGCCAGAATGATAGCCCGGTTAACTGTCTGTGGAATCTGGGACTGAACTGGTCCTTGCAACTCCAGCTTCAACCCATTCACAAACTGCGTAACGTAGAAGACTTCATCGAGCTATGGGTTATGCATCGCCGTAGAGTACCGAGCCTCCTCAAAGCTGGTGATGTACTCCTCTAGCCCTGCCACCTGTCTTAAATTGGTGAGATCATGCATCGCCTGCGGGTACTCGTACTCCCCAAACTTCTCCTTCACTACCAAAACAAACTCCCTCCAGGTACGGAGCCCCACGGTGTGTTTGTACACTTGCAACCACTTGGCAGCCTTTCCTTCCATATGCATACTTGCTGCCCTCACACAGATCAGCTCAGGCACCTTGAAGATGGCGAAGAAGTCCTCGCACTTGTCCACCCAAATCGTGGGGTTTTCCCCTGAGAATTTTGGGAAGGACAACTTCAGGAATGCCCCATCTCCACCCCTCTGCGCTCCATTCCCTTCTCCTCCACTGATCCCCCCTGTTAACTCCTTCGATCTGCCGATTCTGACCCACGGATAGCTGTGCGATCCTCTCCTCCACCTCCTCCAATTGCTTCGCCATCCGATCCCGCTCAGAGGCCGCCTGATCCATCATGGACGTCGTGAGGGTTTGCTGCCCCTGTAACTCCTGCTGCACCTTCGTCAGTTGCTCCAACATGCTGAAGACCCTCTCCCACCGATCTCCATCCACCTTTGCCTCTTCAGCCATGGCTTGCAACACAAATCTCGTCTGCACTGATGGTTTAGGTGGTGGCGCCGTGTTGGAATTTACCCCCTGCGACAACACGACCCAACCTCACGACAACGGAAGACGATGAGAGGGAAGAAGCTCTGATACCAGCTGTTATGTCCCGTTGCCGGCGGTCGTCGAACTCGCCGGCGTGAGAGGAGCAGCGAAGCCGGCTCGGAGGCGCGCGCGTTAGCGACGATAGATCGGAATTGGTTTGGTGCGAAAATGATCGATGGATCTTTCTGGAAACACAGATCTCTTACAATACTCGGTACCCTGACATGTGGGACCGGACACTTCACCCCTGACCCCACCGGTCAGACTCACTTCCTTACAGATATTTCCCGACCCAACGCACTCACACCGACACACTACTCGTTCGCGAGTCTTCGTCTTCCTTCTCCAGCTTCTTCCTCGGCGACTCCGTTCCCCCCTTTCGGCTCCGCTCCTCCGCGTATTACACCGCGCTCTCCGCCTCCGCAATCCTCAGATCAGCTGCTGTAACACGGCCGCCGTCGTCACGGGCGCGCGGCACGATCGACCAGCACGACCCCTCGTTCTCCTCCTCCTCTCCGCTGGTGGGCGCCGGCTGCTGTCCTGCAGGGGCCGCGGCTGTTTGTTTGCGTTTGGCCACACCACCACCGACGGAGCGGTGGCGGGGGCAGGGCGTCGGTTGCTTTTTTGGGCGTGTCGCTGGCGCTGTCCGTCCGGCCCGGTGCTGTCCTCTCCTGTCCGCCGTCGCTTCGGCTTCGTTAATTTTTGCCGACTGGAGGCGACACCCCAAAGACAAGGAGGGAAGGGCCGCTGGTTGCGGGATGCGGCCTTTAATAGCCGCCCGCACGGGATCCGGCAGGGAACGCGCATATGCGCTGGGAGATCCATGCGGGGCCAAGGTGTCGGTGAAACAGCCAGGGGTGCCGCGGAGATCGGATGTGGACGGGTGGTGGGGCCGGACAGCCCACCGTCACCAACCACCACGACGGACGGGGCGCCACATGCAGCAGGGGCCAGGGGAGCGGCGTCACCAAAGCAGAGGTCGCGTCCATCGCACATGCTCGTTTTTTTCTTCGCTCATTTATTGATTTATTAAGAAACTGCTTTCACTTCTTATCCGAAAGTTGAGATTTTGTTGTTTTTCTTTTTGTGGCTTGCTAATCACAGGGAAACCACATGATCTCGTGCAAGCACTGACGATCATCATTCATCAGTGTGTACAGCGAGCGACGACCCTTGCTTGGTTTCGGACGGACGGACGGATGAATGTCGGTTAGCTGGTCGGACGGAATCCTGGTGGTTGTTGCAGTGGCTCTCGTCCTTCCGACGATACCACGACAACTGGACGTGGGGTCGTGGACGACAGAGTCCAAGTTCCAGAACGGCGTATACGGAGGACGTACAAGTGATGCGCACGCGGTTACGCGTGGCCGCGTGGGTAGGTAACTTGCCTTGCTTGGCCCGAGGCGAGCCTTCAGGGTCAAGCGAAGCATATCAACGAGGCGAGCCTTCAGGGTCAAGCGAAGCATATCAACGAGGCGAGCCTGCTAATAGTACGTACGCGCAACGGCCAGCGAAAACTTGGCATCGCCAGCGCACGCACGTGTATTTATTCCAGACCGAACTCGTAGAAGTTACAAGTTGTTCTACTAGATACGTAACTCATGCGCCCCGGGACGTCATGGCAAGACGCCGTGAACCCGTGAGTAGCGCGGCCCGGCACCGGCTGGCTTCTTCGTCACGCACACGGATTGCTTTGCTTGCTCGGAGCCAGCCTTGCGTCAGGTTTGTTTGCATCGTCCTGTTCCTGTCGTCGTCAAGCGTAACGTACATAGCACAACTCATCGTCAGTGGTACCGCATGCCACAGAGAACCGCGTTCGCTCGCTCGCTTGAGGCTCGGGCTGGCCTCGCGCGTCGTCGCGCGCGTGGTACCGGAAAAAAGCAAGCAACCCAGGAAGCATGTATAATAATTAATTAGAGCTAACGGGTCATCATCGTCGATCATAACCTACGATCTATCCGATTCGCTAATCATCGCGGCATCACGTCATCATGCGATCTCGAACTATCGTGCTCGACTGACAATTTTTTTAGATGAAAAGCCCTCTATCAATCTCTCAGTCCATCGCAATTGCCAGGCGGTAATTGTGATGGAAAATGGAAGCGTTAAACCCTTTCTCGAGTACCGCCCTTCTATTAGTATTCGGCAGGAAGCACCTTTCTAATGATATAACAAAGATTGGCCGCTTGATACCTACGGTTACAACAGATAGATTTGAACATCCTTATCTAAACAAATATCTAACCATAACAATAATTAACATTAAATAGGCCTATAGGAGTACGCATGGGCAGTGGTGGATCTAGAAAAAAATTAGGGGGCTGAATCATTGGTAAAGCAAAATTGTGTCTTCCTCCTCCAGACTCCCTTCAATTTCTCTTCTATGACTACCAAAATTAAGAGGGGTTGATGGGGCACTACTACAAAAAGCATTTTCACAGGCGTCTGGATTTTTCAAACACAGACGGTCCGTAAAAAATTGCGACTGTGATGGCGAATGATACAATAACCGCCTGTGATGACAGAACATCACAGGCGGTTCATAAACAACAACCGCCCGTAGAAATCATGTATTTTCTTAGGCGGTTATTAATTAAGAACCGCCTGTGATGTAGCTAACATCACAGACGGTTCTTAACTAACCAACGCCTGAGAAAATATATGATTTCCACGGGCGGTTGTTGTTTAAGAACCACATGTGATGCTGCTAAGCTCCTGTCAAGCTAATCACTGCACAACAAGCTCTTGTAGATGCAAGTAACACCCGTGGCTCATCATTTGGATTGTTGAAAGCATCAATTTGAAGCCTGACGATCCTTGGAAGAATTTCCCCATCCATTTGAACGATTTCTTTCCCTCCTGTCCATTTGAAAACTTAGGAAGATGTTCCTTTCTCAGTTTTAATGCCTAAATATATTGACTAGAAATCAGTACCTACTTTCTTAGTGTTTCACACAAGCGAGTAAGCGAACAACTTCAATCACAAATCTTGTTTTTACACTTTCATAGGGATTTAACCTTAATCTTTCAAGCATAGATTTATCAAATAAGTGAAGCTTACTTATCACACATGTTAATGGCAGTTATAAGTGAATGATGTGTCGAAGCTAACAAAATCTAAATCGAACTGAAGATAAAGAGATCCTGCGTATGAGCGGCAATGTCCAGGTTAAACAACGTGAAACTATGATGACAACCTTCAACAATATGAAAAGTGATGTCAAGGTTATGCTTGCATCAACCAAGACATGTTGTGAGGGTATAACACTTGTTGGGGCAAGCATAACCTTGATCGGTTATGCTTGCCCCAACAAGTGTTATACCCTCACAACATGTCTTGGTTGATGCAAGCATAACCTTGACATCACTTTTCATGTTGTTGAAGGCTTCCATCATAACTTCATGTTGTCTAACCTGAACATTGTCACTCATATGCAGCATCTCTTTGTCTTCAGTCCCGTTGAGATTTCGTTAGCTTCGACACACCCTTCACTTGTAACTACCATTAACATGTCTGATGAGGAAGCTTCAATTATTGAAAAATCTATGCTTGAAAGATTAAGGTCAAATTCCTATGAAAATAGTAAAAACAAGATTTGTGATTGAAGTTGTACGCTTCGTCGCTTGTGTGAAGCACTAAGAGAGATGGTACTGATTTGTAGTTAATATATTCAGCCATTAGAACTGATAAAGTAGCATCTTTGTAAGTTTTTAAGATGGAGAGAAGAGAAATAAATTTTTTAGAACTTGTTTAGGTGTACTCAATCTAATTGGATTGAAGTGAAGAATGAACTAATTTTCTCCTCAATCCACCTCAAACCACTTATATTGAAGTGGATCCACTCCTATCCAAACAAGCCCTCAAATGGACGGGAAGTATCGTCAGACTTCAATTGAAGCTTTTAACAATCCAAATGATGAGTCTCGGGTGTTACTTGCATCTACAAGAGCTTGCTGTGAAGGGATTAGCTTGGCAGGAGCTTCAAGAGTTATGCTTCTAGATGTTGTTTGGAACCGAGCTGTTGGAAGGCAAGCCTGATTTCATAGGTCAGAAGACATTTATATACATGTATTGAATTTAATAATGTTCGAAACAGAAGCTGAATTTAATAATGTTTGAAATATGCTATCTAAAGCTGAAATAGAGCATTGTTCTAAGTTTATTTTAGAAGATATACAATATATATCATCTCGCATTGCTATATACATTTTTCCAACATTGACATCTTCTCGCATATAGGGTTTCAAATTCTTTTTAATGCTTCTCTTTACGCGCTTGATGTTTTCTGGTTCTGTGAAAAGGTACATATCTTCATGCTGATTATATTCCTCTTCATTATCTCCCACATTCTCAACCCCAACAATATTTTGCTTTTCAGAAACAACTACGTGCATCTTCTCAGTTTCTGGATCTTGAACATAAAAAACTTGTGCAACACTATCGGCGAGAACCCACAAGTCATCTTTATAATCCACTTTATTCAAGTCTACCAGTGTCAGCCCGTAGTTGTCCACTTTCACACCATCAGGATGTTTGACCCATTGGCACTTAAATACGGGCATTGCCATTCTTTCGCCATAATCGAGTTCCCATATTTCCTCTATGAACCCGAAGTATGTGGTCTTTTGCCCTTGTGAATCATAAGTCTCAATACGAACACCACTATTTTGTGCAACACTCTTACCGTCTTTTTCTTTAGTGTAAAATGTATAACCATTGATGTCATATGCTTGCCATGATGTCACCAAAGCAGATGGGCCAGAAACTAACTTATTCATTATTGCCTCTTCTATAGTGTTTTCGTATGGTATATTTTTCTCCATTAACCATTCAGTAAAACATCTTCTGTGCTCTTTCATGATCCAGTCTTTTGTGCGGTCTTGGTTTTTATCACGAAGCTCAATTTGGTGTTCCTCGATGTACGACTCAGCTATTGCGAGCTGTTGTAGTACACTAAAATGTGCACGGTGTACATTCTTGTAATCTTGAACAAAAAAAGTTTTCTTACCCACTTTGCCTCTCCTACGTAATCTACCCTCATGTACTGGTATAGGCACACCTATCGGTTTTCCATCTTTGATGTAATCAGTGCAACCCTCAATCACTTCTTGAGTGGTGTATCCTTCCATAATTGAACCCTCTGGGTGAGCATGGTTCCACACATAACCTTTTAATACTCCTAAATATCTCTCCAACAAAAACTTATGATGTAAATATAGTGGCCCAATGCTTTTATCTGATCAACAAGATGTATGATTAGGTGTACTTGCATATCAAAAAAGGATGGTGGGAAACACATCTCAAGCTTGCACATAGTCTCGACGATGTATGTTTTCAGATAGTCTAAATCTTCACGTGCTATCACCTTTTGCGATACTGCATTGAAGAAGTAACACAAACGTGTGATGACAACTTTTATATGCTCAGGTTTGATGACTCTTATTGTAATGGCAAGGAACACTGTCATCAATGTCGGTACCCTGCATACCGTATACCCCTTGGGACTACAAAAAGACCAAAGAGATTTCACCTGTTTGAGTTGAAGACCTGCGAAGGTCCCACACGTCATACGGGACTGGACATGCCTCCCATCTATGATTATCTCCGGTACCGCCACGTGTATCCTATAACCGGTTCTAAATCCCACACGTGGGAAAGCTCCGGGCCAGATACCTGTGCGGCACCTCCGGACCTAACCTCCGACAGAGGGAAGCTCCGGTCCTGACACATGTACAACAGCACTGGACCTACCCGTCTCATACGGTAAACTCCGAAGCTGCCACGTATCCAACCACCGGACCTTCAACTTCAACAAGCCGATTGGAGGACCCTCAACGGCTCGGACCTTCAAGGGGTAATCAAAGACTTCAAGACCCGGTTAAGTGTCATTAATACCGTCTTAATGACACACGATCGGAGGGCCCTTAATACTAGTAACGGCATTGTCTAGGCCCGTTACCACTCTATTAAGGGTAATTAATCTCATTGATTACGTATTAAACATTAGTAACCGTCGATGTCACATGTCGGGCCAGGCTAACTTTGTAACGACCAGTCCTTGTACTATAAAAGGACTGGTCAACGGGAGACTCGGGGGGGGGGGGGGGGGGGGGGCTCACACTCTCTCTCTCAGGCTCTTAGACACACACAGTCTCTGATTGAAAGCTATTAGACGCTCAATACAACAGCTACACATCCCGTGGAGTAGGGTATTACGCTTAGGCGGCCCGAACCACGTAAATCCTTGTGTCCATTTGCCATATTCCTTGGAATCTCTACGCACCCAATACCGAACTACAACTCCTTGAGCTACCAACGGTAGTATCGGGAGAATTGCCAAAAAACACTCCGACAGTTGGCGCGCCAGGTAGGGGGAGGGCGCCCGAGATTTCAAGAATGGTGAACTCAGCTGCTGGATCGTCCAACGTCGACCCCGCTGTGCAACCTGCTGGAGGCAATCCCTCCAACATGCAACAACCAGCAGGTGCCGCGGCTCCAGCAGGAGTCATGCCTCCACCGCCACCGTCTGCACCAGCAAATCAAGCTGGACAACGGGACAAAGCATCTGCGTCGGTCACAACATCGGCAAATAACAACAATCCTGAACACGCGCTCCATGCAGCACGTGTTCTCCTCCAACGCCCACCACCTCCGGGTGCATCCCAAGGTGCAAAGGAGCAGTGGAGGGCTGACGTGGAACATTTGGTTGCAACAGCAGCCGATCACATCAGCAACCAAGGTCCTCCCCCCTTGGGGCAGGCCCCATCGCAGCATTGGACTCTATCAGGCAGACTTGGTCTGCACGCTTCCCAGAATAGGAGGCGTGCTGCGTCCCAACAAGCGACGTTGCTGCCTGCCGGGGCGCGACGCACCCATACATGTCCTTCTATCTCTAGCGCATCTGTTATTGTGGCATTTAGACAGAGCGTACGAGACAAGAAGATGCTGGAGAAGCTGGCAATCAAGGAGATCACCAACGTCATGGAGCTCTTCAGCTTGGCAGAAAAGTGTGCTAAAGCTGCGGAGGGCCGTGAAATGCACTCCAAACCACCTCCGGAGGATAACAAAAAATCCTCCAAGGGCCGGTAGTGGCAAAAAGAAGAAAAAGTCCAATGGCAAGAAAAAGTCGTCGGCTGGCACACCTACTTCTCCAGCTGCTGCAGCTCTGGGTGGCCGGGGGCCATGCTCCGAGAAACGACCTCGACCTTCATCTGAAGATGGTGGCAACTCCAAAATGTGGTGTCCTATTCATAAGTCGAACAACCACAACTTGGAAGACTGCCGAGAGGTCCAGAACCTTGCCGAGCGCTACAATAAGCGCCGGGAAGAAGTTCCTTTCCGACAAAGGGAAGGAAAACAGAAAGTCGACGAAGCTTCGGCTGAAGAAGAATTAGGCTTTCAGGACCCTAAAAAGATCTTGAAAGCTATTTACACTTCTGTCGACGACGACTCCGACGTCTCTGACAATGAACGTCGGAAAACCATGAACACCATTTTTGGTGGTTCGTGGGACATCACCTCCCGCCGTGTCCTCAAGACCATGCGGTGGGACATAGCTTCGGTAGCTCCCACCGCCAGGGCGGAACCGCACCGGAAGTGGATGGATACTGCCATTACCTTCGATGCGTCAGACTGCCCTCGGAATATGATCGGAGCTGGTCAACTCCCATTGATGGTATCTCCGACCATCAACAACGTCCAACTCCATCACATAATGGTAGACGTAGTTTTGGGGTTGAACCTCATAAGCTTCGAAGCTTTCGTCAAGCTTCAGCTCTGACCTTCGGACCTTTGCCCCTCCTGACCTTTCTCCGGGGTAGGTCTGGGGGCCATAACCCCACTTGGTGCCATTACTCTCCCGGTGACCTTCGGGACTCGGGAGAACTATCGCACTGAGAAGTTGGTCTTTGACATTGCTCATATCAACTTACCCTTCAACGCCATTCTGGGTAGGCCAGCCTTATACAAGTTCATGGCTGCTGCTCATTATGGCTACTTGGTGTTGAAAATGCCAACACCAGCTGGTGTTCTTCGGATCCGTGGAGACCGCACTGCTAGAGTAACTGCACTGGAAGAACTTCACGCACTTGCTACAATGCAGGAGGAAGAGTCCAGGCAGCAGCAAGCTCCAAAACCCCCGAGCATTCGTCATCGAGGCTCAACCTCCACACCTCGCGTGCAACCAAGCGGCGACACCGACATTCCCGTCAAAGTCGTCCAAATCGGTTCCGACGCCGCTCAGACCACCCGTATATCGAGAGGTCTGAATGACAAATAGGAACTCGTGCTCATCACTTTCCTCCGGGCTAATGTTGACGTGTTTGCCTGGCAACCGTCACAAATGCCTAGGATCCCTAGGGAAGTGATCAAGCATAATATGAAGATCTATCCCGACGCTCGGCCTGTACACCAGAAGACTCAGAAGTAATCAGTAGAGCGACAGAACTTCATACGACAAGAAGTGAAGAAGTTGCTTGAAGTTGGATTCATTCGAGAAGTCTTCCACACAAAATGGTTGGCAAACCCAGTCGTTGTACCCAAGGCCGGAGGGAAGCTTCGGATGTGTATCGACTACACAACACTGAATAAGGCATGTCCAAAAGATCCATTCCTACTACCTAGAATAGATCAGATAGTGGATTCCACCTCCGGGTGTGAATTATTGTGTTTCCTAGATGCATATTCTGGGTACCATCAAATTAGAATGTTTAAGGAAGATGAAGAGCATACTTCTTTCATCACAGTAGATGGATTGTATTGTTATACTGCCATGCCATTTGGTCTCAAGAATGCAGCTTCAACATTTGTACGTGCTATGTACAAAACCTTTGGAGAACTCATCAAAGACGTAGTGGAAGTGTATGTCGATGACATCGTCGTCAAGATTAAGGACAAGGAGTCGCTTCTTGACACCTTGCAAGCTGTCTTCAACAAGTTGTGAGTCACTCGCACGAAGTTGAACCCGGACAAGTGTGTCTTCGGGGTTAGCTCCGGAAAGCTTCTTGGATTCTTGGTAAACCACCGAGGCATAGAGGAAAATCCGGCGAAGATTAAAGCCATTGAAGATATGCGTCCACCAACCCGCATCAAGGATGTCTAGAAGCTGACTGGATGTCTGGTCGCCCTCAGCCGATTCATCTCAAGACTGGCGGAACGGGAACTACCCTTCTTCAAGCTATTGAGGAAGTCCGGACCATTCCAGTGGTCTGAAGAAGCAGAAAAGGCCCTCCAGGAGCTGAAGCAGCTCCTCACCACTCTACCAACCTTGGTAGCTCTGAACCCTGGTGAGCCTTTACTACTTTACATTTCGGCAACTGACAAAGTTGTCAGCATGGTCATGGTTGCGGAGAGACCAGAACCGTTACAAGCTCAGGAATCTAACCCCCCCCCCCCCCCCCCCCCCCCCCGGGAGAGTCAGGAGGTCCCTGAAGGTGAGTCTGGGTCCCAGCCCCCAAACTCGAATTAACAAGGAGTTACTCTTGTTGAGCAATAAGAGTCGGACCCCCCTGGGAGGGTCCAGGTCACTCCTGAAGGAGCACCAGGTTCCTCCAACAAGGAACCAACGATCCCCGAAGAAGGTCCGGACCCCTCCGGGAGGGTCCAGGTCAATGAAGAGGAAGCTCCGGGCCCCTCCGGGAGGGCCCGGACAGTCCAATGCCTAGTGTACTTCGTCAGTGAAGTACTCAACAACGCCAAAACTCGGTACCTGGAAGTACATAAACTGCTATACGCGGTTCTTATTGCTTCCAGGAAGCTCCAACACTATTTCCATGCTCACAAGATCTTGGTGGTGACTTCATATCCACTAAACGATTTTGCATAATCCCAACTCCACTGGGAACATTGCAAAGTGGGCAGCGGAATTTGCTAAGTTTGACCTTGAATTCGTCCCAAGACAGGCAATCAAAGTCAAGCATTGGCAGACTTTGTGGCGGAATGGACCCCCTCTCCATCAAACCCTGGGGGCCCCAGTGAGCAGAAGCCGGAACTCAAGGCTCCAGTCTTCACTGAGCCTCACTGGACTCTCTACTTTGACGGCTCCATGCAGAAGCAGGGGGCCGGAGCTGGAGTCCTTCTCCTCGCTCCGACCGGGGAGAAGGTTAAATACATGGTGCACCTTGACTTCAAGGCGACCAACAACATGGCGGAGTATGAAGCACTCATTTACGGACTAAAGGTAGCACTATCATATGGTGTCAAGCAGCTGTTGGTCAAGGGAGACTTGCAGCTCATCATTAAACAGGTGAAGGGTGAATGCTCCTGCAACAATTCCCAACTAACTGCTTATCTCCTTGAAGTCCAGAGGCTTCAGAAGGACTTTGAAGTCCTGGACCTCCACCATGTACACCATCTTCTTAACGCTGAAGCTGATGAACTCTCGACGAAAGCGTCAACCGGAGCTCCGACTCCCGATGGAACCTTCGTCCGGAGGTTGTCTAAACCAACAGCTCAACCTGCCGAACTGAGCGAAGGGGGTGAGACCAGCATCCCGAAGCTGGCGGTCCCGATGGCCCTGTTACCATGGCAGCCATCAAGGGTCGTAGGTGCTGCCGGAAGCTCCGAGCAAGCCAGCACGCAAGACTCGAATACTCAAGCTAGCTCCGATGCATGGATCTCGGAGATCCAGAGCTACTTGAAAGACAACATCCTTCCTAAAGATGATGTATCCGCTGACCGGATAGTCAGATTGGCTAAAAGATACACGTTGGTAGAAGGGGATCTCTACCGGCGTGGTGCCAACGGCGTCCTAATGCGGTGCATCACAAAGGAAGAAGGCTGCGAGCTCCTCGCAGAAATCCATGGAGGCGAGTGTGGGAACCACGCGTCTTCCCGCACGCTGGTCGGTAAAGCCTTTCGGCATGGCTTTTACTGGCCTACAACGCTCTAGGATGCAACTGAGCTGGTGAAGAAATGTGAAGCATGCCAATATCATGCAAAAAAAATTCACACACCGGCCCAACTTCTACAAATGATACCCCCTACATGTCTTTTGCTGCGTGGGGGATGGATATCTTGGGACCTTTCCCAAGAGCCGTCGGAGGTTACAAGTTCCTATACATCGCCATTGACAAATTCACCAAATGGTCGGAAGCAACTCCAGTTGTGACAATAAACAAGCAATCAGCTATCAACTTCTTACAGTCCATCGTATGCAGATTTGGAGTCCCAAACAAAATCATAACCGATAATGGGACTCAATTCACAAACTCTGCATTCCAAGGATATTGCGAAGACCTCGGCATCCAAGTCGGCTACTCTTCCGTAGCTCACCCGGCAAGCAATGGCCAAGCCGAGAGAGCAAATGCAGAAATCCTAAAAGGACTCAAGACGCGCGCATATGAGCATCTGAAAAAACATGGAGCCAACTGGATTGAAGAGCTTCCGCCCACTCTATGGGCCAATAGGACAACTCCAAACAAGTCAACTGGAGAGACACCCTTCTTCCTGGTGTATGGATTTGAAGCAGTCCTTCCTCCAGAAGTCACCTTGGGGTCGCTCCGGGTCTGGACCTTCGACGATGCTGCGCAGGACCAGCTCCGGCGTGAAGACCTTGACCTTCTTGAAGAGGTAAGGTGTCGAGCGGCTGTTCAGAATGCCCGATACCACCAAGCTCTCCGGCACTATCACCAAAGGCATGTTCACAACCGACAGCTCGAGGAAGGTGATCTGGTGCTACGGAGAATACAGTCCAGAGAAGGGTTAAACAAACTCTCCGTTAGCTGGGAAGGGCCCTTCTGAGTGATTAAAGTATCCCGTCTCAGATGCGTTCGCTTGGCAACCGAGGATGGGACACCTCTCCCTAATCCTTGGAGCAATGAGCACCTCCGTAAGTTTTACGCTTAATATCACAGAGGTGAGTCTGCAGTTACACATAATGTATGTTATAGAGTCATTGTACAGAGTTGGGTAGCTCCTTCAGGAGAATAGCCTGACCTTCCCCGGAAGGTCCGCAGAGTTCAGGCAACACTTGTCACAGTCTCAAAACTAAAAGTGTAGCTAGCTACCTTGGGTAAAACAAGAAACAAAACACACTTAGCCTGGTTCCGTACCCTAAGGGTGTACTTGTTTCCCCTGTACCCTGGACCTATAATGAAAGACATATTTGTGTGAAAATAGACTCCACGTGCATTTACTTTGTACAAGTTCAATATTTTTTATTTTTTCTTGTCTATAACAAAGTTGTGCGATTCTCAAGAATTTTTTAGATTGACTAATTCATGTACAACTCGAGTTGCATTGTTAATTCCTTCGAGTATTCACGTTGTTGAATGGTTCACTTGCCTGAATGCCGCCAGCCAATCTAGGTCCGGAGTGTGCTATCAACTTAGCCTGGTCCTGCACCCTAAGTACGCCACTCTACCTACACCCCGATAGGCCGAAGTAAGGCGGGTCCTGAAAACAATTGGACCTGGAGAAAACAACTTGGTGCACTTGATTGTATGAAGAGTTGTGCTCGTACTAAAAATTTCTTACGAGAATAATAAGTCGCAACTGAGTTATAGATAGGAAACGAATTTTACTATTTTTCTTGACTTCAGTGTGCAGGAGAAATAAATATCTCATGATGATGGTGAATTCAGCCGGAGCTACTAAAGCTCCGACATTCCCTAGAAGGCTTGTAGTTGATGTTTTAAACATTGATAGTAAGCATCGCTGGAGCTACTCAGCTCCGGTAAAACCATGGGGCTAGCCATCAAAATGAAAAAAAGATGGTGGGAAGACTCCAGAGGGCTAACTGTCGACACTACATGTTGATGGAGACCACCGCTGGAGCTACCAAGCTCCGATGAGTCAAGGCCGGAGCCCTTAAGCTCCGACAACCTCAGGGAGCCTTCACTACCGAAGACTTCGGACCTACACTCTACAAGTCTGAAGCACGCGAGTTTTCAACAAATGTTACATCCTCTTGGTACATGTTCACAATCAAATTGTGTACATCTACCAGGGGGCCAAGTGGGATAAAAGTGTTGAAGACAAAAAATGAAATTCATAAAAAACTTGGATTTCATTCATCTGGAGACAAGAGATTACAAAATTAGAGAAGAAGAAGAGAGAATACAAGCGGGAGCTACAGAGAGATGGTCCTAGAACCTATGGAAGAATGAGGCGACCTTCTGGGCAACCTCAGAAACGCTGGCATGGGTAGCTTCTCCCTCTCTGATGATGGGGCCTTGAAGCACCAGGTCCAGGGGGAATTAGGGGTCCCGGCTTGTGTAGCACGATAGAATAAATTCTGCGACACTCTTGGCTAGGGATTGTCCCTCGTTTTCCAGCTGATCTGCAATGACGTTGCCCATCTTGGTGAGCTTGTTGCCTGCGGAACTTAGCGCCTGCAACGCCTAGTCCAGCTCCGGTTCTGGATCATCCGGATGCACGGGGCTAAAACCCATTGACGTCAGCATGTCGTTGGCTTTGCCCAGGAAGTCCCAAACTTGTTGGAACTCCCCAACCCTGCCGCTTCGCATCTCCTCCAAGGATCTTTTGGCTGCCGCAAGCTCCGAGTTCTGCCGAGCAAGACGCTCCACCTTTTTGACATTCTGCTAAATCTTTTCAGCAACATGCCTTTCGATTTTACTGAGCTCTTCCTCCCGGAGGTGTATCTCGTTCCGGCAGTTGACCAGGTCCTTCTCTCCACCCCACACCTTCTTCTCCCTGGCAGCAACGTTAGTTTACCTCCTGTGGAGTTCCTGTCCTTGCTGCCAGGCCTTCTTCTCCTCTCTCTCGCAGCGCTCATCCAATTTCTTGGTGCGCTCCCTGAGACTCTTTTCACCCAGAGTTAGCCTCTGAGTAAGCTCTTCTTCCCTCTTCATGACGTTGTCCCGCAGCTCCAGGAGTTTTTGCTCTTCATCCTTGATCTTTCTCTCCCGCACCTCAAGAGCCTCCCGGCGCTTGACGAGACTAGCGTGGATGGCGTCAAGCCTCTCTTGGCGATCATCTACTGCGCTGTTAGCAGCTTTGGCCTGTTCGTAAATGGACTGGGACTGGTTGTCAAGGGATCGCATCTTGCTTTCCCTCTCATCCAGCAGCTTACCCCAATACTCCAGGCGGATCTTCTCCTTCCTCACCCACTCCTTATCTTCAGCCAGCCTCGACTACGCCAGCTGGGTCTCAAAGTGGAGCCGGTTGCACCACCTCCTAAGAGTTTGACGATCCTCCTCGAGAGCCTTGCTGTCATGGTAAAAAGCCAGCTGAACCTGGCGAAGACTGGAGTAGGCGTTGTCAATAGACAACGATAGAGGGATCGGGTCCGGACCTACCGGGGTCATCTCCTCCGGTTCCAGTGGGTTCTCTATGACAAAAATTGGGTCCCACTCTACAAGAGCAATTCCCTGAGCTTCCACGGCACTAGGGACGCCCTCCAGAATAGCCTCGACCGTCGTCGAGGAAGGTCCTGCTGCTGCAACCTCCGGAGTTGGCTCTGAAGGTCCTGCCGCCAGGTCGTCAACAGCTAGTCCCTCAAGCGGACGGCCAACAACTTCATCTCGGCACCCTGGCTCGGGCGCGAGCACCTTTGGGACCACCACCTCCGGGGCAGGTGCTGAAGGCTCGGTCGGAGCTGAAGCCACTTCTGGCTCCGACGCTGGCGCCTCCTCCACCACCGGCCCAGGCACTGATGCTTCGACCATCATAGGCTCGGGCGCCGGCACCTCTGCAGCGATTGGTTCAAGCGTCGGAACCTCTCCGACGACCGACTCTACCTACAGAACTTCTACAGCAACTAGCTCTACTGCCCGAATTTCTTCGATAATCGGCTCAGGTGCCGGAGTCTCATCGACCACCAGCTCTATCGCTGGGGCATCATCAACCACCGGCTCCACTGCCGGAACTTCGACAAGATCTGGCTCTAGGGCTGAAATCACAGACATCTCCAGTTCTGAGACCGGAGCATCCACCATATCAGTGTCCAAACCCGGAGCTTCAAGCGCCGCTGGTACATCTTCATTCCCGTGGTCTGGCGCTACCACATGAGCTTCTGGGGATGAATCAAGGTCCAAGACCACGACAGACGGCGCCGGAGCTGTCGCAACCTCAGCCACCCCTTGGGGCGGCACTGGAATTGGACCCGGAGCTTTTGTCTCCATAGCATCAGTTGCTGTCGCAGGAGTCAGAGCTTCAATCCTTTTCCAAGGAACACTGCAGATGAAGGACGAAGGAACTCAAAACACAGTTACAACAAAAAACAACTAACTGAGGTAAAAAAACAAAAATTACCTCGGAAGGTTTCTGCACCAGTTAGCACGAAACCTCTTCTCCGTACGCTTAGGACTGGATCCAGGTGCCACTGACATATCTGTTCCGGAAAGTTCCTTGGAGCTCGCCGCAACCGTCGGCGCTGCTTTGGTCGAGGCTCCCCTCGATCAGGAAGAACTTCCAGACCCAGAGCCTTCAGTTGGTCCTGGTACCATAGCCATACGGCCGGAACTGGCACCCCGAGGAGATACTGATGCTGGAGTGGATGCCGCTGTTGAAGACCTCCCCCTTCGGGGAGAAGGAGCCACTGGGGAAGGAGCAGGCCTGATGGACATCCCATCAGAATGCTTCAGCTTCCTTTTCCGGCTCGAGGGCTCGGCCAACTATTTGCCCTTGCCCGAGACTTCAACTCTCTATTCCGGGACAGAGGGGGGACCACCCTCGGAGGTCCCGGAGATCACCAACCCGGTGGTCGAACGCCTCTCAACGACACCATGGTCATCAAGCACCGACATCTTACTCCAGAGCTCCCTGCTGAACTCTGCCTCCATGTTCAGAGGGAGGAAAGCTGTCGGCGGAGACAAATAGTCACCCTCGACGTTGATGTCGTGCTGGAACTTCTTGAGGTGAAGCTCCAAGGTTGCTCCTTCCAGGTTGGACTTCAAACCGGTTTCGATCCGGTCATCGTCCATCACGCTGTTGAGGGCCCAAGCAAGCTTCTCCCTCTTCTTCAGTGGAGCCCATCTATTGGCCAGGAAGTTGCAAAATACCGCCTGAGGAGTCACCCCTCATTCCACGCACTGGCAGATCCTGGTCAGAGCAGGGTTGAAGGCGTCCGACAACACCGGAACTTCGCTCCAAGCTTCAGTGTCGATGTTGGGGAGGCCTATGGGCAACTCCAGCCTCTCATGCTCCTCTGCCCTGATGACGATCCAATCCTTCTTCCAGTCGTCCCACTTGCTGGAAGGGAACGATCGTAAGTAATTGTGCGGGCACTTCTTGCGCTTCACAAAGTAATAGAAGCCAAGGTACTCGTCACTCTTGTCGGTGGTGTGGATGGTGAAGAAGGTGTGGAAGAGCTCGACGCAGGGAGGAATACCCACCCACATCTCGCAGAAGTGAACAAAGATCGAC
This sequence comes from Tuctoria greenei, assembly GCA_036927565.1. NCBI lineage: Eukaryota > Viridiplantae > Streptophyta > Magnoliopsida > Poales > Poaceae > Tuctoria > Tuctoria greenei. The sequence continues at coordinate 200,116,067 of JAYESD010000003.1, read as the reverse complement.
ACCAAAAGAATGGAGTGGGGGCCGAGGTGGTACAGCTGCAGACCATAGAAGTCTAGCAGCATCAAGAGAAAAGAAGAAAAGGGTGGGATCAGTCCCACCATGGCGTACGTGGAGAAGTACACCATTTCTTCGGCGTGCTCCTTCTCGAACGGATGCTTGCCGGCATGGACCGGGTGATCGAAGAAGGTACTGGACCACCCCATGAGGGCCCATACCTTCTTCAAGTTGTCGTCGGTCTTGAGGCGGCTCTCGCGGAGACCCAACTCGACCGCAGCACAAGCGGGGCTAGAGATGAAAAGAAAGCGAAAGTTTGGAAGGTTTGAGCGCAAGATCGAATGAAGGCATAAAGAACCCCCAAACGCTGCCTGCTTTCCTTCTTAAGTAAGCCCCCGCAACGCTTGGATAGAAACCGCAGAGGAGCCGACGTTACAAGTTAAAAACTTCACCCTGCCAATGACAAGAGGGCCCGGGGCCACCCCGACGATCAAGTTGAGGTCCTTACCCAGGCGAACGGTTGTCATCATGAAGGGCGGGAAACCCGAAGGCGGCGGCCTGACAAGGCGCGCGGAATCGATACGATTTTCATGTCAGGAACCGGCGTCCTTCAATTGCGTGAGATCCGCATGCTAAGATCTCACCTGCCGCATCCAGGATATGCCACGCGGCGGTGGTTTAACTACGAACTACTGCCAACGGCACATCTGAAGATCATTGAAGACACGAAAAAAATCGAAGGATGGACCCACCTCCGGCAAAATGACACCTTCCAAAAGGTTTCTCCCGGAGGTAGGCCCAGGGGGCCACTGTCGATACTTTGCGTACCGTATACCCCTTGGGACTACAAAAAGACCAAAGAGACTTCACCTTTCTGAGTTGAAGACCTGTGAAGGTCCCACACGTCATACGGGACTGGACATGCCTCCCATCTATGGTTAGCTCCGGTACCGCCACATGTATCCTATAACCAGTGCTAAATCCCACATGTGGGAAAGCTCCGAGCCAGATACCTGTGCGGCACCTCCGGACCTAACCTCCGACAGAGGAAAGCTCTGGTCACGTGTACAACAGCACCGGACCTACCCGTCCCATACTGTAAACTCCAAAGCTGCCACGTGTCCAACCACCGGACCTTCAACTTCAACAAGCCGACTGGAGGACCCTCAACGGCTCGGACCTTCAAGGGGTAATCAAAGACTTCAAGACCCGGTTAAGTGTCATTAATACCGTCTTAATGACACACGATCAGAGGGCCCTTAATACCAATAACGGCATTGTCTAGGCCCGTTACCACTCTATTAAGGGTAATTAATCTCATTGATTATGTATTAAACATTAGTAACCGCCGGGGCCACATGTCGGGCCAGGCTAACTGTGTAATGACCAGCCCTTGTACTATAAAAGGACTGGTCAACGAGAGACTCGGGGAGGCTCACACTCTCTCTCTCAGGCTCTTAGACACACACAGTCTCTGATTGAAAGCTATTAGACGCTCAATACAACAGCTACACATCCCGTGGAGTAGGGTATTACGCTTAGGCGGCCCGAACCACGTAAATCCTTGTGTCCATTTGCCATATTCCTTGGAATCTCTGCGCACCCAATACCGAACTACAACTCCTTGAGCTACCAACGGTAGTATCGGGAGAATTGCTGAAAAAACACTCCGATAATCATCATATGACAGTCGTGAGAATTATAACAGAATAAAGACAAGTATTTCATCGAGACTAGTTTGCGGATATTGTGTTGGAATCTTTGGGCCTAGGCCCAACTATTCTCTATTGAATTCCAAAGGTGTAAAGGAGACATTAGTCCCACATTGACTATTTGAGGAGAGTATCACTTATTTATAAGGGAAGCTATTTTCTATGTGTGGAATATGTGAGAGAAGGATGGCAATAGCCACAAACAAATCACACACATGCGCACGTGCGTATTCGTGTATTCACATATTTTCGTGTGAGTTAACGCGTGACTTGTGACTTGCGATGTGGCGACTGGTGCAGTAAATCTGTTCTCTCTCTTTTTGATAAAACTGACACTAATATGACTTTAATTTGCTGCAATTCGTGGCACTTTATAAGTCAGTTTCTAGAAAATAATGGTATGCAGTAACTGACACAATTATGCTGCAAATACTGAAGTTTTTTTCTTCAGTTACTAGAGCCTAATTGTGTTGCTTTACTGTATACTTAATTCTTTCAGTTACTAGAGTCTGTCACTATATATACAGAATGAGTGCTTTCATTCTAAAATATAGAGGTGAACAGACTCACTAGTCCACTGTGTTGAGCATCAGCTACAGGCTAGTCCATCCCTCTCGTCGGCGTGTCACCGACGTGTGGGAGAGCAGTGTCTCTGAAACCACATCCCAGTGAAGAATCTGTACGGATTGGGGCAAATCAGGTTTTTGGGTAGCGTTCGCACGACTGCTCAATAGAAGATCTGCTTCATCTACAGTCTTCTTCAAACACTCCTCTCGTCATTTTTCAAGCTGGAAGCGTCAGCACTGTAAGTAAAGATGAGTTTTCTACGCATGAATATGATAGATATAATCTGCTTTATTTGGATGTTGGTGTTCATGTTATGTTGACTATCTGTCATGCGTACTGTTGTAATTTTAGGAATTTATTTTGCCTCTAAAGTGCATTGTTTTCTAACAATCCAAAAACCTGATAGGCACTTTAAGATGGGTAATAGCTTTGCTGATGCGATGAAACCTGAGAAGTTTGCTGGTTTGAACTTTAAGAGATGGGCTACAAAATTTGACTTGTGGCTCACTGCTATGGACATATCTTATGTTCTAAAGTATGTAGATCGACCCATGACTGTTGAAAAATAGGTTGAGTTTGATAAGGCTAATGTGATGGCAGTGGGTTGTATTTTAAGTGTGTTGTCCGACAAACAGTGTGATGTTTATATGACTCATAAGAGCGCAAAAGAGCTCTGGGAGGCCATCAAACACAAGTATGGTGCGTCGGATGCTAGACATGAGTCGTATGTCATGGAGCGCTATCATGATTTTAAGATGGTAGACAACCATTCAGTGGTTGAGCAGGCTCATGAAATACAACTTATTGTAAGAGAGCTCCAACAACTTGGACTAAATTTGCCTGATCGATTTGTGGCTTGGGGCATTATTCCCAAATTATCTCCATCTTGGAGGGGATTTGCCACATCTCTGAAACATAAGAGACAGAACATTTCCGTTGAGGATTTGTTGGCGTCTCTTGATGTGGAGGAGAAAGCTCGGGCAAAAGATGGTGCGTCCAATGTGCATGAAGGACAGTCCAGTGCTAATGTCATGCAGCATGCTGGACCAAAGAAAGGGAAAAATAAAGTTGTACACACCACCAACTTCAAGAGAAAGGAGAAGAAGAAGATAAACATGGCTGAGGTTGAATGCTATGTCTGTGGCAAGGTTGGGCATTTTGCCAAAAAGTACACAGACAGGAAAGGCAAGAAAACTCAGCAAAAATTTGCCAACGTGGTTATTAGCGATGCTGGAACAGCAGGGTATGGTAATACATATACTGTTTTAACAGCATGTTAACCTACTGAATGGTGGATTGATACAGAGGCTAATATTCATGTTTTTGCTGATGTATCTATGTTTTCTTCTTATCAGGCTACCCACGGTGCCTCCGTCCTGATGGGAAACAGCTCACGTGCTTCTGTTCATGGTGTTAGTATGGTCAGTCTGAAGTTCACTTCGGGAAAGACCGTGCAGCTGAAGAACGTGCAGCATGCCCCCTCAATAAATAAAAATCTCGTCAGTGGCTCTTTGTTGTGTCGAGACGGATTTAAGTTGGTGTTTGAGTCTAATAAAGTAGTCGTGTCAAAATGTGGACTCTTTATTGGAAAAGGCTATGACAGCGGAGGCTTGTTCCGTTTTTCACTTTCACATTCTAGTAGCTCTGTGGTGAATTTTTTGAATAAAGATGATGAAGCGAGTGTTTGGCACTCGCGTTTATGTCATATAAATTTTGGATGCATCTCATGGCTATCTACCTTGAATTTAATTCCGAAAATTCCTATAGTGAAAGCTTCCAAGTGTCAAGCTTGTGTGCAAGCTAAACAACCAAGAAAACCTCACTTTGCTGTTGATGAACGAAATACGACACTTTTGGAACTCATTCATTCCGACCTTTGTGAAATGAATGGCATATTAACTAAGGGAGAAAAGAAATACTTAATGACATTTATTGACGATTCAACTTGTTACTGTTATGGGTATTTACTTAAATCAAAGGATGAGGCATTAGATCACTTTAAAATCTATAAGGCTGAGGTTGAGAATCAACTAGAAAGGAAAATCAAGAGAATTAGATCTGATCGTGGGGAGAGTATTTCTCCAATGAGTTCACCCAATTTTGTGTTGAGAATGGAGTTGTACATGAAAGAACACCACCCAACTCACCTCAATCAAATGGGGTTGCCGAGAGGAAAAACCGCACTCTAACAAACTTGGTGAATGCCATGTTAGATACTGCTGGTTTATCTAAGGAAAGGTGGGGGGGTGGTTTTGACTGCAAACCATGTACTAAATAGAGTTTCCACTAAAAATAGTGAGAAAACTCCATATGAAGGCTGGAAAGGAAGAAAAACCATCTCTTTCTTACCTGCGCACATGGGGGTGTTTGGCTATGGTAAATATACCAATAGTTAAAAAGCGTAAACTCGGACCTAATATTGTTGATTGCATCTTTATTGGTTATGCTTTGAATAGTCCTGCTTATAGATTTTTAGTAATCAGATCTGATTCACCACTTGTACTTGTTGATACAATAGTTGAATCCAGAGATGTCACGTTTTTTGAAAGTATCTTTCCTATGAGTGATGCACGTAATTCATATGGTCATACACATGACACAAATTATCCTTCATTTGAAACCTTAGAACAACCTCTTCTTACACCATCAGAAAATCTATTACAACCGTATGACGGAGAAAACAATGAAATAGCTCATAGAATGAGCAAGAGACATAGGTTCCCAAAATCCTTTGTTGATGATTTCATTGTTTACCTTGTGGATGATACACCCAGATCCATCCAAGAGGCGTTTGCATCTCCTGATGCAGACGATTGGAAGGAAGCAGTCCGTAGTGAGATGGAATCCATCATGACTAACGGAACCTGGGATGTAGTGGATCGTCCATTCGGTTGTAAATTGATTGGGTGTAAGCGGGTGTTCAAGAAAAAGCTTAGGCCTGAATGTACTATTGAGAAGTACAAGGCCAGGCTGGTGGTGAAAGGTTATACACAAAAAGAAGGAGAAGACTTCTTTGATACTTACTCACCCGTTGCTAGAATGACAACAATTCGGATACTTCTTTCTTTGGCTGCCTCACACGGTCTTCTAGTCCATCAAATGGATGTGAAGATGACTTTCCTTAACGAAGAGTTGGATGAGGATATTTATATGGATCAGCCAGAAGGATTTGAGATACCCAGTAAAGAGAATAAGGTGTGTAAGTTAAAGAAATCTTTATACGGACTTAAATAGGCACCAAAGCAGTGGCATGAGAAATTTGATAGTACCATGACACAAGCAGGCTTTGTTGTCAACGAGGCTGATAAATGTGTATATTATCGATATGGTGGGGGTAGAGGAGTGATTATGTGTTTATATGTAGATGATATAATTTTTGGAACTGATATTGATGTGATAAATGAGGTAAAATCTTTTTTGTTCCAAAAATTTGATATGAAAGACTTAGGAGAGGATGATGTTATCTTAAATGTCAAGCTGATAAGAAATGAGAATGGGATTACTCTCTTATAGTCCCATTATGTTGAGAAGGTCTTGAGCTGTTTTGACTATTTGGACAACAAGCCTTCACCAACACCATACGATCCTAGTATAATTCTTCGGAAGAATAAAAGACTAGGAAGAGACCAACTGAGATATTCTCAGATTATTGGTTCGCTCATGTACCTAGCTGGTGCTACTCGACCTGACATTTCCTTCGCAGTTAGCAAATTGAGCCGGTTTACTGCTAAACCAGGAGATGATCATTGGCGCGCGCTTGAGTTAGTTATGCGCTATTTATATGGTACAATGAGCTATGGACTTCACTATACAGGAGACCCCAAAGTTTTAGAGGGTTATAGTGATTCCAATTGGATTTCTGATGCTGATGAGATAAAGGCAACAAGTGGTTATGTCTTTACTCTTGGAGGAGCAGCTGTCTTATGGAGGTCTTGTAAACAGACTATTTTGACGAGGTCAACCATGGAGGCAGAGCTTACAACATTAGATACAACTTCTGTAGAAGTAGAGTGGCTGAAGGAACTCTTGATGGATTTACCAGTGGTGGAAAAACCAATCCCCCCAATTCTTATGTACTGTGACAATCAAACAGTTCTTGCGAAGGTGTCAAGTACAAAGGATAATATGAAATCCTCAAGACATGTGAAAAGACGGTTAAAATCTGTCAGAAAATTGAGAAACTTCGGAGTGATAGCCATTGATTATGTTCAAACGGCGAAAAGTCTGGCAGATCCGTTTACAAAGGGTCTATCAAGAAATGTGATAGCTAGTGCATCAAAGGAGATGGGATTGAGACCCATGTGAGTTATACACAGCGGTAACCCAAACCTATGTGATCGGAGATCCCGTGAATTAGAATTTGGGAAGAACAAGCTGTATGTATAACTAGGAGAGTATATAACTATGTAGTACCCACTCTGGTGAAGATGCAACACTCTCCATTCTGTAAGGAAGGCTGACTTTAAGTCTTAATGTGTTCGAAGGCTATAGTGCGAGATACTGTCCTACAAAGTATTCTTGTACGAACACACCTATATGAGCTGACTGTTGGTCACAGTCTGTGAGATTTGGGAATTCTCTAAGAAGCTCATGAAAGAGACACAGAAGTATGACTTATAGGCTCCACCCGAGGACTAGCCCAATAGGCGCCTAGTATCAGTTTGGTCTTTAAATGAAACCACCTCGCGCAAAACTATCAATTCAAGGCATAGTCCATTGTGTAGTTGTGAGTTGGCAGACTTTTTTAGATCTAGATGGATGTTCAACCGAATAGGTCTCCATTATTAAACTGATATATCAAATAACATTGTGGACATACGACAAGTAGTGTCAGCTATGCCTTTGGAATTTGGTGGGGATTGTTGGAATATTTAGGCCTAAGCCCAACTATTCTCTATTGAATTCCAAAGGTGTAAAGGAGACATTAATCCCACATTGAGGAGAGTAGCACTTATTTATAAGGGAAGCTATTTTCTATGTGTGGAATATGTGAGAGAAGGATGGCTACAGCCACAAACAAATCATACGCACGCGCGTGCGCGTATTCGCATATTCACGTATTTTCGCATGAGTTAACGTGTGACTTGTGACTTGCGACGTGGCGACTGGTGCAGTAAATCTATTCTCTCTCTTTTTGATAAAACTGACACTAATTTGACTTTAATTTCTGCAATTCGTGGCACTTCATGAGTCAGTTTCTGGAAAATAATGGTATGCAGTAACTGACGCAATTATGCTGCAAATACTGAAGTTTATTGTCTTCAGTTACTAGAGCCTAATTGTGCTGCTTTACTGTATACTTAATTATTTCAGTTACTAGAGTCTGTCACTATATATACAGAATGAGTGCTTTCATTCTAAAATACAGAGGTGAACAGACTCACTAGTCCACTGTGTTGAGCGTCAGCTACAGGCTAGTCCATCCCTCCCGTCGGCGTGTCACCGACGTGTGGGAGAGCGGTCTCTGAAACCACGTCCCAGTGAAGAACCTGCACGGATTGGGGCGAATCAGGTTTTTGGGTAGTATTCGCGCGACTGCTCAATAGAAGATCTGCTTCATGTACAATCTTCTTCATACACTCCTCTCGTCATTTTTCAAGCTGGAAGCGTCAGCACTGTAAGTAAATATGAGTTTTCTATGCTTGAATATGATAGATATAATCTGCTTTATTTGCATGTTGGTGTTCATTTTATGTGGACTATCTGTCATGCGTACTATTGTAATTTCAGGAATTAATTTTGTCTCTAAAGTGCATTGTTTTCTAACATATTGGATGAGAAACTCGTGGGCACTTTGATCCCACGCAAGCATTCGCAAATTTCTTTTTTTCTCTTCTAGCGTCAAGTTGTAGCTGGCTGGGGGAAGGTAATGCTTCCCGTTCGCCTTTTCTACTGGATGAAGCTCTGGTCTCAAATCAATATTTACTAGGTCCATACTTGAATTTAATCCGTCCTTTGTTTTCCTCGGCATGTCCAACAAGGTCCCAATGATGCTGTCAAATACATTCTTTGTAACGTGCATCAAATCAATACTATGGCAAAATTCCAGATTCTTCCAATACAGAAGATACTTGAAAAAAATTGATTGTTTCTTGAAAGCCATGCCAGTTGTATCATCTGAAGATGTACTTTCCTTTCTCTTAATTCCTTTACATTTTTTGCCCTTACCGAAAGCAATATGAATGTTCTCGACCATTTCGAACACAAGTTTTCCGCTGTAAGGTTTTGGTGCAGTATCTTTTTCGATTTTGTTATCAAATTGTTCTTTCATCTTCCTATACTTGTGTGTATTTGTCAAGAACCATCGGTGTCTCATGTACACCGTCTTTCTGGATGAAGTGAGGTATAGAAATCCAGTTCTATCCACACACCTTACACAATCTTTCTTCCCTTTCATTTGTCCCGATAATGTAAACAGTCCTGGATAATCATGCACGGTAACGAATATCATTGCTCTTAGCGTGAAATACTCCCGCTTGTACTCATCCCATGTACGTACCCCTTCATTCCACAATTTCACCATATCTTCCATTAAAGGTTCCAAGAAGACATCAATTTTGATGTCGGGTTGTTTCGGACCTTGGATAAGAACAGATAACAAGATATATTTCCTTTTGTGACACAACCACGTCGGTAGATTGTACATCGTTAAGACCACGAGCCATGTGTTGTGTATGCTCCTTTTTTCACCAAACAGATTCATTCCGTGTGTACCCAAGGCAAACCTCACATTTTTGATTTCCTTTACAAATTCTGGATAGTGAATATCAAAATTTTTCCACTGCATTTCATCACCAGGGCGTCGAATATGTTTTTCATTCTTCTTGCGTTGCTCGGAATGCCAACGCATAAGTTCAGTCTCCCTAGGGTTTGAGAACGAACGCTTCAAGCGATCAATTACCGGAAGGTACCACATCACCAAGACAGGAATTTTTCTCCTATTCTTCCCATCTGCATCGCCAGAAGTATCGTCATCGTCACCTTCAGGACCAATAATAAACTTCTTATTCTTCTGAGACTTTTCATGTTGGTAACATACTGGTGATTGTAGTCCTTCTTATATCTACTGACACCACAAATGAGGCATCTAGTTGCGAGCTCATGCTCTTTGCGATACAAAATACAATGGTTCACACAAGCGTGTCTTTTTGTCACACCTAGTGCCATCGTGCAAAGAAGTTTCTTCGCTTTATAAGTGCTTCTGGGCAGTTTATTTGGATTTGGAAGAATTTCTGCCATAAGATTCAAAAGATCAGAGAAACTACAATCGGACCATCCGTGCGTAGCTTTCAACTTTAGTAGTTCTAAGACTGCACGCAATGTAGTAAACTCCTTATCACAACCGTTTGATTCATCATATAAAAGCTCCATCACCGCATTCTGCAATGCCTCCATTTTACTTAAACCTTTGCTTGCTCCCGTAGAAGTCAATACATATGGTTCAATGTGACGAAACATCTCCTCACAATCGAACTCATCATCATCATCACCATCTTGATTGTCACTACCATCATCGATATGAACATTATCATCATCTGAACCTATCTCATCATTTTTATCCACATCATGCGTATCTAACTCACCATGCTCTGTCCATATTGTGTAGTTTTTTTTGAAACCTCTTTTCACCAAATGAAATTGGATTACTATAGTATCTGTCCAAGCAATCTTATTTTCGCAGTCGATACATGGACATAATATGTCATCTATCTTTTGCAACTTCGCATATCTCTTGGATGCTTCAATAAAATTTGCAACATTATGAATGTACATAGGATCGGGTCATGGCATGTTATACATCCACGCTCGACAGTCCATGCTTCAATAATAGATTTTTTGTCAGATTTACAAAATTTGGCCACAAATATTCCCTAAAGGTCTTCTATAAAATGAATTTACAGAGACATAACAAGTATGATTAGGGAGACTAATGTAGGTCTATTCATTAGGGCAACTAATCGACCCTAGTCGATAGCTAATCAATGCCCGGTCATCCTCAAGGTTTTTACGGTAATACCAAGTCGATACAGAGTTGTAGAGAGAGGTGGCACGTAGGAGAGCGGCGGCAACGTCAACTAAGACTCTAAGATCGGCGACAAACAGAAAGCCTGGCGGACGGGAGGCGGCGGCATCGAGCGGAGTCTGGAGGAGATGGGCGACGTCTTGAGGCGGACGAAGTCGAAGGCGTCGGGAGCAGCGAGCGGGGGTGAAGGATTGAAGTCGTGGGGCAAACAGGCCCAGTAGCATGGGCTAGGTCTGGGTGGGATCCGATCCGTTATATCTTGACATCGGATCCCATGCAATGATAGTAACTAAATGGGTGAGTTATAAAACCATCTCCCTAAAAAGCTAACCCTAATCACTCCTTCGAAATATATGCAAGCAGGAGGTATGCACACACAAGTAACATATTGAAAAGGAAAACACATAAAACTACAATTACAAGTTCAGGTAAACTTGATACATCTTATATATATTACAATATCATATGTTAATTAAACATCATATTCATGTCACATAATATGTACAAACTACAATAAGCTTATTACAATATAGTCCATACATCAATATCTAAAAGACCAAACTAGCAAAACACACAAAAAGGACACAATCCATATAGTGCATACATCAATATACCAGAACACAATCCATACAGTACTTACACATGCAAAAGGACAAAATCCATATATCAGAACATATAAAACTAGCAGCTTATCAGCTAATAAAAATATACAAAGGAAAAGTAAGTAAACTACACTTACCTTGCAGAGGCATCAGCACGGTGGGGAGGCGTCAGCACGGTGGGCCGGCTGGGTGGAGACGTGGCAGTGCAGGGCTGAGCGGCGGCGCAGCAGTGCGGGCTGGACGGTGGAGCGGCGGCATGGCAGTACGGGCTGGGCGGCGGCGTGGCACAGGGAAAATTTGGCAGCCTTGCAGCGTCGATATAAATTCTCCAGGGTTATGTTTTGACTGTGGTGAGGGGTCTTTATATAGGCGTCGGTTTTTCACAGGCGGTTTTTAACTTTTTCTCAGGCGGTTGGTGCTTAATAACCGCCTGAGAAAATGATTATCTCAGGCGGGTTTTACTTACCAACCTCCTGAGATAATGCCCGAGTCTCTTCAGTTTCCTTTTCCCTTGCTTCTTTTCTATTTAGATTCCAATATAAATAATCAAACATGTATAGATTCTGCAAATTGAGTCCAAATTCGATGATTCCTTCTTCTATAATTTCAAAAGTTAACATCTACAACCTGAACTAAATATTTTAAAACTTGTATAGCTGACATTGTAATGTTTTGGTAAATATCAAATTAATTTCTACTCACATATTATTCACATTTGTGTATCTCCTAGAAAAAAGATCCTTCACTGAAACTTGTTTGTATGAACATATTTGTATGATTTATACATGTATGAATTTTGTTAATTTTTTAAAGCATTCCAACATGTCAAAATTCAAATTATCCATTCATCAAATTATGAACACACATTGATTCAAAAAAAATTAAAAAAATCTGAAAAAATACATAGAGGTTGGTATGATGAATAAAAATGCCCATTGGAAAAATAAATGAAAACCATTATATTCATCAAGATAGAAAAATAAAAAATAGCAATTGTTATATTTTTTTTATGTTCTGACCAATTTCAAAGGATTTATGAAGTGAAATCTAATGGTAACCTTTACTAATCAATAATATTACTAGAAAGTGGAATTTTGCCTTTTTAAGGGCCCGACATTTAGTCAAGAATATTAATTAAGAAGAAGTAAAGATCTTCTCAGGGGGTTGGTACTTAATAACCACCTCAGAAGATGTTTATCTTAGGCTGGTTTTACTTACCAACCGCCTGAGATAATGCCCGAGCCCGTTCTTCAGTTTCCTTTTCCATTGCTTCTTTTTTATTTAGATTCCAATACAAATACTCAAACATGTATAGATTCTGCAAATTGAGTCCAAATTTGATAATTCTTTCTTCTATAATTTTCAAAAATTAACATCTACCACCTGAACTAAATATTTTAAAACTTGTATAGCTGACATTGTAATCTTTTTATAAATATCAAATTAATTTCTACTCATATATTATTCACATTTGTGTATCTCTTAGAAAAAAAAGATCCTTCACTCAAATTTGTTCGTATGAACATATTTGTATTATTTATACATGTATGAATTTTGTTAAATTTTTAAAGCATTCCAACATGTCAAAATTCAAATTATCCATCATCCTAACTAAATGCTCATATACATATGAGGCATTCATCAAATTATGAACACACATTGATTCAAAAAAATTTAAAAAAATCTGAAAAAATACCTAGAGGTTGGTATGATGAATAAAAATGTCCATTGAAAAAATAAATGAAAAAAATCATTATATTCATCAAGATAGAAAAATAAAAAATAGCAATTGTTATATGTTTTTTATGTTCTGACCAATTTCAAAGGATATATGAAGTGAAATTTAATAGTAACATTTACTAATCAATAATATTACTAGAAAGTGGAATTTTGACTTTTTAAGGGCCATACATTTAATCAAGAATATTAATTAAGAAGAAGTAAAGATCTTCTCAGGCGGTTGGTACTTAATAACTGCTTGAGAAGATGTTTATCTCGAGCGGGGTTTACTTACCAACCGTCTGAGATAATGCCCGAGCCCGTTATTCAGTTTCCTTTTCCCTTGCTTCTTTTTATTTAGATTCCAATATAAATACTCAAACATGTATATATTCTACAAATTGAGTACAAATTCGATGATTCTTTCTTCTACAATTTTCAAAAATTAACATCTATCACCTGAACTAAATATTTTAAAACTTGTATAGCTGACATTGTAATGTTTTGGTAAATATCAAATTAATTTCTACTCACATATTATTCACATTTGTGTATCTCCTAAAAAAAGGATCCTTCACTGAAATTTGTTTGTATGAACATATTTGTATTATTTATACATGTATGAATTTTGTTAATTTTTTTAAAGCATTCCAACATGTCAAAATTCAAATTATCCATCATTCTAACTAAATGCTCGTATACATATGAGGCATTCATCAAATTATGAACACACATTGATTCAAAAAAATTTAAAAAAATCTGAAAAAATACATAGAGGTTGGTATGATGAATAAAAATGTCCATTGAAAAAATAAATGAAAAAACCATTATATTCATCAAGATAGAAAAATAAAAAATAGCAATTGTTATATGTTTTTTATGTTCTGACCAATTTCAAAGGATTTATGTAGTTAAATTTAATGATAACATTTACTAATCAATAATATTACTAGAAAGTGGAATTTTGCCTTTTTAAGGGCCCAACATTTAATCAAAAATATTAATTAAGAAGAATTAAAGATCTTCTCAGGCGGTTGATACTTAATAACCGCCTGAGAAGATGTTTATCTCGGGCGGGATTTACTTACCAACCGCCTGAGATAATACCGGAGCCTGTTCTCCAATTTCCTTTCCCCTTGCTTCTTTTTTATTTAGATTCCAATATAAATACTCAAACATGTATAGATTCTGCAAATTGAGTCCAAATTCGATGATTCTTTCTTCTATAATTTTTAAAAATTAACATCTACCACCTGAACTAAATATTTTAAAACTTGTATAGATGACATTGTAATTTTTTGGTAAATATCAAATTAATTTCTACTCACATATTATTCACATTTGTGTATCTCCTAAAAAAAGGATCCTTCACTGAAATTTGTTTCTATGAACATATTTGTATTATTTATACATGTATGAATTTTGTTAATTTTTTTAAAGCATTCCAACATGTCAAAATTCAAATTATCCATCATCCTAACTAAATGCTCATATACATATGAGGCATTCATCAAATTATGAACACACATTGATTCAAAAAAAAATTTAAAAAAAAACTGAAAAAATACATAGAGGTTGGTATGATGAATAAAATTGTCCATTGAAAAATAAATGAAAAAATCATTATATTCATCAAGATAGAAAAATGAAAAATAGCAATTTTATATGTTTTTTATGTTCTGACCAATTTCAAAGGATTTATGAATTGAAATTTAATGGTAACCTTTACTAATCAATAATATTACTAGAAAGTGGAATTTTGCCTTTTTAAGGGCCCCACATTTAATCAAGAATATTAATTAAGAAGAAGTAAAGATCTTCTTAGGTGGTTGGTGCTTAATAACTGCCTGATAAGATGTTTATTTCAGGCAGGTTTTACTTACTAACCGCCTGAGATAATTGAACTTCGCACGCGGTTGGTAAGTAAAACCCGCCTGAGATAACCATCTTCTCAGGCAGTCGGTACTTAAAATCCGTCTGAGAAAATAGGCGTCTATATATACCCCTCGGGTTGCGTTGGAAAAACCTAACTCGGGCGAAACACTTAGACGCCGTCAGGCTGCCAAAATTTTGTTTGCCGCCAAGTGTTTGCCGCCGTCGCTGCCGAGCTTCGCTGTCGCCCCCGAGCTTCGCCGTCGCTACCGAGCTTCGCTGTTGCCTGTTTGCTTTGCCCTCGTCACTTCCAGGTATGCCGAGCGAAGCCATTGCCGTCGCCGCCGAGCTTCACGGTAAACCCTAAACCCTTCGACCTTCCCTCCTCTGTCCCCATGCCGCCTTCCTCCTCGCCCTCGGCGCCAGCCGAGTCAAATGATGCCTTGCATAGATTTCCTTGGTTAGGGTTCGAGAATTCGAAAAGGGTAGCATCCTTGGTTAGCCTTCTGTAGCGAAAAGGGTAGGCATACTTTTTGGAAAGCTCTTGAAGTATTCTGTAAGTTTTGTATTGACCTTCAAGCTAATAGACCGTTGTAAGGTGATGAAAATCTTCTCTAACTAAATTAGCTGCTGTTCTGAAACTGTTTGAACAAGCATCTAAATTTTTGCATAATTATCTGTAGAAAGCTCTTCTAGTCTATTGTGATACATTTTTTGAAAGGGGAAGAGCTATTCTACAACTTTTCTATTCATTGTTACCTCAAATTCAGTTTAGAACTAATTAGAAACTCGAGTTGAAGTTAGTACCTGTGTATAGTGCTATCTGAAACAGCTAGAAAATTTCTGAACTTTGAACAGCCATAATTCTTAAGTTAGAAAATCAACCTATGCATATCTTTACATTTATGGAAAGATTAAAGAGTCCTCTATCAATTTCCTATTCAACGCTAAGTCTAAAACACGCAATAACCAGGTCTAAATCAAAGTACCGTTTAAGGTGTCGTAACAGTCCAGAATCTGGACAGTTATATATTCAGTTGCTGTTTGGATCGTAATTTCTAGTAGGATCATCAAAAGACTTCATATTTTACATTTATGGAATCCTGGAGATGTGTGTAACAAGTTTGCAATATATTGTTTCTGCAAATATCAATGTTCTCTATTTGAAAATTGTGGACAAAGGGGCTGTTTGGTTTATATACTAAGGTTGCCATAATTTGCCACAAATTTTTGCCTAACTTGACTAAGGTTAGGTGCTCAAATTTTCAGCCACAACTTGGCAAGCATAAGGGAATCTTGCCACACTTTTTTTGAGACCTTGACATGTGGGACTTAGTTAGGTGGCAAGGAATGTTGCCACAATTGTGGCTATGAACCAAACACATGACTAAGATGGTCAAACTTGACTAACTTTAGGTGTGGCGAAGTGTGGCAAATTATGGCAAAATCAGCAACATACAAAGGAAGCTCTGCCAAATTTTAGTTAAAAATCTGGGAACTTGGTGGTAACATGAGTGGATAATAGCATCTGTACTGAAAATAGAGTGTAGCCACCCCGCACTTCATCTCACAGGGTTGTGCTCCTTCGAGATCGGTGTCGCTATCCTTTTGCCAAACAAAGCAATGTCCTCGCATACGGCTGTTGAGCATCGCTTGTGCTCAGAACACAGATATAAGTAACTGCCTATTTAGAATAAGAAGATAAAATTGCCATTGCTGGTGAGCAACTTTAACATGCTTGTCACCCTCGCAATGTATAGGAACTTTTGGACAGTCGCCTTAAACCCTAGAATGCCTTATCAAATCCTAGAATGCTTCCATCTTTTTCTTCATGCAACACTTCATGTAGAGTTAATATGCAATTTATTATATTTTTTGTCTTATTAGTTCTAGCATGGAAAACCCTAAGAAGACTGGTGCTAGTAGTAACAATAAAGAAGACAATATGAAGTTTACTGACTCTAGTAGTTCAGGCTCCTTTCACACTCCATCGGATCCTTTTCCTAATATAAAAATTAAAAAGACTTTAGAGGATCTTGATTCGGAATATGATCCTACCGACGAGATATGAATCACGAATCTTAAATTCAGCAGTTCAAGTTAATGTTGGTTGTCAAGTATACGAAGTCTTATAATTATTTTCTACCTAGATTAATCGTGAAGACAACGAGGTGATTTCAGTTCCTAAAATAGCAGAAGGTTCTCCAATGGATGAATCCTCAGCTTCACTCAAGTGGAAACGAGGGCAACGAGGTCCCAATAAGGGTCCATTGGACCGCATCATGTACATAACAAGGGTCGGTCCAGGTGGGCTTCCCCAAGAACCACTGGATTTAGTTACCAAGTACCATAATGCATGCGGTTTTCTTGTTAGGGAGCTCGTGCCGATCATAATCGAGAATTGGAGGAAATTACCCGAGCAGACCAAGAATGAGTTGTGAGAAAAAATAAAGAAACAATTCAAGTTCCCGAAAGGCACGAAAGAAGCTATAAAGAAAGCAACATTGATCTCTTGCGGCAAGAAGTTTCGTGGCTGGAAGAGTGAAATGAATGCTTATGTTAAGGCTGATAAGGTCCCTAGCCTGAGGAAGATGGGAAAAATCACACAAGCTCAGTGGCAAGAGTTTGTTTGTTAAAAGACCACACCTGATGCTAAAGCTCTAAGTGCAACTAGGTCAGAGCTTGCAAAAAAGAACAAATACCATCATTGCTTGGGGTCTGCCGGATATGCCCCCAAAGTCCAGAAATGGAACAAGATATTAGACAAAATTACCAGTAAGGGCAATCCTCACCCATTAGAAGGTTGCGATGAGAGAACTCAGCGGTGGGTCTTTGCTCGGTCAGGTTTGACCAGCGAGGGCAAACTTGAAAAGCCCGACTTTGTGAATGAAGTTGAGGATAAAATGAAAGAAGTAATTGAAAAGCAACAGAAGGGTCTATTCAAGCCGAAGAGGGAGAATGACCAACTTACCACTATCTTAGGAAACCTTGAACACAACGGACAGGTTCGAGAAGTCTCTTCTCAAATGTCTTGGCTAGATGGTTTCCCTAAAGATAAAGACACATATAGAAGATGTGAGAAGTTTAAGAAAACACTTGATGAAACGATTGCTCAAAAGGTCAAAGAAAATATGCAAGAAATAATGGAACAACTTAGACAATCAGGAGAATTAGTGGCACCGAGTACAGCGATGGTTCCGGTGCCAAAGGAGCAATTAGTATCTCCAACTGCCTACCCTAGCAGCATTGGTTCCGTGCCAGACTCAAGGTCAACCCATAAGTTCCCCGTCAATGATATTGCTAACAGCAAATCTTGTCGTCTTCTTGTCCCGATCGGCAGAGCAAGGAACAAAACCAAACAGGTTGCCATTGCTATGGCAAAGCCTGATCGTGACTTCAACGGCAATCCACTTCTGTTGTATTATGTTGTGGTGCAAGTTCTTCAGATCATTGAAAATGATTATGAAGATTATGAAATAGACCACGTCATACCCGAGGGGATCACGACTCTGGGGTAGGCTGTCAACCAATTAATCCTTTGGCACCGACGCGATATCGTGTTGGACGATGAGCCAATTTCTAGCCCCATCGCATCTCGAAATACCGCAACCCCATCTTCTAAGCCGAAAGTCCAGGAAGATCCACTCCCAGTCCAGGAAGATCCACTCCCCCTATGTCTCAGCAAGGATGATAGTAACCTTGCTAGTAAAGATATCCAAGAGGAACAAGTTGGACAACAGCTTCAAGCAGTACCAGAGTAAGCTGTTGCGAGTACATAGCAACCAGTTTAGCAATAGCTTGAAGTAGTATTAGAGCCAGCTGCTGGGAGTAAAGAGCAATCAGTTGAACAACAGGTTCAACAACAAGCCAGTGTCCAACTTTGACGACTACTCCTCGATCATCAGTGCCTATCAAAGTTAGCTCATACAAAATTAAGAAACCTTCATCAGAAGTGTCAAAGTATTTGGAAACTATGAAGGAAAATATTATAAAATTGAGTGCACCACGTTCTTCTCATGAGCCAGCATTAGGAGATATCGAGGAGTGGGAAGAAGATGGTGTCATGTATAATCGGCGGACGACTTTAGTTAAACCAGGAGTTCCAATATACAAGCTTGAGGATGTTCCTCCTGAATTTAAGAATGGGAAGCCGTTAATGACATCCACACAACTTAGCAAACAACCTGCCCCGCTAAAAAAGAATGCATGAGTGGTACATCCTTGCCAGCACAAAATATGATATTGATTGCATCACATTTCATATTCCAAAAGAAGCATTCTGGAGCACTTGAGAAGATAGACGAGTCATTTTATTTGAAGAGTTGCATCCCCTTTTCCATCGGGGCATGCTCGAAATCAACCTGCTGCTTCTCTAGTGCTTGTAAGTGCCTCTAATATTTTGCATTTGCTTTTCTTACTACAGGCATACACATTTTGTGAGATTATAACAATTCCGGACTTCTTCAATAGGATGCAATACATGGATAATGAAAAGATGGAACGCAAGACAGGTATCCATGACCCTACACAGATTGCAAAGACGCTATTCGACGTCAAGGCGGATCGAGACTCGGAAAAGTTCAAGCACATAAAAAATAAAGATTTTGAAAAAGCAATCGTAAAACTTAAAAAGGATAGAAGGACAAAAGTTGCAGCTTACATAGGACATGCGATGTTTAACTTTGTCAGAGACGGCAAGGACCTCATAAAGGCTCCATACCACTTCGAGTAAGTTCGACACATGACATTAAAATAGCAATTATTGGTAATTGTTAACACGTGTGTTTGTATGTTTGCAGTAATCACCAAATAATGATCTTCATCAAGCCAACACAGGGGATGACAACAGTCTTGGACTCGGCCGATTTCCCACCAGACCTTTACAAAGATTTCCTTTCCATTTTGAAACTGTACATTTATTCAATAATTTTAATTTACACACATTTATAATGTGTTGACAAGTTTTATATGACATTTCTTGTATTACAGCGCTTGGCGGTTTTACGCGGAACGGCTTGACGGCGAGAGACCTTCTAATACGACTGCATTGGACATTAAAACGTATTATGCTTGTCCGAAGCAGCCTGCTGGTAGTGTCTTATGCGGGTATTATGTATGCAAGCATCTTCGGACTGCCAGCAAATATAGAGTGAATCGTGAGGATGTAAGTTATCCTTAATGTTGATATCTTATTTTCTTACTTTTGAGTTTCATTTTTGTAACTAGCATAGTTTAATATTTATATTCTCTGCTGTTCAATATTACCAAAAAAATTATTTTCATATTTTGGTTCCAACTTCAAAATTCAATTGCTCACAGTACAACTGCTCCAAAAATACCAAATAAATTCTTGTATACTCTCACTTTGATCTATACTTTGATATTGTTCAAACCAACACATTCTAAAACTTGTTATGTGTTTCATTGCAGCACATGAAGAATGTGAATGAAGAATGGCCGGTTTGTAGAAGTATTCCTGGTAGAGGAGCTGACAAGATTGCTGCTGAACTCTGTCAATTCGTTCGTCACAAAATTTCGCACAAAAGAGGGGAGTTCTTTGATGAGAATGGTGCAATAGCTGATGTGCCAGAACCTTGCGACTATGCCAATAGAAACAGTTTTTAGTGAAAACTTGTAAACTATGAGATGAATTGTATCTGTAACTTGTACATATGTATATTGTTTTAGTGATGACTTCTATGAGATGACTTCTGCGATGATATTGTTGACTTCTGTGATGATATTGTTCACTTCTATTATGTGATTATATTGAATTGACTTGGAAATTAGAAATAAGAGTAGCTAGTACTGCATAGGTTATACCTTATCACAGGCAGTTATTTACTAACGGCTAGACCTGCTTGTGAAAAACAATTATCACAGGCGGCTAGATATAGGTAAAGAACCATGTATGATAACCTAATTATCACAGGCGGTTACTGCTATGGTAGAAACCAGCTACAATAAACTGTCTTCACAGGCGGCTTGATGTAAGTCAAGATCCGCCTGTGATAACACTATTATCACATGCAGTTATATATGCTTCACGACCCGCCTGTGATAATTGTATTATCACAGGCGGTTACATATGCTGCACGACCCGCCTGTGATAACTTATCTTCACAGGCAGCTAGCCTAAGTAAAGAACCGCCCGTGATAATCTGTCTTCACAGACGGTTTCACTTCTCCGCCTGTGAAATTGCGGATTATCACAGGGTCTTCATTTCAGGTGGTTTTAAAAACCGCGTGTGATAATAGGTTTGGAGCCATCTGCGATGAGGCTTATTGTAGTAGTGGGGGGCTCCCCTATGCGACGGGGAGTAGGGGGCTCGAGCCCCCCTTGACCCCCTGTAGATCCGCCCCTGCAAATGGGAAGAGGACTTGGGAGGAGGAATGTCGTGTCCTCAGACCTTTAGACTCGTGGTAGTTAACCGGGCCCAACGAACGCTAGCTTCTATCTCCACTCGCTCCGACTTTGAGGACCTCCCAACATCGTACACCACCACTTCTATTTTGTCCAAGGAAACACAATTAAAATGAAAACTCATGTATGGCATACCAGTAGTAGGCACTGCGTCGGCGATTCTATTCCATGGGTTTTGGGAATAGGAAAAAAAAATCCATTTTACTACTCTTAATTATCAATGTTGTTCACTTAACCTCTAAAAAAATTTCCGGTTCAGTTTCTGTGACACCCGGTTCCGGATATGAACCAAGCGTAACGCATATGTGTGCCCAGGAAGTTCATCACACATATACGGTTGCATCACAAATGATATACAGAATTTAACCACGTCTTAACTATTAAATAAGTACTTTATTACAATAATCCAATAGTTCACAAATGACAAAACTCTAATTAATGCAGCGGAAAAATAAACAAAGCAGCACAACTCCAATCCACAGGCAATTGACGGCGGTACGCAACCTAGTACTCCGCGTGATCCTCAGGGTACTCCCAATTATCTCCAGTAGCTGTGGGGGGGGGGGGGGGGGGGGGTTGCAAGGGTAAGTACGTGTAATACTCAGCAAGTGTGGAAATAGATGACATGTGGCTAAACAAATGATTGGAATAAAAAGGCTAATTGCAGAAAAGTACATTTCATAAACATGTAAAAGCAGCCTATCATGTCTATATGAGTTTATTTCCCTTCATGACCCAAGTAATTATCATACCATAAATCCAACAATTCTTATTTACCATCGCAATCCATTAATACCAGCCAACCATTAATTTAATACCATATGCCAATTCCATATTCTCTCATGTACCGACTATACTCAAGTGACAACCCAAAACCATACCAACCATCCTAAAATTCCAAGTCCAATTCTAATCATGGAAGTTGTGCAGGTGCTCTTAATCGGGAGCATGGCTATCATGATAGTTCTTAACACTCTGCAGAGGTTGTACCACTTTACCCACACGTTCGTGATTTCGTCACCTTTCGATGACTAAGAACCTGTATGTTGCCCTATCACACTTTGGTTGATGTGCGGCCAAGAGATCACAAAATGGCCTTTCAAAAGGGACTACTAGTATGTACGGGCCCACTAAGGTTTCACCAGCATGCTTGAATCTCCATTCTCCCACCCACGGGCCCCCTCATGTCTCATGCGGATCCCAGGGCAGCCCTCCTCGACTCCCATTCCCTGCGCCATCCAATGGTCCATACAATACTAGCAGCGCTCCTAATTATTCAGCTACGCCGCACCCATACTTGGCCTTGTGGTGGCACTGTTGTCCTGGCATATTCTCGCATGAACCGGTCCTTAGATCTAAGGCAAGCAAAACCACTGTATCATCCAACCCATTCAGCAAAACCATGCTTGCTTAGATCTCCTAATTCCATGTTGCTAAAATAATCATCATCTTATTACCATCCCAAGTTCTCATATTTAAAGTTGTCAACCACATTATTTAAGTTACCCATAACCCATGTAGCGATGCGGTGAAAAAAGAAAAATACCCATACACGACTCATCATGAATATCCTGTCGACAAGGGGTGGCAAACAATGCTAGTAAACTCCTACGTATGGGTTTCCCATCATATTGACACGAGCATGAAAGTTCGCAAACAAAAGATTTAATAAAACGGGATCAATATGATTAAGGACACTTGCCTTGCTCCGACGGATGGGGTTGCTCAAGCACTTCAAATTCTTGGTTTTGGAAATCTTCGTATGCGGCCTCTTGAACACGTCCCTCTACGTGTGATCACACGTACAAGAAAATACATACAATTCAATATGATGCGCACAAATTAATCAACATGCAATGATATGCATGTAAAGTTCAATAATTAATTAACTACGATTGTTTACTAATTAGATGCGACTAGTTCATACATGTTCATATGAGTTTACGGGGGTTTTAGCGAGGATTAATGTTGCTGAAAATAAAAGATGGCGCGACTACGATCAATTTACGTCTATTAGAATCAATATGTTCGCTAAAATTTGCATCATAAAACGTGGCCTACCGTAGATGTGATGGCTTCAAAGATCGTGGGATGGGGACAGTGCGTAGACGAAGTAGATGGCGCAAGGGTCCTCTGGCGGCACGACGACGGTGATGCGACGAACTCTGGCGGACGACAACACCCTCCTCTTCTCTTCCCTTTTTTCCCTCTTCTTCCCTAGCGGCGCAGCCTCTGGTGCTTCTCCTTTTTTTTCTCTACCACTAGGGTTTTTCTCTCTGGAAGGCGGCGCTGCTCCTGGGTCGAGGGAACTACGAAGTCTTACGGCCATATTTATAGGCTCGACAGAGAGTCGACCGGCCAGAGACCGACTCGGCGCTAGGCTGGCGGCCGACTCGGTCGGCACGGGGTGCGAGCGCGGTCGACCGGGTGCTCGGGTGCGGTGGTGCGCGGGGCCAGGGCGGGGCAGGTCAACGCCAGCTGGGCCGGTTCGACCTGGCAGCGGGTGGGTGTTGCCCCTTTTTTTTCTTTTCTCTTTTTTTTTTCTCTTATTTTTTTTCTTTTACACATATAAATATTATTATTTTTTATTATATATATTATTTATTTACATAATTTTTCATTTGTTTCTTTAGGTTTCACAAATACATATATATATATATTATTAATTTTATATTTGTCCCCTAATACATGTTTCATATTTTTATTTTCTTTTTCTTCTTTTGCTGCACATGTTTGCACAGGTATGTTTTATATTTTATTATCTTTCTTTTATTTCATTAATGTTTAATGCATGAACATGTATGCAATGCATGATGCAAAGATTGAGGGTGTTACAGTTTCCCCTCAAACTACTTTATATTGATTCAACTCACCCCTTAGTAAAAAATTTCTTTTTTGTTTCTATTTGTAAACATCATTTCTGATGGTAAAATTTCATGAGTTAATATGTTACAATGTACAATATATTGGGAAAATATCTTAAGACCTTTTATGTATTTTTAAAGCATGTAAACAGATCTCCCTTAGAAGATCAAATAATATAAAAAAAGTTTATGAAAAATTATAGAAGTATGTTTCTAGCATAGTTTTTCATATCATCTATTATCATACAAAAATTTAACTTCAAAATAACTCATACAAAGAGAAAAAAAAAAGAAAAAATTTAGTAGAGGGTGAATTGAACCAATTTAAATAGTTCAGGAGTAAACTGAATAAAAAATTTCTTTAGGCGGTTAATCGAACAAAGCTTATACTTGAGGGTATTAAAATAGAATTTCAAGGCCATGCGTAGGGATCCCGGAGGATAGGATGGTGTCGACCGCATGCCCTAAATGGATACTCTCTCCATTCCCATTTATTTGATGTTGGGAGAACTAATAACAAATGAGGATGGTGCGAGTATATTCTAATAATCCCCTCTTGTACAATACATCTAGGTGGCACCTATGCCAGCTAAATGGACTTATTCCTTGTCTCGTTGATCGATTACCATTGTTCCTTTCTTTTCCAATAATCATGTTTTGCCTGATCTCCGTTGCTAGTTAATTAACTGCACATGCAATTTATTTTGGGTATGGTGATGTCAATCCATATAGATGGTTGTGGCAGATCTAAAAGCAGCAGTTACCGTAGCGAGAGGGATGGCTCCGGTGCGGCCGATCTGAGTTGGCGAAGGTGTGGAGGGGATGTCGCTGGCTTCCGTGGCAGGGCGGCGTTCAAGTGCTACCAGCGTGGAGGTGGCACATTGGTGGTAGGTGGTGGCAATACGAAAGCAGTATCACTATAGGAAATAAGCAATAGGGCATCAGAGATTTTTTAGACGTTGGGCCTGTCGAATATAAACAAACTAAAAACATCGGTAAAAATGTAACCGACATCAATAATAAAAAATGTTGGGGCGTGCAGATGTACCAACGACTCTAACTTTATAGCCGTCGGGTACATTGAATTGACCGACGGCTATAACTACGGCAGTAAAAACGTCAGCTCAAAATTTTGCCCACCGACGATTGTATTGCGGCCTCCTCTTTTTATATTTCCACTTCTCAAACCCTAGCCCCACCATTCCGAAACTAGCTGCCGCCAACTTCTTTCATTCCTTACTTCTCTGGTTTGATTTGGGAACCCAACCACTTCCACCACCAGCCATCGCTCGTTCGTCTCCTCTCCCTCCACTCGTCACCCTCTCCGTCCTCCAGAGCGGCCTCCTCTCCCTTCGCCTGTCGCCTTCTCTATCCTCACGTCGACTGTGCGGACTGCAGCTCCAGCCCGGCGGGAAGTGCTTGGATCGGACTTGAAAGTGCATCTAGGCATCTCTTGTGGGTTTTGGCTGTTTAATAATAAACTAATGAGATCCTAACAAAATTGTCGAGATGAGCACATGTTTTAAAGAAATGAGGAAGAAAGCACAAAAAAGAAAGAGAATGAGGATTTAAAGGGAAAAGAGCTCAGGAGCTGAAAAGATTAGATTATTTTGTTTGGAGTGTGTTGGAGAGACACACCCCAAGAGCTCAAGTGGAAAATTTGTTGCACTCGTTGCACATTTCACAGGAAGAGCGGACTAGTACGATAAGCACCGGGCTAGTCCGATATCTCTCTGACTAAAAACGGACAAGTCCCCCCAAATGCGGACTTGTCCGCAACCCTTCACATTTGCACAACATCGGACTAGTCTGATATCAACTGGACTAGTCCGATAATCCTCTGACTAAAATCAGACAAGTCCTTCAAGTGCAGACTTGTACTTAGACCTACAATTTTTCACAACACCGGACAAGTCCGATATCTACCGGACTAGTCCGAAATCTCTCTGACTAAAATCGTATTAGTCCGCACCTTAATGGACTAGTCTGGTATCCATCAACACTTAGGGTTTTCCACACACCTTACATTGCAAACCCTAATGGTAACCTTTGGGAACCCTAATATAAATAGAGGTGTACGACCGTACATCAAACTCTCTCGACTCCCTGCACCGTCACACCTTCCAAGAGCCCAGATTTCACATCTCTCCACACATCCTAAGCCTAAAAAGATAAAATCTTTGAGGATTAGCAATTGAACAAAGGAGAGACTTGTTCTACACATCTTGGGCTCTTGGGTTTGATCTCTCGCACACTGTCGTTGTTTATTGTATATCTTTTTAGTGTGTTTGGTTGCATTTATTTGTTGTAATTCTTGGAGAGCTCTCAACTTGTGAGAACGCCCCTTGTACAAGTTATTTGCCACTTTGTGATTAGTGGTTGAGAATCGTCCTCGTGGCGATTCAACGAGGGAAGGGTTAGTGAAGACCCGATCCTCTGTGGACTCCTTAACGGGGACATAGATTCCTCTGTGGGATCGAACCTCGGGATAAATCTTATGTCTCGCGTGTTCTTGTTTACTCTTCATCATAATCTATGTTTTGCTTAGTATTGTAAAATTTACCTTGAAACTTTGTATCATACTTGATCATTGCAATACATTGCATTGGTTCATTAGCTCAATACACTTTACTTGTAATCTGATTTTTGCTGCATAGTGTGCTAGAAGTCTAATTATAAATTTACTTTGATCTTCTAGTCCCCGCACACCAGACTAGTCCGCACCATAACGGACTAGTCCGGCCTACTCGTATTTGATCTATCTGTTAAGTGTTTTTAGGGTCCAATAAAAGTGCAAAAAGCCTATTCACCCCCCTCTAGGCTACATTCAACTGGTATCAGAGCAAACTATTCAAAAGAGACTCACCGCTCGAAGAGACCACGTCGTACATCAAGGATGTACACAAGGGCCTCAACAATGAAAAGGGTGATGAGGAAAGAAACCAAAAGCTAGAAAAGCTCCTCGATGCCATTCAAGACTATGAGGATGATGATGAGGAGATGCTTGAACTCAAGGATCTTCTACGGAAGAAGGCACTCTCCCCAAAAGGGAAGAAGAAGATCGACGATGAAAAGAAGAAGGAGGTAGTCACACAGACTACTCCCGATATCCTTTTGACTATGAACATTTAAATTCTAATAATAGTCATTACTTATCGATTCCTTTAGGCAAAGCACCTTACTTTGATGGAAATGACTATTCAATGTGGAGACAAAATATGAAATTGTACCTTATATCTCTTAACCCACGTTTGTGGCATATAGTTTGTACATGGATAGATATTCCAAACAATGATGAAGAGTTGACACCAAGTCAAGAACAAGCAATTCATCGGAATGCTCAAGCTGCAGCTGTGATCACTTCATCATTGAGTCGAGATGAGTTCACCAAGGTGGATGGACTCAAAATTGCCAAAGAGATATGAGACACTCTACAAACCGCACATGAAGGTGACCGTCATGTACACGAAGCAAAGATAGAGATGATCGAAGCTGAATTGGGAAGATTCTCTTTAGAAGATGGGGAATCTCCTCAAGACATGTACAATAGAATCAAGAATCTTATCATCAAAGTTCAAGCTTATGGCAACAAGAGGTGGAATGATCATGAGGTTGTGAAGTTAATTCTTAGAGCATTCATACCTCGCAACATGACTCTTTGCTCTATGATTAGAGAAAGCCCCGGGTATCGAAAAATGACCCCGGACAAACTTCTTGGCAAGATTATCAACTTTGAAATGATGGAGAAGCAAGCCAAGCACGTCAAGGAAATTGTCGACCTTACCTCGACAAAGAAGAAAGGAGTTGCTTTGAAGTCAACTTGTAAGCCCGCATCAAA
The DNA here is from genome assembly GCA_036927565.1 of Tuctoria greenei. Lineage (NCBI taxonomy): Eukaryota > Viridiplantae > Streptophyta > Magnoliopsida > Poales > Poaceae > Tuctoria > Tuctoria greenei. The sequence continues at coordinate 200,088,452 of JAYESD010000003.1, read as the reverse complement.
AGAACCTTGAGAAGCTATTGAAGAAGATAACAGTGATGATGATAGCAGTGATGTCAATGATGAAGACATGATCTTGTTCATGAAGAAGTTCAAGAAGATGATGAGAATAAGAAAGGGTAATAGCTTAAACGAAGGAAGACAAAGGGACAAACAAGGACTCAAGATGATACGGTCATGCTATAATTGCGGAGAATATGACCACTTCATAGTCGATTGCCCAAATGAAGATACCAAGAAAAAGAGTAAAGACTACAAGCCTCAACCAAACAAAATGTTCAAGAAGAAAAAGCAATATGGCCAAGCACATCTAGGGAAGCAGTGGGACTCCAATGATGAGTCCTCATCAGAAGAAGAAGAGGAGATGGTCACCATAGCCATCAAGAAGGCTACCAAGAAATCTACCCTCTTCCCAACCATGGGCGCATGGAAGGACACCGACCACACGTGTCTAAAGGCCAAGGAAGGAAAAAAGAAAGGTCACAACTAAACCTTCCTCCTCACTTTATTCTGATAGTGATATTGATGTTTATAATGATGAAGAAAACATGCTTAGTGGTTTAGATAGAAAAACAACTTCTAAAATGAAATTTTTAATGGATAAGATTGTTGATAAGGAGGACCTAGTCAATCACCAAGAAGATATGATCATTATTCAAAAGGAGAAATATCTTAAGATTAAAAAGCTCCTTGAATTTGAAAAGAAGCGAAGTGAATCAATAGAACTTGAGTTATCTTCAAGCAAGGAAACTTGTTTGAAGTTAAAAGACTCAAATGTGTCCATCAAGGAAGAACTTGCTAACATAACCAAAGTTAACAAGGTACTTGAAACACAGGTTCACTCACTCAAGCAAAGTGGGTCTTCATCCTTTTCAAGCGCACCTTCTCAACACATCAAGTCCAAAACCGTTTTTACTTGCACTTGTGCTAAAAATGATATTAACTTGGAAGAAAATTCCAATTTGACAAAAGAAAAGCATCCCTCCCAAAGTGGCATATTTTACAAGAAGAAAGTCAAGTATGCACGTAGTGCATACTTGGTCACAAGACCTCCAAATGTTAAATATGGTATTGGGTATTCTTATGGTGAAAAGCAAAATGCTAGAAGCCACAAGAATAACAAGGATCACATTTCTTTTATCAAAGGAACTTCTTATCAAGTTGGAAAACATAGTACTTTGATAAAATGAACATAGTAAACTCATATGAAAAACAAGTTTTATTTAGAACATTTGATGCTTTATATGTACTTACGAAAAATGCTTATGGAAAAGTTCATGCGAAATATGTTGGGACACGCCATGAGAACACCAAGTCTCGTGTGTGGGTGCCCAAATCACTTGTGACTAACCTCAAAGGACCCAAGCAAACTTGGGTACATAAGACCAAGACATAATCTTTTCCTGCAGGCCTATTCATCCGGTGGAGCGAAATGGGTGCTAGATAGTGGATACACCAATCACATGACCGGAGAAAGAAGAATGTTCATGGAATATGAAGAAAATGAAGACCCAAGCGAAGGCATTTATTTTGGTGATAATAGTCAAGGAAGGGTGCTTGGTACCGGTAAAATTGCAATTTCATCACAACATACACTTTCTCATGTTTTACATGTTGACTCCTTGGATTATAACTTTTTGTCCATGTCTCAATTATGTGACAAAGGTTATAACTGTTTATTCACTAATGAGGGTGTGACCGTCTCTAGAAGGAGTGATAACTCGGTTGCGTTCAAGGATGTGTTAAAGGGAATACTTTATCTAGTTGACTTCAACAAAGATAAAGCCGAACTTGACACATGCTTGATTGCAAAGACCAACATGGGTTGGCTGTGGCATAGACGGCTAGGACATGTTGGTATGAGGAATCTTCAAAAACTCTTTAAAGGAAATCACATCCGAGGTTTAAAGGATGTTGTTCTTGAGAAAGACATGCCTTGTAGCGCGTGCCAAGCCGGGAAGCAAGTAGGAGCACCACATCCCGTGAAGAATGTCATGACTACAACAAGACTGCTTGAGCTCCTCCACATGGATCTATTCGGCCCAATTGCTTACATAAGCATCGGTGGTAATAAATATGGGTTAGTCATTGTCGATGATTTTTCATGCTTCACGTGGGTTTTCTTTTTGCATGACAAGACAGAAACTCAAGGAACCCTAAAGAATTTCATCAAGCGTGCCCAAAACGAATTCTTACTGAAGATCAAGAACATACGAAGTGATAATTGGACAAAATTCAAGAATACTCAAGTTGAGGAGTATCTAGATGAGGAAGGAATAAATCATGAATTTTCAGCACCGTACTCTCCTCAACAAAACGGAGTAGCCGAAAGGAAGAACCAAACACTCATTGAGATGGCAAGGACAATGCTCGATGAATACAAGACTTCGGACAAGTTTTGGGTTGAAGCTGTTAACACCACTTGTCACGCCATAAACCAACTATATCTTCATCGGTTGATCAAGAAAACTTCATATTAACTACTCACGAGTAACAATCCAAATATTTCATATTTTCAAGTCTTTGGTTCAAAATTTTATATTTTAAACAAGAAGCTAGGTCTTCAAAGTTCGCTTCGAAGTTCCATGAAGGTCTCTTACTTGGCTATGGTTCGAACTCCTACACCTATCGTGTCTTCAACAAGGCCTCCAGACTTGTTGAAGTGGCACGTGATGTAGTGTTCGATGAAACTAACGACTCTCAAGAAGAGCAAGTTGATCAATGTGTGCTAGATTAAGAAGAAGCTCCATGTCAAGCATTGAGAAGAATGGTGTTGGGTGATGTTCGATCACATGTGCCACCTCCAAATGCAAATGAAGAATATGAACCACAAGTGGAGGAAAATGATCAAGGGGGGGCTTCCACACAAGATCAACCTCAAGAAGATCAAAGTGATCAAAACATCAATCAAGGCAACTATCTAGGGGAGAAGAAGATGATAATCATGAAGATTCAAGACCACAAGTGCCACATCTAAGAGTACACCAAAGCATCCAAAGAGATCATCCCGTCGACAACATAATCGGTGACATCCAAAAGGGAGTAATAACTAGATCTAGCATAGCTAATTTTTGTGAACACTATTCTGTTGTATCCTATTTGGAACCATACAGGATTGAAGATGCATTAAAAGATCCCGATTGAGTGATGGCGATGCAAGAAGAATTGAACACCTTCAAAAGGAATGAAGTATGGGAGCTTCTTGAAAGACCCAAGTCCAACGTTGCCGACACTAAATGTGTCTTCCGCAACAAGCAAGACGAATATGGAGTGGTAAAAAGGAACAAGTCACGACTTGTGGACAAAGGGTATTCAAAAGTAGAAGGTTTGGATTTCGGGGAGACTTTTGCTCCCGTAGCTAGGCTTGAATCGATTCGTATACTACCTGCATATGCTACTCACCATGATTTCAAGCTTTATCAAATGGACGTGAAAAGCACCTTCCTCAACAGACCCATCAAGGAGGAGGTGTACGTGGAGCAACAACCCGGTTTTGAAGATCAAGAGTACCATGACCATGTGTAGAAACTGCGTAAGGCTCTCTATAGCCTCAAACAAGCTCTTAGAGCTTGGTATGAGTGCCTTGGAAAATTATTTGTTGAAAATGGATTCAAAATTGGTAAAGCTAATTACACTTTGGTTACCAAACACTTTGATGATGATCTCTTCATTTGTCAAATCTATGTTGATGATATCATATTTGGTTCAATTAATAAATCTTTTTGTCAAGAATTTAGTAAGATTATGACCGATAGATTCGAGATGTCCATGATGGGAGAGTTGAGATACTTTTTGGGATTCCAAGTGAAGCAACAAAAGGAAGGGACGTTCATAAGACAAACAAAGTACACTCAAGACATTCTCAAGAAGTTTGGAATGGACAAAGCAAAGCCCATAAAGACTCCCATGGAGACAAATGGACACTTGGATCTCAATGAAGACGGACCAAACGTGGATCAAAAGGTATATTGTTCTATGATTGGCTCTTTACTATATTTATGTGCAGCTAGGCCAGATATTATGTTGAGTGTATGTTTGTGTGCAAGGTTTCAAGCCAATCCTAAGGAATGTCATTTGACAGCCGTTAAAAGGATCTTGAGATATTTAGTTCATACACCCAACCTAGGTCTTTGTTATCCCAAAGGTTCAAAATTAAATCTCATTGGATACTCCAATACAGATTATGTCGGATGAAAGGTATATAGAAAAAGTACCTCCGGTACTTTCCAATACCTAGGTAGATCCCTAGTTTCTTGGTCCTCCAAGAGACAAAATTCAATTGCCTTATCCACGGCTGAAGTGGAGTATGTTGTAGCCAGGACTTGCCATGCACGACTCCTTTGGATGCCAAAAACTCTGGGATCACGGTAGCAATATGAGCCGTATCCACTCCTTTGAGATCATGAGAGTGCAATTAAAATTGCCCATAACCCTGTTGAGCACTTCAGAACCAAACACATAGACATCCGACATCACTTTTTGAGAGATCACTCAATGAGAGGAGACATAACCATTTCCCGTGTCAACACTGAGAAACAACTAGCCGATATCTTTACCAAGCCACTTGATGAAAAACGCTTTTATGAGCTCCAAAATGAACTAAATATCCTTGATGCTCAGAACGTGGTTTGAAACTTGCATACTTGTATGCCATCTTCAAAATCATGTTGATTGTGTTGAAAAATCACCTCTCTCTATTTTCTCTAAAAAACTATGTTAATTACTTGATCTTGGTGAATTATGGTCATAACTTGATTGTTGTATGTTTACTGATCATATTCATTAAGATTATTTGTATGTTTTTGCCCCTATTTTCTGTTTAAGCACCTTCGAATATATACGAAAGGTCTATGTTAATTTCTATTCGTGGTTACCTCAGACTAGCCCGCACATTGCAGACTAGTACGCAAAGTGTCCGCTAGTCCGGACTAGCCCAGTACCACCACAAATTAGTCCAATTTTTGGACTCCATAACCCCTAAGGACCGGCACAGACCTAATCTTCTCCTACCTCACAACTCACCTCACATTCTCTCTCTTCACTCGAGTGCTCCCAAGGCTATTTCGCAAAATATCCATCAAGTCCTCCCAAAACTCCATGGGAATCGACCTCCACTGCTAGGGGATCGACAACCCCAGACTAATCCGCACCAAGAACCTCTTCAATGTCTCGAATCAAAGGATTTGGAACATGTCGGGCTCGAATGAAAACCTCTCCGACTTTGAAGCCGAGATGGATCAAGAAGTGTTGCCTCGTGTTTTGGAGTCTCGCTCCAACAAAAGGCAAGAGCGTGTTGTCGAATCCTCTCCCATTCCACCTCGAGTGCGAAGAAAAGTCCTGACCAAGAAACCAACCTCCAAAGGGAAAGATGTGGTTGGACCCAGCTCAACGGCTCCTTGCCAAGTTAAGGGCAAGGGCAAAGGAATTGCCTCCGGCCCGATTGGTCCCCTGAGGATGTCATCTCCAAGACAAGAGAATAGGAACCCCTCAGAAGAGAAGTTCAATGGCAAGGGAAGTGATGTAGCATGGAAGCTAAGGAAGATTGATGCCTATAGCAGTGGAAAAAAGGCAGCCGACCCAAGATTCTGAAGTCATTTCCACTCGGACTACTACAGCACCATGTACCTCCAAATGAAGACTCCAGTGGTCCCCAACCAATGGATTGACTGGATCTATTTTGAAAGGAGGAGTCGTGATGCCTTTGAGGAGGTGATAAAGGCTGCAGAGAGACACGACCTCAAGGACTTGTTTTCTTTCAGATATAACTGGAATGATGAAGTCATTGCTCAGTTCTTTACAACTTGCTATTTTGCCAGCTCTGAGGAAGAGAGAGTGACATGGATGACACATGGATCCAAGTACATAGTTACTTATGCTGAGTTTGCCAGGCTGTTGCACCTTGAGGACACCGACAGCAATGAGATCGTGATTCACAATCTTGGTGCTTTGGAGAAGTATAAGATTGATTTTCTTTATGACACTCACCTCAAATACAATCCTCCCTCAACTAAAAACATGAAGCCTTTCTTCATTGTTCTCAATAGAGTGCTCCGGTGCTCCAAAGATAGACATGCCGGGAGTGTCCAAGGTTACTTGAGAACCTTGATGAAAGTGATTAGCAAGAGGAGGAAGCTTGATATCTTCGATTACATCTGGAATGACATGGTAAATATCTCTTGCACACCTAATCGCTCATGTGGCTATGCACTGTACATCATGTATATGATAGAGAAGGTCACTGGCGTTGAATTTGTGAAGGATGTTGAGTATACAGTTTTGAGGCCTCAGAAGCCGCATGAAGCTACTCTTCCAAGTGCTCCATCCCCTGCATCAAGTGAAGAGGCTCCTAGGAGAGCCCAAGGAGAAGCAAGACCTCCCTCTAGCTCAAGGGCCCCTCCTTCTCACAAAGGGTCCCCGAGTGGGATTATGAAATGCCTGGCAGCTATCTTTGGTTCTTGCCGCAAAACTGAAGTGAAGCTTCACAAGACGAACAAGGCAAGAAAGGAGGAAATGAAATACATGAAAGACAATGCCAAAGCAATATGCCAAAAGCTAGAGATTGAGCCTATTGGATCCCCAGTCATTTCGAAAGCCTCTGACTCTGACTTTTCAGAGCTTCCACCTCTCTCTCCTTTCGAGCTTGCCTACTTTGGCCTTCGGGGCACAACGAGTGTTTTTTCTCATCCTCCTCCTCAGCATGATGAAGAAGATGAAGAAAGGACCAACATCGCGAATGAAGGCGATGACGATGAGTAGATACCTACTTCTCTTCCTTTTTGGTGCCTTGATGCCAAAGGGGGAGAGATTGAGGGGGAGTCTTAGGTTGTAGCATTAGTTTGAGAGAGAGAGAGAGAGAGAGAGAGATCTATTCTTCTTTTGTATTTCTATTTCTACTCTGTCATGCTTTTGGGCTTGTAAAACTTTAATTATGCTCTCATCATGTTTTTGGACATGTGTTGTGAAATAATGACTATGTTATGATTATAATCAATGGTTTATGTTTAAAACTGCTATGTATGCTTGATATTCTTGATGTTATTATGATTATGCCTCTTATGATATTCACATCAATATTATTGCTCACACACATAGTTTTGCACCCCACCATAAAGAATGCACATATGTATTACTTTTACGTTTGCTATTTTTACTCAAAATTCATATGTGCACACTTTATGAAAATCTGAATTTTTATCATATTTGTGTAATCTCAATTGGTTGTCACCAATCACCAAAAAGGGGGAGATTGAAAGTGCATCTAGGCATCCCTTATGGGTTTTGGTTGATTAATGACAAACCAATGAGATCCTAATAAAATTGTTGAGATGAGCACATGTTTTAAAGAAATGAGGAAGAAAGCACAAAAATGAAACAAAATGATGATTTAAAGGGAAAAGAGCTCAGGAGCTGAAAATATTAAATTATTTTGTTTGGAGTGTGTTGGAGAAACACACCCCAAGAGCTCAAGTGGAAAATTGGTTGCACTCACTGCACATTTCACAGGAAGAGCGGACTAGTCCGATAAGAACTGGAGTAGTCCAATATCTCTCTGACTAAAAACGGACAAGTCCCTCCAAGTGCGGACTTGTCCGCAACCCTTCACATTTGCACAACATCAGACTAGTCTGATATCAACCGGACTAGTCCGATAATCCTCTGACTAAAATCAGACAAGTCCTCCAAGTGCAGACCTGTCGTTAGACCTACAATTTTTCACAACACCGGACAAGTCCGATATCCACTGGACTAGTCTGAAATCTCTCTGACTAAGATCAGACTAGTCCACACCTTAACGGACTAGTCCGTTATCCATCAACATTTAGGATTTTCCACACACCGCACACCGGACTGGTCCGGTGTCCACCACAGACTAGTCCGTACTTCGCAAACCCTAACGGTAACCTTTGGAAACCCTAATATAAATAGAGTTGTACGGCCATACATCAAACTCTCGCGACTCCCTGCGCCGTCACACCTTCCATGAGCCCAAAATTCACATCTCTCCACACATCCTAAGCCTAAAAAGATCAAATCTTCGAGGATTAACAATTGAACAAAGGAGATACTTGTTCTACACATCTTGAGCTCTTGGGTTTGATCTCTCGCACACTCTCGTTGTTTATTGTATATCTTTTGAGTGTGTTTGGTGGTGTTTATTTGCTGTAATTCTTGGGGGGCCCTCAACTTGTGAGAAGGCCCCTTGAACAAGTTATTTGCCCCTTTGTGATTAGTGGTTGAGAATCAGTCTCTGTGGCGATTCAACGAGGGAAGGGTTAGTGAAGACCCGATCCTTCGTGGACTCCTCAACGGGGACGTATATTCCTCCGTGGGATCGAACCTCGGGATAAATCTTATGTCTCGCGTGTTCTTGTTTACTCTTCATCATTATCTAGGTTTGCTTTGTTTTGTAAAATTTACCTTGAAACTTTGTATCATACTTGATCATTGCAATACATTGGTTCATTAGCTCAATACACTTTACTTGTAATCTGATTTCTGCTGCATAGTGTGATAGAAGTAGAATTATCAATTTACTTTGATCTTCTAGTCCGCGCATACCGTACTAGTCCGCACCATAACGGACTAGTCCGGCCTACTCGTATTTGATCTATCTGTTAAGTGTTTTTAGGGTTCGATAAAAGTGCAAAAAGTCTATTCACCCCCTCTAGGCTACATTCAGGACTGCAGCTCCATCCCGCGGGACGAGCGACTTTGCCGGATGACGTCGACGCCTCCCACGACTGCCGCCCTCTTTGTCCATCCATCCACCGCCCTCTCCGTCTGTCCGTCGGCGCGGCTCTGGCGATGCCTCCCATGGCCACCGCCCTCGTGCTCGTCCCGGCAGCGTCCATTCCGGACTGGAGGTGATGCTGCTTCCGCTCTGCTCTGACGCCCCGTGGAGGCTACTCCGACGCCTCCCACGCCCAGCGCCACGTGCTACCGCGGCCCAGATCCGCCCGTGGTGGCTACCATGGCAGATACCGTGATGCGACATGTTCTGTTTGTAGCCCAGTTCTGATCGTAGCGTTCGTTCTTTGTGAATAGAGATTGTTCATTGTTGAGAGACATGCTATTGTATAATACTCTTGTTTGTGTTCATCTTTTTGTTACTAAGATTTGGAGCTCATGTTCGTGGTTGTGTTCATCCTGTGCATCTTGTGTTCATCTTGTGCATCTTTGTGAATAGAGATTTGGAGCTCATGTTCGCGGTTGGTGCTGTGTTAGTAGGAATTAAAAACGTTCTGTCAAGGTAAAAGACTGGCGGTGTAAAAAAAAAACTAGCATCGGTGGTGGAGCACTGACCGATGACTGTAACCATTAAAAGCGTCGGGCGACTGGTCTGACAATTTTAAGCATTAAAAGTGTTGGTCTGCTGTACTGACAGCAATAAAGCCATAAAGATGTCGGCCCAATGGTGATATGAGTTTAGAACGTCGAATTAAACTCATCTGGTAAAACCAACTGTTAACTGACGATCATAATGTATATGTGTCAGCCTTAATAGGCAACCGACGCCTATACAGCCGACAATTCTTTTCCTATTTCTTGTAGTGTATGGAGCACGATCCACCTGCCATGTCCCGACCCCGCGGTCCTCCCGCCAGCAGCCGCTTTGTTGACGCTCCTACGGAAGCGTGCTGAGACGAAGCCCTACGCAACAGCGGCAGATGTCGCGGCCTCGCGCCATCAAGTCGACGGTCTCTAATTGCTGGCATCGCCCATTCCGCAGATTGTGGCCCCAGATGCACTCTGCTTCCAAGTTCTCATTGAATCCCGTTGTGCTGGTTCCAGATCCAAGAGTGGGCAATGTACTCGATCTAGATCCATGGTGTCACCATGTGTATGTCGCATCTACACTGTTTAGGCCACGGTGTGATAGTGGAGACGAGTGTCACTATGAAGATGTCAAGAAAGTCCAAAATTGGTCATATGCGTTTGTGTTTGATGGTGTTGGCTTTGTTCCCATGGTGTTCAAGGACCGATTGTATTATATGGTTTGGCCTTTGAAGCTTCTTCACTTCCTCACGGATTACCTTACCCAGGGTTGTAGTCAGACCTTTTTGTATCCTGATTCCTAAAGATGGCAATGGGTATCTATTACTCGTATATCCGCAGATATCCGACCCTCTGAGTATGGATTTAGGTGGCATTTTGTACTCGGCGGTATGGGTTTGGGTACGGATAAAACCCGACAGATAGTATTTACCAATAGGGATGGCAATCGTACCTGTGGGTTCAGGTACCCGACGGGTGCGAGTACGGGTAGGGATTTTTACTCGCGGGTGTAACCTGTACTCGACCTGATGTTTTGCAGGTACAGATACAATTTTACTTTTTACCCGCAGGTACACAACGGGTTACTCAAAAATTGAAATACGACCCACAATCTAGTAAATTTTCTCAACCCAGCCCATCGAACCATCCAGCAACCCTAATCCGGGCGGCCAATACCCTCTACCCGCAGACTGAAGTCACTCCCGGCTCCCGCACGTGTCGCACCCCGAGTCCCCGTCTCTCCACCTCCTCCTTCGCATTTTCTCTGCTCGACCTCGGATCCGCCGAAGCAACTGCTCAAGGCGGTGTGCATCCTCCGAGAGAAGGGTGGAACGTTCCTCAAGACCGCGTTGGCCACATTGCAGGTGCCGCCGCCCCTGCCCTGCAAGCAAGGCCACCTGGAGGACCTCCCTGCAAAGACAAAGCTGGTGTTCGAGGTCTTCGGCCGCGTCATGCGCTTCGACTGCACAGCAGCCAAGCTCCTGGAGGAGGTCCTGGCTGTGCTTGGGCTCCCGGACAAGCCAAGGAGCAGGTGCACTTGCGCAGGCCCACTGGTGCAGGCCGCAGCATCCTCAGCTTGGTACAAGAGCTTCGTGAAGGTCATAGCAGCAACAGATGCCAGCAATCCTGAAAAGTTCAATGAAGCATTTCTTGGCAAATCAAATGTAGCATATTGTGCCTAGATTTTTTATACTGAAAAGTTGGGAGGCGAGTTTCTGTTTTGTTTTGTCATACCCGTCGGGTACCCGAAACCCGGGTTTGGATGCGGATACCATTTTTTACTCACGGATGCAGGTCCGGGTATGAAAATTTACCCAAACACTATTTCAGTTCAGCTCGGGTTATCGTTCTACTCAATCCGAACCTGACCCGTTGCCATCCCTATTTACCAGGTAAGAAAAAACCATACCCATATCCACATACCCAAACCCGAATACTAATATGTGAGTTTCATTTAACATTATTTGAACATTTGTGAATTGGTTAATAATTAAAGTAAATTTTCATTATTGTTGGAAAAGGAAGCCAATTTTTATGGGCATTGATTTTTGAATATTTCAGAGCTAGCAATATTTTTACCATTATGTATAAAATATATGAATAAATGTTTAAAGAGCGGGTAATGAATATACCGGGTAAAAATATCTGCGGATAATAGATAAGGATATGCTTGTTTACCCGTTGTGGGTAATGGTACAGGTTCATGTACGAATATTGTCATGCGGGCATGGGTAGGGATAATATTCGTGATATTTTACCCATTGTCATCTTTACTGATGGTGCGGTATCAGTGACACATCCAACTTCACCTAAGCTAGTATGATGAGATCTCCATCCATGTGATGCATCGCTTTGTCAAAATCGTCAGGCATGTCGGTACTAATTATCATGGTGTGACCAGGAGCAAGATCAATTACGATGGTGAGAGAGGTCCACAAGACTCATGTTGAGTTCCGAAAATTACTTTTAGAAGAGTTTTTTTTTGCAGCGTGTATTCGTGGTCTCTCAACCTACTCTGAAATTATGTTGATGCAGAAATCAGATATAATTAGTATCTTCTGGATATTAATATATATTTTATTGAACAAAAATAGTGATGCCAATCATCTCACATTTAAGATCATGGTGCTTCTTTTGGGCAAAGAATGCCGATCGCCGCTTGTATAGGTGGCCAACGGGTTGTGCTGGGCCGGGCAAGGTATTTAACACCCGAGCCTCACCAGAAAAAATTGGACTGTGACGGGCCGGTCCACGGGCCGGAGGTCAAGGCCCGAGCACGACCCGAGTTCATTTTATGCGTGTAGGACCGTGCCGGGCCATAAATGGGTCGTTCCGGCCCGTGACCCGTTTAGTTTAAAATACATTAAAAATAGCTATAAAATATATTACTCGGACCTAAAGGGCCGTGCTGGGTCAAGCCCCCACGGGCTTACCGGACCAGCCTTAAACGAGCCATACGGGTCAGTCTGACAGGTCTGAGGCCAAGCCCGAACATGGTCCACCCGAGCTTCGGGTTGTCCCGAGCCCATTTTTTCGAACGTCTGTGCTTTTTTGCGGGATTTCATGCCGGTCTATTTGGCCCGATCTATTTAGCCACCTATAGCCGCTTGTACAACACTACGTGGCACCTTGGCTACTAATTTGCCAACTGGCCAAAGACGCTGCACAAGGCAACAAGACGAGCTGACAAAAGCAGCAGGCCGCCTTGGCTGGTCTTTCAGCTCAACTCCGTCGTCCCCTTCCCATCACATACCAGTAACCGCGATAGCGATGCCGCTGCTCCGCTAGACCACGCCAGCTGTCGCACGTGTGCTGCTGGCCGCCGGTCGTTGCCCTGGCACTGCTTGTACAGGATCGTCGAGCGTCGCACATCATCATCTCAGCTGTCGTTTCACAGAGTTTGTACGAACTTAGATTGGCATGTTCCATATCCCGTATAGCTGACGTGATTATTGATTATAGAGAGAGTGCAAAGAACGTGTTGGCCCAGCTCTCTCGTAAACACACAAATATTGTACTACCTCCGTCCCAACTCAACTCTATTTCTGGATTTGGTCAAATCTAACTTTGACCATTGACTTATATTATTTTGATCAATTTTAACAATATGAGAATTGTATTTTAGATTCATCATGAGAAATATTTTCATAATATACAATTTACATGTTATTGAAGTTAATAGAATCTATAGAAATCATTAGTCAAAGTTAAGTTTGACTAAACTCATAAATAGAGTTGAGCTGGGACGGATGGAGTAGCATACAAGCACCTATCACTTACTTCTTTGGGGACTTCTCTCAGCGCACAACACAAGCACTACAGCTAAAAACACAGTCACACAGCTGCTCACTCCACACCAAGAAACACTCACAGCGCAAACAATGCACTGGCACACACGGCACTAGCACACTGCACCACACGTGCTCTTCACTCCCACTAGCTCTCTTCTTCTCACACAGAGGTTACACTCGGATTTTATAGCCGAACACTCACTGGCCAGCCAAACAGCACAACTACCAACCTACAACTACGGATTATCTGCATGCATCGGCCACTACTCGTAACAGCCCGTGCCACTCGGTCTTCAACAGCCAGCGCTCCACTCGGTCCTCCAACAGCCAGCGTCCTGCTGGTCGGGTCCTTAACAGACTCGTTCCTTCACCGGAAGCAACACATGCAGAAACCAACTAGTAGCATTCTACGCTAAGAAACAATTGACACGTCCTTATTCAGCTGCTCATCAGCCACTGCATGGCAGGCATCATGCCTTGCTGCGCATGGCAGGCATCACGTCTCACTCATCAGTACTTAGTCCTGCTCTACGTCCCACTCCCAAGCACATGTCCTGCTCCATGCATGTAACACTTAACTATGCACACTTAATCACTAACTACACATACACCATGCATACACACACACTAATTAAAAAACACAAGATTAGACCCAAGAGAACGGAGTCACAAGGTTCCCTACCAAGAGTTGGAAATTATCAAGTTTATTGGAGAGAAAAAAAAAGAGGAGAAGAAATTTTACGTTATAAGACCATCAGCTTTTAAAGCATACTCTATCCTTTAAACCATATTCTATATACTATATAATTTCAGTACGTACACTCATAAAAATTTTCCAGAGTATACCACTGCGGATGGCCTAAGCATCAGTGCTTTGTCTGGACCCATTCCCATGTGTTGCATGCTCATGATGGATGACAGGAGCCCTTCAGCCTGGAGCTACAGCTAGGCATTACTACTCTGCTGCACTCTCACCCTCCAGTGTTTACTGTATCTTCCACTGCCACGCATCCTGAGCCCTGACATACGCTGAACAGAATGCGAAACACACTGAGAGTAGTTTGAAAAACTTCTTCAAAATGTAATCGAGATCCACTGCTTCACAATGATGCTTCACAATGAGGCTCAAGGTTAAAACAAGTTGGCTCTAATAGTACAACATCGATGCATAGCTTGCGATCTTCAGAACACGTACGCTTTGTGGGCATATATTCGATAGAGGATAATTCTTCTTCCATCCCTATGGATTGGCAGGAAATGGGAGGAAAAATACCTCACTTTCCACTTCAATCCATATGAATTAGTTCTGTCCAAAACCAGATTTTTTTCATTCACCATGACCAAGTAAGTTGCCGTAAATTTGAACTGCCTCAAATAAGCCCACCGTTTGAACATTGAGAGGCTATTGTGTGTTGACTGACATATTAGTTGTGGGTCCATGACCTGTCTAGTCATAACTTTGGGGCCTCTGATTTAATCCAGCCAGTATGTCTGCATCCAGCAGATGCTTGAATGACCCAAACGCAGTCCAAGAAAGCGGTCCTGAAACTTGCATGAGGTGCTGTTACTGGAGCACTCTCAATGTACTTTAAAGGCTGTTTGGCAGGCCGAAATTCCTCTGGGATTCCGGCCTATTCTCTGGCCCATAAAATCAAGACCGAATTCTCCTCTTAGCCTATTTGGTAACTTGTTTTCCCGGCCTAATCTCAGAGAAACCACGGGGCTTTCCAGCCTGGCCTTGAGGAGTCGGGGAGGAAAACCTTACTGCTCGGCACCGCTCCCCTCCCGGCTCCCACCGCCCCCCCCCCCCCCCCGAACCGCCTCTCCCACCGAGCAGCGCCGGTCCTCTCCCATCGCCCGTTGCCGCTCAGCCGCTTCCATCCGACCGCTCAACGTCACTCAACCGCTCCGACACTCCCCTCCCACCGCTCCCTTCCCACCACACGGCGCCGCTCCGCCGCTCCCCTCCCACCGCACGGCGATGCTTCGCCGTGTCAAAAGGCTTGGGCTGGGCTGCCGCTCCCCTCCGTCCTCCGCTCCAACCTTCTCGATTGCTAATGGGCCTGTCAGCTCCGCCGCGGGCAACACCGAGAGTGAACCTGCGCCCGGTCCCCCCTCCCCTCCGCATGGGTCTCTCAGAATCTCGCGGCTTCAGCTTAGATTTGTGGGTTTCCGATCTGATGCACAGACGAGATCGCCAAGCTGTTCCCCTACCTGTTCGGCCAGCCTTCGGCGTTGCTGGTGCCGTCGGCCGAGCCCGCTGCGACCAGGCCGCTCAAGGTCGGGGTCGTGCTCTCTGGTGGACAGGCCTCGGGTGGCCACAACGTGATCAGTGGCATTTTTGGTGAATACTGCAAATTTCCTTTCCCGAGTGGTTCGTGCAAAGGTTCAATTATGTTGCTATTAGAAACAAAATTTGAGATAAGTTCAGATGGGAGATCTGTAGATCATATTTGTTTCCATTGTGAATTAGTACATCTCCATTCAAGCTTCGTCACTGAACTTAATAATTTATTGATGATGAACTTAATAAATTATTGAACACATCCAGACAATGTGGTTGCTTGCTGCTCCATCGATCGATTCATTGGTCAAACTGACCCAACCCAAATTAACAAACAAAACGGTCTTGGTCTTCTTGGAGCGCATATCTGTCTCAAACAAAGAAAATATGACAGAAGTTTCTCCTCCATGTATGTAGTGTGCGTGTTGGATTTGAACCTGTAGCTGTAAGGTAAGGTAATGGACCACCTCGGTCGAGCTGCCTTTCCAGGATGACTACTTAAACTCGGTTTGAATTCCTGTTTGAGATTAACCAAGATTTCATGATGCCTATGTATAAATCTCCTGCTGCTGTCATATCAATAAATTGTGGATATACTTACTTTTAATTATGCATGTTGACTTGTTTGTTTTCAGCAGTCCTTGTTAAATCACAATCAGTACTACCACACATAGGTGTGGCGTTTCAGAAGGTTTTTGCTTCTGAAATTCTTCTTCATAGCTCGCTAGATCTCTCTGGTCTTGTTCATGGGGGTGCCAAGGAATTGCATTGTATCTTTGCTGTTGTTCTTGCAAGAAAGAGCACATTTGCATTGTAAACTTCAGTGCGTGCTGCTTGACCTGTTTTCTGCACTTGTCCTAGCGAATATATTGGCTTCCATTGTATTGTAACTCTGAAATATACTATGCTCGTAACAGTGTACACCTCTAAACAAGTACATATCCTACATCGACAATGTCACATTGTTTTGGTTGCTGCAAATCTTTACCTGTAATACTATTTCTCTACTTTCTTCAGAAATATCTGTCTCAGCTTCTTCTTTTTTTTTCTGCAGGAAAGAGTATTTTGGTGCTTGGATCCATTATCTCAAGCACCAAAATACTCTTTCCTGCTGAAAAAAAGAAGCTGAGACATACAGTTATGTTTTCCGAATAAAGTAGAGAAATAGTATTACAGGTAAAGATTTGCAGCAACCAAAGCAATGTATCATCGTCGATGTAGGACATGTACTTGTTTAGAGGTGTACACTGTTACGAGCATAGTATATTTCAGAGTTACAATACAATGGAAGTCACTATATTCGCTAGCACAAGTGCAGAAAACAGGTCAAGCAGCATGCACTGAAGTTTACAATGCAAACGTGCTCTTTCTTGCAAGAACAACAGTAAAGATACAATGCAATTCCTTGGCTCCCCCATGAACAAGACCAGAGAGATCTAGCAAGCTATGAAGAAGAATTTCAGCAGCAAAAAAGAAAAAAAACCTTCTGAAATGCCACACGTATGTGTGGTAGTAGTGATTGTGATTTAACAAGGACAGCTGAAAACAAACAAATCAACATGCATAATTAAAAGTAAGTATATATCACAATTTATTGATATGTACAACAGCAGGAGATTCATACATAGGCGTCATGAAATCTTGGTTCAATCCCAAACAGGAATTCAAACCGAGTTTAAGTAGTCGTCCTGGAAAGGCAGCTCGACCGAGGTGGTCCATTACCTTACCTTACAGCTACAGGTTCAAATCCAACACGCACACTACATACATGGTGGGGAAACTTCTATCGTATTTTCTTTGTTTGAGACAGATATGCGCTCCAAGAAGACCAATACCGTTTTGTTTGTTAATTTGGGTTGGGTCGTTTCGACCAATGAATCGATTGATGTAGCAGCAAGCAACCACGTTGTCTGGATATGTTCGATAAATTATTAAGTTCAGTGACAAAGCTTGAATGGAGATGTACTAATTCACAAAGGAAACAAATATGATCTACAGATCTCCCATATGAACTTATCTCAAACTTTGTTTTTAATAGCAACATAATTGAACATTTGCATGAACCACTCGGGAAAGGAAATTCGCAGTACTCACCAAAAATGCCGCAGATCACATTGTGGCCACCCGGGGCCTGTCCACCGGATAGCACGACCCCGACCTTGAGCGGCCTGGTCGCAGCGGGCTCGGGCGACGGCACCAGCAACACCGAAGGCTGGCCGAACAAGTAGGGGAACAACTTGGCCATCTCGTCCGCATCAGATCGAAAACCCACAAATCTAAGCTGAATCTGCGAGATTCGGAGAGACCCATGCGGAGGAGAGGGGGGACCGGGCGTGGGTTCACTCACAGGGTTGCCCGCCACGGAGCTGACAGGCCCATCGCCGAGAAGTTGGAGCAAAGGACGGAGGGGAGCGGCAGCCCAACCCAAGCCTAGACCAAGCCTTTTGACGCGGCGGAGCGTCACTATGCGGTGGGAGGGGAGCGTCGCCGCTCGGTGGGAGAGGAGCAGCGCACGGAGGCAATTCGGGGGGCAGTGGGAGTCGGGCGGGTTTTCCTCCCCAACCCTTCGAGGCCAGGTGAAAGTGCATCTAGGCATCCCTTGTGAGTTTTGGTTGATTTATGACAAAAACGAGATCGTAACAAAATTGTTGTGATGAGCGCAGGTTTTAATGAAATTATGAAGAAAGCGCAAAAAGAAAGGAGAATGAGGATCTATATGGAAAAGATCTCAAGAGCTGAATAGAATACTTTATTGTGTATGGAGTGTGTTGGAGAAACACACCCCAAGAGCTCAAGCAAAAGAAATCACCCTCGCGACACAAAATTTCACAAGTCCGGACTAGTCCGATATTCACTGGACTAGTCCTATATCTCCCTGACTGAGATCGGACTAGCCCCCCCCCCCCTAGTGCGAACTAGTCCTCAGCACTTCACATCTGTACAAAAACGGACAAGTCCGATATCAACACGGACTAGTCCGATATCTTTCTGACTAAAAACGGACAAGTCCGCCCCAGTGCAGACTTGTCCCCAGGACCTCACACTTTACACAGAATCGAACAAGTCCGATATCACCACGGACTAGTCCAAAAACTCTCAGAATAAAATCGAACAAGTCCTCCCACTGCGGACTTGTCCTAAATTCTACATGAGGTTCACCACACCGGACTAGTCCGATATGTGCCGCACTAGTCCGAACACTTCTAGAGCCCAAATCGGACTAGTCCGCCCTTTGCCGGACAAGTCTGATATATCAGAACACTTACGGTTTCCCACACGCCGCATACCAGACTAGTCCGAAGTCTACCACAGACTAGTTTGAACATCGCAAATCCTATGGTAACTTTTGAAAACCCTAGTATAAATAGAGGTGTACGGCCCTACAACCAACCCTCTTGATTCCCTGTGCTGTCGCACCTCCCAAGAGCCCTAAAAGCACACCTCTCCACACATTCTAACCCAAAAGTAGATCAAATGTTTGAGGATTAGCATTGATCAAAAGGAGAGACTTGTTTCACACGTCTTGAGCTCTTGGGTTTGATTCTCTCGCACACTCTTGTTGTTTACTGCATATATTTCGAGTGTGTTTGGTGGTGTTCATCTTTGTAAATCTTGGGGAGCCTGAAGGCCCCTTGAATTTGGTTATTTGCCCCTTTGTGATTAGTGGAAGAGAATCGGCCTCCGTGGCGATTCGACGAGGGTAGGGTTGGTGAAGACCCGATCCTCCGTGGACTCCTCAATGTGGATGTAGGTTTCCTTCGTGGGAATCAAACCACGGGATAAAATTGTGTCTTGTGCACTATTGTTCTTATTGTTCATTACATTCTAGGGTTTACTCAATCTTGGATAACTTACGTTAAAACATTGAAATCAAAGTTAATTTGTGCCAGACATAGTTTCATTGTCGTAATACATCCAATTTACAACTTACTTTCCGCTGCATAGAGTTCTTGACGTGAATTCTTGGATCAAAATTGATCATTCTAGTCCGCACACACTGGACTAGTCCACACCATACCAGACAAGTCCGATTTCTCTGTATTTGATCAAGTTTGTTAAGTGTTTCAGGATCCGACGAAATTTAAAAGCCTATTCACCCCCCTCTAGGCTACATTCAATTAGTATCATAGCAAGACTCTTCAGAAGAGACTCACCGCTCGATGAGAAGATGTTGAACATTAAGGATGTACACAAGAACTTCAACCAAGAGAAGGGTGACGATGAAAAGACTTAGAAGCTGGAGAAGCTCCTCGATGCCATCCATGACTGCGAGGATGATGATGAGGAGATGCTAGAACTAAAGGCACTCCTAAGGAAGAAGGCACTATCCCCAAAGGGAAGATGAAGATCGAGGATGAAAAGAAGAAGAAGGGGAGTAGTCACACCGACTACTCCCGATATCCTTTTAACTATGATCCTCTGAATTCCAACAATAACCATTACTTATCAGTTCCTCTAGGAAAAGCCCCATACTTTAATGACAATGATTATTCAATGTGGAGGCAAAATATGAAAATGCATCTCATATCACTTAACCCCATCTTGTGGCATATAGTGTGTACAAGGATAGATATCCCGAATGACGATGAAGAGCTCACACCAAGTCAAGAACAAGCTATTCATCGGAACGCTCAAGCTGCAGCTGTCATAACATCGTCACTGAGCCGAGACGAGTTCACCAAGGTGGATGTACTCGGAATTGCTAAGGAGATATGGGACACTTTACAAACTGCACATGAAGGTGATCGTCATGTGCCAGAAGCCAAGATTGAAATGATTGAAGGCGAGTTGAGAAGATTCGCTATAGAAGAAGACGAGTCACCGCAATACATGTACAATCGATTGAAGAATCTCATCAACAAAGTTCGAGCATATGGAAGCAAGAAGTGGAATAATCACGAGGTCGTGAAGCTAACATGCCTCGCAACGTAACCCTATGCTCGATGATTAGAGAAAGCCCCGGGTATCGGAAAATGACCCCGGACGAGCTTCTTGGTAAGATTATCAACTTTGAAATGATGGAGAAGCAAGCCAAGCACGTTAAAGAGATTGCCGACCTTACCTCGGCAAATAAGAAAGGAGTTGCTTTGAAGTCCACTTGTAAACTATATCAAAAGAAGCTCGAGAAGCTCAAGAGGAAGACGACAGGGACGATGAGAGCAGTGATATAGATGAAGAAGATATGATCCTACTCATGAAGAACTTCAAGAAAATGATGAGAAGAAGACAAGGTGGTAGACCAAGTAAAGGAAGACAAACGGAAAAGCCAAGACAAAAATGAGGCGTGTTTGCTATAACTGTGGAGAGTACGACTATTTCATAGTAGATTGTCCACATAAAGAAAGTAAGAGGAAGACCAAGGACAACAAGCCTCAACTTAAGAAAACTTTCAAGAAAAAGAAACAATATGGTCAATCACACTTGGGGAAGGAGTGAGACTCTAATGATGAGTCCTCATCCGAAGAAGAAGAGGAGATGGCTACCATAGCCGTCATGAAGCCTACCAAGAAATCCACCCTCTTCCCAACCATCGGCGCAAGGAAAGACACCGATCATACGTGTCTAATGGCCAAGGAAGGTAACAACTAAATCTTCCTCCTCGCATTCTTTTAATAGTGATAGTGATAACTCTAATGATGATGAAGATATGCTTGTTGGTTTAGATAAGAAAACTGTGGCTAATATGAAAATTTTAATGGATAAGCTTGTTGTTAAGGAGGAGCTAGTTGATCATCAAGAAGATATGATCATCCTCCAAAAGGAAGAATATCTTAAGATCAACAAGCTCCTCGAGCTTGAAAAGGAGCGAAGCAACTCACTGGAACTTGAGTTAGCTTCAAGCAAGGAAGCTTGTTTGAAGATAGAAGACTCAAACATGGCTGTCAAGGATGAACTTGTGAACTTAAGCAAAGTTAACAAGATCCTTGAGGTACGAGTTGAGTCACTCAAGTCAAGTGGTTCTTCATCCTCTTCAAGCTCACCTTCTCAACTTATAAAATCTGAAACTACTATTGCTTGTGAATGTGCTAAAATTGACACTAACTTGAAGGAGAAGTCAAACTTGACAAAGGACAAGCATCCTTCCCGAAGTGGCATATTTGACAAGGAGAAGGTCAAGTATGCACGCAGTGCATACTTGGTCACAAGACCTCCTAATGTCAAATATGGCAGTGGGTATTCTTATGTTTAAAAGCAAAATGCTAGAAACCACAAGAATAACAAGGAACACATTGCTTTTGTCAAGAGAAACACCTCTCAAGTTAGACAACTTAATAATGTTGATAAATGTAACATTGTTAACACATATGAGCAACAACTCTTGTTTAGAACTTTTGATGCATCATATGTTCTTATAAAAAGTAATTTTGGTAGAGTTTATGCTAAACATGTTGGGCCACGCCATGGGAACACCAAGTCTCATGTGTGGGTGCCCAAATCACTTGTGAATAACCTCAAAGGACCCAAGAAAGCTTGGGTACCTAAGGCCAAGGCATAATTTGTGTTTTGCGGGCCTATTCATCCAGTGAAGCTAAATGGGTGCTAGATAGTGGATGCACTAATCACATGACCGGAGAAAGAAGGATGTTCGTTGAATATGAAGAAAATGAAGATCCAAGCGAAGACATTTATTTTGGTGATAACAGTCAAAGAAGGATGCTCGGTACTGGTAAAATAGCAATTTCATCACAACGTACTCTTTCTCATGTTTTACACGTTAATTCCTTGGATTATAACCTTTTGTCCATATCTCAATTATGTGACAAAGGTTATAATTGTTTGTTAACTAATGAGGGTGTGACCGTCTTTAGAAAGAATGATAACTCGATTGCATTCAAGGGTGTGTTAAAGGGAAAACTTTATCTAGTTGACTTCAACAAAGATAAAGCCGAACTTGACACATGCTTGATTGCAAAGACCAACATGGTTTGGCTGTGGCATATAGGGCTATCACATGTGGGTATGAGGAATCTCCAAAAACTTCTAAAAGGCGGTCACATCCGTGGTTTAAAGGATGTTATTTTTAAGAAAGATAGGCCTTGTAGCGCGTGCCAAGCTGGGAAGCAAGTAGGAGCACACCATCCCGCGAAGAATGTCATGACTACAAGAAGACCGCTCGAGCTCCTTCACATGGACCTATTTGGTCCAATTGCTTACATAAGCATCGGCGATAACAAGTACGATTTAGTCATTATTGATGATTTTTCTCGCTTCACGTGGATTTTCTTTTTGCATGATAAGACAGAAACTCAAGGAACCCTCAAGAAGTTTCTCAAGGGAGCTCAAAATGAATTTTCGTTTACGATCAAGAACATACGAAGTGACAATGGAACAAAGTTCAAGAATACCCAAGTTGAGGAGTATCTAGACGAAGAAGGGATAAAGCACGAGTTTTCAGCACCTTATTCTCCTCAACAAAACGGAGTAGACGAAAGGAAGAACTGAACCCTCATTGAGATGGCGAGGATAATGCTCGATGAATACAAGACTTCGAACTGCTTTTGGGCCGAAGAGTTTAACACCACTTGTCACACCATCAACCGACTATATCTTCATCGCCTACTCAAGAAAACATCGTATGAACTACTCAGTAGTAACAAGCCAAATATTTCATACTTTCGAGTTTTTGGTTCTAAATGTTATATTTTGAACAAGAAGCCTAGGACCTCAAAGTTTGCTTCGAAGTTCGATGAAGATTTCTTACATGGCTATGATTCGAACTCCTACGCCTATCGTGTGTTCAACAAGGCCTCTGGACTTGTTGAAGTAGCACGTGACGTGGTGTTCAATAAATCTAACAACTGTCAAGAAGAGCAAGTTGATCAATGTGTGCTAGATCAAGAAGAAGCTCCATGTCAAGCATAGAATGGCATTGGGCGATGTTCGACCACAAGCGCCACCTCCAAATGCAAATGAAGAAGATGAACCATAGGTGGAGGAGAATGATCAAGGGGGAGCTTCCACACAAGATCAACCTCAAGAAGACCAAGATGATCAACACATCAATGAAGACAACCATCCAGGGGGGTAGAAAATGATGACCATGAAGACTCAAGACCACAAGTGCCACACCCAAGAGTACATCAACGCATCTAAAGAGATCACCCCGTCGACAACATAATCGGTGACATCCAAAAGGGAGTAACAACTTAATCTCGTATAGCTAACTTTTGTGAACATTACTTGTTTGTATCCTCTTTGGAACCACAGAGGGTTGAAGATGCACTAAAGGATCCGGATTGGGTGGTGACAATACAAGAAGAACTGAACAACTTCAAAAGGAACGAAGTGTGGGAACTTGTCGAAAGACCCAAGTTCAACGTCGTCGGCACTAAATGGGTCTTCCGCAAGAAGCAAGATGGACACGGGGTGGTGACAAGGAACAAGGCACGAATTGTAGCCAAAGGGTATTCACAAGTCGAATGTTTGGATTTCGATGAGACTTTTGCTCCAGTAGCTAGGCTTGAATCGATTTGAATATTACTTGCATATGCCACTCACCATGATTTCAAGCTTTATCAAATGGATGTGAAAAGCGCCTTCCTCAACGGACCGATCAAGGAGGATGTGTACGTGGAGCAACCCCCCGGGTTCGAAGATCAAGAGTTCCCCGACCCTTTGTTCAAACTGCGTAAGGCATTTTTTCATTGAAAATGGATTTAAGATTGGTAAAGCTGATTACACCTTGTTTACTAAGCATTTTGATAATAATCTATTTATCTGTCAATTTATGTTGATGATATTATATTTGGTTCAACTAACCAATCTTTTTGTAAAGAATTTAGTAAGATCATGACATATAGATTTGAGATGTCCATGATGGGAGAATTGAGATATTTATTAAGATTCCAAGTAAAGGAACAAAAGGAAGGGACATTCATAAGACCAACAAAGTACACTCAAGACATACTTAAGAAGTTTGGTGACAAATGGACACTTGGATCTCAATGAAGACGGACCAAATGTGGATCAAAAGGTATATCGCTCCATGATTGGCTCCCTACTTTATTTATGTGCATCTAGGCCTGATATTATGTTGAGTGTATGTTTGTGTGCAAGATTTCAAGCCAATCCTAAGGAATGTCATTTGACAGCCGTAAAGAGGATCTTGCGATACTTAGTTCATACACCTAACCTAGTCCTTTGCTATCCTAAAGGTTCAAAGTTCAATCTCAATAGGTACTCTGATGCAGATTATGCTGGATGCAAAGTAGATAGAAAAAGTACCTCCGGTACTTGCCAATTCCTAGGTATATCCCTAGTTTCTTGGCTCTCCAAGGAACAAAACTCTATTGCCTTATCCACGGCCGAAGCGGAGTATGTTGCAGTCGGGAGTTGTTGTTTACAACTCCTTTGGATGCGACAAACTCTAAGGGATTACGATTACAATATGAGTTGTATTGCACTCATTTGTGATAATGAGAGTGCAATTAAAATTGCCCATAATCCCGTTGAGCACTCTAGAACTGAACACATAGACATCCGACATCACTTTTTGAGAGATCACTCAATGAAAGGAGACATAGCCATTTCCCATGTCAACACTGAAAAACAACTAGCCTATATCTTTACCAAGCCACTTGATGAGAAACGTTTTTGTGAGCTCCGAAATGAATTAAATATCCTTGATGCTCGGAATGTGGCTTAAAAACGTGCATACCTGTATGCCATCATCAAAATCTATTGATTGTGTTATGAAAATAATCTCTCTCTATTTTCTTTGAAAAACTATGTTAATTACTTGATCTTGGTGAATTATGGTCATAGCTTGATTGTTGTATGTTTACTGATCATATTCATCAATATTATTTGTGTTTTTTGCCCCATATATAGGAATGCTCTAACTGCTTCCGTTCTCGTGACCACGGACTAGTTTGTCGTTACCTGGACTAGTCCGCACAATGCAGACTAGTCCGTAGAGTTTCGGTAGTCTGGACTAGTCCGGTCAACCACAGACTAGTCCGATTTTTCGACTCCATAACCCTAGGGCCGCCAACACCTAATCTTCTTCATCCTCACAACTCACCTCACATTCTCTCTCCTCACTCAAGTGCCCCCAAGGTGATTTGTCGAGTTCTCCACCAAATCTCTTCAAATCTCCGTAGGAAACGATCTTCATCGCAAGGGTATCGAGGACATTGATGAAGGTGATTAGCAAGAGCAGGAAATTTGACATCTTCGACTACATCTGGAATGACATGGTGAACATTTCCTACACTCCTAATTGTTCCTGTGGCTATGCACCTTATATCATGTTTATGATAGAGAAGGTTACTGGGATTGAGTTTGTGAAAGATGTTGAGCACACAGCCTTGAGGCCCCAGAAGCCTCCCCAAGCCACTCTTCCAGCTGCTCCCTCACCTGCCTCAACTGAAGAACACCTGGAGAGAGCTCAAGGAGATGCAAGGCCTGCCTCTAACAATAGGGCCCCTCCTCACAAAGGGTCTCCTAGTGGCATTATGAAGTACCCGACTGCTATTTTTGGCTCCTGCCGGAAATCTAAAGTGAAGATCCACAAGTTGAACAAGGTAAGGAAAGAGGACATGAGGTACATAAAGCAAAATGTCAAAGCCATATGCCAGAAGCTTGAGATTGAGCCTGTTGGATCTCCAGTTATCTATGAGGACTCTCCTTATGATTTTTCGGAACTTCCACCTCTTTCTCCTTCTGAACTTGCCTATTTTGGCATTGGGGGCTCGACGAGTGGTTCTCATCCTCATCCTCCTCAGGCTGCCAACGATGAAGACGATGAAAGGACGGACAGCGAGGAGTGAGTCGGCGACGCCTAGTAGATCCCTCTTCTCTTTCTTTTTGGTGCCTTGATGCCAAAGGGGGAGAGATTGAGGGGGAGTCATTAGGTTGTAGCAGTAGATGAGAGATGAGAGCTCTATTTGTATCTTTTGCTCTTTGTTATGCTTTTGGTGCTGTAAGACTTCTTTTGATTTTGTAAGACTCTTATTATGTTTCTAGTCATGTTTATGAAGTTTGTGATGATGCTTTGATATGATCTATGTTTATGCTCTGAAATTGGCATACATGCTTAATGTTGAAATTATTATGTCATTTACCTCATTCTCATCACAATTATTTCTCACACACATATAGTTTTGCACCCAACCATAAGGAGTGCACATATGTCTTATGTTTTCATTGCTTAATTTATTCCAAGCTCATATGTGCACACTTTATGGAAATCTAGATTTTTATTATATTTGTATAAATCTCAATTGGTTGTCATCAATCACCAAAAAGGGGGAGATTGAAAGTGCATCTAGGTATCCCTTGTGGGTTTTGGTTGATTTATTACAAACAATTGAGATCCTAACAAAATTGTTGAGATGAGCGCAGGTTTTAATAAAATTATGAAGAAAGCGCAAAAAGAAAGGAGAATGAGGATCTATAGGGAAAAGAGCTCAAGAGCTGAATAGAATACTTTATTGTGTATGGAGTGTGTTGGAGAAACAAACCCCAAGAGCTCAAGCAAAAGAAATCACCCTCACTGCACAAAATTTCACAAGTCCGGACTAGTCCGATATTCACCAGACTAGTCTGATATCTCTCTAACTGAGATCGGACTAGTCCCCCCTACTGCGGACTAGTCGTCAACACTTCACATCTGTACAAAAATGGACAAGTCCGATATCTCTCTGACTGAGATCGGACTAGTCCCTCCTACTGTGGACTAGTCGTCAGCACTTCACATCTGTACAAAAACGGACAAGTCCGATATACCCACGGACTAGTCCGATATCTTTCCGACTAAGAACACACAAGTCCGCCCCAATGCAGACTTGTCCTCAGTACCTCACACTTTACACAGAACCGAACAAGTCCGATATCGCCACAGACTAGTCCGAAAACTCTCTGACTAAAATCGGACAAGTCCTCCCACTGCGGACTTGTCCTAAATTCTACATGAGGTTAACCACACCGGACTAGTTCGATATGTGCCGGACTAGTCCGAACACATCCAGAGCCAAAATTAGAACACTTAGGGTTTCCTACACGCCACAAACTGGACTAGTCCGAAGTCTACCATAGACTAGTCTGAACATCGCAAACCCTATGATAACTTTTGAAAACACTAGTATAAATAGAGGTGTACGGCCCTACAACCAACCCTATTGATTCCCTACGCCGTCACACCTCCCAAGAGCCCTAAAAGCACATCTCTCCACACATTCTAACCCAAAAAAGATCAAATGTTTGAGGATTAGCATTGATCAAAAGGAGAGACTTGTTTCACACGTCTTGAGCTCTTGGGTTTGATTCTCTCGCACACTCTTGCTGTTTACTGCATATATTTCGAGTGTGTTTGGTGGTGTTCATCTTTGTAAATCTTGGGGAGCCCTCAACTTGTGAGAAGGCCTCTTGAATTCGGTTATTTGCCCCTTTGTGGTTAGTGGAAGAGAATCGGTCTCCGTGGTGATTCGACGAGGGTAGGGTTGGTCAAGACCCGGTCCTCCGTGGACTCCTCAATGTGGATGTAGGTTTCCTTCGTGGGAATCAAACCACGGGATAAAATTGTGTCTTGTGCACTATTGTTCTTATTGTTCATTACATTCTAGGGTTTACTCAATCTTGGATAACTTACGTTAAAACATTGAAGTCAAAGTTAATTTGTGCCATACATAGTTTCATTGTCGTGATACATCCAATTTACAACTTACTTTCCGTTGCATAGAGTACTTGATGTGAATTCTTCGATCAAACTTGATCATTCTAGTCTGCACACAGCGGACTAGTCCGCACCATACCGGACTAGTCCGATTTCTCTGTATTTGATCAAGTTTGTTAAGTGTTTTAGGATCCGACCAAATTTCAAAAAGCCTATTCACCCCCCCCCCCCTCTAGGCTACATTCACCGGGCTAGAAAGCCTTGAGGTTTCCCTAGGGTTGGGCCGGGAAAACAAGTTACCAAATAGGCTAAGGGGAGAATTCGGCCTGGGTTTTCTGGGCCAGAGAATGACCGGGATCCCAAAGGGATTTCGGGCTGCCAAACAAGCCCTGACAGACCACGGCTGCCCTATCTTGCAGCAGTTGTGGATGTGCCAAGGGACTGATAATATATGCCTATGCTGAATTGGAGCCTTGTGGGCGGTGTACAACAAATTAAATGAAAACCTAGCTATGTTAATGAAGTGAAGGCCGGGGAAAACTTGGGGAAAACATGAACAGAAGCTAATCAATTGAAGAATAACCTTGCTCGAGATATTGAGAGTGCTCTTGCAAAGCTTGGTATGGATCAGTGAGGGGTGGAATGACTTGGAACGCCGGGAACACGACAAGGAGCTCGGCGGTTCCAAAAGTGCTTGCCGGGGTTACTGCAAAACTGTGGTCATTTGGCCATCAAAACGAGATGTTTGCAGGAGCAAAAGGGAGAGGAGAAGCTTGCAGTTGATTTTGCTTTTGGTGGGTCGCTCAAAGGACGGAGGAATCGCCGGCCATGGTGAGAAAATAGAGATACCGCGAAGTGTGCTGTGGTGACGAACAAAGAAGGCAAAGCTCACAGAGCAGTAGAATGGATGAGAGAGAGCGATAGGCTCACCTAGAAGGCTTGGTGCTATAAAAATCGGTTATCAGGCGGCAAGCAGCTGCTGGAGTGGTGGCCATGCGCCGTGGCGCAAGCAAAAAAGACGTCTGGTGCATGTGTGTGGGACTCTGACAGGTGGGGCCCCACCTGTCATACTTCCCCCACACAGAAAACTTGAAAATTTAGTTTGAAAACGGAAATGAACTCCAAAAATAACCAAACTTGATGGTCCCCCTAATTTGGACATGAGGAATCCAATGGTACCCTCATATTTCATGTTTGAACTATGCAAAATATCTGAATTCAGGAACAGTAGCATTATTTGATTTGAACTGCATATTCCAAATTTGAGTTTTAAATCTTCCTTTCATGTCTTTGATTTGCAATATTTTTCTGGATTGGGTACCATACTTTATCCATGGTAAATACTTTCTCTCATTTATAGTTGAACATTTTGATTCATGTGGAGTTGAACAATTTGCTTCATGTGAGGCTTGACGAGCATGGTAAAATAGAAAATCCAAGAATTGGGTTTTCACAACTCTCCCACCTTAAAAGAATCTCGTCCCGAGATTAAAATGAAAACAAGATGGTAAAAAGATTACCGGAGGTATGACGATAACAAGTTCGGACAATTGTTTCGAAGAAAATCCTCACTTCCCATGTAGCTTCATCGGCGGTGTGATTACTCCAAAATACCTTATAAAACCACAATGACCGATTTCTAGTTTCATGAGTCTTTTCATCAATGATTTGAACTGGGTGCTCAACATAGGTCAGATCTGGCTGCAATGCTTATATGCCTTCTATTAGAACTTCTGTTGGTTTCTTCAGAGATTTCCTCAACTTAGAGACATGAAAAATGTCATGAATCCCTGTCAATGACGCTGGCAGCTCCAAACAGTAGGCGACGGTTCCACATTTCTCAGTAATAGCAAATGGCCCAATGAAACTGTGACGCCCGGTTCCGAAAATGAACCAAGCTAACACATATGTGTGCCCAGGATGTTCAACACACATACACGAGTGATTCACAAATGATAACTAGATAATTACCACAACTCAAATTATTAAATAAGTACTCTTATTACATAATTCATTATATCCTCGAATACAAGCTCTAATAGATGTTAATGACATGTTCAACTAATGCAGCGGAAATAAACTAATTAAACAACTAAGCAACTAAGCAAAAGGGATAGCGCAGCTCCATGCAACACCACAGGCAAAGCTGACGGTAGACACGGCCTAGATCTCCGCATTATCACCATTAAACTCATAATTCTGACCTGCAACTGTTGGGGGGGATTGCAAGAGTGAGTACATGTTGTACTCAGCAAGTGTGGAAAGTATGACATGTGGCTGTTTCAATGACGACAATAATAATGGCTAAGTGCTGAAAAGTACAGTAAAACATTTGAAAAGCAATATATTATATATGTGTGAAGTAATCCCATCATAAACCATGTAACCATCATAATACCAATCCATAATTTACCATTGCCAATAACCATAATCAATGTCATAAACCATGATTCCATCCCATAACCATAACCATAACCATAATGTCAACCATAACCATCCCAAATTTCCAATTTCCCTCTAATCATGGAAGTTGTCCAGGCGCTCATAACCGGGAGCACGGCTATCATGATAGTTTTATTTAACTCTGCAGAGTTTGTACCTCTTTACCCACGTGTTTGTGATTTCATCACTCGTCGGCGACTAAGAACCTCCCTTATGCCAATTACACTTCCTTTGGTGTATGGCCAAGAGATCACAAAATAGCCTTTACAAAGGGATTACTAGTCTATTTAGACCCCACTGAGGTTTCACCGGTGGCGATGCCTCCAACTGAGCACATCTTCAACCAAGGGCCCCCTCTTGAGCCATTCGGATCCCAGGGTAGTCCCACCAATCATCAACAAACCCAATCCGACTACCCATTCCCCGAGCATCCACAATGGTCCAAACAGCACTAGCAAAGCCCTAATTAATCAGCTACGCCGCACCCATACTTGGCCTCGTGGTGGCACTGTAGTCCTGGCTTATTCTCGCATGAACCGGTCCTTAGATCTAAGGCAAGCAAACCACCATAACATCCAACCCATCCACATATCAGGCTTGCTTAGATCACCCATCGTATTGACCAGTTCACATTAACAAGAATATCATTTATGCATAATTAAATGTGTAGCGTTGTTTGTCATCCCAATTAATTAAGCGAAGCAAAAAGGTAAAAACCCTTCCCGACTCTCTACCATAAATTCCAGGTGACAAGGGTGGTCAAACAAAACTAGTAAACTTCCTACCATAGGATTCCCATCAATTTGACACAAGCATGCAAGTTCGCAAACAAAACATTTATTAAAACAGGATCAATATGCTTCAAGGACACTTGCCTTGCTCCGGCGGATAGGGTTGCTCAAGCGCTTCAAAGTCTTGATTCTCGAAATCCTCGTACACGATCTCTTGAGCACTTCCCTCTACTCGTGATCACACATACAAGAATATACATACAAATCAACATGATGCACACACATTAATCAACATACGATGATATGCATGCATGCAAAGTACAGTAATTAATTAACTACGGTTGTTTATTAATTAGATGCAACTAGTTCATACGTGTTCATATGAGTTTACGGGGGTTTTAGGGTGGATTAATGCTGCTGAAAATAAAATTATGGTGCAACTAAAATCAATTTACGTTTATTAGATTCAATATGGTCGCTAAAATTCGCATCGGGAACATGGCCTACCGTAGATGCGATGGCTTCGATGATCGAGGGATGGGGACAATGTGTAGACGAAGTAGATGCGTCCTCCGGCGGCACGACGACGGCGACGCGATGGCGACGTCGATCTCCGGCGGACGGTGGCGCCCTCCTCTTTTTCTTCCTCTTCTTCCCCTTCTTTTTCTCCTTTTTCTTCCCTGGGCGCAGCTCTGTTGCTTCTTTTCCTTTCTGTACCGGCGGCGCTAGCTTCTCTGGCCTTTTGGTATGGCGGCGGCGTTTTTTTTTTCTGGGATCGGGGAAAACCCCTAGGACCTACGGTCCTTTTTATAGGCGCGGAAGTCAACGGGGAGTCGGGCGCCGGGCGTACGCGTGCGGGAGTCGCGCGTGGGGGCGGGAATCGCGGGGCGAGCGGGAAAATCGGGCGGGAGCCCGTGCGCGGTTTGGCGGGACGCGCGTCAGGTGGCGGGGCGCGCGGCGTGGGGTCGGGCGGGAGGCGGGATTCGCAGGCGACATCGGGGGGGGGGGGGGGGGGGGGCGATCGAGGCGGGGGGGGGGGGGGGGGGGGGGGCCAGGCGGCGGGTGATGGCGCTGCAGGGCGCGTGGGAGGGCGCGTACGGCGCTGGGGGGGTGGGGTCCGTGCCGGGCGGCGTCAGGGCGAGTGCGCCCTGGTGCGGCCGCGTGGGCGGCAGGCCAGGCGGCGGGGCCGGGAGCAGGCGGCGGGCGGGGCCGGCTCCGCGCGTGGGCGCGCGTGCCGCGTGGGGCGAGCGGGCGGGCGCTGGTCGGCTCGGCCGCTGGCCAGCAGGCGGTTTTTTTCTTTTTTTTTCT
The DNA here is from genome assembly GCA_036927565.1 of Tuctoria greenei. NCBI lineage: Eukaryota > Viridiplantae > Streptophyta > Magnoliopsida > Poales > Poaceae > Tuctoria > Tuctoria greenei. The sequence continues at coordinate 200,056,007 of JAYESD010000003.1, read as the reverse complement.
TCTTTTTTTAAATATATTACTATTTATTAATTTTATATTTTTTTCATTATATTATTATTATTATATTTTATTATTTATATTTTATTTATTTTATTTTTCTTATTTATTTATTGTTTTATATATGTATATATTTATTATTATATAATTTATTTATATATTTCTTTTTATATATTATTATTATTTTATATTTATTCTCTAATACAAGATTTAGGCTATAATTATTATTATTTTTTCTTCATTTTGCTACACCATATATGTATGTTTTATCTTTTCTTTTATTCTATTAATATTTAATGCATGATCATGTATGCAATGCATGATGCGAAAATTGAGGGTGTTACAAACCTACCCCCTTAAAGTGAATCTCGCCCTCGAGATTCGATAGCATGGAGAAAAGGTGAGGGAATTCTGCCTTCAGGTCTTCTTCACGTTCCCATGTAGCTTCGGCTTCCGTATGGTGTTTCCATTGCACTTTGCACCAACGGATCCTCTTATTTCTCGTGACCCTTTCTTTTATGTCCAAAATTTTGATAGGTTGCTCGACATAGGACAAATCCTCCTGAAGTTCTAACTTGTCCATCGGCACTTGTTCTTCCAGTACCCTGAGACACTTTTTGAGTTGGGAAACATGAAACACATCATGTACGTCTGAAAGATGAGCTGGCATCTCCAACTTATATGCTACTTCTCCTCTTCTGTCCAAAATCTTGAATGGTCCAATATAACGAGGTGCGAGTTTGCCTCTTATGTTAAACCTCTTATGACCTCTCATAGGTGACACCTTGAGGTAAACAAAATCTCCTATTTCAAAGGCTAATTTCCTTCTCCTATTGTCCGCATAGCCTTTTTGTCTTGATTGGGCAGCCCTCAAGTTTTCACGAATTATCTGGACTTGCTTTTCGGCTTCTTGCAACACATCCGGACCAAATACTTGAGTTTCTCCTGCCTCATTCCATAATAAAGGTGTCCTACACTTCCTCCCATAAAGTGCTTCATATGGTGACATTTTCAAGCTTGCTTGGTAACTATTGTTGTATGAAAATTCTGCGTATGGCAAGCTTTTATCCCAACTTTTCTCATGCTTTAATGCACAAGCTCTTAATATGTCCTCCAAAATCTGATTGGTCCTCTCGGTTTGTCCATCCGTTTGAGGATGATATGCGGAACTAAAATTCAACCTCGTTCCCAAAGCTTCATGCAATTTTTGCCAAAATCTGGAGGTAAATTGAGAACCTCTATCCGAGACTATCTTCTTAGGGACTCCATGTTGACACACAATATGCTCCATGTATATTTCGGCCAATCGTGCAGCTGTATACTTGGTCTTCACAGGGACAAAATGAGCTGACTTGGTCAAGCGATCCACAATTATCCAAATTGAGTCATACCCGGACTGAGTACGTGGTAATCCAACTATGAAATCCATTCCAATTTCTTCCCACTTCCATTCCGGAATCTTCAACGGTTGTAATAATCCGGTTGGTCTTTGATGTTCCGCCTTGACTCGTTGGCACACATCACATAGTGCTACGTATTCAGCTATGTCCTTCTTCATGCTATCCCACCAATAGCAAGTCTTCAAGTCTTTGTACATCTTCGTACAACCGGGGTGAATTGAGTAAGGCGAGTCATGTGCCTCCTTTAATATTGTCTTTCGAATATGTTTTACATTAGGCACAATGATCCTCTTTCCAATCCATAAGGTACCATGTTCGTCTTCATCAAATCTGAATTCTCTCCCTTCTTCGATTCTTTCCTTGATTTCCTTGATCTCCTTATCTGCGGTTTGTGCCTCTCGAATTTCTTGCTCCAAGGTCGGATTTAACTCCATCATCTCCATCTCATTTACAAACCCGAGGTTCAACCGTTCAAACTCCTTACATAACTCGGACGGTAACTCTCGAACTGTAAGTTGATGGCTTACTCTCTTTCTACTCAAAGCATCGACCACTACATTGGCTTTTCCCGGATGATAGTTGATTCCCACATCATAATCCTTGATGAGCTCCAACCATCTTCGTTGCCTCAAATTCAGATCTGTCTGTGTGAAAATATACTTCAAACTCTTATGATCCGTATAAATTTCACACCTATGTCCAAGAATATAGTGTCTCCAAATCTTCAATGCATGTACCACGGCTGCTAGTTCAAGATCATGCGTGGGGTAATTCTGCTCATGTTTCTTAAATTGTCTTGACGCATAGGCGACCACTTGACCTTCTTGCATCAATACACATCCAAGTCCTTGTCTTGATGCATCACAATAGATGTCGAAACTCTTGCTTACGTCCGGTAATACTAACACCGGCGCGATTGTCAACCTTTTCTTTAACTCCTCAAAGCTATCCTGACAAGCTTGAGTCCATCGGAATGCCCTCCCTTTCATGAATAATTCGGTCACAGGCTTGGCTATTTTGGAGAAATCCTTGATGAATCGGCGGTAATATCCAGCCATTCCAAGGAAACTCCGAATTTCCTTGACATTCTGTGGCGGTTCCCACTTCAACACGTCTCTCACTTTTCTGGGGTCAACTGATACTCCTCCTCCTGAGATTATATGACCCAAAAATGGCACCTCTTTCAACCAAAACTGGCACTTGCTGAACTTGGCATACAATTGATGCTCCCTCAATTTCTGCAACGTAAGCCTCAAGTGTTCCTCATGTTCCTTCTCATCCTTCGAGTAGATCATAACGTCATCAATAAACACCACAAAGAACTTGTCCAAGTACTCCATGAAGACTTTATTCATGAAGTACATAAAGTAGGCAGGCGCATTTGTCAATCCAAATGACATCACGGTGTACTGATAAGATCCATACCGTGTCCTGAAAGCTGTCTTGGGTATGTCCGATGGTCTAATCTTCATTTGAAAGTATCCCGACCTCAAATCAATCTTGGAAAACACACAGGCACCTTTCATCTGATCAAACAAATCCTCTATACGGGGCAAGGTGTACTTGTTCTTGATGGTCACCTCGTTGAGAGCTCGGTAATCCACACACATCCTTTGGGATCCATCTTTCTTGTCCACAAATATAACGGGCGCTCCCCAAGGTGAAGAGCTAGGGCGAATAAAACCTTTCTCTAGTTGTTCTTGAATCTGCTTCTTGAGTTCCGCTAATTCCATAGGAGGCATCCTATACGGCCTCTTAGCTATAGGTGCAGTTCCAGGTATTAAATCAATAACAAACTCAATGTCTCGATCAGGCGGCATACCTGGCAACTCATCCGGAAACACATCCAAAAATTCACACACTACCGGAATCTCCTCAATTGCGGCACCGTCCACATGATTCAGCTCCAATTGCTTCGGTGCGGTTTGAGATGCTTCAAATTCTACGGTGATCCCTTCCTCATTAGTCAACTTCACCATCTTTGTGGCACACTCAATAACTCCATTGTGCTTCCTCAACCAGTCCATACCAAGTATAATGTCCAATCCTTGAGAATCCAAGACAATGAGGTTGGCGGAGAAGTCTACCCCCTTATTCTAAGGCTTACTTTTGGACATACTATATTTGTCCTCATCTCTCCTCCAGGAGACTTAACCAACAGAGTAAACTTCATATGGGAGATAGGCAAACTATACTTGGCCACATACTTCGATGCAATGAATGAATGTGATGCTCCAGAATCAAATAACATAGTCGCGGGGTTGGAGTTGGCGAAAAACATACCAATGACCACGTCACCCGCTTGTTGAGCATCCTCCTTAGAGACATGGTTCACGTTGCCACGAGCAAAATTCTGTTGTCCACGGCTTCCTTGTGGATGTCCTCCATTGGGTCTTGGGTTTTGCCTCGACGCATTACTTCCTTGACCAAGGCCTGACTTAGGACATTGATGCGCAAAGTGTCCAGCTTCTCCACAGGTATAACACTTCTTAACTCCACCAGAATTATTGGGACGAGCTTGGTTTCGAGCATTGGTCCCAGGAAAATCAGCACGAGGCGCATAAGGCATTGCTTGCATAACAGGGCGCTGCTGCACAAACTGAGTTGGGCGCGGTGCATATTCAGGGCGCTGAGCAGGAATAGAGGAGTTGTAATGAGGCGCATTGGGTGGTGCAAGGCGAGGGCGCACATTACTTCCTTGTTGCTGTCCCTGGTGTGGCGCCTTCCTCTTGATTTCTTGCTCCATCTCACGGATTTTGCTCTCAACCACAATTGCTTTGTCCACAAGCTTCTGGAAGTTGGCATAGTCACAATTGAGCAATTGCACTTGGATCTCATTGTTGAGGCCTCTCATGAAAAAATACTGCTTCCGGCTGTCCCAACTAACATCCTCAGGTGCATATCTTGAGAGTTGAGTGAACTTATTGAGATATTCACTCACGCTTGATCTTCCTTGCCGTAAGTTCTCAAATTCTTGTCTCTTCAAGATCATAACACCTTCCGACACATAATGAGAACGGAAGTTCTCCTTGAATTCTGCCCAAGTGATCCTCTCTTGATTCTCATGAGCATTGCAATAAGCATCCCACCAATCCGCAGCTGCTCCAACGAGTTGATGAGAAGCAAATAGGACCTTCTCCCGGTCACTGCATTGGACAATAGCAAGTTTCTTCTCCACGGACTTGAGCCAATCATCAGCATCCATAGGATCAACAGCTTGAGCAAAGGTTGGCGGCCTAGTCCTCATGAACTCTCCCAATCGGTTATGAGGAGGCGGGGATGGCGGTGGAGGCATGTGGGGCTGATTGTTGATATTGCCAGTCTGCAGCTGTCCCATTGTTTGTATCATGGTCTGCATGAGCTGGTTTTGCATAGCCAATAGCTGCTCAATGTTGATAGCTCCATGAGCAGGTCCTTGTCCAATATTGTTCTGAGGTACTCCATGGTTCTCCTCCTCATCATTGACATCCCTCTGGTTGTGAGTCATCACCATCTGAAGAAGAGCAATAGGTAAGAATTTAGAAACGTCCCCAACTATATGCATCAAGGGATATGAAGCTAACCAACTAGCTGTACTAGCCTAGGTGGACATGGCAATGCTAAAGCATCCCAAAATCCTCTATTAAGCACACAAGCAACCAATATATATAGCAAACAGCACTCCAACAAAATCAAATCGATTCTTGAGTGCTCCTATGTGCTCTAAAGTGTCCATTCTATCTAGGTTGCGTCCTACGGTCAACCTGTGGCTCTGATACCAATCTGTGACGCCCGGTTCCGAAAATGAACCAAGCTAACGCATATGTGTGCACAGGATGTTCAACACACATACACGAGTGATTCACAAATGATAACCAGATAATTACCACAGCTCAAATTATTAAATAAGTACTCTTATTACATAATTCATTATATCCTCGAATACAAGCTCTAATAGATGTTAATGACATGTTCAACTAATGCAGCGGAAATAAACTAATTAAACAACTAAGCAACTAAGCAAAAGGGATAGCGCAGCTCTATGCAACACCACAGGCAAAGCTGACGGTAGACACGGCCTAGATCTCCGCATTATCACCATTAAACTCATAATTCTGACCTGCAACTGTTGGGGGGGATTGCAAGAGTGAGTACATGTTGTACTCAGCAAGTGTGGAAAGTATGACATGTGGCTGTTTCAATGACGACAATAATAATGGCTAAGTGCTGAAAAGTACAGTAAAACATTTGAAAAGCAATATATTATATATGTGTGAAGTAATCCCATCATAAACCATGTAACCATCATAATACCAGTCCATAATTTACCATTGCCAATAACCATAATCAATGTCATAAACCATGATTCCATCCCATAACCATAACCATAACCATAATGTCAACCATAACCATCCCGAATTTCCAATTTCCCTCTAATCATGGAAGTTGTCCAGGCGCTCATAACCGGGAGCACGGCTATCATGATAGTTTTATTTAACTCTGCAGAGTTTGTACCTCTTTACCCACGTGTTTGTGATTTCATCACCCGTCGGCGACTAAGAACCTCCCTTATGCCAATTACACTTCCTTTGGTGTATGGCCAAGAGATCACAAAATAGCCTTTACAAAGGGATTACTAGCCTATTTAGACCCCACTGAGGTTTCACCGGTGGTGATGCCTCCAACTGAGCACATCTTCAACCAAGGGTCCCCTCTTGAGCCATTCGGATCCCAGGGTAGTCCCACCAATCATCAACAAACCCAATCCGACTACCCATTCCCCGAGCATCAACAATGGTCCAAACAGCACTAGCAAAGCCCTAATTAATCAGCTACGCCGCACCCATACTTGGCCTCGTGGAGGCACTGTAGTCCTGGCTTATTCTCGCATGAACCGGTCCTTAGATCTAAGGCAAGCAAACCACCATAACATCCAACCCATCCACATACCAGGCTTGCTTAGATCACCCATCGTATTGACCAGTTCACATTAACAAGAATATCATTGATGCATAATTAAATGTGTAGCGTTGTTTGTCATCCCAATTAATTAAGCGAAGCAAAAAGGTAAAAACCCTTCCCGACTCTCTACCATAAATTCCAGGTGACAAGGGTGGTCAAACAAAACTTGTAAACTTCCTACCATAGGATTCCCATCAATTTGACACAAGCATGCAAGTTCGCAAACAAAACATTTATTAAAACAGGATCAATATGCTTCAAGGACACTTGCCTTGCTCCGGCGGATAGGGTTGCTCAAGCGCTTCGAAGTCTTGATTCTCGAAATCCTCGTACACGATCTCTTGAGCACTTCCCTCTACTCGTGATCACACATACAAGAATATACATACAAATCAACATGATGCACACACATTAATCAACATGCGATGATATGCATGCATGCAAAGTACAGTAATTAATTAACTACGGTTGTTTATTAATTAGATGCAACTAGTTCATACGTGTTCATATGAGTTTACGGGGGTTTTAGGGTGGATTAATGCTGCTGAAAATAAAATTATGGTGCAACTAAAATTAATTTACGTTTATTAGATTCAATATGGTCGCTAAAATTCGCATCGGGAACATGGCCTACCGTAGATGCGATGGCTTCGATGATCGAGGGATTTTGACAATGCGTAGACGAAGTAGATGCGTCCTCCGACGGCACGACGACGGCGACGCGATGGCGACGTCGATCTCCGGCGGACGGTGGCGCCCTCCTCTTTTTCTTCCTCTTCTTCCCCTTCTTTTTCTCCTTTTTCTTCCCCGGGCGCAGCTCTGTTGCTTCTTTTCCTTTCTGTACCGGCGGCGCTAGCTTCTCTGGCCTTTTGGTATGGCGGCGGCATTTTTTTTTCTGGGATCGGGAAAAACCCCTAGGACCTACGGTCCTTTTTATAGGCGCGGAAGTCAAC